>CM076676.1:79239263-79961763 GCA_038501925.1 Xenopus petersii | reverse complement strand
ATGCTTCCTGGGTGTGCCATACTCTGCCTTCCCTATGCTTCCTGGGTGTGCCATACTCTGCCTTCCCTATGCTCCCTGGGTGTGCCATACTCTCCCTTTCCTTATTGGTTGTGCCATACTCTCCCTTTCCTTTTCTCATTGGTTGTGCCATACTCTCCCTTTCCTTTTCTCATTGGTTGTGCCATACTCTCCCTTTCCTTTTCTCATTGGTTGTGCCATACTCTCCCTTTCCTTTTCTCATTGGGTGTGCCATTCTTTGCCTACCCTATGGTCTTTGTGTGCGCAATACTCTGCCTGTGTGAGCAATACTCTGCCTGTGTGAGCAATACTCTGCCTGTGTGAGCAATACTCTGCCTGTGTGAGCAATACTCTGCCTGTGTGAGCAATACTCTGCCTGTGTGAGCAATACTCTGCCTGTGTGAGCAATACTCTGCCTGTGTGAGCAATACTCTCCTTGGTGTGCGCAATACTCTGCCTGTGTGCGCAATACTCTGCCTGTGTGCGCAATACTCTGCCTGTGTGCGCAATACTCTGCCTGTGTGCGCAATACTCTGCCTGTGTGTGCCTGGTATTTGATCTAGGGTTTGTTAGCATTGGAAATGTATTGTTAGGGGCCCCTAAGCTGTTTAATCATGTGCTGGGGGTGCTGTGTTATCCACAGAGGAGGAGGTATATGGATTTAAGGGTATGTCTTAAAATGACATTAAATTTAGGCCAGAAAATTTCTGGCCCTCTGTACCACAGAAGTTGGAGAGCAATGCTATGCAGAATTGTGATCTCCAGCAACCCAAAACAAATCACAAATGTACATGTAAATGAACTCCTGGGCAATAGTTTAATTATTATAAAAACAAATTTACATTAGGTCAACAACTACTACATTTTAGGAAAGCAAACGTTAGTAAGTTAAAATCATTATTTAACATCCAGATTCGGACATGATTTTTTCAGCTAAAAACAAAGAATGGAAATGGCTGTCCAAAATGATATTAGTGTGCAGATGATTTTTTAAAGACATATAAATACAAGTATTGGCCTGTTTTCCAGAATGCTCAGGACCTGGTGTTTTCTGGACAATGGATATTTCTGTAATTTGGATCTTCATACCTTAAGCCTACTAGAAAATCATGTAAACATTAAATAAACCCAATAAACTGGGTTTGCTTCCAAAAAGGATTAATTATATCTTAGTTTGGGTCAAGTATAAGCTACTGTTTCATTATTACAGAAAAAAAGGCACACAAGTAGTTGTATTAGCACATTTGCTAGTGTTGGGATGTCTTTTTAGAGAGTGAAAAAATGCAGCATTATTGAAATAAGCTCCTAGTTAAAGTGTTCCAGGGACTGTTCCAATTGCCTTCTTGGTGTCAGGAAGGATTGGATAGTCAAATTCGATAGGCTTCAAATGGGGTCTTCCACCTTCAACAAACAGTTACACAGGTTCACTTAGAAATCAAATGTTGAACATGTAGAAAGTCTTTTTCAGCCTCAACCACTATATTGCTTTGTTATCACCAAAACGATATTAAACCATTACTGCTCTAAATGTAATCTCTTACGAAAAAAAAATTAAGATGCATTAAAGGCCACCCTTTCAACTCAGAAATAAAAAAGTTAATAGAAATTTAGCAGAAAGCATTTCAAATTACAAGGCTAAGTGTGCAGATGATTTTTTAAAGACATATAAAGGGTATGGAAGGTTATGAGGAAAATCTGCCCAAGTTGGGATTGCTTACATTGGGGACATGATAAAAATTATAACAATGTAAATATACAAGGGCTATACAATATTTAATTTACTAGAATATCCTTTTAGTGGGTGTGTAAGCATCCATTCATATTAGGAAAAAAGGTGGTTCCAAATCTTAAGAACTGTGAAGTTGTGGAATTATCTTCCTGAAGTAGTTGTACACACATTTGCTAGTGTTGGGATGTCTTTTTAGAGAGTGAAAAAATGCAGCATTACTGGAATTACCAGTTACACAGGTTCACTTAGAAATCAAATGTTGAACCTGATGGTAGAAAGTCTTTTTCAGCCTCAACCACTATATTGCAATGTTATCACCATTTCCACCTCTCATCTCCTCTGTATTATACCAATCCCTCTACTGGCACAATCTTACTGGACACATAGAATAGAAAAATAAAATCAGGGTCAGACTAGGCCATTGGGACCAGGAAAAAAACCCGGTGGGCCCCAGCTCTTGTGTGTCCTGCCGGCCCAGACCCACTCTCCACAGCAGGCGCCCTTCATGACCTCGTCCACTGCAGATCGCACAAAAAAAACATTTATGCATGTACAAGGAGACTAATGATAGTACATTTATGCATGTACAAGGAGACTAATGATATTTGATTCAGAACACAGTTTATGATCACTGTTCAGAATACTTGTATAGTAGGGCATTTAATATTGCAACTAATTTCAATACATACAAACGTCCAAATAAGGTTCTATGAACACATTAAATTGTACCTCTACATTTTATTACCTTTAATATAAAGGCCTTGCAAATACTAATAATGATAATAAACAAGCTAATAATTTGATATTTTTACTGCTTTATGCTAAGGTGGTTAATAGAATGATTCAATGACAAGGATATAATAAAACACATATCAAACGCATTGTACCTCCCAATGAAGTAGTATAGCAAAACAGGGAAGAAAGTTCAAACATTAAGTCTACCTGAAGTCTACTAGAAAATCAAGTAAACATTAAATAAACCCAATAGGCTTGTTTTCTTAAAATAAGCATAACTTATATCTTAGTTTGGATCAAGAACAAGGTACTTTTTTTCATTATTACAGAGAAACAGGGAATCCTTTTTAAAAATTTGGATAAATATGGGTCTACAGGAAATGGCCTTTTCTGTAATTCAGAGCTTTCTGGATAACGGGTTTCCAGATAACAGATTCATCCACATGTTTGCACACTCAGAGCAAAAACAATTTGGCAAAAAAGGTGGTTTGAAAATTAATTTTTACTGTTTATTCAAAAAAAGCATTTAATGCAGACAATGTCTTACAATATGGCATAATTTTCACAATGTTTAAAAATAAGTATCAACCACCCATTAGTTATATACAGCAAAAACGAAAAAAAGAAAACAGCAAGGGAGCGGATACACCTACCAGAAAAATGAGAATGGCCCCAACGTTTCGGCACCAAGGCCTTTGTCAAGGGGATTCTGATGTTAACCAAGTTCACTAGAGGTATAAATACCCTGTTCAATCATCTACTGGACGCTTCGTTCGCGCGCTACCTGCACTTCCGGTATACGTGACGTCACTTCCGCCGATGAATCATCAGGCTTGGTGACGTGGCGCTATACTGTGCATATTCAAGGAAGAGGCTCGCGCATTTGTTTATGCCGTTACTAGTACTTCCGCCTACGTCACTTCCGCCGATGAATCATCAGGCTTGGTGACGTGGCGCTATACTGCGCATATTCAAGGAAGAGGCTCGCGCATTTGTTTATGCCGTTACTAGTACCGGCATAAACAAATGCGCGAGCCTCTTCCTTGAATATGCGCAGTATAGCGCCACGTCACCAAGCCTGATGATTCATCGGCGGAAGTGACGTAGGCGGAAGTGACGTCACATATACCGGAAGTGCAGGTAGCGCGCGAACGAAGCGTCCAGTAGATGATTGAACAGGGTATTTATACCTCTAGTGAACTTGGTTAACATCAGAATCCCCTTGACAAAGGCCTTGGTGCCGAAACGTTGGGGCCATTCTCATTTTTCTGGTAGGTGTATCCGCTCCCTTGCTGTTTTCTTTTTTTCGTTTTTGCTGTATATAACTAATGGATGGTTGATACTTATTTTTAAACATTGTGAAAATTATGCCATATTGTAAGACATTGTCTGCATTAAATGCTTTTTTTGAATAAACAGTAAAAATTAATTTTCAAACCACCTTTTTTGCCAAATTGTTTTTGCTCTGAGTGTGCGAACATGTGGATGAGTTAGTGATGTTGGTTACCTTAAGTAGGGGTAACTATTGTTTCTGCACCTCTAACTAACCTTTGAACTTTCTGGTGTGCCCTCCACTCATTACTAATTCCAGATAACAGATCCCATACCTGTATCTAGTAAAACCTACCTGTGTTTCAACTCCTTGCTCCAGTAACCGCTTGGCTTGATTTTCAATCTCAAGGCGGGCTCGAGCTATGAAAAGCAGATCATTTTCAATCACTTCTATTCCTGACAGATCCATTCCTTGGGAAAGGTAATCTGGTACATAAAAAAAAAATAAAAAAGTCAAACAAATGTATCACATTGTCAGAAAGATATTTAATAAAAACAGTCTACCTGAACCTACGTACCTTCCCATATACTGTCTTTACTAATACAGAACTTACTAATGCAGTCAGTGGTGTATTAGGGAAAGGGAAAGGGAAAGCAAAGGGAAGTTCAGAACGCAGTGGCATGCAGCAATTCAATTCATGCATTCAAAGTGTCAAAAAATGGCTGAATACTGCCTTTTTTATTTGCGCTATGCATGTGGTTCTCAGGTTAGCAAGTGAGCCCTAATGTATTAAAGCTAACCTTCAAAAAAATAAAAAAACTGACAAAAAACTGTATTAAGAGAGAGATAGTTGCTGAAAGGTGATGGTGGTGGGGAAACTAAAGAGTAACTTGATTATTTCATAATATGTAATTAATTATAGTTAGAATGTTTCTTTTATAAATGATATGACACTTTTTAAACAATAGTTTCCCTTTTAACATGAATGGCTCATACCTCCTTTTCTAAAGTTGTCTGGTACAGAAAAATTCTTTCTGAAACACAGAAATGTCAAAATTCCTCTACACATAGTAAAAACTAAAGGAGATTGGTGCATGTCCACATAACATGAAGCAAGTAAAGCATAGGGCTGCATATCAAAGGTACGCAGACTGCTCTATACAACGTTGCTTAAAGTTTGTACATATTGGTGCAGAGATGGACTGGCCCACCGAAAAAATTCCATCTGGGAGGTATATATAAAGATTTTTCTTTTCCAGAAAATTATTTTAACTTAACTACAGATGTAAAATCATTTAATTGTAACCTTGTTACTATTCATTTATTTTTTACCAATTGTTGTGTGGTCTAAATGATTATTTGTGTAATAATGACAGCAAGGGGTATGCCATCTAAAACATCAGAAGGAACAGAATTGCCCAATCAAGCCCAGCCTAGCCCATCCTAGGTGGAACCAGCAAAAACAGAGCTTGTTAAATCACTGATAACATTCTAAAGTAATAAATTAAGCAAATAACTTTATAAGAGGTGTATTTAGAAAATATTTACAGGCTATAATTTAAATAATTTACACAATATATCATCAAAGTACTTGCATTAGTAAACTGTGGAATTTTGTTGCTGTTTAGCTAGATTTCTAACAAATACATCTCGGTCTAATAAATTGTGATAAGCACAAATACTGGAATATGATCTGTTTTTTCAGAAACAACGAACTGCATTTTATGAAGGATATCCCTCGTACCACATTTGCACAAGGCAACAAATGAAATTACATGCACCTCTAACCTATTTACTAGCTTTATTATTTATTAACTTTAAACAAGCCAATGCATTTCATGCAGAATGGGGACATTTGCTTGTTTTTATTTCCTAATAAACTCATTTTTAACTTTTTCTAAAAACTCCATTTGAGTATTATATGAGGCATTCAGGTAAAGTTTGTATGGCTATACCTTTCAAATGTGGTTTAGAAATAATTTGCTTCACAGCAGCTCTACTGATCTGATCATACATTTTTCTTTGTGGGGCTGCTTTTTTATTTCTTGAGCTTAACAGGCAAACCAGGAACTTGAAGCTACTTCATGATCCTTCCATGGTAGATAAATAAACAGAAACCATATATTTTTACGGATTAAAACAATAGGCAATAAAGTATGCTCAGCATATTTATTGAACTCGGCTATTTTAAAGGCTTTTTTTTTTTATCAAACTGCTTATTCAAAGTGTATAGTAAAAGTCATCCCCTTCCAAGTAAAGGAATATTTAATTCTGAAAGTATTTAAAATTAGCTGTTTACATGCAACATAATTCATTCATGGAGTCCAGAAATGTATCTGAACTGCTTTCCAGATATGCAGTTGTTTTCCATTGAATACAACTAATTGCCTTGTACAGGCAAACTGACAAGTTGCTCCCGTGGGCTTTTATCGGGAAGCTGACAGTGAGAATGTCCAAAAACATTTTATATACATAACATTTTATATACAGAAAAAAATAAACTTGTAGGTGTAAAGGACAATGAAACCCTTTAGCCCAAGTCTGTAGTATTTAATTAAGCCCTCCTTGCTGTAGGTGATCGCTAACTTTGTGTAATGAAATACCCTTTCTTTCTCCTACGGTGCCTTCTGATATGTAGAACTGTGACTGCTTTGTCTCGGCCGCCATGTTTGTGCTATATACGTCATCAAGCTGGACACCGTAAAATGAACCGCAGAGCTTCTTACAATATGGGATATGCGCTGTGGTGTGCAAAAGGCTAAAGGGAAACCAGGAAGGGAGGCAGGAATAACAGTGAGACACACACCGATCAGCGCAAAGTAGAATGAAGCACTTGCAGATCGTTGTATAACTTCCTGGTTCCACTGTGCATCACCGTAGCAACCATGTTATGCTTTTGCTATTCGTCCACACTGAGTAAAAGCTGGCGTTGAGGGGTCACAGTGTGTGAGCTCTCCTGTTCACAAGGTAAAATGCGCACCGACGTATTCGATTTCTGCGCATGCTCCTGCCTTGGTCTTAGGCCAGAAGCGCTGCATCGTGGGATACTTTTTTTCTGTAACTCCGCTATTCTTTATAAACCGTGGCATTTTAATAGACAGATGGATGAAACTATAGGAGATTTAATAGCACTGGTGTACACATTGGAGGTATGTCTATCCAGGGTTTTATATTTTTTTATTAGCTTTCCTTGTCCTTTAAATGGCAGATAATTCATTACAAAAATGTGTGCGTTATACAAAGGGAAGTCTAAATATGAAAAATATAGTATTTGAGATTAAGAACATTTGTTGTTGCCCATCATAGAAAAGAGATAAAGGGTTACGCTTTATGAAATTACCTTCAGAAATATAGATTTCTAATTTTAAGTTGTCCCTAAACTTCAGTGTAACAGTGCATCCACTTAACTAGGGCACAGTTATTTACTTTGTTTTTGGGACCACTTACAAGCCATGATTTAGGGCAGAAAGGTAGAAAAAAGAGAAGAAGCATATTGCAATAAATTGTCAGCAAGAACATATCAAAGTAAAGGCTTGTTAGAGAATACCATGAGTTGTGTTTCTCAACACAGCACCTAACAATGTGTGAATATCTATACTCGACACCTTAACATGGAACAAAATTTTACATTGTAATGTTAATGCAAACTGACTAGGAAATCTCAAATAGGCTAAAATGCAAATTGGTCTTAAAAGGATATAAAAAGACAAATGTATTTGCCAAAATATAACGAATCGTGTTGTTTTTATCGAAACACTATATGAAGCTCATTTTCTTGTCTGCTTATCTAACAGGCAAAATACCCTATAAAAGGAAAGTTGTGCTTGCTTGTTTTTAAATGAAAAGGTGTTAAACTGTGTTATTTGAAATATCAAATGACAAAAACAACTTCAGCATGCCTTTTAACTTCACATTTACAGATGAAAGGCAACTTCAAAATCTCCTGTGATGCTCTGTATTCTATGAAAAATGTTCATATCTCTATTCAACTGTCATAAGGACATTTTTATTCCCCTTGGCATTTAAGGATAAGGTCAACATACCTTTAAAAATGTGAATTTTAGAATAATCTATAATTTATCTGCAATTCTGTATAAGATGGCTTTTAGCATAAAACAATAGTAGGAAGCAATAACAGTTTTATAGTTTGCTCATTCTGATAACAATAAGCTGGAATTAAAAAAAAACATTTGTCTGCACTTACACATATATTTCCTTCTGTTCTCTGCTGATGGGAAAAAGCTGGAAAAGTTTGCTCCATTTTTGTGACAATATTAGTATGGTATGATCAAGTAAAGATGTCTGGATACTGTCCATATATGTAAAAATAATGACAGGGAGCACTCACTGGTCAGATAAAACTGCTGTTACTCCATGCAACACATGTATACAAGCCTCTGGTAGGCACAACGGCAAAAAAAAAAAAAACCAATGAGTTTTGGATTTGCTCCATCCTTAATTTATATTTTTATTTAATGTAAATATAAACAGTCAGCCCCACTTTTATGTAAATAATGTGATGTATTTTTATATTTTATGGGAATCCTTAAGAATGAATGCATACCTTAACACAATTCCCGGGTGCGCATTCAGATAGCTACATATCAAAATAATAGTTTAACTTAGTAGGTGAATGCAATAGCCTGCCTATCAACTGAAAGAGAAAACACTATATTCGTATAAGGTACAGTTTTATTATTACAGTTAAAAAGGAAATCATTTAAAAAAAAAAATAATTATTTGATTAAAATGTGGGAGATGGCCTTCCCTTAATTTGGGGCTTTCTGGATAATGGGTTTCTAGATAATGGATCCCATACCTTTATTCCTAAAGCAAATAAAATGCACTCAGTGGGCAGATTAATACACATGTTGATAAATATTTTTTATGGTAAAACTACCGTATATACTCGTGTATAAGCCGACCCGTGTATAAGCTGAGGTACCTAATTTTACCTACAAAAACTGGGAAAACTTATTGACTCGCGTATAAGCCTAGACACAACTACAGCCCTGTCTCCCAGCAGCGCACATTCTGCCAAAGCGACCCCCCCAGCGATCAACCGGACTTCTTTGCAAAGCTGATGGTGACAGAGAATTGCCAAACGGATTACTGTGTGCATTGTCCCACTACCATGTGCAGAGGGTGCTGTTTGATATTGCCATCACTGTTAATCTTTTGTATAACCAACAGAGGGCGCTGTGTGATATTGCAGTCACTGTTATTCTTTCATATAACCAACAGAGGGCACTGTGTGATATTGCAGTCACTGTTAATCTTTCATATAACCAACAGAGGGCCCTGTGTGATATTGCAGTCACTGTTAATCTTTCATATAACCAACAGAGGGTGCTGTGTGATATTGCAGTCACTGTTATTCTTTCATATAACCAACAGAGGGCACTGTGTGATATTGCAGTCACTGTTAATCTTTCATATAACCAACAGAGGGTGCTGTGTGATATTGCAGTCACTGTTATTCTTTCATACAACCAACAGATGGCGCTGTGTGATATTGCAGTCACTGTTAATCTTTCATATAACCAACAGAGGGTGCTGTGTGATATTGCAGTCACTGTTATTCTTTCATACAACCAACAGATGGCGCTGTGTGATATTGCAGTCACTATTAATCTTTCATATAACCAACAGAGGGCGCTGTGTGATATTGCAGTCCCGGTTATTCTTTTATACAACCAACAGATGGCACTGTGTGATATTGCAGTCCCTGTTATTCTTTCATACAACCAACAGATGGTGCTGTGTGATACTGCAGTCTCTGTTATTCTTTCATACAACCAACAGATGGCACTGTGTGATATTGCAGTCCCTGTTATTCTTTCATACAACCAACAGAGGGCGCTGTGTGATATTGCAGTCACTGTTAATCTTTCATATAACCAACAGAGGGTGCTGTGTGATATTGCAGTCACTGTTATTCTTTCATATAACCAACAGAGGGCACTGTGTGATATTGCAGTCACTGTTAATCTTTCATATAACCAACAGAGGGTGCTGTGTGATATTGCAGTCACTGTTAATCTTTCATATAACCAACAGAGGGCGCACTGTTATTCTTTCATATAACCAACAGAGGGCATTGTGGGATATTGCAGTCTCTCCCCAAGTGAACTGTTGGTATAGGAATGATTAAAAGTGACTGCAATCTCAGCTACTCGTGTCGGGTACGCTGACCCGCGTATAAGCCGAGGTAGACTTTTTCAGCACATTTTGGATGCTGAAAAATATACGGTAAATAAAAATCTGCTGCATGGTTTGCTAAAGGGGTTAAATGTAACAGTATCTTAGGAGATAAATGTATTCAGATAAATATACCCTAGGGAAAATCATAAAGCAAAATTAGATGGTGTAAATTGCTTCTTTCAAAATCAATCACTATTGCAGTATGAGTTCCGCCTTTATTAGCACAGCATAGTAAAAAAACAAAAAAATTCTTAGCAGATAGCATAACATTTGTAGAAAGATCCATAAAGGTCATTATAAAGGTTTTTTTCATTTAAAGGAGAATCTAACAAGGGCTGTTCATCCCAGTGCATAAGGCACTTAAGTGAATATCAAATCAGGTGATTTTTAAGTGTTTGCAACCAAGACTACACATGCAATTGTCTTTAAATATTTTTCAGCAATAGGACACCTGCATGATTGTTGCTGATGGAATGATGTATTTCTGCAATTGTCTACACTGGGAAGCAAAAGAAGCCATCTCAATTCAGAATTTAAATGATGTAAATGATTCTTTATGAAATTGGTGATGATTGTACCTGACTGATACATCTGTTACTAAATAAAAGTGACTGCAATACCGGTGTTAAACTGACTATATATGAGCCTATAATGTCTGCTGACTTGGCCAGTCTTGACCAAGTAGCTAGCCTACTGGCCTATGTATGGGTCTAGAACAAAGGGCTCACCCAACAGATGAAAAATATCAACATATTTTGGGAAGATAATGGGCCAGTATGTTCAGATCAGCCATATCTTGCACACTACTTCTGTGGCCAGATCAACAAAAGCTCTACTAATGTAGAACCTCTGCCAAATGAGTGGATACACAGGTATGGCACCTGTTATCCAGAATGTTCGGGACCTGGGGTTTCTGGATAACAAATCTTTCCGCAATTTGGATCTTCTTATCTTAAGTCATACCTTAAGTCTACTAGAAAATCATGTAAACATTAAAAAATAAACCCAATAGGCTAATTTTCTTCCAATAAGGATTAATTATATCTGAGTTTGGATCAAGTACAGGCTAATGTTTTATTATTACAGAAAAAAAAGAAATTTTAAAAAATTTGGATTATTTGGATAAAATTAAGTCTATAGAAGATGACCGTCCCGTAATTTGGGCCTTCTGGATAACAGGTTTCCAGATATTGGACCACATATCTATATCTGTGGGAATTATAGCAAAAATGAAAATCTAGTAAAAACAAAATCTAATAAAATAAGACCTGTAGAGTGGTTGAAAAGAGCGATAGTGAAGAGTAGCTTCATAATATCTGAAACATTAAAGAATATTAAATGGATTATATTTAGAATGTTTTTTTTATCTCAGTGAGATGAAGTTATTATTACATTTTTATTTTCATGATAGTTTTCCTTTAAAGATCCTTGAGGCTGGATCTGAAGATCTTAACCAAAAAAATGAATTGTTCCTGCATTTAACAAATTAGCTTAACAAAAGACATCAAGCTGAGGATTAACCGAATAAGGGTCGCTGTATAGGGTATACTTTATAGTTAAGCCTTATTGGAAGCAAAACCAGACTATATGGTTTATTCAAAGTTTACATGATTTTCTAGTAGACTTAAGGTATGTGGATCCAAATTATGGAAAGATCCATTATCCAGAAACCCCCAAGTCCAGAGGATTCTGGATAACCAGAAACCACTTAAAATAGGAAATAAATAAATACACAATTCAAAAGTACTCAGGGGAAATGTTCCCTCTAACTCCTTCTCGGCTGTATGCGCAAAAAAAATATTTTTTGCGTACCTTTTAAACTTGTGTGTGCATTTTTAAAGACTTTGTGTGCAGGTAAAAATAAATGTGAAATTGTTTGTTTTCACACAAAATTTGTTGTGTGCATTGGCCTCAAAATTTTTGTGTGTACACCAGCGTACAGTTTAGAGGGATCATTGCTTAGTGGGCTATTATGCATACACCCATTTATTTTTATTTTAGATCACATTTAACAAAATTCTGAGCTTCTCAAAAAAATAACCCCCTTCTGTAAATGCTCTAATGAGAGTAAAAAAATGTTTAAAATTAAGCAAAAAAGTTAGGCCATACAAATGGAAGCGATGGAGGAAGCACAATACCTACAACAATTGTCGGAATACACAGCAGGTTTTTTTTGTATCTATATTCACCTGTGCATATAAATGAGAAGCAGTCTGTTGCAGGTATACACACCACCACAAGTAGCAGCAGTCAAAACACGCCATGTGCCACAAACCTTAAGCTCTGCACAATTTTTTACTATTATATTAAAAAAAAAAAACATAAGAAGAAATATGGAAATAGATATCTTACATTTGCCAAAAAAATGTTGTTACTGCTACATTTTCCTTAATTAACTTAATTTAGTATTTTCTAATATTTGATTTTAATAAAGCTTGGTATATAATTAGCCAAATGCTTGTGAGATTAATCTGTGCCATTCTATTCACTTAATTAATGCATTGCCCTTCGTCAAATACCAGCTCGCAGAAAACAGTAAATCCACTGAGGGTTAATTTAAGAGACTACAAAGTGACAGCAGTCCTCTCATGGGATATCTATGTTCCAAAGCACATGCTATATAGAAAAACTAGTATCCTTGTACAAGCTGAGTCAATAGAGTGTAACAGAATTCCTGCAGATAAATATTTTTTTTTTTTTAGAATTCTACATATTTGCTTGTTAAAAAGGAATCATGTAGCTCATTTACCCTATAGTGTCACTTTTTTCAGTCCCGTGTGAACTAATTGAACATCCCTACAAGTGTCTGCAGGATTTATAATATTTTTAAGAAGATAGAGCGTTAGGAATAGGGATGCACCGATGCACCGGATCCTTCACAAAAGATTTGGCCAAACACCGAACCAAATCTTAATTTGCATATGCAAATTAGGGGTGGGAAGGGGAAAACATGTATTACTTCCTTGTTTTGTGACAAAAAATCACGTGATTTACCTCCAGGCCCCTAATTTGCATATGCAAATTCGGGTTAGTTCAGCCAGGCAGAAGGATTCGGCCGAATCGTGGCTAATCCCGAACTGAATCCTGGGTTCAGTGCATCCCTAGTTAGGAATAAAGGTAAGTGTTGTGGTGTTGTGTAGCTTCATAGAATTCAAAAGATAAAATGTAGGTATTAATACTTACTCTATCCAGTCTTAAAGGAATACTGTCATGGGAAAACTTTTTTTTTTTGTTTGTTTTTTGTAATTTAGAAATAAAAACGACACCGTAAAAATCATGACAGAATCCATTTAAACACATTTGCTTAAAAATCCAACATGCTTCAGCCTTTCTTTATAACTGAGATTCTCTATAACCTTTATTAGCTTAGTTGCCATTCTCTGGACTCTCTATATTTCAAACATGACCCTATGATTTTTAACTAAGCAGCAGTTTGGAGGTCTTAATGAAATACCAATTGGATAGGGACTGAATATAAAGCCAAGTAATTAAAAATAACTCTATCTTTTTTTTAGTTGCTGGGGTCAGTGACCCTGAATTTAAAAAAAAAAAAAAAAACAAAAGTCTACAAAGCACTAAGATCACATATAAACTAAAGACAATATGTCAAGACTATATTTTATGATAAATACAAGGTAGTCACTCTACACTGTAGCAGACATTAGACAATTAAAAATAAATGGTACAAGACAATGATGCAAGGATTCAAATTTACTTAAAGAGCATGACAAATACAACAATCCAACTATTGAACGGCAAATGTCACCATTTCCCATAAGACAGGACTGCATAATTTCACTGAAAGTTAATAATGGCATAAGAAAATCAATCAAAATTGACTTTACCCACATAAAACACAAAATCGAAATGGACTGAATGATTGTGTAGGTTGTAGAGGAAAAAAAAAACATGCACTTATTATAACAAAGCCAAATATAGACCTGTTAATCTTTTCACTACTGTAAATGTGGAGCTCTTCACAGAATAATGGTAATTGACTCATTATATTATTCATTTTAACATGCCTTTAAGAACACAATGCTAAGTGACTGTGTTTAGGTGTAACAATATTGAAAAATGCATATTTTTGCAGATACAGATCAAATTTATAAAGACCCTGTTCAGTGAATCTTTTAAATGCTAATGGATATACTTCACGGGAATGCCTGCATGGATTCGCTGTGCATGGACTTTCTCTGGAGAATTGTATGATTTTACTCGGAAGCTAAAAGGCTGCAAAATATAAATTTTTACATTCCAGTACAATATTAATTGAAAGCAATAACTGCTCAAATGGGCCACATATTAAAAGTGTAAAATTTTAGTGAACAATATATTTCACCATATCTGAAAGTGTGTTTGTGTGTGTGTGTGTTTTAAAAAGATTTTTCTTCTACAGAAACCATTTACTTAATAGAAACAGAAAATGTTCTAAAATCTTCTCTGCAGCATAACAAGTTGTAATGACAGGCTTCTGATTGGAGGAATGCAATAGAGATCCTTGTTTGAGGAGACAGAATATACAAGGGGTTTTAAAGAAGAAATATTTCTGGAGGTCACATATCAAGCTTGGCAACCATCCCTAAACATAAAAAAAGGGGTTGACTAGTCAGCCACATACAATGTCTTTACCCAGCCAGCTCCCAGTAATTGACCCTTCTGTTCATTTAACCTGAAAAATTAATATCGGCCTCGGTGAATTTCATGGTACAATTATAATTGGATCAGCCAAAACATACCCTGTACCTGAAAAGAGTAGGACCATTGTGATTCGATTATGGTGACCATATCACTCTTAGGGTTTCATGTTTTCAAGATTACTTAGTAAGTCCATTTGCTTTACACTTAAAGGGGAACTGTCATCCTAAGAAATAATTCCAATTTTCTGTAGTGTTCGATGAGCAAACTAAACTTTACATATACTATTTAACATTATTTTAATGGTGTTGCCTTCAGGCTTGGAATTCACAATCACAGCAAGCGAGCATTACATTTTGTAACAACCTAAAAACTTGTGAATGCACCAGAATGAGGGACCTGATGCCTGTGCATTGACTACACAATTATAGACCATAGACCATGAGGAGGACAGTGATATCTAGTAGGAATGTAGTAGGAATGTAGGAAAAAAGCAGAAAATAGGCAGATGGCAGAATCAGGAATGGGTATAGACCCTTTAATTGGCAAGACATAAATAGCCTTAACAGATATCTAGAAAGCTATCAAGTACTTTTCATAATCTGGAGAGTTAGACAATCAAGAAGTAGCAATGAAGAATAATTAGCACAGGGGAGTACAAATCTCGGATTAACAACAGTCTCTTGTTCAGGAGATTAGGAACTGTACTGGTAAACTGTTACATGAGATAAGATATAAATAGCTGTGAGCACAACGCGCTCAACTGCTGGTTCCTTCACAGCTATCAGCAAGCAATGACTGGCATTCAAGAGGAAATGAGTAAATTCCTACTCAGGTCTCTCTCACTACTTACAGGTAAAAGTAGAGAGGATCAGAAAAACTGCAGCAGTTTTGACTGTGTAAATAGTTTGCATAGGCAGACTTGGTGGGCTACACAGTAGTTAATTAAAGCAACAGCATACAGAAGACAAATGCATGAATAGGGTCACAAGCCAGGTCTGAATTGACTTGGGAAAAACAAAGCCATATCAAGAGGCAGAAACAGATTAAAAAAAAACAGATCGCAGGGACAGGAAAGCAAGGTAAGCTAAGTAATTATTAATGAATAACTGAGCAAGGATCCAGAGGAGGAAACAAGCATAAAAAGACTGAGGTCTTGAACAGTAACCAGGACTGGACTCTGAGCCTGAAGATTTCGGACACTACTATAATTATTAAAAATAATTTGTGTATTAAAATTACAAAATATCGGACATTATGACAAACGCTGCTCCACAAAAGTCACTATATAATAGTATGCATAATAAATTGTCTAGTATATCTTATTATATTTAAAAATGTTAATAAAAACTCCTGAAAATGTGTAATGCAATCAGTTCATCGTTTTCTATTTTTGTTTTCAGGATAGATGCTTCTTTTAAGACCTTTTAAGACCTATACATAATACATCAATAACTGTAATTTTTAAATGCTTTCTTATTCATCCTTAATATATTCCTTACATTTGATCTAATGGAACAGTTCAGTGTTAAAATAAAAACTGGTTGAATGGATAGTCTGTGCAAAATAAAAAATGTTTCTAATATAGTTAGTTAGGCAAAAATGTAATCTATAAAAGCTGAAGTGACTGGATGTCTAATATAATAGACAGAATCCAATTTCCTGCTTTTCAGCTCTCTTACTCTTATAGTTAGTCAGTCACTTGAAGGGGGACCACATGGGGCATATCTGTTCAGTGAGTTCGCAATTGATCCTCAGCATTCAGCTCAGATTCAAAAGCAACAGTTATGTGGTGAACCTTCAAGTCACTGTTTACTGCTTGGTCACCATGGTAACCAGTCAGTGTAAACCAAGAGAGCTGAAAAGCAGGAAGTTGTGTTCTGTTATGTTAGACATCTAGTCACTCATGCCTTTATACATTACATTTTTAGCTAACTACTTATATTAGAAATATTGTTTTATTTTGAACAGCCTATCCATTTACCCAGTTTTTATTTTTATAGTGAACAATTCCTTTAAGCCACACAGGGTCTTAAGGAAATACAATAAGAACAGTAATGATTTAATATCATTTTAAATAACAGCAGTTGAAGTAATAATTTTAGAGTACTATGGTTTGATAAAGTGTTAGAGATCACTAGATCCAACATAACATCATTCCTCTATGGGTCTTTCGGAATCTTGGAAAACGGTAATTCGGCATATTTATTTACCTATTACCATTAACTGTTAAAGTACTATTATTGCTTCAACCAATATATGGGTATAAAATCCTCCATCACTTAAACTTGCCCCAACAGGACCTGAGCCTATTTCCCTTACCTATCCACAACAAGGAAAAGCCCTCTATAAGTATTGCCCAACAGTGAAACCAATTCAGCAATATTTCTGTAATACTTAAGACATGATCATTCAGCATCATTCATTTCAGCTCTCCCATTTTATCAGCCAAACTTTTAGCTTCAGTAGACTTCATGAATGGTTTTTATGCTTTGCGTATGTAACTTCTGGTTCAGTTATATGATACCCCCAACCACCCCATTTTACCCTGCTATGCCTACAACCACATCTAAGATACCTACCACAAGGTTCACCATTTCTCTCCTCCCCCATATCATTTATAAAAGCTCCAACCTTCTACACATCAGCATTCTAAAACAACTGCACAATCATTATTGAGTTGCAGCTTATACCCGGCAAAGATGCCAATTAAACAAAAATATCAATCCAGCTCTGTAAAAATCCAAAGCCTCCTGGTTATCTCTATGTTGTGTAGACTGCAAGATCTTAAATATATTAACCAATGGCCGTCTTTCCCTTTGTTTGCATTCACAAAAGGCAAGCACAGTGAATAATTATCTACTGATAATTATCTCTACCATCCACTAACCAATTTATAGTTTCACAATGCAAATTTCTACACCCGTCCGATCGACTGTTGGGACAATTTTGTCAAAATTATACAATCATTTGCACCCCATCAATGTAACGATAAACAGACAACTTTAACAGCTTGTGCCAAAATCCATCATTTCACACAACACAAAACAAATGTACAATGTAGGAAACCATAACATAGAGAAAACAAAATCAAGGCTAGTCTGTAAATAATAGATTCTATGCATTTTTGCTATTCTAAAGATGTATATTTATACAGAGTGTTGCGTATGATTCAGATCTGAACAAACAGTCCTAACACAACACAAAAACTATAACGTAACACAGAAATGCTATGCAATGCCAACCAAGTTTTGCAATGCAAAGGTAGAAATTAAAAACTGCCACATTTCAGTAAATGTAAATATGTATGGTATTAGAAAGCATTTTATAATCTTATCTATTTAACACCCATGATGTAGACTTAAAACCACTGTGTGTAAAGAAAAATTAAACCTTATTGTATTTTTAATAAATCATGCTTTATTGAAGATTGTAAAAAAAAAATAAAAAAAAATGTATTCCTCTATATACATGAAGAGAGTTTAAGGCTAAGAAATCTAGCCAATCAAAATTAGTGAATGCACTGCATCTCTCTGCAGTGTAGGGGAGCAACGAGGCAAGCTGTCATTCTGCAAAAGCAGACCAAACATCCACTTCCCCAAGCACTGCTGCTATCTTGCATAAAGGCAGGGTCTCACTGAAGTCTCTGGAGAGCAGCAGCTTTCAGTATGTTAAATTACTTTAATCATGTATTTTCAGATGCTTATTGATTTGGCAGTAGGGAGACTGGGCGACCGTAGCAGACTCCAGGCAGGAATACATGCTCTGTAGGTTACCACTGTGCTTAAACAATGGCTCAGCAGAAGAATATATTTTCATTAAGGTAATTTTCTGGATAGAGATCTTACACCTGCTTTCCGACATGCTTTGCCTTCGAGTGAGCAAAATGCAGCAATCTAACCTGGAACTGATACAAAATGGATTTCTATTCTTAACAGAGGTAAGATACTGCATGTACTTTATGAGCAGCTGAGTTTATTTCTTGTAGCTTCATCTAATTTTTCCCAGAGAATTGCTTTCCAGCAAAACAGATTCAGACTGTAATGTTCCATCTAGAAAAAATTAATTAATCTCTGTACCTATTTGCTTAGTTACTCATGCAAAGTGCTATTCTATAGGGGCTATGTGCACATTATATATACATGAATTAAAACAGATCATTATAGCATAGAAACAATCGTTAATAGCATCCACAGGATGAAAGCGCTGCAGTTTTTATCAGATAACAGCACAAAGAGTGTGTTGTTCCAGGTTATCCATATACTAAATGCTTCGGATATATCATTCAGTTCAGTCAGGTTTACATAGTGATTATGGGAGAATTAGAGTGGTTATAGACATGAAACAACTTATTTGCATGCCATTAAGCATGGGAGAATAACTAAAACTCATACAGCAATTATTCAAATTAGGGCTTTCTAGGAGAATCAAGGAGCTTTTAACAAACAACTGTGCATAAGCCCAGGATGCTCCCTTCCTAATGTCTGTACAAACTACTTGCTAGGTAGCTGAACAAAAAATCATAGATCTGAAAAGCCCAGTAGTGTCATGAGGAAGTATAGGCAGCTTGCAAGATATTAGGGAGGGTATGATTGATTTCTGACATTTATCTTGAATGGAAAGAATTTTTTTTGATATATGGCTATAGGAAATATTTGTCTGTGGCCAGAACACAGGTGTGAATTCATAATGCTGCTCATACTGTATGTATATTTCAATGAGAACTGTAGATCAGTGGGAGCTAGTGCTAGCAAGGGTTTTCCTGCCAGAAAACCTGTTATTTGGCCAAAGGCTCAGTTATTATAATGGGGTATCTGACATGCTCAGGTATTTCCTAAAACCATACCTACCGTATATACTCGAGTATAAGCTGTCCGAGTATAAGCCGAGGTACCTAATTTTAACTTCAAAAACTGGGAAAGCTCATTGACTCGAGTATAAGCCGAGGGTGAGAAATGCAGCAGCTTCTGGTAAGTTTCAATAAAAAAATTGAGGGTTTCTGCTCCCATTGGAGGTGCTGGCATCTCGTTTTTGGATGCCGGCTACTATTCTTGGACGCCGGCGACTATTCTTAGATGCCAGCGACCGTTTTTGCGCTTGGTAGAGTTTTTCAGCATATTTTGGGGGCTGAAAAACTCGGCTTATACTCGAGTATATACGGTATGTGATATACATCATGCAAATGCAAAATATAGGCACGTGCATAAACCATGTATAGAGTTAAACTTGTATCTATCCAACAAGTTCACGTAGAATTAAAAGATGTGTCCATTTTAAGGAGACACATTATTCATTATTGTAAAGCAATACGATATAAGAGCACCACTACTACAACATATATACTTATAACATATCTTTTCTATTAAAGGACACAGCATTTGGACTCCAGAGGTCCCCCCTACAGCCTCAGGAAGGAAAAAAGTGGGATTTGTACTAGCAGGCTATCATCGAAGCTGCAGAATGGATTTTGCATAAAACCTCTATTTTACGGAATAAAGGAATTAGAACACAAATTATGGAGTAAAAATATAATCCTGTAACAAAGCAACAAGACTGGGATATCTAGAAGAACAGATTCCGCAGACTCATTCTTTGCAGGTGTGTCTGTCTAAAACCAAAATGGTGAGCATTGATTAACAGGAAATTTGCTATATTGCTGTTCCTGAAAAGTGGGTACTGAACCAAAGAAATATAGTTTAACTGCTGACAAGATATGGTTAAATATACATATATAATAATCACTTTGCGTGGATAAATACACATATCAAGCGCCTTGTTGATTAATTACTCAAATGACAATAATTAATGAGCGTTCCCTTAAGCAATGGTTAAAGGTATAGCTCTAACAAATGGGGCTGATACTGGTAACATGGGTGACTTCACTGCAAGCACCACGAATTCAAGATTGCACGATGTGTGTGTGTGTTTTTATGGCAATCATGTCACAAGACTACTCCAGAGCTACAGAAATAGCTTTTCACAGCACACAGCTTACATAAAAATAGTTTGAAAACAAAAAAACGACAACAACTTGCAACACCGATATCCATATGGGTTCAGTTTAGCATTTTGTATTTTTAAATATTGTTGTCCCTCCTGTCTATCAGTCATGTGATGTAGCCAAAAAATTAATCAAACAACTCAATACATCATATAAAGCCCAATGACTGCATCACAGCCATTTCAATGCAATAACTTTTTATCAATAATGACATACAGTATGTAATTATGGTGACGATTTATACATGGGAACTTATTTGGAATGCTTAGGACCTGGGATTTTCTGCATGATGGTGTTTCCCTTAATTTGGTTCCAAATACCTTAAGGCTTCTAGAAATATTAAACAACAAAAAATAAAAAACAAATAGGATTGTTTTGGTACCAATATGGATTTATGCTGGATTAGTTACCATCAAGTACAAAGAACTGTTTTAGTCATAGGAGGAGGGTGTTTTTTTTGTTTGGGTAGGCTAAATCTAATGTTACTTCAACAGTTTCTTCACCTGTGATTTTGCATTGGTGGGGAAACAGCTTATTCAGTCCCATATTATAAGCATTGGCAAAAGTTGCAATTCGCTTGTCCGAAAACACAGGGTGGATTTTTCTCTAAAAATGCACTACAACTGAAATCTGTCCCATACATGGGCTGACATAAGAGTTACTAACTGATGGGCCCACAGACTGCATGGCTAAATACTAAGTAATTTTCCACTTGACATGGACAAAGCCCAGAATATTTTGAAAATAATATGCATAGCACTCTTTTATTATCAAAACTATAAAAAAAAGTTCAGTTCATCCACATTACGGGAAACCAGGGATGATGATTGGCTTGTTTACCATTAAACTATGCATATTTGTTTACTTTCACATAAAACACAAATGATATGCTAATTGTGTCATTTATGAGACATCTTATATGCAGAAAGTTTAATGCAGATTTATGTTGGTCAGTAGCTGCCTTTTTACTGCAGTTTCAAATTAACACAATATAATAGTAAATAACATTCAACCATCAACACAAAATTTGTAAGTGAAAATAGCCAAACTGAACTGTTACGTGATCCAGAGGAAGGTGAATTTAATTGATACAATAGTTGCTAATATTTACCATATACTGCTAAGAAATGTTTTAACTAATTGTATCAACTAAGTGTAGCAAATTGTAACAGTTCAGAATGCTCCTGGATCACTGAGCTGCCAGACTGAAACATTAGAGACACGAACATTAAACATTACACTTACATTTTGGGAAAATGGTAAAAAGTAAAAGATGGAAAGAAGCTGAAAATAGTCTTTGTTTATAGTGAACAATCTGAAAATAACTAAACTGAAAAATGTGTTTGGAAGATGAACAACCCCTTTAGGGAAGCAGTCACCAATATCCAATCACAATGGTTCCATTGAACTATTCAGGTAGGTGTTGACTGAAACTCATAGAGGTGGGGAAGTAACATCTGGTAACAATGGTAGTACCAAAACGACTGTATCACACCTTCACATTTTTTTTTAGTTTCAGCTAACAACTACCTGAATAGATCAATGGAACTACCATTGACGGTATTTAATTTTTGTGCAATGTAAGTATGAAATAATCCCCACATACCAGACAAGCAGGTGGATAATTAGCAGTTGCTTTATCTCTTTGCCCAGATCCCCAGCACAAACAAAAAAAACCCTGGGTAAAGAGAAGTCTCACCTATTCGATAACTATGCTTGGCACACACAGATCAGCTAATAAGCTTTCCCATCTGAAATATTTTCAATACAAAAACTCATGATGACATCACTGGAGTTACCGGGTAGGGATTTGTTTCTAAAGCCAATAGTCAGCAGCACCCCTTGTCCCTCCCCCAGACAAGCTCAAATAGACACATTGGTCAGTCAGAGGATTTTTATTTTATTTTCTTTGAATAATTGTTTTAGGCAAACAGGTTTGAGGAGGATTAG
The DNA here is from genome assembly GCA_038501925.1 of Xenopus petersii. Lineage (NCBI taxonomy): Eukaryota > Metazoa > Chordata > Amphibia > Anura > Pipidae > Xenopus > Xenopus petersii. The sequence goes on along the minus strand of CM076676.1, from coordinate 79,939,215 downwards.
TCTCCCCATGCCTTAAATGAAATCTGCCTATGGTTTTATTATTATACAGCAAAAGAAAAAATTACAAGAAATATATATATATATATATATATATATATATATTTATATATATATATCGTAACCATCTTATTAACTAAAGTCCTTATTAAACAGAAGGCAACATGTTAGAAGAATAAAGAACATCATGATGCCAAACAATTTTAAGCTTCCCACAACTCTATAATGTAGAGATGCTCAGCCAGTGGCCAATCTAGCTATTGAAGAACTACAACTCTCACAATCAACTGAGAGGCAATTTAAATTTGATGCTAGAGACCAAAACTGAAGGGCTAAGAGCTGGACATTCCTGCACTATATGCCAAAGTATATTGAGCTCCAACACAAGTGCGAAAATACCAAACTGATGGTCTCAGAGAAGAGTGATTTTTGTTAAACTTTTTCAAACCATAGCGGAAATCTACTTCTGTCACAGAGGCCTGATGCTGTATGTCCAGCCAGCCTGATATCTGGCAGGTTTTCCATTTTCCATTTTCAGAGAGATTTCAAACAAACAGCGTGCACACTTTCAGGAAGACACATAATAAGCATCAATGGAAACTGGTATTTTAGTATAGGACTAGCTCCAAAGGCTGTGTCATTATTCTGTAAATATTTTGTCACTACTGCAAATGGAAACACTATACATAGTACATGTGTGTTTTGTTGAAATCAAAGCAGCGCTTATACAAGAATCTAAATTGGTTAGATTTGTCTGACTTAGAAAATGAGACCAACAGTAAACATTATATTCCTTCCAGACAAAAACCTGCATGCACATCACATTTCAAACAAATGAAGGATAAAATAAGGACAGGAAGGGAAAGGATGAAGCACAGATTTTTTTTTCTGATTTTGCAATTGGACTGTAGCTTTCAGCCAACAGTTTTTTGGCTAAAACAGGTTCTAATCTCCTCCTTGCTCTGTAGAATTTAATTTATAAACAGGAAGACAAACCTGTAACCTGTAACAGCTGGCTAAGCATCTTCTGCCTCAAAACAGCTGGCTGAGGCTAGAGGGCATTTGTAGTCAAACAAATCTGAAGATTAAACATGTTTTAATGCCCTAGTTCAGAGTGTAATGAGCTTGGAACCGATGATACAACAGAATAAAGAAACAACAAAAAGCATGTGAGCACACAATTGAAGGATCTACAATATGATGTCAGGCATCTATATTGCACTAAGACAAAGATATCGTAGCATTGTAAATTAATTGTACTATAATGATCCCTGTGAAAAATCTAATTTTTCATATATGAACACAAAATAATATAAGGAGATGAGCTTTTCCCCTAGCATCATAAATGCAAATAACTAGACAACTGTTTTCCGGTACAGTAGCTGTATGTGCATATCTGTGCCACCAAGATGACTTGCTGGGCCAGATGTACTTTCAGATGCTGTACTTCCCTTGCAGTAGGGCATGGGAATAATTCTCCTGCAGTGGTAGGGCCAGGCTGAAATGTACTACAAAACATGGCTTTTCATACACTGACCTTAAACGCATGTCATGTATACAGCCAAGTTCAAACACCATCTGTCATCCTCATTAATATACCAAAACTTCTAAGGATTAAATAATGCTGTATAAGCATGTGTCTAGGGCAGCTCTAAGTTCCTTGATTGCCATGGATGGCTCTCATTAAAACTTACTGTACACATACTGTAGACTACTCTCAACTACTTGCATTGCTGCACAAAAACAAACCCCACAAAACGTATAACTTGCTATGTAAAAAGCACCATGCCAGGAAGCTCAGTGGAGCACAGCAAAATAACTCAAAAACTTTATAATGGCAAATTACAAAGCACAATGAACAATAAAAGCAGCAGGCATAGCAATTGTCTGAGAAAATAGACATTGAAAAACACTCATTGGGAATGTTGCTTATGCCTAGTTTAGCTTCTGTGTGCACTTCAGCAATATATTATTGCTATACTTACTGAAGACCATTCAAAATAAACTATGGCAAGTTTTACATGGCATGTTAGGGCTAATGTTTGGGTTTTACGTTTAGGGAGTTTAATCACTTAAAGAACATTTACAGCAAAAAATTAAGGTGTTTTGAAGGCATGACAATATAATGTATAGCTGCCCTATACTGGCAAAACTTGTGTGTTTGCTTCAGAAACACGACTATAGTTTATATAAACAAGCTGCTGTGTAGCCATGGGGTCAGCCATTCATGCACAGGCTACACAGTAGATAACAGATAAGTTCTGAAGAATCCTGGTGTATGCTACAGAGTTTATCTGTTGTGTATCCTGTGCCTTCTCTCTCTTTTCACATTTGAATGCCTGCTCTACGGCTACACAGCAGCTTGTTTATATAAAATATAGTAAGAGTTTCTGAAGCAAACACACCAATTGTATTAATGCAGATCAACTGTGCATTAGATTTTCATTACTTTCTTTTTTTTTTTTTTACTTATATTTTATTAATAAATTTTTTCAGATAAAAAAAAAAAAAAAAAAAAAGCAGAAGTAAGTACATAAGCAAAAAGGAGAGAAAAAAAAAACCAAAAAACAAAAAACATCCAACTACAGTTACAAATACAATACATCACAAAAACAACAACAATACTCATATGATGTCCATTGAAAGGGCTACATATATATGTTCTTATCTGGCCTTTTTCTTTTTTTTTCATTGTTTTTAATCACTCTTTTCTCTCATTTTTTCAGGTTTTCATTACTTTCATTACACTATAATTTTTTGGTGTTACTGTTCCTTTGATAAACAGAGAGCATGGTGTACCTTGGTCTTTGTTACAAAAAACTATTTATAATATGACATATGGTATCAGTCATATCCATGAACAAAATCAAGGAAAAAAATCTCTTTGGAAAAGTTGGTACAGTACAGTGCTTACCAATTTTCCCAACTCTTTAGCATACAACTGATTATATAAGCTAGACATTCTCACATGTTTTTATATTTATTTTATAACCTATATAAATGCCCCTACTTGGTGTCCAGTGTTTTCTGTACTGTGTACCATAACTGCTTAGGACTTATCTAAAATGCTCGGGACCTGGTGTTTTCCGAATAAGGGATCTTTCCATAATTCGGATCTCCATACTAGAAAGTCATGTAAATATACTATAAAACCAACAGGCTGCTTTTGCTTCCAATAAGGATTAACTATATCTTAGCTGGGAATAAGTAAAGGTACTATTTTATTATTACAGAGAAAAGGAAATACTTTTTAAACATTATTATTTATATAAAGTTGATTATTTAGATATGTTTCCGGATAACAGAGTCCATACCTGTACAAGAGTTTTTTCTTCCTATAGCCAAAGCTGAATTAAGCTGCACACAGTAATATATGAACATCCAGTGGTGTAACTAGATATTACAGGGCCCCACAGCAAATTAATTCTAGGGCTCCTACCATATCTAGAGGTTGTGCTTTTTTTTACGAATATGTTTTGAAATTGCTCAATATTTAGGGCCTTAGGGAGCCCCATATACCTCCTGGGCCCCCCTGCAGCCACAGGGTCTGCTTCCTCTATAGTTACGCCCGAATGAAGACAATATATCTCTTTACATTTCCATAATACTCAAAGGGGCATATTTATAAACGTGTAAAATATTTTACACAAATTACAGCGTAGAAGTATTTGAAAGCTTGAATGTTGTACTCTGGACTAATAAATACCATTCAATGCAATCAATAAAATAATCAATTACAAAGAGCTAATCAGAATATTTTTAAATACCCATGTATGCTTTTTTAAAATCCAGATTAACACCAAAAAAGTGAAAAAAAAAATTAGGTTGAAAAAACACTTCCCTCAAGTTTAACCTTTTGGTCTAATTGAAACCTTCCTAACTGCTTAGTTGATCCAGAGGAAACCTCAACTGTAAGCTTTTCAAGTCTGGTCTGGTAATCAGACTAGTTCCGTTGTCAACCATGTGGTAAAAGCAAATTTCAGTAACCCTGTATTTTGTCACCTAACTCATACCTACAAACATTTGAAAATCGAAAAGAGGGACGAAAAAGTTCTAGCAGGCGCATTATGTGACCACACCTCCTAAATACCATGTCCATTTTACAAAATTTGGCAGGTTATGGAAAGTCTGAACACATTTCTGGGTATTTAGGGTCATGTTTTTTGTGTTATTACAGTTTTGCTAATGATGGTGAAACTGCCCTTTTAGCTGAAAATCTAAGTTCTCCCAAGAGACCTGATTATCGTAAATAGTTACAATTGTATCTTTGCTTATCTTTGTTACAATTTTATCTAAGTGCAGGTGTCGAGTATTCTGGCCTCTTATTTAATTAAGTTTTAGAAACTTTGTATCTTTTTCTGGTGACAGTGCAGGAAATCAAACAAACTCAATTTCAGTAAGAAACTGGGACTGCGGACAGAGCTGTCAAAACTGGGACTGTCCGGAGAAAAACTGGATAGTTGGAAAGTATGATCCAACCCCTTCTTGAAACTATCCAATGTATCTGCCAGTATAAACACTTCTGGGTGAGAATGCCACAACTTCCCAACTCTTAGGGGCAGATTTATTAAGGTTTGAATAGTAAATGAGTATTTTCAATTTTTTGTGTGTTAAAATTCACAAATTCCAATTTAAAACACAATTCGAACCTTAATAAATCTGCCCCTTAATATAAGTTGTTATGGAACTTTTCTCGAGCTAGGCAACTGCACTGTGGGACTATTATTTCAAAATGGAGTTGCAAGTTATTCTTTTTTCTGTTTAACACGCATGCAATGAAACATTCAATTACCTTTCTTAAGCTGTTTAAAATAGTATTGTTGGTTTTCAATGGCTCGCTTATAAACTTGAATGCAAGCAGTTGCAAAGGACCTCATATGAACTTACATGCATGAAGTCACATTGATTTTCCTAACTGCATGACTACATTCATTTCCAATCTCATGATGACCCAGTAATGGAGCTTTTGTAAAAATACCAAATGCAAAACCTCCAAAACTGGTGAAGGTCACTCCGTTTTAAGCAAATAGTTCACATATTTTCATTATTTCGTTTTTCTCTTTAATAATAAAACAGTACCTTGTGCTTCCTGCCAACTAAGATCTTATGAATCCACATTGGTGATAAAACAATCTTATATGATTTATTAATGTTTAAATGATTTTTAGTAGATTTAAGGTATGGTGGCCTATATTATGTCAAAGAAGCCGCTTATCTGTAAATCCCCAGGTCCCAAGCATTTGGAATAATAGGCCTATGCACTATACAGATGCAATTGTATTCTCCAGTCCAGGTCTTTGGGGTTATGCTATAAAAGGCAATATGTTTGCACAGGACCAGTAACTCATAGCAACAATCAGCAGGTTGCATTTACTGGCAGGTCAACGGTTTAAAAGCAAACATCTTATTGGTTGCTATGGGTTACTGCTTGTGAGCAAACCTAGTGGAGCTCATTTATAAACTTTGTGCAGCGCAGAGTGATTCACACAGTGAAAATACTTGCCTTGCGCATGGTTAGATTTATAAACCTGGAATAGTGTGGTGTATTTAATGCACAAACAGAATTACACATTTTTATTTGTACTACGAATGTCCATAGATTTTTTTTATTTTTAAATATATTATAATCTCAAATTGCAAATATTTGTGCACACACTCTGTGTTTGAGTTATGCCAGAACTTTGGTGTCGGAGAAAATATACGCAAAACAGTTCTCAAATTGCGAATTGAAATTACGGTCAATACTATTTTAGTTCAACACAACTTTACACCCATTTGCGAGTCATTTGTGAATATTTTCTGCACTATGTGAATTTGCAAAAAACGGAAAGATGGGCACAGTGCAATATTTCAGGGTTCAGAAAAAAACACAGGCAATACAACCATTTGTGAATAAATATGTGCTGAGCAAAGTTTATAAATGACCCCGCAGTGCCTTTAATTACATACAGGGGTTAGTGTCTTCATCTAAATTAAGATGATCACAACATAATTGATATACACACACATACTGAATAAACATCTAGTACGCTCCCACAAATGCTGAATGCATTTGGTCAAAATCTCCACTGCCATTTCCTCTTTTAAAGAGATAATTACAACAGAAATTAAACCCTTTTTTAAATATCTATCACAATATTGTATTTGCATCCTATATACAATTTTGATATAAAAAAGTGTTTGCCAGATGCTTTTACATGATCTAACTGCTCCCCCAAGTTTCTCTATGAGGGGGGCTGCCATGTTTGCAGCAGTAGTCCTTTAGCATTAGAGACTGTAACTGACAGGCTGAGATGGGACAGTCAGGTTGGCAAAACAGTCAGGTTTATGAACTCCAAGTAACAATTACTTACAAAAGCTAGCCTATCAATATGACCTATAGGTAACATTTGATGTACATTCATATTTTGAAAAGTCAGTATCACTTTAAGAATCCGATACCATACAATACGACATACATTGTTATTCTTCTGCTCATGGCTTCATAAAGGTGCTTTGGGGCACTGAAACATTGCTGTATTTGGGTTGTGAACAATATATTTTAATGGCGTTTAACCATACATATACTGTATATGTATGTTATTTATCAAAATATTTTTGATATGGACAGTCTGTTCCCTTTCCTTTCAGGATACATGCCACCTGACTCAAAAAGATGTGTATCATTTCCTTGCTGGAGATCAACATGCAGCCTGAAGTAAACTTAACAGTCCGTGATGATATCAGCACCAATATGTACCAGCCACTCCCATATACTCTTAGCTTCCAGATTTCTCTAACTTGCTTCCTCATGTTGGAAATCGTTTTGGGTCTTGGGAGTAATCTTACAGTTCTTGTACTTTACTGCATGAAATCCAACTTAATCAATTCAGTCAGCAACATTGTCACCATGAATCTTCATGTCCTTGATGTAATTATATGTGTAGGCTGCATTCCTTTAACAATCGTCATACTTCTTTTACCAATTGAGAGCAACAATGCTCTAATCTGCTGCTTCCATGAAGCTTGTGTCTCCTTTTCTAGCGTTGCCACTGCTGTCAATGTGTTTGCCATCACTCTGGACCGCTATGATATATCTGTGAAACCAGCAAGTCGCATCCTTACTATGGGTCGAGCTGTAATACTAATGACAACAACCTGGATAGTTTCTTTTGTTGCTTTCTTAATTCCCTTCATTGAGGTCAGCTTTTTCAGTGTTCAGAGTGAGAGCAAATGGGAAAACAAGACACTTTTGTGTGTTAGCAGAAACGAATATCACACTGAACTTGGTATGTATTACCACCTTCTGGTTCAGATTCCAATATTTTTCTTCACAATAATTGTGATGCTGATCACATACACCAAGATTCTTCAAGCTCTTAACATTCGCATAGGCACAAGGTTTTCTACAGTGCAAAAGAAAAAAGCAAGGAAAAAGAAAACAATTTCACTAGCTACTCAACATGAGACAACAGATGTCTCTCAAAGCAGCGGCGGTAGGAATGTGGTACTTGGCGTAAGGACTTCAGTGTCTGTCATTATTGCCCTGCGTCGAGCAGTCAAAAGGCACAGAGAGAGAAGGGAAAGACAGAAAAGAGTTTTTAGAATGTCATTACTGATCATTTCAACCTTCCTGTTTTGTTGGACACCAATTTCCATTTTGAATACAACAATTTTATGTCTTGGGCCAAGTGACCTATTGGTAAAACTAAGGTTGTCCTTTTTAGTTATGGCTTATGGAACCACAATATTTCATCCATTACTGTATGCATTTACCAGGCAAAAATTTCAAAAGGTACTGAAAAGTAAAATGAAAAAAAGAGTAGTTTCCATAGTGGAAGCTGATCCAATGCCAAATAATGCTGTAATACACAATTCTTGGATTGAACCCAAAAGGAATAAAAAGATAACATTTGAGGACAAGGAAGCCAGTCAGAAATGTTTAGCTACTCAGGTTGTTACAGATTAAGTTGTTACTCGTCTTCTGACTGTTATTCCTCCATTTCTTTTTATACAAAACGAAGTTAGAAAGGAACGAAGATACTGCCAACCAGTTAACGATTTTTTAAAAAGAATTTTTACACTCTTTAGCATAATGTACATTTTTAAAGAAAAAAATGTATTTAGGTTAGGTGTTCTCTGATAGCTACAGTACATAGCAGTTTGTTAAGGTAAAGTTAATACTTAATCTTATGATGACTTTAGGACATTTATGTACATTTATCTTTTCTAACAAAAACATAATGCAAATAAATATCTTTTAAACAAGGGACTGTTTGTTTAAGGAAAAAAAATGAAATCATAATATATATATATATATATATATATATATATATATATATATATATATTTTTTTTTTTTTTTTTTTTTTTTTTTTTTCCCCAATATCAGGGAACCATCCCACTTTATTATATAACTAATGTAGTTGTGACGTATGGTATCCCAAAACCCAAAGTAAACCCCAAGGTCCTGGTCACAGCTTGGCTTCGGGAGGAGCCCTCCACTACTCAGATGCCGCCAGGACTTAACGCTAGAGGACCAAGGGGAAATCTCTGGTCAAGAGACAGGCTGGGTCGAACAGACAATACGGTACCAAATCAGGAAGCTGAAGCATAGTCGAGGGCACAGGCCAGTGTCAAACACACTGATATAGAGGTACAAAGCAGGATCCGAAGGAATAGTCAAAGTTCAGGCAAGGGTCAGGACAGGCGGCAGACTATTCAGGAACAGGCAAGGTCAAACACAGCTTAACAATAACAGATCGCACCCAGGAACTACCGAAATAGACCTATACTGGGCAATGAGTCAGAGCAGGGGATTTTTATATTCAGTCAAATGGCTTACACAAATCACCTGTGGCCAAACTGGCAACATGTGAAACAAGCCATTCTTCATCGGCATAGGAGTGAACCAGGGTCTTAGCGGTCTGCTCATATACAGCAGTAATAACACAGACAGCACAAGAACACACACATATGGCCAGATTTAGTCTGCCTAAAAATAGCCTTATAATAATTATCACACACACATTTAACTAAATTCATGAGTGCATCTATGTTTTTATTTATAATTAGAGTTCATTGAGCATTTTTATAAAGACTACATAATAATGGTAACTTGTGCAGGATACAGAGGAAGATGCATGGCAGAGTTCAGTGTTAATGATCAGAAAGGATACACGCAGAGCCTGTATCTCTGTAGTGAGACTTACTTAAGGCCTCTATTTAATGTATTAACCGTAAAAGAAACCATTTTAATGCATGGTGGCACCCAAAGCACCAAAGTGATCTGCACCCCTGGCCCCCATGATCCTACCACACTATAAAACCATATCTGAAAGAGTCAGACATTGACCAGCTGAAATTAGAAGGATAAGTAAAGGCAAGAGGTTGGGCTAAGAATGGGCTGCTCATATAGTGAGCTGCTGTTTACATGAAGAGGGACCCTGATGGTGCATGTATAGAAAACCACAGAACCAGTCTTTGAAGCCACTGATGCCAATGTATGTTATATGAATGAAAGAGGCATGGTTAAAGGAAAACTATACCCCCCGAACAATGTTGGTCTCTATAAAAAAATATTGCATAAAACTGCTCATATGTAAAACCTTGCTTCATGTAAATAAATAATTTTCATAATAATATGTATTGGGTAATCATAAATATAAAATTGCCATTTTAAAAAATATGAGCCACCCCCTAGGATCATAGGATTCACGGTGCACACAAACAAACCATACTTGTTATGTCACATGTGCAAATCAACAGACAGAGTTCTGTCTTTTGCTTCCACACTTCTTCCTGTTACAGTTAAAGCAGCACTATTTCTGGTCAGGTGATCTCTGAGGCAACACAGAAACCATAACGAAATGGTGGTTCAAGGCAAGAGATGTAAAAGGGCAATATTTACTTAAATATATATACCAGTTTGGTAAGATTCTTCAGTATGCCACTTAAGTTGATATAAACTATCTGTTGCTTAAAGGGATACTGTCATGGAAAAATAAATTTTTTTCAAAGTGCTGCTCCAGCAGAATTCTGCACTGAAATCCATTTCTCAAAAGAGCAAATAGATTTTTTCATATTCAATTTTGAAATCTGACATGGGGCTAGACATTTTAGCAATTTCCCAGCTGCCCCTGGTCATGTGACTTGTGCCTGCACTTTAGGAGAGAAATGCTTTCTGGCAGGCTGCTGTTTTTCTCTCAATGTAACTGAATATGTCTCAGTGGGACATGGGTTTTTACGACTGAGTGTTGTTCTTAGATCTACCAGGCAGCTGTTATCTTGTGTTAGGGAGCTGTTATCTGGTTACCTTTCCATTGTTCTTTTGTCTGGCTGTTGGGGGGGAAAAGGGAGGGGGGTGATATCACTCCAACTTGCAGTACAGCAGTAAAGAGTGATTGAAGTTTATCAGAGCACAAGTCACATGACTTGGGGCAGCTGGGAAATTGACAATATGTCTAGCCCCATGTCAGATTTCAAAATTGAATATAAAAAAATCTGTTTGCTCTTTTGAGAATTGGATTTCAGTGCAGAACTCTGCTGGAGCAGCACTATTAAATGATTCATTTTGCAAAAAATTATTTTCCCATTACAGTATCCCTTTAAGTATTAATTTTGGGGGTATAGTTTTCCTTTAAGTGGAAGTATGGCATACGGCTGTACAGCTTGAATGGTCTGGACCCCCTGCATAATGCTCTGCAGAGGGACTAGCAAACACCCTCAGACAGCGAAGTAAGCTTCTGAAGGACCTGGGGAGGAGGACTACCATACAGTAGACACCATGATTTAGAAGGTCTTGTGTATAGTAGTGATGCCACTGATAACATAGTTTTTTCGATAAGAACATCAAAGTTACAACAACCTGTTATTAAAAATATTTTCCACAATGGAACCTCCTCTTATCCCAAGATGTTTGTACCTCTGCTGCCTAACTTTAATTCTGGCCCTGGTATTACAAACATTTTGCATCTTCTAAACAAAAGAAAAAAAACAAATACATTCTGTTTTATTTTTGGCTACGGCAATATGTAACCAATATAAATGTGATTTGGTGATGCTATAAAAACAATTCTCAGTGTCACATTCTGTATATAGAAACAGCTGAGGAAAGTTTGCTCCACAGATGTAGTATTTTTAATTAAACATTTGAAGAAAACAAAAAAAATAACATTTTAATGCATCATGGAAAGGGGAATGTATCTGTCTACAAGCCCTAAATTAGTTCAGATCAAATCTCTTGGCTTCTTGTTTTGCCCCTTAGACCCAGAATCTAACCTTATAAAGCTCAAATGAAGATATACTGCCTCTTCTTTTTTGCAAAAAAATATTTTTAAATGGTAAGATGATCTGCTTCTCAATAATTTTAAATACAAAAAGTGAACAAATTATTTTGACGAACTAATTCACTTTATAGAAATGGAATATATTAACTTAAAGGAGAAGAAAAGCTAACAAAGCAGTTTATAGCCATTAGATTAGCTACAATAGTGCAAACTGTAATACTATATTTATTCTGCAGAATGATTTGCCATACCTGAGTAAACAGCTCTAGAAGCTCTATTTGTTTAGGATAGCAGTTGCCGTATTACCTTGGTGTGACATAACTTCCTGCCTGAGGCCCTCCCTGCTCACTCATAGCTCTGGGCTCAGATTATGGCGGGGGGGCAGGAAGAAAGGAGAACCTAGCCCTGGAAGTTTATGCTGAAAATAAGAAGTCAGATACAGAAGCCCATGTATACACAATAGAAGAAAATAAATTGTGTTTTGCTATTGACAGAGGACTCAGAGCAGCATTACTTTGAGGGTTTTCTAGTGTATTTATATAGACCTTTCTATAAGCTTACTTCATTTTAGCCTTTCCTTCTCCTTTAAGAGCATTGTAGTGTATGCAGACTGAGTAACCATATATCTAATCATGCATTATGAAATGTTTATTCAACTGCTGCACTTATAATGGAACAGAATCGATTTTCTTATTTATTTATTTATTTTTGCAATGCACAACGCCATGTTCGATAATGGAAAACCACCTTTGCTCTGTCATAACAGGTAATGCAGATATTTAATAGGAAAGCTTACAACACACTTTTGTTGCTAGAAAAAGCTCAGACACACACAAACAAGCAATAAAACAAACAGCTTGTAAGTTTTATGTGGCAGATTTCCGAGGTCCAAGATAAAATGGTTTGGTTTATTTATTCCTTTCAGTTATTAGGAACTGATGTAAATTAAGTATAATAAATAGTTAAAGAATAGGTCAGGGCTAGATCAATTAAGTATAATAACCACTTGGTAAAGAGAATTGAAATCTTGCAATAAAGCAAGGAACAACAAAGTAAAGCTATTTCTGAATTAACTAGATACAAGGTTACTTTAGTTAAAATCTTTAAGAGCAATTACGCACACAAGTATGTGAAAACTGTTTTTTCAGTATACACTTTGATTAGTACTAACATAGAAATCAACAGTATTGAAAATATGTTTTCAATACTGTTGATATCTATGGTAGTAGAAAATATTTTCACTATTTAAGGTGAACGTCACATAGGGAATATTTTGTGCCATTACAAAAAGGCCAAAAGAAATATCTACTTGACACAATGGATTGCAGGAAATAACCTCCCATGCAGGGCACCCATAGCACTGACATTAAATTGCCATGTTGAAACATTCCATTTACTATGAAGCTCTAAGCACAAATGGATAATGTAAAAAGACCTGTTCTTGAATCCAAATGTCCCAGAAAAGAATTTCACACTGCTGGGAAGATATTGTTAGCCAATGATTTAAACAAAAGTTTGGGGTGCTTGTAAAAAATGTATCTACAATACTTACAATAAGCAGGTATGCATAATGCCCTTTTAACTTACTATTACCAACATTTCTTATTAATCAGTTGGCTAGCTTTACCTTTGAAGTGGCACCATATTTACAGCAAATACCTGCTAGTTTTTAGGGGGGGGGGGCGATATGCTGAACAGAATGAGGCAAATAAAGAACTTTTGGATTTTTAAATGTAATAGTCTACTACAGGCTGGTTTAAAGATTTAAACTTGACGGCTTTTTAATTTGCATTTTTTTGCATATGTTGATATAAATATCCCTTTTAAGCTGACTAGTTTATCTTTGTATTTTTATTATTTTGTTTATTTTAAGTAACCATTTATTGAGAACAGTGGCATTTAATATTTTAGCTTTATCATGGCAACTTGACCAGTATTAATGCATCTTCTGTTAGCACTGGGGAGAGAAGCTCCAATCTGAAACATCACCATGGTTACACATCTGTTTTGCTACATATTGGTGTATGGGTGGAGTGGAGGGATGAATGATTAGCTATTTCACACTGTTAAGAATCATATATACAGCTCTAATTAAACATGTAAAGGGACATTCACAGGTTCAGTAAATATAGAGAAGCTGTGGCTTACAGTATGAGTAAGGAAGAGGATATTCCTTCAGTAGAAGGGTGGTGCATTAAGGATTAGTATCATGTGATGATATATCTGTTTTGATTATCCAACATGTCCAATCATGGACTTTGGTAAGTGGGCACGTTTACCATTGGTGAATGACACATAGGGGCAGATTTATCAAGTTTCGAATAGTAAATTCGAATTTTCAATTTTTATTTGGTAAAAACTCTCAAATTCTAATTTTAAATCACCAACTTGAATGTGAATACAAATGTGAGATTTATCACACCTAGACCCTGGAAATAGTTCTAATTGAAATACTCACCTAAAACCTGCCAAGTTAATTTACAGTGGCAGCGGTCAGTAGACCCATTTGAAGATGTTAATAGCATTCCTAACATTCAAGTTTTTTTCGGAGGGAAGTTCGATTCAAGTTTCGTTAGTATTCGATTTGAATACAAAATACAATCTAATTTCAGACATTCATTTTTTAAATAACCTCCCATTCGAGTTGTGAGTGCATTCAAATTTATTAGAGTAAAAAAAAAAAAAGATTTACATCAAGTTGAAATCTGACTTTTGATAAATAACCCCCATAATCCTCGGTCTAATATGCCTGAAGGGTTTTCAGCACATGACACTATTCTAAATATTTTTTTTAATGAAAGTAACATGGCACAGTTTTGAACTTGATACCTATAATTAAAGGATAAGTAAACCTTTAAAATAAGTGAATGTAAAATTGATGAGACACACATTGATGATAAGCACTTTTGTAATGTACATTCATTATTTATTTTGTTTTAATTCCACGATATTAAAGCGGTTGTTCACCTTCCAAACACTTTTTTCAGTTCAGCTGTTTTTTTTAAAGCGGTTGTTCACCTTCCAAACACTTTTTTAAGTTCAGTTGTTTTTAGATTGTTCCCCAGAAAATAAAGACTTTTTCCAATTACTTTCCATTATTTATTTTTTATTGTTTTTCCAAAATCTAAGTTTAAAGTTGAATGTTTGTGTCTCTGGTGGTGGAGTCTGGCAGCTCAGCAATTCAGGTGCAGACTCTAAACTGTTACAATTTTGCAACATTTAGTTGATACATTTCTCAGCAGCACCTCTGGAATATTAGCAACTATTGTACCAAGTCTAACAGCTGCCTGTAATCAAAACCAGAGATTCTGCTCAGCAGGGACAAAAATAAGAGATGTAATGACTAGGGTTGCCACCTTTTCCTAAATGTATTACCGGCTGGTGGGGGCGGGAACAAAAAGGGGCGGTGTGACATCAAAGGGCGTGGCTATGATGCAAAAGGGGGTGGGCGCGGTGCAGGGATTTCAGGACGGATTTCTGTTAAGTTTTACAGGGGATTGGGGGCAGGCTGAGGGGTCTTTTTGAAGGGTATTACAAATTTACCGGCATCTACATTGCCGGTAAATTTGTAATACCAGCCTTGGCAGGTGTTTTACCGGCTAGGCCAATAAAATACCGGATGAGTGGCAACCCTAATCAACTAAATGTATCCATATAGAACAGTTTACAGGGTCGGCGACCCCTGCTCCCAGGGCTGCTTCAGAAGGTGAAAAAAAAGACACTTGACACTTCAATATTAGAAAATAGAAGGCCATTGGAAAAAGTCGTTATTTCTGGAGATCTATCTGATAACTAGTTGTTTGAAGGTGAACCACCCCTTTAAGGGATACATGTACTATTAATATGAATGAATTGTTACAACAGTTCTTCTTCTAAGGAAAAAAATGAGAAAACTCTCTCAAATCTTTCCTAAGCAGAAGAACATCAGAGAAGCCTCTCTCTCTCCTGAAAACTTCCTTGACTACTTGGTGGTCCGACTGGTGGGAAACTGACCAGCAGGTGGTGCTGTTGTAACAAAATTCATTAATATTAACAATACATGTATCCCTTAATATCTTGAAACAAAAAATATTAAATACTGAATGTACATTACAAAAGTGCTTAGAATAGCACTCATCAATTTTACATTCACTTATTTTAAAGGTTTACTCATCTTTTAAGAGTACTGCACCATAGTATGCATTTCGCACTTAGCTACAGAGATTTGTTTTATAAAACTAATTTAGGTTTATCTAAAGTAAAGAATACAATTAATAAATAGCCAATCATATATTTAACTGATTTATTATCTAAAACTGTATGTAATCTTAAATTTTGGAACAAGTTTTAAAGGGATTTTTCACTTTTACTCACTTTTTTCAGTTGTACACAAGAAGAAGACTATGCTTTGTCTGCTGAAAAACATTCACTCTGATTAACCAATAGTTGTAACTAAAAACTGTAGGGACACCTGACAGAATAGAGGGAATGGGGGGGGGGGGGGTAGGAAGGCTGGAAATGGGAAGCTTTTAGGAGACTGCCCCGGACATTGCTGGAAGTATAAGAATGTAGTTTTACTAATATCATTATGTAGAAGTCAATTAAAAAAAACATTATATGGCACCCACCATATCCATTATACTAGTGGATAGCAATTGTGTGCAGGATAACTATAAAACCAAATTGAATAAGGAGAGAGAGAGAGAGAGCGATAGAATAGCTATGCAATGCAAAGGTCCTACTGATATATTGTATATAAGGGAAATAAAGGATAATATTCAAATTAAAGGAAAATGAATACCATTTTACCCTTGGGGATGCCAAAAGGTAGGCAGCCCCACGTGACTACTTCTACTTACCTGACACCCCGGGCCAGTGCTCCTATCAGCAGAAAACGGCACTCGCCCGGGATTCTTCTAGCGAGCACCACGGAAGATCATCTTCCTGCTCCTTTGGGTCTTCTCTCGGCTGCACATGAACAGTAGAGCGAAAAGCTGAACTTTAATGAAAAATCTGCCTATTTCACTCTACTGCGCATGCATTTGCCCCAGGAAATTTAAAAACCAAAGAAGAGGATTGCTCAATGGTGCTTGCTAGAAGAGCCCCAGGACAGTGCAGTTTTCAGTTCAGTTGTTTTTAGATTGTTCCCCAGAAATAAATACTCTTTCCAATTACTTTCCATTATTAATTTTTTACTGTTTTTCCAAAATCTAAGTTTAAAGTTGAATGTTCTGGTCTCTGGTGTTTGAGTCTGGCAACTCAGTAATTCAGGTGCAGACTCTAAACTGTTACAATTTTGCAACATTTAGTTGATACATTTCTCAGCAGCATCTCTGGATGGGTGTCAGGTAAAGGGGGTGCCTAACTTTTGGAACCTCAATTGTAAAATGGTATTCCTCCTTCTTTAATTTTAAAATGAATATTTTTCTTTTGGTTGGTAAGCAATAATTACATTTAAGATCAGGACTATTTAGATGCTTTGCAGCTTTCACCTAACACAAATAAAATGTGTAAATGTATTTATTACCTAGTGACTTTGATTGTAGGCATGTGTAAATTATTCATCTTGATGTTAATTAGAAATGAACAAGCCAGAAATTACCAGCATACAGTGAAGCCAAGCAAATGCACAGCCAAGAACAAGCAAAACTAGAGCGCACACGTTTAATGACTAAAGCTCCATCTGGGGATAAGCAAGTACATGTAAGGCAGCAATTAATGTGATATATATGCATAATATTCTTGGGTATTTCTACTTTTCTGCTACCTTCTACAGCAGTAGTTGTCAGGTTTTTTCCCTTTGGTAAGGGCATACCTAAGTTTATGACAAGATGACAGAAATAGGGAAACAGTGTATTGTTCAACCACACTTCCAAGAATATAAAAAAAAAATAAGTTGTCACCTCAGATATCACCCTAACTGACCTTCAACCTGAGCTTTCCAGGGTATCTAAGAGAGCAAATTTGCATTATCCCCAAATGTCCCCCTATTAACTCTCATGCTGTTCACCACTGCAGTTGCCCAATGTCATCTGTCAACCATCTAATGTGAAATATTTAAAACGGATGATCAAATAAAATAATGAACCACATGATCAAACTCATGTCTCCTAGAGAGTACAACATTTTAATCTAAATTTATATCATTGTAAAATATATCTCAATCCTTATTTAGTGGAAAAGATTTTAAAAAATGTCCAGCAAAGCTAAGTGCACAGTGACAGCTGTACTGGAGTACAGAATGATGACGATTGTGGAGGTAAAAGCTAGATTGGCATGTGCAATAGGAGGAGAACAGGGTTTACAGCTTATTAATTCCTTGAAACTCCTATTGGACTTTCCTATAATGGTCAGTGTTGAAAAGTACATTACATTTTACTACTTCAACTGGCAACAGTCATCATAAATTCAACCTCACAGTTTTAAATGGCACAACTGCCAGAATTGCTCAATCTGCTATAAACTTTATGCAACAAGGTACACCTGGAAAAATGGAAATATTTTAATTAAAAAGAATAAACATAACAAAATAACCTGCACAGCATTTCTAGTTAATAAATCAAAGAAGCAACAATCCTACAAAAAGATAAATGGAAATATTTTAATTAAAAAGAATAAACAAGGTTAACTTGTATTTTAACACAAAATAACCTGCACAGCATTTCTAGTTAATAAATCAAAGAAGCAAGAATCCTACAAATAGATAAAAAAAACAATTATGTAATCCATTCTAAGTAAAAACATTTCATTTGTGTGCTGATGCAGAAAAGTTGAAGCAAAGCAACATTCATGTAAAGTGTGAAGCAGGGAACGTATAACACTATGTGGGGATCGGTGGGTTGTTAAGTGGTGGGCGGGTTAGCACAGAACATTTTAGTCACTAAAAAGATGTTAGAGGATGGTGAAAAAGGTGTTAAAAGCAAATCTGAAATGACACTTGGCCAGTTGAGAATCTGTCACATATTAAATAAGCTCACATACAATTTCCTAAAACTTCTATCAATAAAATATTTTGCTAAAAATATTAAGGTAAAGTTTAGCATTTCTGAGACTGTGTGTAGTACATATAATGCTATTTTAACTTGAGACAAATTCATAGACAAAGGGATTAATGGCAAGGCATTAGTTTGTGTATCCCACCAACACAATAATAAACACTTTCCAGTTATAAATAATTGCTTGAAGGTGAGGCATATAGGACAGGGTTTTTTTGTCCATACATTATATGCAATATATTTAAGATGGTCAACTACAACAAGGGCATCCCTGGCATGGCCAGTCCTACACTCAACTTTCATCTTATTCATTAAGAATTCTATTGCACCATTATACATTCTACACAGGGACTAAATTTTACCTGCAACTTGCTTGCTGCTTTAAAGGTTAAAACTCCCAAACATGGTTGCCCTTTTATTGGCCACCACTGGGACCACCCAACTATAGCCGGAAAGGGTGGGAGCTACAACATGGAGCTGAGGTGCTTCTGCATAAATTATAACAAACAAGGGGAAGTTGTGGTCACCACTAATTTTTAAAAACATTAAGCAGGGGTGCAATGAGGTTGTGACCACAAAATTCATACAGACAAATACAAGAGGTTCTCTGCACTCAACCCATTAACAATATATTAAGGACATTGCAACATTTTGTGCCTTAACCTAATAAAATGCCTTGGCCTTTAAACAAAACAGGGATTGTTTGTCCATATATTGCAATATAGAGTTAGGCTCCTGAAATTAAGTGATTGTGTTAAAAAAAAAGGCTTCAGTTCCTCACATTTTTATGCAATCTTTTTGTTCAACCCACTGAATTAAAGCTGAAAGTCTGCAGTTCAACTGCATTTGAGTTGTTTTATTTAAAACTCATTGTGGTAATGTACAGAACAAATATTTGAAAAAAAGTTGTCTCTGTCCAAAGATTTATGATCCTAACTGTATTTAAGCTGGCCAACTATATCAAAAGTGGCCAGTTCCTACACTTAGCTTGCATCTGATTCATCAGGTATCAGTTAATAGTGCTGCTCCAGCAGATTCCGCACTGAAATCGGTTCTTTTTCAAAAGAGCAAACAGATTTTTTTATATTTAATTTTGAAATCTGACATGGGGCTAGACATATTGTCAGTTTCCCAGCTGCCCAAGTCATGTGACTTGTCACTCTTTACTGCTATACTGCAAGTTGGAGTGATATCATCCCCCTCCCCCCCCAGCAGCCTAACAACAGAACAATAGAAAAGTAACAAGATAGCAGCGCCCTGACACAAGATAATAGCTGCCTGGTAGATCTAAGAACAGCACTCAATAGAAAATGTCAGGTCCGACTGCGTCACATCCAGTTACATTGAGAAGGAGAAACCATACCTCCCAACATTTTGGGAATATAAAAAAGAACAAAATGTTTTGACCACATCCATTTTTTTTGGCAGGTTATGAAAGCTTGAACATATTTCTGTGTTTTTTTCAGTTATTACAGTTTTGCTAATGAAGATGAATTGCCCTTTAAGCTGCGAGTCTAACTTTTCCCAAGGGACCTCCTTATTTAAATTATTACAATTACCCATTTGCTTATCTCAAAGTATCTTAGTTACACCTGTTGGCTATTATGGGCTCTCTGCCAAAAGCCAATTCATTTAGAAACTGTGTTTCTTTTTCTGCCTATTCAGTGAAATTTTTCAGTACAAACGCAGGACTGCGGGTTGAGCTGTCAAAAGCAGGACTGTCCCACTGAAAACGAGACAGTTGGCAGGTATGGGAGAAACAACAGCCTGCCAGAAAGCAGTTCCATCCTAAAGTGCTGGCTCATTCTGAAAGCACATGACCAGGCAAAATGACCTGAGATGGCTACCTACACCAATAAATATTACAATTTAAAAAAAATACACTTGCTGGTTCAGGAATTAAATTTTATATTGTAGAGTGAATTATTTGCAGTGTAAACAGTGTAATCATGACAGAATCCATTTAAGAATTCAGTTGTTCATTATACATTATATACTAAGTTTTACACGCAACTTACTTGGTTGCCCTTTTATTGGCCACCAGTGGGATCACCTGACTATAGCTGAAAGGGTGAGAGCTACAACATGGAGCTGGTCACTGCTCCTGTATAAATTATAACAAACAAGGGAAAGTTGTGCACATCACTAATTTTTTAATAAACCATTAAGCGGGGGTGCAATGAGGCTATATATATTGTATATTGCGATGTATGGACAAACAATGCATGTTTTGTTTAACGGGTAATAAGGTCCTAAATATAATGATAATGGGTTGAGTGCAGAGGACTCTTATTTGTCTATATGAATTTTGTGGCCACAGCCTCATTGCACCCCCTTAATGGTTTTAAAAATTAGTGGTGAACACAACTTTCCCTTGATTGTTATACTTTTTATTACTTATCTTTCTATTCAGGACCTCTTCTATTTATATTCCAGTCTCTTATTCAAATCAATGCATGGTTGCTAGGGTAATTTGGACCGTGGTAACCAGATTTCCCAAACTGCAGAGCTGTTGAATAAAAAGCTAAATGTCTCAAAAAAAACGCAAATAATGAAAAATGAAAACCAGTTGCAAATTGTCTCAGAATATCACTCTCTACATCATCCTAAAAAAGTTTAATCAAGGGTGAACAACCCCTTTAATGGAGTGAGGTCTAAAGTGGTGTAAAATAACAGCATCAAATACAGCGCTCGGGTAGCATAAAATAATACACACCTTGAAAATGCAATGTAGGGACAATATGGCGAATCACAGGCAAAAATCTGCACTTTGCACATTGTATCTAATATGTAATAGCACCTTTTGATGTATACAGTTAGCAGGGAATTATTTACTTTTCTGGGCAAAGGTTTGACACTGAGGGGCAAATTCACTATGCGCCGAAGCGCCTAACGATAGCGTCAATTCGCTAGTGTTGGCCATTTTCGTTACTTCGCAAATTCACTAACTGACGGTGTCGTAACTTCTCACCCTTACGCCTGTCGAATTTGCGCAACGGACGTAACTACGCAAATTCACTAACGCGCACCAACGCTACCTTTTATGCTAGACTTCCTTCGCCACCTCAGACCAGGCGAAGCGCAATAGAGTAGATAGGGATTTCTTCAAAAAAAAGTTAAAAATTTTTCTAAGTCCCAAAAAAACGCTGGCGTTTTTTCTATATTATGGGTGATAGGCTGAAAAAGATCGATTTTTTTTGGGGCTCCCCTCCTTCCCCCCTACATTTCCTAACTTTGCTTCGCTTAGCGAATCAACGCTAGCACAACTTTGCAACCTTATGCTACCCGAGTGCAACTTCGGATTTTAGTGAATTTGCGAAGCGCTGGCGAAACTACGCCTGGCGAAGTTACGCCTGGTGCAACTACGAATCTTAGTGAATTTGCCCCTGAGGTTTTAATTAAGTGGGACCAAAAAGTGGACTGCACCTCCACAAAAATAGTTTAAAAATCCAACGTTATTTATGGCTATTAGAAAAAAAACATGAAGACAGGTAGACGCATCATCGCCTAAAGCGTTTCAGACACATCTAGTCCTTAATCACAGTCCTTTATTTAAGTGGACCTGTGGGGATTAGGTATGTTTTGTGGAGTTACCCTGACTGAATTATTGTGTCTTTATTGCCAATTAAAATAATACAGTCTGATTCTATGATCTGTCCATATTTACAGGCTGAGGTAAGTAATATACATTGAACATTTCAGAAATTCTATTTTTAGTATGGGATCCACAGTGTTAATTAGCAGTGAGAATAAATGGGCAATTATGTCAATTTAACAAGAAACGAACATTTGTGACTTGTATAAACACTTGCCCAAATAAATAGATATATTTAAGGATCATGGTAATTAGTATGTTATATTATGAGCATGTATTTAGTAGCACGTTGATGTAACTCTTTCCAATTCTATTCAGTGTTAATGGTGCACTTATGGAGAGCTTTATATGGACTGAAAGTTTTATACTACTAGTTCATATTTAATATATTTAATGGCATACTGATGCAGAGCTTGAAGACTACAAGCTTGTGTAAAAGGATACACACAGTGCTTAATAATACCAGCCTAGTACTGGCCCTGATGCAGAGCTCTATGCTACCAGTCAATGTGAAACAGCGATGTAAGTTCTTTTCTTTTTTTTTTTTATTACTAATGTCACCCTTTTAGAAACTGCATAGTGATTCAAAGTTTATACTGCCAATAAATTAGACATTGATATATAACTGATATATAACTAGCATGCAGCCACCACAACACTGAAGAGATGTATAAGATTTCTTTGGTAGACAGGGAAGTATTAAGTAAAGTAAAGAGAAATGAGAAACTTTAGCCACCCAGTATATTGCAATTCACTACCTGGTACTATAGGGATTATTGTGCAGTTGTGTCAGTTTGATTGTCTAGTACAAAGCATTCAGTAAATCAGTATTTCATTACTCTTCCCACACTTACAAAGCATCACCCAGTTTGACAGATATACCAGATTATAGGTTTAGCAGGCACGTCTAAATTGGAATGGGACCCGTTATCCAGAATGGTCGGGACCTAAGGTTTTCCGGATAACGGAATTTGAATCTTCATACCTTAAGTCTACTAGAAAATCATGTAAACATTAAATAAACACAATAGGCTGGGTTTTCTTCCAATAAGGATTAATTATATCTTAGTTGGGATCAAGTACAAGTTAATGTTTTATTATTACAGATAAAAAGGAAATTATTTTTAACAATGTGGATTAGTTAGATAAAATGGAGTCTATGGGACACAGTCTTTTTGTAATTTGGAGCTTTTTTGATAACGGGTTTCCAGATAAAGGATCCCGTACCTGTACTTTCTATTACCTCTAGGTATCAAATATTTAACCTTACCTTATACCTACCAAATTTATTTTACACATCACTAGGGATGCACGAATCCCAGATACGGGCCAGGAGTAATTTTTAGTATAATTTGTCAGAATCCAAGAGTCTGGCTAAACCAAATCCAAACACCAATATAATTGAAAAAGATTCCAGGCAAATTGTGTACACGCTTTACACGTTAATCGGGTATTTCTGATTCGGTTTGGTATTTGGCCAAATCTGCACCCTAGAATTTGGCCAAGGCCTGAAAAGTAGGGTTCGGTGCATCCCTGCATGTCACCATACCATTACTAGCTGAATTTTCATTGGACATACAGTATAAAGGTGACTGTATCATCATTTATTTATATAGGAACAGAAGAGTGAGCAGTTCTTTAAAATTGTTTCCTTCGTGTTTAGGCTCTCAATTGCACCGTTTGCAATGTAAATAAGCAAATTGTAAAATTAGTAATGGATGGCACCACATTGCTATCTGGATTCACTTTATTTGTATTGTAAATGTAGGAATAAGTAGGATCGTGTTGTAGAGAAAGCAGCCAACAGATGCCCCACTTCCTGACATTTAACAAAGTCAGTTTGTGGCACGGTGTTTTGAGCTAAATATTTTCTCCAAAAACAATTACTACTAAAAAATTTCAGGTATGCTTTTCATAAAAATTATGAACAAGCTGGATGTATAACAATTAAGCCAGAGAATGCAATATCTCCATGGATAGTGCCTTATTCAAGTAGGTGGGTGAAAAAAAAAATCCAACATCGTAACAACAGCACAGTGCAGCACATAAAAGGAGTATAAACACAGATTTTAGTCAATTTAGCTAGCAGCACAGATTTTGTTTTCAAGAGCAGCAATGCACCAGCAAATTGACACCTACATTTAAAAATTCATTATAGCACCATAAAAACTGGCAGTTTATTAAAGCATTCCTATGCACCCATCTAAGATAATTGAAGACTAATACCCAAGCAGGTATTTACATTCCACACCCTGCATTTAACCAGATGAAAAATAGTATAGGACCTGAGGGAATAGATAGCAGGAAGGCACTGGCTCCAGTTTGGCAAAATATTCTGAGAGGTAAAAAGAGGCAGATTGATAGTTGGAGCTGTAAAGACCAGCTGTTATCTCACAAATGCCCCCAATTTATGTTTCCTATTTGTAGTGCATACAAGGAAGATTTAGTATGGATCTTTGGGAGTGTAAGCAATGAGTATGGACTAAATCTATTAAGGAATTGTGGGAGGTATGCAGGTGAGGGGTTGCAAGTCATACATTCCTGAATAGAGGTTTACAGAAATGCTTATATCACACAAAGTAGTATCTAATCTCACTATGAACATTTTCTGACCAAGCAGAAAATTCAGCTTTTGAAACTGGAGGCTGCATTTTGCTGCACCTGGTAACCTGCAGTACACTGCCATCCAAGCTGAGGTTCTTACAGAAATTGTTCAGATGCACACTACCACAGGTATGTTGACCGGGAATGATAGAGGGTTGAAGGGAGCGGGTAAAATTGAGTGAGGCAGCCTATTAAGTGCCCCCTTGTAGCACAAAACATGTAAGCTGCATTTTTTTTTTCTTTGGTACAGTTTGTGCCAGTCTGTCAATTTTTGGAATCTATGTTTACTTCCTAAACTGAAGGTCTGGGGCATGTGCACCAGGACCCACCTGTCCTTCTGGGAAGTTCACACTTCCACTTAACTGGTTAATGTAATTTTTGTGGTACAAAACACAGCGAGGACTGCAACTGCTGCACATTGCATGTAAGGTACCCAATTCCATTGCAGAGTTGATTACTAATTTTATGTTACTAATTTGTTTTGTATTTTAGGACAAGTTCTAATTATAACTAGGGATGCACCGAACCCAGGATTTGGTTTTCGGGATTCGGCCAGGATTCAGCCTTTTTCAGCAGGATTCGGATTCGGACGAATCCTTCTGCCCGGCCGAACCAAATTCGAATCCTAATTTGCATATGGGAAATCACGTGTCTTTTTGTCACAAAACAAGGAAGTAAAAACGGTTTTCCCCTTTCCACCCCTGATTTGCATATGCAATTTAGGATTCTGATTAGGTTTGGTATCCAGCCGAATCTGTTGTAAAGGATTCAGGGGTTCGACCAAATCCAAAATAGTGGATTCGGTACATTCTTAATTATAACTGCTACATGAACCATTTGTGAGAAAGTTGATTCTCACTAATACAGTTTCTAGTTCCTTAGAAAACTAGATTATACACATTTCTACAATTTTCGGTATGGAATTATGAAACTATTGGCAGTTTTAATTAAACAGGTGGCAAGGCATTCTGATAATGTACTGCAAGTTGCTCTTCTAAAATCAGTTTACACATTTGCTCAATAATCTAATTACTTTTTTCTAGATGCCAAATCTCATTAGTGTCCTTGGGCACTTACCTATACAATAATTCCTATTTCCTACTTTTCAACAAGTAACAAAATTAATCAGTATTACAGGATTTAAATGTAAAAAAAAAAGTTAAACATTAGCTACAGCTGTCTCAATAGTACCTGTATGATTGACAGATTGGCGACTCTTTAATTGAAATGGAATCAAACCCAAAATAATAAACTGAGGTAAACTTACTCAGATTGGTCCTCTAAGCAGTTTTGCAATTTTCATTCATATTATATTTTTAGTGTTTGACATAAAACAGAAACTCAATGTAAATTGCAAAAGCGATCAGGAAAGAACTCTGGTAAGGTTACATCAATTAATGTTATGGGTTTAGCTTCCCTTTAATGTTGCTGCTGCCAAGGCTTCTCTACCAGTCAGTCGCTATGCAGTATCACGGTGTGGATGTAGGTGTTTATCTTTAAACATCAACGTTTACCCATACTCCCAGAGAACATTGTGGCGGTCTTTTGCAAACCTGAGACATGCAGTATGCAACATGCAGCAGCATTTGTTTACTTTAAAATAGTGTGTAATATAATGACACATCAACAGAGACTTTGGGAAGATAAAGATATTTGTGCAGGTCCTTTGCTGTTACCCATAAGATCTTTTCACCTCCTTCAGCAATGTGTGCTGCACTCCTTGCAATAATAGAATTACTGGCATTTATTATGCATCATCCAATATGAACTGCTGAATTACCATGATGAATTGGGCCCCAAGGTGCTTGTATCGGGGTGAGGATAAACAGTGGACAATGGTTTCATAAACTAAAAGGCATTAAGAAGCATCCTGCATTAATTTGTAGATAACAGGCATACATCCTAGGTTTGCTCACAATGGAAGCCCACCCATTAAAATAACCTAGAAATTCTAATCTAAATGAAGTACAGAAGATCATTATGTGATGAATGCCAAGTAATGCATCCCCTATTATTAGTATAATTCACCGAAGAGGTCTGCAATTAATTCCACTGCAGACTTATGCAAGGCCAGATAGTAAATGTCAGAAGGCAACCCCATGGCATATGGAGAAATGCTTACTTGTATTTTAGCAATTTACAAGAAATATCCACAAGAACAAAAGCTCTCATGTTGCCATTATATTTGTTATTCAGTCTCAAATGTCAAATTCTTAACTACAGTAAATATAAAATTTTGTAACTAATAAGTTGCTACTTATGCAAAGAGTTCACAGGCTACAACTAATCGATTAAAAATATTTTTAAGATGAATCAATTAAGATTTCCAAATAAAGCTTTTGCTTGAAATAACAAACCCTATTCCTTTTACATATGCACTTTTCAAAGCAGTGTATATTTTCCAGTAACATTTTTAAGATCCCTTTAAATTAACTTTAAAGGGGAACAATTGAGAAAATAAAAATTGGATATAAGCTTCATCATACTGAAACAAGAAAAACTTTCTAAATACAATCAATTAAATATTTTGTATTGTTTCTGAAATAATCACGTTTATCTTTGCTATCCCTTACTCAACATTGTTTCTTTTCATTCTCTCTTCATGCTGCAGTTGGGTGTCAGATAATCATTGACAGTTAGAGCCAATATATTTTATAGGGGGGGGGCTTGTTTTGCCTAGAAGATGTATTAGAGCTAACTCTATTGAAATCGCGAGGCATCATGTCTCTCTACATGCAGGATTTGTGCAAAAGGCAGTTCTTTTGTTAGATTTTGTTTGTACTGGAATCGGTTATTTGAAAGAGCTCTAATTCATCTGCTAGGAAAGAAAGATATATTGGATCTGTCAATGACTGACATTCTGACATGCAACTGCCACAAATAGAGAAAATAGATGCTGAGAGAGGAATAGTGAAGATAAATGTCATTATTTCAGGCACATAAAATTCTTATTTCAGTGTGATGACGCTTTTATTAAATTTTCATTTTCGCTATAGTTCTTTAACTATTTAACTGCATCATAGCATAAATTAGGGTATTTACATTAGGGATCCACCAGATCCACTATTTTGGATTCGGCCGTACCACCGAATCCTTTGTGAAAGATTCAGCCGAATACCAAACCCTTATTTGCATATGCAAATTAGGGATGCGACAAAAAGTCACACAATTCCCCCCCACACCCCTAATTTGCATATTAGGCCGAATTCTGCTGAAAAAGGCAGAATCCTGGATTCGGTGCATCCCTAATTTACACATATTTTTACATAATATAATGAACAGAGAAAGCCCTCTGGAATATGTCACCACTATAAAAATAACAAATAAAGAAAATTTTTACTTTTTAGATCTTGTGAGCAGAAAACAGCAAAGCATTGCTCTGCATGCCATCATTACAAGATGCTAAATTTTCTTAAAACCTTTAAAAGGTGTTGTTCAACTTTTAGTACAGTGTAGATCGTAATATTTTGGGACAATTTGAAATTGGTTTTCATTTTTTATTATTTGTAGTTTTTGAGTTATTTAGCTTTTTATTCAGCAGCTCTCCAGTTTGTCTCCATTCTGGTTGCTATTGTCCAAAGTAGCCTAGCAACCATGTATTGATTTGAATAAGAGACTGGAATATGAATAGGAGAGGGTCTAAATAGAAAGATAAATAATAAAAAGTAGCAATAACAATACCTTTGAAGCCTTACAGAGCATTTGTTTGTTTTTTAATAATAATAAAAAAAAAAAATATATATATATATATATATATATATATATATATATATATATATATATATATATATATATATATATATATATATAAGAAATAAGTTGCTTAGAATTGGCCATTTTAGTCAGGGTTGCACTGTGCTGGCAGGACACCCCTCATCTCCCTCAGCCCTGGAAAAATGTGCACGCGCACGTGTGCTGGGAGGGGCAGAAATCGTGGCATAGAGGAGGAGTTTGTGGCTGGGGGTCCCAGTCAGACACAGATTTTACAACATACTAAAAGTTAACTTGAAGATGAACCACCCCTATAAGGCGAGATGCTATTTTAAAGGAACAGTTCAGTGAACTAATAAAAACTGTGTAAATAGATAGGCTGTGCAAAAAATAAAATGTTTCTAATATAGTTAGTCAAAAATTTAATGTATAAAGGCTGGAGTGACTGGATGTGTAACATAATAAGACAGAACACAACTTCCTGCTTTTCAGCTCTCTTGGTTTACCCTGACTGGTTAGTCAGCGACTTGAAGGGGGCCACATGGTAAATATATGTTCAGAGAGTTTGCAATTGATCCTTAGCATTCACCTCAGATTCAAAAGCAACAGATATGACCCATGTGCCCCCTCAAGTCTCTGATTGGCTACTGCTTGGTAACCAGTCAGTGTACACCAAGAGAGCTGAAAAGCAGGAAGTAGTGTTCTGGCTATTATTTTAGACATCCAGTCAGCCTTTATACATTACATTTTTTCCTAACTATATT
Source organism: Xenopus petersii (assembly GCA_038501925.1). Classification (NCBI taxonomy): domain Eukaryota; kingdom Metazoa; phylum Chordata; class Amphibia; order Anura; family Pipidae; genus Xenopus; species Xenopus petersii. The sequence goes on along the minus strand of CM076676.1, from coordinate 79,910,304 downwards.
AGAAACATTTATTTTGCACAGCCTATTTACCCAGTTTTTATTTTTACACTGAACAATTCCTTTAAGAAATTAAGGTATGAAAAGTGAATCACTATCAACAGCAGTTCAAGACAGTCCAATAATATAAATTTGCATTGGCAGATAGAGACATTATGCCACAATATAAATCATCAGCTTACCCAGTTCATTGAGACTTTGAGCGGCTTTTGTGATCTCCCGGCTTCCACCCTGCAGCTGACCTTGAAGTCTCTTGCTGAGATACAAAATCCGTATAATTCTTCGAAGCAAATCACAAGCAGACTATAAATGAAACACATTCATACTATGTAAAATAGGATTTAGGGCATCACAGTTTTTCCTTGTATTACAACCTTGTTATGTACCAATTCACATTTTAGCTAATGCTTGTGAAATAAGCATAATTTTCCAGATCCAATCTGCACGCCAAACATGACAAAAAATCAAAAATGTAAATGCATACACTTATGTATTGGATACATAAGTGACCATGGCTGTAAATATTTTTAAACTTTACCCACCAGAAACTTATCAGCAACCTTACGAAATTGAATGGCGTTTATATATCTAATTCAGTAAAATTCTACAATTTATTATGTTGTTTCTTTTGTCACAATTTTTAATCCTATTTATATTACACAGCACTAGCTCCCTATTTTATAAATCCCAAAATGTGTGTGCCTTGGCACTTTAGAAGCTTTTGGGTTCAAGTAATAAAAAGTGCAACTATATCTGCTACAGGTACAGTCACCCATAGCAACCAATAAACAGGTAGCATTTACTGGTCACCTGTTCAAGAGCATCTTATTGGTGGTTATGGGTTACTGAAGTTTGTGCCTTTTATTGCATATAGAGGTAACATTCTACTGGAATTACTGCCAAACAATGATTATATTTATACAGAGCATGCAATAACCTTACACTATATTTATATAAAAGACCGTTTGCAAGATGAACTAATCTATGGACATTTTTCCTTTTAAACTTTTATTTATATATACACAAACATACTTATATAGCTACACTTTTATCACAGTTAAGAAAAGCACACCACTAAAGTAAACCATCTGATAAAGAAACAGTGAAGAATTTAGAATAATACACAAATGATCCAGTCTAATTGTAAGAGCTATATAACTTTGGAAGATGTTCACACAATGTTTTTCAAGATATTCGATTATGTAAACTGTCACAAATTCTACTTCATAGGAAGCAGTAGAATGCCTTATTTGTTTGAATGGACACTATCACACTGATTACTATCAGCAGCCATTTCTTGCATTTCTCATTTTCTGATCAGCTTTTAGGCCAGGGAAAAGCACATTCTGATGCAAAACTACACATTTAGGGGGTTATTTATCAACGGTCAAGTTGTGTTTTTCCTGAAAAATTAGTAGTTTCAGTAAAAACTAAAATTTTTTGGGATAAAAAAAACTGTAATCTTTCGATATTTATTATGCCAAAAAGCTGGAAATTGCTTGAATCCAAAAATACTTCAACTAAAACCCATCAAGGTCATGTAGAAGTCATTTGAAGATGTTTTTAGGCTTCGTGATTTTTTTTTGGGTGGTTCAAGCAATTAAGAGTTTCTTTTTGCCAATACCTCAATCAATTCGAGTATTAAAGTTTTTACCCCCGATTGCATTGATTCAAGTTTTTTATATTCAAGTTTTTTCATAAAAAAGCAAACATTCGAGTTGTGAATTTATTTGAGTTTGAAAAAACCTCACAAATTCGACCTTTGATAAATAACCCCCCTTAGTGTTTTGTAAATTCTTTAAAAAAAATTAAATGTTTTCTAAACATTTTTAAACATTTGGTGTGATCTTTTTTGAAAAATTATTTAAAAAGTGGGCATTTTATGCTTAAAGGGATCCTGTCATTGGAAAACACGTTTTTTTCAAAATGCATCAGTTATTAGTGCTACTCCAGCAGAATTCTGCACTGAAATCCATTTCTCAAAAGAGCAAACAGATTTTTTTATATTCAATTTTGAAATCTGACATGGGGCTAGGCATTTTGTCAATTTCCCAGCTGCCCCCAGTCATGTGACTTGTGCCTGCACTTTAGGAGAGAAATGCTTTCTGGCAGGCTGCTGTTTTTCCTTCTCAATGTAACTGAATGTGTCTCAGTGGGACATGGGTTTTTACTATGGAGTGTTGTTCTTAGATCTACCAGGCAGCTGTTATCTTGTGTTAGGGAGCTGCTATCTAGTTACCTTCCCATTGTTCTTTTGTTTGGCTGGGGGGGGGAAGAGGGAGGGGGTGATATCACTCTAACTTGCAGTACAGCAGTAAAGAGTGATTGAAGTTTATCAGAGCACAAGTCACATGACTTGGGGTAGCTGGGAAATTGACAATATGTCTAGCCCCATGTCAGATTTCAAAATTGAATATAAAAAAATACGTTTGCTCTTTTGAGAAATGGATTTCAGTGCAGCATTCTGCTAAAGCAGCACTATTAACTGATTCATTTTCAATTTTTTTTTCCCCAAGACAGTATCCCTTTAAAGTAGCCAAGTAAGTGCCCTTAATATTGAATACCATCATGAGTGAAAGTGGCAGAAGATCCACTACTTTTTAGCTTTATCTTCTCAGTGCATTATAGCCAAATAACACATGACCTACAAACAACTACTACTTTGGTAAAACATAACATTTTGCTTCAGGTCTGCATTTTCAGATTTAAATAGATGTAAAGTAAGAGTATTAATGCAATGCATGTACTTTTCAAGGGGAAAGGGAAAATTGAAACCTACCTGCAGACGTGCCAGTTGTGCAGTACGTGACACAATTTTGTTATACGGATCCACAATTTTTGTTCTGATTCTGGAAAAAGCAAATATATTATTTATTACAGTACGTTAATTGAAAATTACAAGTATATATAATTTGTCATTTTTTTGGCTTAACATTCATTGTGGGCGCACAGGATGGGGTGGAATTTCAAACTCTTAGTGCATTTTCACGCCATTATATGCTTTTTACGCTTAAAATTTAAAAAATACACTGCAAACTGCCAGACTGGAATGCCATGGGTACATCAGAAAACATTAAACCTTTCTCCTCTTTTCTCTCAACCGTTTTATTCTCCTAGTCTGTTTTCTTTACATACTATAGGCCAAATGGTTAAGACAGCTGGAGTTTTTCCGTTATCCTGGTGGGCCAATATGACACTGCATATACCTGTAACTTTTGATTGTACCTTTAGAATTGCTTTGCCCTTATAATATAGTTGACTACTGGAATAATGCCACTAGTTAGATAGTAACATGGCTTGAGAATCAGGGCTGCAGGCAAATGAACCACATAATCAAACTCAATAACACTAGGTACATGCATTCTTCTTTGGTACATTGTACTACTAAGTAGTTACAATGTCACTGGTCTGATAGTTTTGTTTTTTGGGCAGTGCTGGGTTCAGGCCCACCTATCAGGTTTGTACAACCCCTTACCAAAACATTTTTTCTAAACAAAAATGCTAATTTTGCATTTGATGCCAAAAAAGGCAATAAGAGACTGGAAAAGTTGTGTAAATTAAAAAAAAAAAAAAATCCTATACCCACAGCAAGGTTTTTAAAAATGTTTTCCTAAAATGGATATGATCTATGCACATGTGATAAAAATATATAGTATCACAGCACATACCTATCAATTGCACTTTGCAAAGCTCCAATTCTAGTCTGCATCATCTGAAGAACTCCTAGAACAAAAAAAAAAAAGAAATTAGAAAAGGCAGTGAAATGATAGATGGAAAGTAAAGATGGTAGATCTTAATGTGAAAAAACAGAAGTGACGTCATGTGACAAACTACATTTCATGTAAAGGTTCTTTTTTAGTGTATGTGAACTTATGAATATTTGATCTTTATTAAAACAGCATATGAAGCTAAAGGCAATTGAAATAGAAAATAGATTTTGTAATAATTGAATAAAGAGATATGGCATTACCATTTGTGAATATGGATAATACCAGATAACAACACCTTTGGTAGAAATGTTCTCACATTTTCTGATACAATTTAGAATTCATAATGGATTCTGTAAAAAGCTGCCAAGGCCCTGATGCAGCAAAACAGTTCTTCCATCCTTTCAGTTGACAACATGTTCTCCTGGTGACATTATGTCTTCTGTAGTGATGGGCTACGGCAGGTATGGATTTGCTGCGAATATCCGCGTTTCACCACTGGCGAATGTTTCGCAAAACTGCAGTGAAACTTCACTTGCAAAAAAATCAGCTGCGTCAAAATTATTCGGACACCCATTGACTTACATGTATTTGGACAAAATAGAGGAGCATATAAAAATTGACGCTCATGTCAAAATTGAAGTCAATGGGCGTTTTAAATAATTGACGGGCAGCAAAGCGCTTCGCAAATTTTGAGTCTTCTGGTACTGCTGCAAAAAGAACTATCTTTGCCTTGTCAGTCTAGAACACTTTCCTCCAGAAGTCCTTGTCTTTGCCTAGGTGTTCATGGGCAAACGTTAGTCTTGTCCTGATATTTTTTCCCACCTGACACACCTCCCATGTATATCTAATTAGTACAGCCACTTATGCAAGAGCTACCTTTAATATACCTTAAGAGACTTCTTTCAGCATATGCATTCTGCTCTTGGACTGAACTCACTGATACAGTCTGGTCTGGGCAAGTTAGCAGTTGTTCAAATAGTTTCTACTTGTATATGAGCTTCAAGAAAGCATAAAGACTGATGTCAAATTGTTTGGCAACCTTGTTAAGTCCCATCCCAGACTCATCTGAATCTATAACCTTCTTTCCAAAGGCAAAGGTAGCTCTTTCATTGTTAGCATGGTAATACCATAAACGTCAAGAAAAAAACAAACCCCCATACTTTGCCCAGGTGCAGTAACCCAGAGCAACCTGTAAGAGGTTTGTTTAAACAGGTGACCAGCAATGCTCCTGCTTACTGGTACTAACTGGTGGTGAGACTTGTAGCAAACTTTGCACCGTTTATTAAATTACCCCATAAATATTTGAGGTTTCCATAAGACCGGTTCCTTGATCATTTTAATAATGTTAGTAGTGTGCTAGTGATAATTGTAGGAGTGTACCTCCTTTTTCCAAATGCAAAATGTGCAATTTAGTTTATTTAATTGACACAACTGAATGATTCTGATATTTTTAATAATCACCTTTATTTTTCAATATTGTTGAACTAAAGTTAAACCATAGTTAAAAAGAAAATGATGTGCCCCTGTTATAAAACATAAGCATATTTTGAAGTCACCAAAACTATGAGCATCATATTCTGCAGTAGGACCCAATAAATAGAATGCTGTAAAGCACAAACATCTGATCTTACTAAGATTTTGCACTTAATTTTTTGCGTTGCTGGATTGCTAAACACATATGTTTTTTTTGGCCTTCTTCTTACTATAGCGACATAAATCATGGACTTAGGTCTAAACCAGAGGTGCCCAGGATGTTGATCGCAGTAATGTTTCTAGTAGACAGCAATTAGGGGTCAGCTTGGCTGGGCTGAAGAGAAGTGCAGAGCGGCATGAAGGGGAGGGAGGGCAGGGAGATAAGAGCGGCACGAAGGGGTCAACGCGAAAGAAGGAAGGAAGGGAGGGAGGAAGGTGGCGGGAGACAAGAACAGCACAAAGGAAGGAAGGGAGGGAGGGAAGGAAAGGTGGCGGGGAGACCGGCGCAGCAGAAAGAAGGAAGGGAGGGAGGGCGAGGGAGACAAGAACAGAACAAAGGAAGGGAGGGACGAGAGGGCGGAGAGACCAGCGCAGCACAAAGGGAGGGAGGGACGAGAGGGCGGAGAGACCAGTGCAGCACAAAGGGAGGGAGGCAGAGTGGGTTGAAGAGCAGGACGAAGGAAGGGAGGGTTGGCTGGGCATGACGGGAGGGAGGTCGGGCCATCAGGCTGAGCATGGAGGGCTACTCTACAGATTCCCCCTCTCCCCCCCCGAAATGATAAGTGCAGCAGTACAACAGTAAGCAGTTTTTATTGCTTGTACTGCCTGCTTGCACTCCCCCCCCCCCCCAACTCTTCCCTAACTCATGGAATTGCCACCCTTCTATGAGTTCAGGTATTTGTACATGAAATTTCACAATACAGGGGAGTCTGCATTTTCTGCCTTAGGAGAGTGCACTATTTTTACCAAGGTAGATTTCCTGATGGGGGCCAGGTGTCGAAAGTAGATCCCAGGGTAACAAAGTCTGGGCACCCCTGGTCTAATCAGTAGAGCTTGCAAACATGATAGCACAAAAAATGATTGCACTTTCAATTAGGGATTGGCATATATTGAATCTACAACAAAAGACCAAAACAAACTGAATATTTAAATATAAAGTGGACCGGTCACCCACAAAAACCTGTATAATTAAAATCCTTTGCAAATTAAACATGAACCCCAAATTCTTTTTTTCTTTAAAACATCCATACCTTTTATAAGCTATTTTAAAAGTTTCAGCTGTCAATATATTGCCTCTTCCTCCTTTAGAGGCAGAGCATTCACTTCCTTTCACTTTCCATTCAGTACTTCCTATACTTCTGATGTCACTGCACTATTAGATCCCCACTACCTCCTCACACTCTATAATTGTGTATGGTACCATGCATGGGCATCAGGTCCCCAATTCTGGCACATACACAAGATTTTGGGGCAATAAACAACTTGCCTTGTGACAAAATAGCATCTGCCTGCTTACTAAGATTGTGATTTCCAAGACTGAAGGAAACAAAATTTAAGTAATAAATATAGTGTGAATAAACTTTATTTTGCTCAACTATGACTTACTATGATAGAAAAGAATTTGGAATTATTTCTTAGGGAATTATTTCTTAGGGTGACAGGTCCCCTTTAAGCTAAATAGAAAATATTTGTATAATATGAAAAATGTGCCACCTTCAATTATCGAACGTTTTAAAGGTACAGGAACAGACTTGACCTAAACAGTTTTTTTTAAAGAAAAAAAGTCAACACAATTGCCCTATAACCTTATCCTAAATAAAAATGAAATTTCGAAGACAGGGTTTTGGTGCTTGATTACTCTGTAATCTGATCATTGCACTCAAGGGAAATAGTTTACCGCTGAAACCAGACACTAAATGATCTCTTAGTGTTCCTGGAATTACTTAATTGGAAAATTGCATATACACTGATGATTGTCCAGTGAATGGATGCTCAATAAACAATAAGCCTAGAATGAAATTAACAGTCACCAATGTATTTCATATCTGCAGGAGGAAGAAATCTTGTGTAGGTTCAAGTTCATGTTTTATTCATTTTGTTAGATTTCTGTGCATTCTGTTTCATTCTGGTTTCTCTCAAGAAACCAGTTATCTAGAAAGCTCAGCAACAAAGCAATGCCCCATCTCATGGTGAAAGTAAATACTTCTCTGCTCATTTGTAATATGATTTGAGGTCAGTTAAGATAGCAGAAATGTTGCTACAAAATTAATCCTAGTGGTTTTTTTTATATGTATAAAATGTTTTATTTAATGTTCAACATTACAGAAAGACCCCATACGAAAATTCCATTTCTTAAACATTCTAGAGAACAGATCCTGCATAGATTTAGTGGCCCTTTAGACTTCAATTCAGTATAAATAGAAACACACTGCTGTATTCGGAGTATTTTGAACTTCACAGCAAATTTGCTGTCTAATGTCTAGTACCACCTGCTGTTCAGATAGAATATATGTTCTTCTAAAACACCTGAAAGGTTTAAGGTCCATTAAGGCAATATTCTGATGAATTAATACATTGTGCCCTAGACATTCATGGAATTATGGCTTAAAGTCTGATACACCAATCATTTCCTATATCTGTGACCCTGTTAAAGGGGACCTGTCACCCTAAGAAATAATTTAATATTCTTTTCTATAATGTTAGTTGAGCAAAATAAACTTTACACTGTATTTATTACTTAAATTTTGTTTCCTTCTGTTTTGGAATTATACAATCACAGCAAGCAGGCAGCTGCCATTTTGTGGACACGGTTATTAAGGGAAATTGTGTATCACCCCAAATTCTTGTGTATGAACCAGAATGAGGGACCTAATGCCCATGTGCAGTGTCCTACACAATTATAGAGCCTGAGGAGGGAAGGGAGAATGTGAGGAAAGCAGTGACATCTAGGAAGTGCTGAATGGAAAGTGAAAGTAATTGACTGCCCCTCCTCTATGCCACGGGCATAGAGGCGGGGCAGGTAGCATTTGATTGACAGTTTAGATATTTAAACACCTTTATAACAGGTATGGATGTTTTAATGAAAACATTTTTTGGGGTTCCATATTTAATTTGGAAAGGACTTTCATTATGCAGTTTTTTATGTGTAGGTGACAGGTCCACTTTAAGAGCTAAAAAGGGTCTATAGCCGAAGGTTAGCTTTCCAAGAAATAACAAGACAAAAAACATCCAACAACCACTGCTTTATGGGAAAGGGGCATGTGAAGGCAAGGTCAAGGCAAAGACAAGGTGTATTCCAACTCTGCAGATAGGAATGTAAGCCAGAGGAGAGATGGCAAATGGTGCACATATTCTTTAAAGAGCAAAGATGCTTCACATTCCAAATTTCACCACTTCAACATGGAAAAGTTGATGGAGCAACTAAGAAGTGAACATCGACAAGGAAATGGTCCACGTGATTGTGAGGACCACCAAATGGATCTCCTCTTTGTTGCCGCAGCAAAGATGGAAGGGCCCATGTGTCATGAGCATCATGGAGTACGGACGTTGTGGTTTGGTGCCAAATTCAAAATAAAAGGACACCAAGGAACTGGGTTCAATGTTCAAACATAGGTTCTACACCTGTGTGTTCCTGGCTGTGCTATAATTCTTTATTGATGGATTCCTGGATCCTGACCATCATGCTTTGTCTCCTGGCTTTGCTATTGGTTGTCTGCCCTAACCTTTTTTCCTGGATATGACTACAAACTTTTTTTAATCCTTCGGATACTGTGAATTGGACTTCCTGCATACAGCTTCCTCCTTGGTCCTGACTTTTACCTTACAAGAGCCGCTAGGCCCTGATAGTGATTTAATAACAGATACTCTTGGTTTCTTATTATGTCTGCGTTTGCATATGCCTAGTTAATTAATCTCTTATCAATATATTTAAGACATTGAGATATTTTATGCATAAAACTACTAAAAAATGCCTTACCTTTAAACAAAACAGGGATTGTTTGTCCATATATGGCAATATATTTAGGCTGGCCAACGTCAAAATCACCCCATATCTGGCCAGTCCTACGCTCAATTTTCATTGTATTCATTAAGAATTCTATTGCTTCATTATACATTTTACACAGGGACTAAGTTTTACCTGCAACTTACTTGCTACTTTCAAGGTTAAAACTCCCAAACATGGTTGCCCTTTTATTAGTCTATAGTTGGGAAGGGTGGGAGCTACAACATGGAACTTGCCACTGCTCCTGTATAAACTATTACAAAAGTATTTGTCTATATGTACTTTGTGGTCTCCCACCTTTCCCAGCTATAGTCAGGTTATCCCACTGGTCGCTAATAAAAGTGCAACCATGTTTGGAATTTTTAATCTTGAAAGCAGCAAGTAAGTTGCAGGTAAAACTTAGTCCCTGTGTAAAATGTATAATGAAGCAATATAATTCTTAATGAATCAAATTAAAATTGAGCATAGAGCTTGCCAGATATGGGATGACAACTCCACCTCTATACTATTTTCTAATTTCTAGCTTTTATTCATGAATTGCTGACACTTTATTTTTAATTGTTTGATACCATGAACTCATCATAAAATTATAACTACAGCACTAGCATCTTATTTAATTAATATAAGAACCATGAACTTTTAGATTATTCATCAATTGTGTGTAGATACATTTTATTGAAAGTCACAGCACCTAAGCACTTTAATCATTTTATGAATTGATCAACTTACCTTCTAAAGACTCAATCCCTGTTGCTTGTGCTAAAAGGTCTTCATGCCTTGCTACTACCTACAAATGAAAAAACAGGGTATCAACTGTCAAGTTGTTTTTTTTCTGTAGTTCTAATAAGTATAAAGTAACAACATATGTGAAGAAGAAAACGGCTAAAATAATGCCACAATAAAATGTATGGATCTCCAAAGATTTTATAGCATGCATAAGAATTTTGGAAAGAAAGTCACTAGTTTAATATATACAAAAGGTTGTATTTGTGGATTAAAATAATATGCAGTTGGTTTTGTTCTTGCTGTTTGGGAGGGGAGAGGGGATTTGCTCAAGAAATGTAACTGGTATAGTCACATTTTCAGCATGATTAACAGCTGTTCTACGTTCCTAGAGAGATATAAACTTACAACAAATACACGCTGATATTACTTCTTAATGTGGGTATTTAAAAATTTTATATATATATATATATATATATATATATATATAAAAATTAGAATGAAGGCTGTTGCACAACAGGGTCTTGCAAAAAAAGTAATTATTTATTATTACATAGATCAACGTTTCGACCCTCACTGGGGCATATATATATATATATATATATATATATATATATATATATATATATATATATATATATATATATATATATATATATATATATATATATATATATATATATATATAAAATCAAAAAGAAAACCAATTATTCAGTTCCTGAAGACGGCTCCAGCTGTTGAGCTGAACGTTGATCAAATAAAACCTTTTGTTTTTTTCATATAAAGACCTGTTTGGTGCGGTTTTCTTTTTGATTATTACTATTGTTGTCTTTAACCAGCACACAGGCATTGTTTTATGTTTGTCCGTGTGCACCATGTCTAAGCTTTATTTAGCCGGTAGGGCTCAGGTAAAACAGTTCTTACAGAGGAGACAGGAGGCTTAGGTTTGCAACAAAAGTGAAACAGGCTCCTGCCTGGGGTTTTATTGTTCAAACAAGACAACTTAAACAGGCACAATTTCCGTGCTAAACAGTCAAATAATAATGTAAACCTCACCGGTTTGCAGTGTTACCGTCCAGAGGAAAGTTCCTTGCGGTGGTAACAAACATTTGCTATTTGGAGTTGCAGTCAAACACACAGTTTGTTCACCAAAACACTCCACAGCGTCTTCAGAGGTTCTCTCTGACTCCCAGTACAAAACCCCCACTCCCCGCCAGGCTCCTTTAAACAGCCCCACCTGCGGACTAATTGGGCAGCATACTCAACTCCTTGCTCCAGGGTCCTAACCTGTCTTACCCTGGAGATTTTAAAGGAGTCAATACCTCAGGCTGGGTGCTATATACCTCCCATCATACACAGGCAGCCTATTGGGACATAGCTCTTTGTCACATACCTCCCCCCTCTGTTCGAACCCGGGGTTTCGGACACCATTAGCCACCATACAGTGGACCCTTGACAAGGCATCTGCATTACCCTGCAGTTTGCCTGCTCGGTGTTCCACTGTAAAATTGAAATTCTGCAAGGAAAGGAACCAACGTGTGACCCTTGCATTTCTTTCTTTTGCCTGTGACATCCAGGTTAAGGGAGAGTGGTCCGTAATGAGCACAAACTGGTGGCCCAGAAGGTAGTACCGCAAAGCTTCCAGTGCCCATTGAATTGCTAAGCACTCCCGCTCAACAATACTATAATTTTTTTCTGCAGGGGTCAACTTCCTGCTCAAGTAGACCACTGGATGCTCTTCTTCCCCAACTAACTGTGACAATACCGCACCTAAACCAACATCAGAGGCATCCGTTTGCACAACAAATTTCTCTTTGAAGTCTGGTGCGACCAACACTGGATCTTGGCATAAAACCACTTTCAAATCTTGGAATGCCTCCTCTGCCTCTGGACCCCATTTAATCATTGTGGACCCTTTCCCTTTGGTCAGGTCGGTCAAAGGAGCAGCCCTGCTTGCAAAATTTGGAATGAATCTGCGATAATAGCCCACCATACCAAGAAAAGTACGAACCTGCTTTTTAGTGAGTGGCTGGGGCCAGTCTTTAATTGCCTCCACCTTGTTCACTTGAGGCTTGATAACACCTCTCCCTATAGTGTACCCCAGATAACGGGCTTCTTCCAAACCTAGGGCACATTTCTTGGGATTTGCCGTCAGGCCTGCTTCTCTAATGGAATTTAGGACGGCCTGTACTCTGGGGAGGTGACTTTGCCAATCCCTGCTAAAAATGACCACGTCATCCAAATAAGCAGAGGCAAAATGTTGATGAGGTCTAAGAATTTGGTCCATCATTCTTTGAAACGTGGCTGGGGCCCCCTGGAGGCCAAATGGCATACGAACATACTGGAAGAGCCCTTGTGGGGTAGAAAAGGCTGTTTTCTCCCTAGCTGTTTCTGACATTGGTACCTGCCAATACCCTCTAGTTAGGTCAAGAGTTGTTATGTACCTAGCAGGACCTAGTCGTTCAATCAACTCGTCAACCCTTGGCATAGGGTAAGCATCAAACTTTGAGACTTCATTTACCTTCCTGAAGTCATTGCAAAATCGTATAGACCCATCTGGTTTAGGAACAAGCACAATGGGACTATTCCACTCACTTACAGACTTCTCAATTACCCCCAAATCCAGCATCCTCTGCACTTCCTCGTCGACTGCCTGTCTACGGGCCTCTGGGATCCGATAGAGCTTAAGGCGGACCCGAACCTGAGGATCAGTAATGACATCATGTTTTATCAAATTTGTACAACCTGGTATGTCAGAAAACACCTCAGTGTTTCTTTGCAGAAACTCCCTGACTTCTTGCTTTTGTGGCTCTGACAAGGTTTCAGCTATTTTCACCTTTTGTATACCGTCCTGGGTAGGAGGAAGGGGTTGAATTATAGCCGTGAGGACTTCTCTGTCCTTCCATGGTTTTATTAAGTTTACGTGGTAAAGCTGTTCTTTCTTCCTTTTCTTTGGTTGGTAAACTTTATAGTTCACCTCACCTATTTTCTCGATTATTTCATACGGGCCCTGCCACTTAGCCAGGAACTTGCTCTCAACTGTTGGGACAAGAACCAATACTCGGTCCCCAGGGTTGAAAGTTCGAACCTTAGCTGAACGGTTGTAAACCCGACTCTGGGCCTCCTGTGCTTGCTGCATGTGTTCCCTGACTATGGGCATGACTGCAGCAATTCTATCCTGCATGAGGGTAACATGTTCCACCACACTCTTATGGGGTGTTACCTCTTGCTCCCAGGTCTCTTTTGCTACATCCAAGAGACCCCTGGGATGACGACCATACAATAGCTCAAAGGGCGAAAAACCTGTGGATGACTGGGGCACCTCTCTAATGGCGAACATAAGGTACGGCAGGAGACAGTCCCAATCCCTCCCATCCTTATCTACCACCTTCTTTAACATGTTTTTCAGGGTTTTGTTAAAGCGCTCTACCAACCCATCAGTCTGGGGGTGATAAACAGAAGTTCTTAACTGTTTAATTTTCAAGAGCTTACATAGTTCCTTCATAACCCGAGACATAAAGGGTGTACCCTGGTCGGTGAGGACTTCTTTAGGAATGCCAGTGCGGGTAAACATATAGAACAGCTCTTTAGCAATATTTTTGGAGGCTGTGTTTCTTAAAGGGACTGCCTCAGGATACCGCGTAGCATAATCCATAACTACGAGAATATACTGATGGCCCCGAGCTGATTTAACCAGTGGCCCTACCAAGTCCATTGCAATTCTTTCAAATGGGACCTCAATAATAGGCAATGGCACTAGAGGGCTACGGAAGTGAGGTACCGGGGCAGACAGTTGGCATTCTGGGCAAGAGTCACAAAACCCCTTCACCTCCGCAAATATACCGGGCCAATAAAACCTTTGTAAAATGCGCTGTTGGGTTTTCTCCTGACGTAGGTGACCACCCAGGGGGTGAGTGTGGGCCAGGTCCAAGACCATTCGCCTATAGGGCTGGGGCACTAACAACTGCTCTACCACCCCCCCTTGGACTTTGTCAACCCGATACAGTAAATCTTGACTGACAGCAAAATGAGGGAATACACTCTCAGCACCAGGTTCCTGAGGTTCACCATTAATTACCTTAACATTTTCCCAGGCCCTATTCAGTGTAGGGTCCCTCATTTGGGCTGTTCCAAAGTTAACCCGAGAGACCTCCAAATCTGGCATATCGGATGCTTCGGAGGGCTCCAAGGGCAACTCCTGCTAGTACCTCTAGGGGAAAATTATCTGCTTCAAGCATGGTCTCCCCTTCAGTTACTACCTCTGAGTTAGGTTTACAAACCCCTGGTGCATCCTTAGGAATCCCTTTCTCAGACCCCTGTGGAGAACCTTCCTTTCCCCAGAGCTTCCAAAAGAGGGGAAAGTCTCGTCCCAAAATTACACTATGCATCAAAACAGAGGAAACACCCACTTCATGACATGCAGTACCAGTAACAGTTTCAAATGTCACTATAGCAGTGGGATAACTTTTACAGTCTCCATGAATACAGAGCACCCCAAGATTACGTTCATTAACTTGGTCTGGGCTTACCAAACTGGCGTGCACCATCGTGACTAAGCTCCCGGAATCCAACAGAGCTTGAACAGACTTTCCACCCACCTTTACCACCGCCATATGCAAGTCAGTGTCTGCGGTGCACGCAGGGTGAGCAAACAACGACACCTGCTGAGCCGAGTGACAATCCATGGGCTCTGCAGGTAGTGGGCACCTGGCAGCAACATGACCCCACTCATTACATCGCCAGCATTGCACTTGGCCTCGAGCCTTGGTTGGAGGGGACAGCTGAGTTTTGTCAGCTCCTTTAGACCATTCTATAGCCTTTTGGTCAGCCCCAATAACCTGAGGCAACGAATCACTGGCTTTTCCTGGAGACCTTGCAGATGGATGTTTTGTGGCTGGCTTGCGGTGTTGTGGAAACGATCCTAAGTTGTCCTCAGCGGCAATATAACGTTCCACCATTTCCACCAGGTGATTGGCTGTCTGGGGATCTGCATGACTCACCCATCTCCTCAAGGATGGCGGAAGAGCTCTCAGAAAGCGATCCACAGTGACCCTTTCCACGATTTGAGGAGCTGACAGGGATTCTGGCTGTAGCCACTTTTTCACAAGATGAATTAAGTCATACATCTGGGCACGGGGAGACCTCTCTTGCTGGTATGACCACTTGTGCACCCGTTGAGCTTGCACGGCTGAGGTGACACCCAAGCGGTGGAGTATCTCCGTTTTTAACTTGTCATAGTCTTTGGCATCGGCTATGGTCAAATCAAAGTAGGCCTTTTGCGAATCCCCAGTCAGAAAAGGCGCTACCAGACCTGCCCACTGGGACTTGGGCCAAGACTCCCTCTCGGCAGTCCTTTCAAAAGTATGCAGATATGCCTCAACATCATCATGTGGCGTCATCTTTTGCAGAAAGCGACTGGCCTTAATGGAGCTATCTGTGCTAGGGGCCCCACTTGACACATTAAACCCCAGTGTAGCCATCTGCTGTACCACATCCATCAAGAGTTGTCGATCAGCCTCACCCGCCTTTGCTAATGCTGCCAGTTGGGCTGCAAGCAAACGATTAGTCTCTTGCTGGGTGGCCATACTCTCCCTCTGGATGGCATTGGTCTCTTGCTGACTAGCATTGACTTTGGCCAGCTGCAACACAAGTTCCTCCATGTTGTTGAACTACAACTCCCACAGTCTGCAGCAGATAGCACTGGCCTTTTTACCAATGGCTGTCCTATTATGCTCACTGTCTCTCTGTTGCCCGCATCCTCCACCATTTGTGGGGAATAGCTCAAAGCAGCCGGTAGGGCTCAGGTAAAACAGTTCTTACAGAGGAGACAGGAGGCTTAGGTTTGCAACAAAAGTGAAACAGGCTCCTGCCTGGGGTTTTATTGTTCAAACAAGACAACTTAAACAGGCACAATTTCCGTGCTAAACAGTCAAATAATAATGTAAACCTCACCGGTTTGCAGTGTTACCGTCCAGAGGAAAGTTCCTTGCGGTGGTAACAAACATTTGCTATTTGGAGTTGCAGTCAAACACACAGTTTGTTCACCAAAACACTCCACAGCGTCTTCAGAGGTTCTCTCTGACTCCCAGTACAAAACCCCCACTCCCCGCCAGGCTCCTTTAAACAGCCCCACCTGCGGACTAATTGGGCAACATACTCAACTCCTTGCTCCAGGGTCCTAACCTGTCTTACCCTGGAGATTTTAAAGGAGCCAATACCTCAGGCTGGGTGCTATATACCTCCCATCATACACAGGCAGCCTACTGGGACATAGCTCTTTGTCACAATATATATATATATGTATATATGTATATATGTATATATATATATATATATATATATATATATATATATATATATATATATATATATATATATATATATATATATATATATATATATATAGCTGTCTGTGGTGTCCGCACTCCTTAGCTGATGGACACGAGGTGCACGATCAATAAATCATACATAGAGGTTGGAAGGATCAGCACACTCCATTTTGCGATGAAAAAGTGTTCTTTTTATTATTAAACACACATAACTCCAACGTTTCGGTTCCACCTGGGAACCTTTATCCTTGGTGGAACCGAAACGTTGGAGTTATGTGTGTTTAATAATAAAAAGAACACTTTTTCATCGCAAAATGGAGTGTGCTGATCCTTCCAACCTCTATATATATATATATATATATATATATATATATATATATATATATATAGATTATGCTCCATGTTATAAATGCAGCATACAAATGCATCCCTCTTCAACAGGAAAGTAAACACTAACAAGATTATGGAACTATCAATTATTAGGGAATCTTCTCTTGCACAGATCTTCTCTGCTAAAGGGTTGTAATCACCTTGAGCTGGTACAGAACCCCAAAAATTATTGTGAAGCATTTGTAGCCTACTTATTTGTGTTATATACCAATATGTGTGCACCATATACCATATGGTGCACCAGCCACTCTGTGGTGTCAAACAAGCAAAGTTCTAAATGTTTGCTAAATAATTTTAGAATAAAGTTGCTAATTACCTGCAAATGAAGTTCTTTATCAAGCTGACTGATACCTTGAGCCAATTTTGCTAATTGTTCAGCTATCACAGCTTGATGAATGGATTGAGATGTGTAGATTTTAACATCAAATTCATCTTTAAGAAAATCTGTATAACATTCTAAAAGAGAAAATAAGGTTATATATTACTTGTAACAAATTTTACAGGAAAAAAGTATTTAGCATTATTATATACGGTAGTTTTAACAAAGATCACATTTATTTTTCTTATTGAAATGGCACACAGGGAAAATGTTGCCTGCAACAGTCTGTGCCCTCCGTTGATTCCCATTATTGGTAGGGAAAATCTATATAGAGTGCTAGCATGGGCAGTTTTACTGAAATTTTAGCAGGGATAGATTTTAAAAATGGCAGTACACCCCCTTTTTCAGCTTAGTGATATGAATAGGTCTTGTGCTTATAAGTTATAATACTTGTTGCCTATTGTTTAACTACAAAATAAGTTTTTTATTTCCTATGGTAAACAGGGTTTAGTCAGCAAATGAAAGTCATATTCAACAGATATTTAAATGCACAATAAAAAAAAATCTGTAATTCATTTAGCTGCCCCCTCTGCCAAAAAAATATATAAAGGATGCCCGGTGCACACATGCAGATGGCCCAACCACCCTCACTCGCCGCTTGCCCACCCCTTGCTTCTTATGGAGATTACAATACAACTTTCCGGTATTGTAGTTTTGTAACCAAGTACATTCAAAAGTCCTCTGTATAAACTAACTGCACCATTATGCTAGCTGCTGCCTGTCAGACTCTTTATACAGCAGGTTTCACAGTGGATTAGGGATTTGTTTTGATTGTAATCAGAAGAACAGGACACAGAATGTGACTTTACTTTAAACTTCAGATTTTCCACTCGGAGGCCTTCTGAAAACAACTTACAGTTTAATAAACAACACAGTTTGCACGGTTATATATTAAAACAGAAGTTGCATGAATTCAATCTCATAGAACATTTGGCAGAAAAATCTCCTGGGTCACAAAATTTTAAGCCAGCATTTTACAGGTTAAAGGAGTTGTTTACCTTCCAACCTTGTTTCAGTTGAGTTGTTTTCAGATTCTTCTTTAGAAATAAAAACTTTTTTCAATTGCTTTCCATTTTTTTATTGTTTTTCTAAGTTTAAAGTTTAATGTCTCTGTCTCTGGTGTTTTAGTCTGGCAGCTCAGTGATCCAGGAGCAGATACTGAACTGTTTAAATTTGTTACATTTAGTTGATACAATCAGTTGATACATTTCTCAGCAGCATTTCTGAAGTATAAGCAACTATTGTATCAATTCTAACAGCTGCCTTTAAAGGGGAAATTCAGTTTCCAAACCAAAATTTGATAAAGAGGCACACATAACACAAAAACCCTAATATACCCATCACAGTTACCTGTTTCTTCAAAAAGTATAAATAAGTGACATTTTCTATGCTGCAATCCAGCTGTTTAACAGTTCTTCTCTATCTGCATCATTTAAAATCCTGGCAGGGAAGGAGGGACTAAACACTGATGTTACAAATTGTAACAACTTCTCCACAGCTTACAGACAGCATGCAGGAACTACATAACCCACAATGCATTGCACTATGATGTTCTTTTCCTTATTGAAATCACATGTGCAGGGAATTGTTGGGTTTGTAGATTGCAGTCTAAGCACAGCTGGCTGTTGATGCAAAGTAACAGTAGTCAGCCAGCTCAGCAAAGTAGTCAAAAAGATCAGCAGAAGAGTAAGGGGCTAGGCTTAGGGAACTGTAAGAAACCATTAAAAATCATTAAATGTCTACATATTTTTAATTGATGTATATTGCAATATTGCTTGAAAGTATGTTTACTTTTCAAAAATGCTTATGTTTTTGTGGAGTTCCCCTTTAATGAAACCCAGGGATTCTGACAAAGATAAGAAATGTATCAACAAAATGTATCAAATTAGAACAGTTTAAGAGGGTCGGCTACCCCTGCCCAGAGCTGCTTTAGAAAGGTGAAATAGGCACGAAACGCATTAGGTCTTATGTCCTAATAAATTTTTCTACTTTTTACATTTGCTTCTTGATTATTGGTTTGCTCTTTTGAGAAACGAATTTCAGTGCAGAATTCTGCTGGGGTAGCACTATTAACTGATGCGTTTTGAAAAAACATGTTTTCCGATGACAGGATCCTTTAAGGCTTCAATTATTTCTTGTATTTTTAGGTTCGGTGCTCTGTTCTACTGGTATCCTGTCTTAAAACCAAAACAGGTGGTGAAATGGTCCTCATATAGTTAACTAGGCAGCTGAACTACAACTAATAAATGCTCAGATGCAGAATGCTGGGGGTTGTTGTAACTCAGCAACAACTGCAGAGCTAGATACTGTGACAACTAACTAGGTTCCACCAAGTACGAAGATTTACATAAAAAAGGCAGAATTGTATCGATAGGGCAGGAGAACAAGGTTTCTAATGCATTTTAAGAACTCACCGTCCCGCAGCATTTCTTTGACAGATCCAGGAGCCCCCCACTCTGCATTCTGCTTTACTTCCATGTCGGCTGCTAACCAGTCACCAGCATCCCGGTGTGACGTAGTATTTCTGTGCCGTTTCTGTCGCACATTGGATTGCGTCACGAGCATTGCAACGTGGATTTCGGTGTTTATAGTTTTTTATGATTGTACTTTGCAGCATGGACTGTTCTGCGACGCACAGTTGAAACCATTCGTGTCCGCTTTCAGCACCATGTTAGAATCGAAGCTTCACTTTAAGCGAAGTTCCGTTTGAGATTGCTGTCGCCTCCTCCTTGATGAATCCAGGCTAAGAAGATACAAGGGTAGCAGACACGGGTTTGTTTCTGGATTGTGCTCACAATTTTATGGTATGACAAAAATATGGCTGCGCTAGTTAAACATTTTTTATTTGTATGATTTTCATTTTCTAGGTGTATTTGCCGCTGACAGTGGGGGGCACTACATGGAGTCATGGACTCATTGGAGGTGCCCATTTGTTAACACCCACCACCGGTTAATTTCTCATTGCAACCAAAAGAATTGTTGCCCCTATCAGAAAAAATGTAATGTTACAGGATGCTGATGAGGTTTGCATTTTCACTGGGAACAATTGAGTGCAATTGCTCTGAAAAGTGCAGAATGTCAATTTGCCATTTTTGCATTTAGAGTTCCAAAGAAACTGGCTTTGTTTCATTTCTGTCTGGGAGAAGCAGTAAAAGCGTTCTGTGCCATGGCATTGATATAAAGCAAACCCAGGCAGTCCTTGGGAGGGTTTCATTTTAGATCTGTCAACATTTGAAAAAATGAAAGATGGGCAAAATGAATTGGCATACACAACACTGGCAAAAAATGTGTCCATGTCCAATTAACCAAAAACACTTTTTATATGATTGGAATGCAATGGCAGCATCAAGTGTAAAGAATGAAGTACACCAGCATTTTATCAAAGATACACTATAACCCCCACATTTATTGACATGAGCATTTCATGGCAGCCTGGCCCCAAGCATTCATAACAGAACCACTGCTAGCCCAAGCTCTGCAAAAACGTTACATCAGGCTCCCTAGTGCTAGTGACATAACACAGATTTCTGGGCTGGACAGCAGGAGAGTGGGACATTATAAAAGACTATATGAAACTGTGGGATGCATGTTAAGAAATCACTGCGGAATATGAACAGTGTCCGACCGCTGCATGGCCAGCACTGTCAACTGCATGGTGGAAGTGACATGTTTTAGTGACTGTAAACTGCTGGAGAAATTTGTACTGTTTCAGAAGACTGCTTTGTTTAAAGTTAGGATGTCTAATTTAGCTGCAGCTTTACTGTATAATCAGGCTCCGTTTTGTGGAGAGGCCACCAAGGCCTGCGCCTAGGGCGGCAGGATTTTAGGGAAGCGGCATGCTGCCCAACCACACCCACATTGGTTCAGAAACAATGGTGTTAAAAAAATCCTGTACACCAATCCCCATTGCTCTGGTCCTGATGATAAAAATTTGAATTGAGTGATGAACGACAGTGGGCCTAGGGGCACTTGCTATGTAAAGCTGACCCTGTGTATACTCTGTGTTGGTAGGCAAAGTTGATACAGAAGTGTACAGAGTAGTGGTGTGTGGGCTGGGGTTTACCTCAGAGACCAAGAAATGGGTCAACACACTCTAGCCCGCCCCCTCATTTTAGATTAATACATGAGTTGAAATTTCAATAGACCTAATTATTTTGTTTTCTTCTGCAGGTTTTTTTAATCTGATTTTATGGATCATCAACCAGTTATAATGAAATATTTAACACAAAATGCAATGGATTTATTTCGTTCTGATAACTTAGTTCGGATATCTGCTCCTATGGTTCGATATTCAAAGTAAGTAATGATGATCCTTGCTCTTCCTAATACGTTTTCAGCTTCAGTTGTCCAGTGCATGAAATGTAAATGATATTTAAGGATTTGGTTTCTGCTTGTCCAGGCACTTATGGATTTGTCAGAATATTGCAAAAACTGTTAAAGGGGACCCGTCACCCAAAAAAATGATTCAAAATCCTATTTTATCACATTAGTCAAGCAAAATGAACTTTAATTACAATGTTTGAATGATTTGAATCTTGTTTCCTTCAGTCTGGGAATTCAAAATGGTAGCAAGCAGGCAGCAGCCATTTTGTGGACACTGTTTTTAAGGAAAGCCTTGCATTATCTCAGAATCTTGTTTGTGCACCAGAATGGGGGACCTGATGTCCATCCCCATGTCCTGGCTACACAATTAAATGGTGAAGAGAACGGGGGAATGTGGGGAGAGCAGTGACATCTAGGAAGCGCTGAATGGAAAGTGAAAGTAATTGTCTGCCCCGCCTCTATGCCATTGGCATAGAGGAGGGGCAGGCAATATTGGATTGACAGCTGAGATTTTTAAATGAGCTTACAACAGCTATGAATGCTTTAATAAAAAATAGAAACTGGATTTCATGTTTAATTTGAAAAGGACTTTTATTATACAGATTTTTGTGTCTGGGTGACAGGTCCACTTTAATGCACCCTGTACACCCCATATGCTTAGTTTGAATATTATTATTTCAATAATTAAAGGACTTGTAAAGATACATAGGCTGGCACATTTACATACATAACACCAACATTATTTACCAGCTAAATGTGTGGTGGATAGAAGGATAGTGGGCAGAGTAGCCGTACAAAACATTTGTCTGTTTGGCACCAATAACACACTTTTTGTTGCATCCCAGCAAGTGCCTGCCAACAGAGAAATAAATATCCATTCTCTTGACCCTTAACAGGCACCTGCTGAACTTGAAAATAATTAGGTGGCTACTGCTGCCCAAAATGCTCTTCAAGCAGAGCAGTAAGACCAAGGCATGCTGTATTTTGTGCATAAGATCCTCTACAGCTGGAAGCATTCTGCCATACTATGAGCAAGTGGTATAGACATGTGGACATTGCACTGAACATTTGCCCATTGACGCATGCTTGTTCCCATAGATAAGCTGAATCAAATATCTGCTTTGCTGAACGGAGCCCACTGTTATAGGGACAATGTCTGACCATGCAATGCTTACATGCATGTTCTCATTTATTTCAATTAACCATTGGTTTATTCCCTACTACTTTATTTTGTTCTCAATCTTATTAACTTTTAAAGGCTGGCCTTCAGGACACTGGTGAGAAAGTACAACTGCGATTTATGTTATACTCCAATGATCATTGCTGCTGATTTTGTCAAATCTGTGAAAGCAAGAGACAGCGAATTTACAACAAATCAAGGTAAGACACAGTTATTCTTCTACAGACCGTCAAAGAAAGGACCATATTTACAAAACGTTTTAAAAAGTACAGCAGAGATAAAATTTTACACACTGCTGTGTTGCACAGAACTTTGCCTCATAAAAACCTACAAGGCTATAAAACTGAGAGCCAAAAGTAGTAAAAAAATGTCACAAGTGGAGTAAAATTGAATATGATGATATTTATATATTTAAACTAGTTTAAGTTTAATTCTGTAAAGTTGTTTGTATTGATCCCATGCTTTGTGTTAAATTCTTTAGGGAGGTTAGTCCATACACATAATCACTGGTTATTCTGTATATTTTTCTCGCTTTTGTAAAGAAACATTTCCATTTGGCCCTTTTCAGTTTATTTTGTGTCATTTAGTTCTAGCTATGTTCTGCTGCAAGAAAATTCCTGAACTCTGTTAATTTTCTGCATCTGAATATATTGTCAACTTATTTGTTTTCTTTTCTCTCTTGCAAGTAGTATATATTAGGGTTTTGGACCTTCTAGAGCAGTGATCCCCAACCAGTAGCTCGTGAGCAACATGTTGCTCTCCAACCCCTTGGATGTTGCTCTCAGTGGCCTCAAAGCAGGAGCATATTTTTGAATTTGAGGCTTGGAGGCAAGTTTTGGTTGTATAAAAACCAGGTGCACTGCCAAACAGAGCCTCGATGTAGGTTTACAATCCACATGGGGCTACAAATGGCCGATCACAGCACTTATTTGGCACCCCAAAAACATTTTTCATGCTAGTGTTGCTCCTCAACTCCTTTAACTTATCAATGTTGCTCACGGGTACAAAAGGTTGGGGATCCCTGTTCTAGAGCATGAACCACATTTGTTGCCCTCCTTTGTAGATGGAAGGTATATGTTCTAATTAACTTTTAATATAATCTAGAAATTGTGTGTTCAGGTTCGGGGGGTTCAATATTTACCCTTCAATAACCAGGCAACTTGAAAACATTTTAGTATTGTAATTCTTATTTGCTATTGTGTTTCTATTTGAGGTCTTTCCTATTCATATCAAATGTAAATGGTAGTACAGCAGGTTCGGACGGTTAATCTGTGGGTTCTGGCAAATGCTGTAAGGTGCTATAGACTTTCACTATTTATTGGGCTGTTGAGGGGCTGTTTGGGCCTCTGTGCAGTTGAAATGGTAGGGCCTCCCCGAAAAAGGGAGGTCATGGCAGGAAGCTTAATCTAGGGAGCGAGTTTAGGGAGCATGTCTGGGCCAGGCAGGACCCACACAAGCCTGGGGCCCACTGGGTTTTTTTCTCGTGCTGACCCAGTCCGACCCTGTTTCCAGGTAATGGATCATTCCATAATTTGGATCTTCATACTAGAAAATCATGTAAACATTTGAAGGCCCATTTATCAAAGGTCGAATTTCGAATTCATGTTTATTTTTTTTAATCTATTTTTAGTCTAATAAATTTGAATATACTCGAAATTCAAATGGGAAATTATTTAAGAAAAAATTTGAACGTCTAAAACTCAAACTAATATTACCGACTGGAAAACTCAGATTGAATTCGAATCTAATTCGACTAAACTCAAATCGAGTTTTTTCTCTGTAAAAAAAACTTTAATGTAGCGGTGTTATTTCTTATAGGATTGCTTTGCTTCCAATAAGGATTAATTATATATTAATTTGGGTCAAGTACAAGATAATGTTTTATTATTATAGAGAAAAAGAAAATTATTTTGTTTTTCTCTATAATAGTTGTATAAAATGGGAGTCTTTTGGAGATGACCTTTCCATAATTATGGATAACAGGTTTCCAGATAACAGATCCATTCAGCTATAGCATCCCTTATGCGGAAACCAGCTTTCCAGAAAGATCTGAACTGCAGAAAGGCCATCTGCCTTTAATTAAATAAAAATTATTTTTTCTTCCTGTAGTAATAAAACAGTAACTTGTACTTTATCCAAACTAAGCTGCATGAATCAATTTTGGTGGCAAACTGTTCTATTTTTAATGTTTAAATTATTTTTAGCAAACGTAATATATGGTGATCAAATTACTGTATGTTTCACTAGGATTAATTAAATAATATGATACAATAAAATACAAATGCATTTAATGTTAAGTGCTAAAAATAAAGACAAGTGAAAGGCGGCCCTGCCCATTGATCTTGCAATCTAAACTAATCTATGAATCCATTAAACATGTTATTGCTCTTTCACCTTTGTTATGTGTATGGATTTTTTTCTAATAAAACTCAAAATAAAAGGAAAAAAAGAGAATTTATGATAGTCTAATCTTCATGTTATGAGTACTACAGAGACAGACCGCTATTAGTAGGGTAGACATAATGGTTAACCCAATCTCAGGGTACTTTTATTATTCTCATTATTTACATTGTTGTATTAATGTAAACCACTTTAAGGCATGCTGTTTTGAAATGTTTCGATTTTCTAATAAGAATTAAATTGAGAAATGAATGGGAAATATTTTGCTAAAATCATGTATTCATTTTGGTAGGTGATTGTCCACTTATAGTTCAGTTTGCTGCTAAAGAAGCCCAGGTATTGGCAGATGCTGCAAGCCTTGTCTCTCCATTTGCCAGTGGAATAGACCTCAACTGTGGCTGTCCTCAGAGGTAAACTTAACTCTCAGCTGTCATTGGGGCCAGTCCTGAAATCCATAAAAATCAGCTTAGCAGCATATGTTTAACAGGTATACAGTTTATAAACAAAACTTATTGCTGTTTTTTTTTTTTTTTTATTAAAAATAACTCAACTTTTTTTTTTCCTCTTTAATATGTATTTAAACTATCCATAGCATTTAGTGAGACAGGTATTTGTTCTGCATGCTTGTCTCTATTTTTACTATATAGAGTCTCCTAATGTAGGTATGCCTTGCCTTACCTTTGTATGAAGACAAGCAATCATTAAAGGAAAACTATACCCCCCAAACAATGTAGGTCTCTATAAAAAGATATTGCATAAAACAGCTCATATGTAAAATCCTGCTTCATGTAAATAAATCATTTTCATAATAATATACTTTTCTAGTAGTATGTGCCATTGGGTAATCATAAATAGAAAATTGCCATTTTAAAAAAATAAGGGCCGCCCCCTGGGATCGTAGGATTCACTGTACTCACAAACATACCAACAAACCATACATGTTAGGTCACATGAGCCAATTAACAGACAGAGTTGTGTCTTTTGCTTCCCTACTTCTTCCTGTTACAGTTAGAGTTGAAGTATTTCTGGTCAGGTGATCTCTGAGACAGCACACAGACCATCACGAAATGGTGGCTCAAGGCAAGAGATGTAAAAGGGCAATATTTACTTAAATATATATTCCAGTTTGGTAAGATTCTTTAATATTCCACTTAATATGATATGAACTATCTGTTGCTTAAGTGTTCATTTTGGGGGTATAGTTTTCTGGCACAAAAGTGTTTTGCCACCTTGTGTTTTCCAGTTTGGGGTTAGGTGGCAAAACACTCAAGGCTGCCTCTCCATAGACTTATGGCAACAAAAAAGTGCTTGTACTGCTTGAGACTACACATATAAAAGTCAATATTATTCTAGAGAGGGTGTCTTGTTAATATTAATCTTAAACAGTAGTAGCTTACTTATTATGCTAGAGTTTTTGCGACCCTCCAAAATGATAAAAACCACCCCCACCCCAAAGTTCTGTATGTCATGAGGGATTTGGTGGCCTCTTGAGAGTTACGTCTCCAGTTACGTCTGTGTAAAAAAAAGTATGATTAGTAAACCTTTGCAGAAGCAGAAGCAATTCGTAAAACCATCAAAGACGGCGATTGGCCCCAATAAACAACCGTAGTGGGAACACTTAACTTTGATCTTCACTTTTACTGTAGCAGTGATGTTTTACAACTAAACCTGCAAGGTTCTTCCCTGTAAAGAATGCACATCATTTCAAGTATATTAAGTATACATTTAGTTACTGTATAAAGTTATTTAAATATTTCTTAATGAATATTTGTTAATCAGCTTAGTTTAAGATATGTGCTTGCTATGGTAGTTCTTCTAGTACAACTTTATGAGGGAGGAATTAATGAAAAAATGGTTTCTCTGCTAAACAAAATCTGTAACGCTCCCTTTCTCTAGGTTGATAATCATAATCTGACTTTATGAATTAACTTTCTTAGTCATACAGTATATATATATGAAACAAGGGGAAGTTGTGCTCACCACTAATTTTTAAAACCATTAGGCGGGTAGACAAATAGTTGTACTCACCACTAATTTTTAAAAACAGAGGATTCTTGTATTTGTCTATATGTATTTTGTGGTCACAGCCTCATTGCAACCCTGTTTTGGTTTTAAAAATGAGTGGTGAGCACAACTTCCCCTTGTTTCTTATAGTTAATACAGGAGCAGTGGCCAGCTCCATGTTGTAGCTCCCACCCTTTCCAACTATAGTCAGGTGATCCCACTGGTGGCTAATAAAAGGGCAGCCAAGTTTGGGAGTTTTACTTTGAAAGCAGCTAGTAAGTTGCAGGTAAAACTTAGTCCCTTTGTAAAATGTATAATGAAGCAATAGAATTCTTAATGAATCAGATGAAAATTGAGCGTAGGACTGGCCAGATATGGGATGACTTTGACCTAGTTGGCCAGCTTAAATATATTGCAATATATGGACAAACAATCCCTGTGTTGTTTAAAGGGTAAGGCATTTTTCAGTAGCAGTATGCACAAAATGTCTCTGTCTCAAATATATTGATAATGGGTTGAGTGCAGAGGACTCTTGTATTTGTCTATATGTATTTTGTGGTCACAGTCTCATTGCACTCCCGCCTAATGGTTTTAAAAATTAGTGGTGAGCACAACTTTCCCTTTTTTTATATATATATATATATATATATATATATATATATATATATATATATATATATATATATATAGATATATATATATAGATATATATATATATATATATAGATATATATATATATATATATATATATATATATATATATATATATATATATATATATATATATATATATATATAGATATATAGATATATATATATATATATATATATCTATATCTATCTAATATATATATATATATATATCTATATCTATCTAATATATATATATATATATATATATATATATATATATATATATATATATATATATATATATATAACATATGTGTGTGTATATATAGTAGAAAATTCTAGTTGGGTTGTGATTTTATTGTGTGGAAAAACACAAACTTTAACCTTGTTTCTACTCCTAGCTTCTAGCTTTTTCTTTTACATTTCTCTAGCTCTGTATGTCTATACTGCTTATACTGTAAGGTTACTTAATGCAAATTAAACTTCAGACTGACCTCTTATGAAAAATTCCTCTGTTCACTAGAAAATACTTGCATTGCTGAATGCCTTTAAAAATATCTATTTTGATCATATAATCCCTTTCAACATTATAAATCCTGTTGATCTTTTGTACATGTAGTTCTTGCACCATATTATCAGCCCATCCACTCAATAGATATAAAAAACTGTTTTCTCAAGTCCTTATTAAACTAGGTAAGCCTAGAACGTAATAGCTGGCTGTGTAAACTAGAAGTTACTGAAACCCACAGGAATATGGCCCCATAGAATTTGTGATGATCTTTTTTGCACACACAAGATTAAATTACACCAAAGGGCATTGGCATGCATGGAGATCAGTCACCTTTGATAAATCTCCTCTACTGCGGGGCTTCCTCACAAAGAAACGACAGGAAACTGTAGCAATGCGTATGTTTTTTCTACCAGCGATTTACATTATTGCCAGTAGGAAAGCATTGCACAAACAGAGAGAAGAGGAAAAGATTTATCACAGATGACTAATCTCCACGTGTGCCATTGTCCTTTTTCTGCTACCACTGGACCCTTTTTCTCTTCTAGGCTTGCAACAGTTGTAGGGTCTGTTTCCACTATTTTATGCCTCTGTAATTAATGTATAAGGTCAACCCAGGTGTACCCATCTGTCTTCAGTTTGGGCTACACAGTAGGGGGTGGGAGATTTATTATGCCCTTTAGTTATTTTGAGCTGAGACAATCGTACACATTCTAAAAATGTGTTTTCATTTGTTAAACAGGTGGGCAATGGCTGAAGGATATGGAGCTTGCTTAATAAATAACCCAGAGTTGGTTAGTGATATGGTGAGACAAGTTCGCAACCAAGTTGGCAGTTCAGAGTTTACTATATCAATCAAGATCAGGTAATTTAATACATAATTTTTTTTTGTTTGTGGCTTGCTTTTTTATCCTGTAACTTTATATGTGTCATTAACTCATCTAGAACAGCAAATACATGTTCATCTTAAAGGCCACCAAAGTTTGCCTTCAAGAAATCACATCCAAATAAGCCCTCAAGTTAAACCCACAGTTTTGGGACTACTGTAAGACGATTTTTTTTTTTATTTGTTATTAGTGGGATATGTTATTCTGTCAATTAAGCTATATATATATATTTCCATGCCTGTGCCAAATTTGTGAATCAAAATTTCGCTTTTGATTCAACAATGTTTCTTTTTAATCCATTGAATTCAAATACAAATTTGCAGAATATTTTTTTTCTGAATTAATGCCCATCCTAAACAGCACAATTATTTATTATGGGTGATAAAATAAAGGCAACACTAAGATGACTTTTTTGAAATGTATAAATAATACTTTGAATATACTAGTCAGAGCAACTGCTATGAAAGATATCACTACTATGAATACATTCATGTATAGAGATGACTAAAGCTCCCAGGGTACAATAACCTGCACAAAATGACTGACTAATGGCGGAAAAAAAAGTAAGCTCAAATTTTTATAAAAAAGGCTTTGTTTGCTTTTGAACTAAGGAGGCTAATTTTAGCATCAATATCAGAGGTTAAAAGTTTTGTTCCTAGAATCACTGTAGGATTTGCCTGATTTGGTTTATGACCTGGTTCAAGGAAATATCAAATCATGTGACATGT
This sequence comes from Xenopus petersii, assembly GCA_038501925.1. NCBI lineage: Eukaryota > Metazoa > Chordata > Amphibia > Anura > Pipidae > Xenopus > Xenopus petersii. Next base: position 79,880,636 of record CM076676.1, on the reverse strand, counting down.
AATATCATTTCAGTTTACCCAAGGTTGTTGTTTGCAATTTTTTGCCAGGATCCATGCAGACATCTCCAGAACAGTTGACCTCTGCCGAAAGGCTGAAGCGGCTGGTGTATCTTGGATTACAGTACATGGGAGAACTCATGATGAAAGACATCAGCCAGTGCACTACGATGCAATAAAAAATATTAAAGAAAGCTTGTCTATACCTATTGTTGCCAATGGGGATATTAAAAGTTTAAAAGAGGCGGAGAATATTCATCAAATAACAGGGGCAGATGGTAAGCCATGTTTGTACTGCATTAAAAAATTCTAAAGACATCGATTTTAAAGGAGAATGAAACCCTTAATTATAAAACCCCCTACCCTAGACAGACCCCCCTCCCTGCTCCCCCCCAGCCTTGGTGTTACCCTGGGTAAATGTCCTACCTCTTTACTTACCCCTCGGTGCGGATTCTGTGCAGCGGAGTTCACTGGCGCCATCTTGTTCTCTTTGGTAATCTTCAGGAGAGATCAGCGTATCGGCACGTGCATGGTTGAAGCAATAACTGTGCATGCGCAGAAAGTGACAGAAATTGCCCTTGATAAATATGCCCCTTAGAGTCTTGCTATTAAAAAGGCAATAGGGCACTCCAGAAAAATAACTATTCAGCACAGATATTACAGATAAACGGGGGCTTCATCAGGAGAACATGCAAAAAATTAAATGTAATTTTTTTATTTGTATATATAATTTATTTTTATTATTTGGGGGTTTCTTTATCTGTAATATGTATACTGACTAAATAATTACTTTTCCTGGGGCTCAGGTTAATCTATATTTTATTTGTCTGTTTTCCACAATAAAGGGGTTGTTCACTTTCTTACACTTTATTCAATTGTTTTCTTAGAGTTCACTAGACTTTTTTTCAATAACTTTCTATTTGTGACGGTTATTCTAATATTGAAGTTTAAAGCTTTTACCTTTTTTATGTCTTTCTAAAGCAACTCTGGAACATTAGTTAATACATTTATTATATTTAGCCCAGCTGAGCAGAATCACTGAGTTTTATTAAAGGCCGCTTTTATAATTGATATAATAGTTGCTAATATTTTACAGATACTGCTGAGAAAAGTATCAACTTATGTAGCAAATTACATAGTAAGTAAGGTTGAAAAAAGACACATGTCCATCGAGTTCAACCTTTTTTTGAACTCGATGGATGTGTGTAACAGTTCAGAATCTGCACCTGAATTACTAAATTTCCAGGATGAAACCCCAGAGTCAGGAACATTAAACTTTACACTTTGATTTTGCTAAAACAGTCAAAAATAAATAATGGAAAGCAAATGAAAAAAGTCTTTATTTCTGGTGAACAATCTGAAAATGACTGTTTGAACAACCCCTTTACAATAAAATTATAATGTTTTTTATTAAAATTGTAATTATCCCACAGAAAATTAAGGTCTCTTACTACTTTCAAATGTGTTGGCCTTGGGGGTAACATGACAGGCGTTATCTGTAGTGATGGGCGAATTTATTCGCCAGGTGCAGATTTGCGGCGAATTTCCATGTTTTTTTCCAAATATTTTTGACACCGGTGACTATTCTAGGCGCCAATTGACTTTAATGGGCATCAGAATTGTTGCCAGCTTCGGAATTATCACTGGCGGCAGAATTGTCGCCGGCATCAAAAATATTTGGACGCCGGCATCAAAATTCACGTTTCGCGAATTTCGCGGGAAATTCGCAAATTTTTCTGCAAAACTGGAGAAATTCGCCCATCATTAATTATCTGCTGAAAATCTAGGCTTTCATTTTGAGAAAAGTAAAACAATTGCCTAGGGCTTGCTGACGACAGATGTTATTAATTTCTCAAATTGACATTATTTTGAACCCACAAATTTGTGCAAAAATGTTCAAAGAACAATATACAGTAGAATAAAATATAAGGGTGTTTCGAAACTAAAGAGTAGTTCTATCACCATGTAAAAGTCACAAGTGCTTTTATACAGGTCATGGAACTTCTGATATCGTATTTTACATCAGAAAGTCAATTATTTATGAAAATATACATTTAGTGGGCGATGTGACACAAATTACTTTACTAACCACCAATTATAACGGATGAGAGCACAAAGTACTATTTATAATATAATTTACAAGATACTCATGGTACCTTATGTATGACAGATTATTACACACTAGTCCTAGGGTTACTGTTATATTGTATAAATAGAAGGCATTGAATTAAGGGGGTTCTTCACCTTTAAATTAACTTTTAGTATGATGTAGAGATATTCTGAGACAATTTGCAATTGGTTTTCATTTTTTATTATTTGTGTTTTTTTTAGTTATTTGGCTTTTTATTCAGCATTTCTCCAGTTTGCCATTATAGCAATATGGTTGCTAGGGTCCAATATTTCTCAGCAACCATGCACTAATTTGAAGAAGAGACTAGAATATGAATAGGAGAGGGCCTGAGTAGAAAGTAGCAATAATTATAAAAATGCAGCCTTACAGTGCATTTGATTTTTAGATGGGGTCAGTGACCCCCATTTGAAAGCTCGAACAAGGCAGAAGAAAAGGGCAAATAACTCAAAAAATATATAAAAAAATAAAGAATGAAGACCAATTGACCAATTACTTAGAATTAACCATTCTATAATATACCAAAAGTAAACTTAAACGTGAACCACGTGAAGACAATATATTACATGCTTAATCCATCTACTTTTAGTAGACAGAATCTTGCACTGCACTAATATGTTTAGATGCAGCCACATCAGATTGAAAGCATTGTGAATTTCTACTTGATATGATAGTTTACGGTTTTTCTTTTCTTTTGCTTCCTTCCTCTCTTAGGTGTTATGGCTGCCAGGGGGCTTCTCGCTAATCCTGCCATGTTTGCAGGGTATGAAGAAACTCCACTGGCATGTATACAAGACTGGGTTGACATTGCACTGGAACATGGAACCCCTTTTACTTGTTTACATCATCATTTGATGTATATGATGGAAAGGATAACATCAAAACAAGAGAAAAGAATTTTTAATATCTTATCTAGCACATCTGCAGTTTTAGATTATTTAAGAGACCATTACGAAATACAATAGAAATTGGTGCAGGGTTTTCTGAACAAGCGCAACAAAATATTAATGCTAATTTATTGTTATACAATATATTTTTTACAAGTAGTAATGCATGTCACTTTAAAAGATAGGGCTTTCTTTTATCCAGGTAAAAAGGATTCTGAGGCGACGTATATTAAATCACAAAATAGACGATTGGGAATTCTTCTAGATTCCCTAGCTATGTATTTAATAAAACTTCTCCATTGTGTTTAGAGTAAGACTCCTACCTTTTACTAGTATAATTCATATAATTGTATTAGCAATTGTAAATTTAATGCAAAATAAAACAGAAACAAGTTATTCTTCTAATAAAAATAAAGTGTTTTTTCTCTTTTAAGTGCTGCCATGTTGCAGTGGCTTTTATGTAAAATGTATATATACCCCTATTTGTATTACAGATTTTTTTATTGTTTTTATAAAATTATGTTTTGAAATATTTTTTCGTCTTCTCCCTTTATTTCCCATTGGCAGCTGTTATTTTGTTTTTCTAATGTATAACATTTTTTAAAACTCCAATAAACTTTCATAAATTTGAAATTCAACTAGTTGAAATTTAATGAAATCAAATCTTTAATACTCAGATGTATTTAAATGACCCGAAAACTTGAATCAAATTTGATTGTTGTTCTCCGAAAAAAAAAACTTGAATGTCAGGAAGGCTGCAAACATCTCCAAATTGCTTTCTGCACCTCTCCCATTGACTTAAACAGTAATTAATTGTTAGCATTTCTTTGCTGCTAAGAAATTTCATAAAACACACAAGGCAAGTCAACTAGTGATGGTTTAAGAGCTTTATATGTGAAAATGGAAAAAAAAACAGCATATTTCTCAAGATTACCACATTTTAAAGTGCACCCCTTGCAGATCTGGACCCTGCTAGCATTGGAAAAAGAAGGAACATTTTCTTTCAAATAATTTTGTAGGCTCATTTCCACTTTTATATTTATTTATGTAGGTTATTTTTAAAATGTTGAGGTTACTTATAATACCTAGATTTGTTACCCTAACTGCAATATAAACTTAAAGAGAAATCTAATTGTACCCCCAGTCCCACTGTTAAAGGGATACTGTTGAGGGAAAACATGTTTCATCAGTTAATAGTGCTGCTCTAGCAGAATTCTGCACTGAAATCAGTTTTTAAAAGAGCAAACAGATTTTTTTATATTTAATTTTGAAATTTGGCATGGGGCTAGATTATTATATTGTCTGAACACCACTTCCTCTTTGCATCTTTCTAACCTGTTAACAATCCATAACTAATCAGTCGCTTGAACAGGTATGTCCTATGTGGGACCTGCTTCAAGTTGCTAGCTAACTATGAGGCTAGAGAGCTGCAAATGAGGATGTTGTGTTCTGGATATTATGTTAGGGCTAACATCCACAGGAGTTTTTCGGAGGATCGGTGCACGAGGACTAAATTCGGGTGGCAAGTTGGATGCAATCACAGGTGGCAAAATATCACAGTCTAACCGTGTAGTTTTTACCTGCAACTTTTTGTTGATTCCAATTATATTTTGAAAAGATACAATTTAGAAGGCGCACACCCTATGTTAATTGTGGGGTGCTCATCCCATGGATACCGCCCACATATTTTGCACACCCAGTTATAAAAAGGCAAAAATGTATTTCATCAAAAAAACACACATATTAGCTTTGGCCCAATAGTGGCCCAAACCGTTTCGACCACATAAGTGGTCTTCATCAGGGGAAAAGTCCATAAATCACAGAAAAAGAGTAAAAAGGGCAGGCGTGTATGTATAAACATATGTCTTGGGGATTATTTGGAAGGGCTGAACTTGTTGGACTGTTGTCTGTTTTCAACATGTTAACATGTCAATGCAACTAGAAAAACTGAATAACTAAGACATAAAAGGAGTAAATATAGGTACTTTAACATGTTATTTACTGATGACATAATGTTTATACTTGTCAAGTGACCGTTACACCTGAAAGAAGGGTATATGTAATTTAAAAGTGCACAAAGAAAACTTTCTATTGTGTAAACATTTCCTTAGTAATTGCTTCTAAGAACAGTTATCAGGGAAATAGAAAATGAATCCACACACCACAGAAACAGCTAGCTGGTTTGGTAGCTGGAACTTCCCACTGCTTTGTGGGAGAGGTGGTTTTGATGACTCCTATAAAAATACATACCTGCTAGTTTGGAGTTCAAGGCTTGGGAAGAGTTCAAGCAAGCCCAGATTTCTGCTCAAATTGCAAATATTGTGTACGACAACAGCTTCAACAGCTTCGAGTGTAATAGAAGGTTTTTGCTGAGTCATGTGTATCAGATTTATGACTGTAAATGAACACTACCCTAACAAAGTGAATTTTAATTCATAATTTTACAGCAACTAAGAGTGGGAAGTACTGACCACGGTACTTATATATTCTTGATTAATATGGATTTATTTAGGGACAAATATTGAACTACCCCATAAAAACCCATACAAAGCAAAATACCAGGTGGGGGTAGAACAGTACTTTAAAAACAAAAAAATACTTTTGTGACAAAGTAAATATGAAAAAAAAACTTGATTCCATAAATATACACCCTCTTTAAGGTCAATATTTAGTAGTTGTACCTTTGGCAGCAATTACATTACACATACAGCATATCTGGACATTTTTTTCCAATTCATCTTTGCAAAACTGCTCAACTCTGTCAGCCTGCATGGTGGTCATGTATAAACAGCTTTGTTTAAGTCCAGCCACGAATTCTGTATTAAATTGAAATCTGGAGTGAATCAAGGAAACAATCAAGAAAGGACATTGTTCTCTGTGTCATTGTCTTGCTGGATGACAAATATCTCATAAGGCTCAAGTTTCTTGCAGACTGCATCAAGTTTTCCTAATGTATTTTACTGTATTAGGGTTTTTACAGATGAGCGTTTGAAGCTGCGCTCCCCTGCATTCTGGTTTTATGCGTTCAGCCGTAGGGGAGCGCTGGAGTAGATGCATTCAGTTTTTTTCAATGGAGTTATACTCACACAGGTGCTAACTAATAATTACTAATAATTTTTTACTAATTTCAATAATAATTGTCTACATTGCATTGAAAAAATGTGGTATGTGTCTAATTACATAAAATCATGCACCATTTTAGGGGTTTTAACAACATCCATTACATCCATTACAGCTATATAGGATATGCTAAATAATTAAAATTTTTGTGAGCTCGCTTATTTATCATGACTGTTTACTCCTAGAACCAGAAGCCTGGGGTGGTAAATTTGTGAAGCTATAATAAAGCAGCTCAACTAACATTCGCTGCCCAATCCTTCTGTATGGGTCCAAATAAAAAATTATTTGATCAATCAAATATCTATGTATCAAGTAGTTGTACTCCAGTTGTCAATATGATCCTGGAAACAAGTAAACATGCTTGTAAATCTATTCATATTCCAGCAGCCCCATGTCAGGTTTATACTAGGTCTAACTTCCCATTAGTTAAGATGGTGAATAGGAAATAATAATAAATACATACACCAGTTCAGCAGTTTTGAAGATCAGGAGTTCCCGACTGCCGGGGGTATTGCGTACTTGAACTGTGCCGCCAAGCCCAGTCCGAATTTGACGCTGCACCTAAATTTGATGTCGCCGCATGAGATTTGACGCCGGCGCACTTGAATTTGACGCGATGCACACAGTTGTCACCCCCCCGTTCCTTTAAAAAAATTAGGCCTTTACACCGATCCCTGGGGCAAAAAAGGTTGGGGACTGCTGTTGTAGATAGTATATTCTATAAACTACAGCAGAATATTACCTTTACATTTAGATAAAAAAAAGCTCAGCATAAATATTCAGATTCCAGTTATAGGACTTTTTTTTTTTTTTGTCTAGATTCTTCTTTGAATTCAGGAATCAAATTTTTTACAAAAAATGACTGAATCTGGACACCCACACTTTTCCTTTATATATTGTACATTTGAAAAAAAAAAGACATCAGCCCTAGAAATGTTGTATTGATTTATACATCCTTGGTATATGGTAATAAATAATAAAACTGTACATTGTACTTAATCCTAAAAATCGATAAATCTATGTTGGTGGAAAAACAATCCTGTTTAATCATTATTATTTTACTTAAGGTATGTTAATCAAAATTACGGAAAAATCAAATAGTCATATAATAAATCCTATACCTTACCTGTACCATCAGATTTTAACAACTGATACCACGTGTCGTCCATTGTATTTTATAAATGTATAATAAGAGGAACTAAGCTTCATATATGTTGGCAATGCAGGGAAATCATACGATTTAAATTGAAATAATAACTGGGATCTAAGGAGGGGCCCAAAAATAGCTTTTCTTAAAGGACAAGGAAAGTCTAAAATAGAATAAGGCTAGAAATGCTGTATGTTGTATACTAAACATAAGCATGAACTTACTGCACCACAAAGTCTAATCAAACAAATGATTTATGCTTTCAAAGTTGGCCACAGGGGGCCGTCATCTTGTAACTTTGTTAAACATCTTTGCCTGACCCTGCACATGCTCAGTGTGGTCTGGGCTGCTTAGGGATCAAACAAAGCTGCTTGATTTCTGCATGGCTAGCAAGTAAGGCGGGGGCTCCCCTGCTGTACATAAGTATGATTGTTCCCTGCTCAGCAGTTAGGGACCATCTGACAATTCCTATCCACAGCAGTAAATGAAGGGAGAATTTCCTATAAAAACTGTACACATTTTTAAATTAAAGTATATTGGAGATAGGTTTCTTTTTCATTAAAGAAAGTAAAAATGGGATTTATTTTTTTGCCTTTCCTTGCCCTTTAACCCAAAAATGAGCACACTCAAAATGTATTGTTTGTATTCATAGCTGCAAAAAAAATAGCCAGTTTTAGTTAAAACATACTACATACATTTCAATGGCTAAATTCCACATACAAATTAACTAGATTATGATAAAAAAAGAAACTGACTAGTTCCAGTTCCAATCATGACTTGACTATATTTGCTTGAAAAATAAAAATAACATTGTTCCTCTCCCTCTATTTAATAAATGTATACTGGGTTAATATGCGTACTTGTTACACTGAAAATGAGATGTAATGAAAAACATTACCTACACCTTTCGACATTGTCATGGTTGAATCTTTGTAAACCAGATAGAAGGGCGCACACATACACCTGATGTCAGCTAAATGATCAACTTTTTACATTCAAGCAAAGGTGGCCATAGATGTTACATCGAAGATTGTTCGTTTCAATACACCGTGTAGAGCGGAATCATCAGAAATACAGGTAGAAACAATAGAATTCTACCTGTATCTGAAGTTTCAGCACTAACAATGGCCGATGTTCAGATGCCTTCAAAGGTGCCCAATCTAAATTTTCTGACCAGCCCGACCAACGAGCCAACCGATATCCAAGTCTTCTGCCCATCTACTACTATACACACACCAAAAACATTTTTGTACAATATTATCGGTGCACCTGCGGCCACCTTAGATACAGTATATGCACACAAACTCTGCCAAGCTTCCCCAGCATTGTGTCACATTCCTCTACTTGCAGCCACAATCAGGGTGGGAGAGGAGGGCCCAAAGGTCGTGGTGGAGAGCAGAGAACATTGTGCATTGAAACCTTATGCATTATGCAATACCCTGTTTTCACGGGTTTGTAAAAATGTTTTATTTTCAGCACAAGTTTAGGTTTCTGTTGCTGTGTGGTTGCAGTCAGCTCTGCTGTATTCTAAAAAAAAGCCTCATTTGATCATTGTGTTAAGGGGAGCTTTGCTGTCACATGGTTTGTTTCCAGCCACCTGAAAATATTCGTATTGTTTCTTTTCAGCTGACAATTTATTATCACATGAAAACATGCACAAAAAAAATCATAAGCAAGCAAAATTACCCATTAGGATTTTTCAATTTTTCACTTTTCATCATTTCATCATTTTGCCATTTTCAAATGATAGAATTGTGAGTAACCAACAGTTTTGCCCATAGGTTAAATGCATTTGCCATCTCAGGTACCGAATAATTTTAGGCAAAGAGTCCTAGGGTAAAGTCTTTGTTTTAGTGAAAGGCTTTACTAAATAGCAAAACACAGCAAATAGTAAAAACACAGATATTCTTAAACGTGTGTATTTTTTTTTAGAGTTTTGAAAATGATTTGTAGTAATGGCAAAAAAATTTTTAAAATGCATTCTGGGTAATTTTGTCTTTTCAAAAGTAATTTAGAATGTGAGACGCAGAGAAGCATTGTGGATTCCTTAAGGCTGAGGGCACATGGAGTATTGGCTCTGCTGCTCTCAGTCTGTGCTGTTTTATTTGCAGATTGAGAGAAGTGGATCCTTTCCCTTCCACAACGCTATTGATCTGTACTGAAAATTACAGTTTCCACGTGGAGATTTTCCCAAAATGCCTGCTTTTACGTTTTCATGCCGACCTATACTTTGCATACCTGCATTTAAGTTGGTACAGATAAATGCAGATATATAGAGCTAGGGAAGGGAGCAGATCTGCTTCTCTTAGTGTGGAAAAAAACCACAGGCTTAGAGCAGCAGTGTCAACTCTTTGTGTGCCCTCAGCCCTAGGCAGTAAATAGAGAGAAGGTGGGTTATCTGTAATATCTGTTATACTACACTTAATTTAGTTTGTCCTTTATTTACTTTAACTCACACCTATATTCTTACCTACTTATACCCATACTGACACATATATACACATATAATTTTACTTTGCCTTCACTATTTTTGCATCCTTACATTTTTTTAAAAAAAGTGGGCATTGGTTTGGGCAATCACTCTCTCTTAAAAGCCGCAAGTCAGCGGCGGGAGAGGATTTAGCCTTCAGACTGAAACCAAGGTTCAGCAGATTTTCACTTCAATGAATGCTACTATGCAGAGAGACACTAGATCCTTTATACTATGACTAGAGGTAACAAGTTAGGGACCACTGTGTGGGGTTTACCTTGACTTGGTATGGTGGCTTATCGACTTTATGATCATAACTTTGTAACAAAAAACCCCTGTTTTGTAAACATATGCACTTGCATTTATACTGAATTATTTGTGAAACAGGGGACCAGGGAATGTGCATTGTAAAATAGCACTTCCCTTATACTTAAATATAAATTATACTTTAATTTAGCCTTTTGAGTGCTCCCACAACCTCCTATTATTGTATACTGGGTTATCTGTAAGACTCCGTAAGACCAGGCCAACAACTTTGTCAGCAGATGTTGCAAACATTTTTGGATTGAGCTGAATACCAAATCCTCCAGAAAACATCTCCTCGAATTTCAAACTGAACCCAAACTATAATTCGTAAATCAAATATGAGCAAAATAAAAAAATGGCACCATCTGTAAACAATATATCACAGAGCATGACATGACATTTATGAACGTGTGAAAGAGCTCACAAGAAAAAAACTCACCCACATATTCATTCATTTAGGGGCCGATTCACTCAGCTCGAGTGAAGGGTTCGAATGAAAAAAACTTCGAATTTCGAAGTTTTTTTTGGGTACTTCGACCATCGAATTGGTTAAATTCGTTCGAATTCGATCGAAGTCGAACGAAATCGAACGATTCGAAGTAAAATCGTTCGACTATTCGACCATTCGATAGTCGAAGTACTTGCCCTTTAAAAAAAACTTCGACCCCCTACTTCGGCAGATAAAACCTACCGAAGTCAATGTTAGCCTATGGGGAAGGTCCCCATAGGCTTGCTAACCTTTTTTTGATCGAAGGATTTTCCTTCGATCGTTTGATTAAAATCCTTCGAATCGTTCGATTCGAAGGATTTAATCGTTCGATCGAACGAAAAATCCTTCGATCGTTCGATCGCAGGATCAGCGCTAAATCCTTCGACTTCGATATTCGAAGTCGAAGGATTTCAATTCGAGGGTCGAATTTCGAAGTATTTTTAACTTCGAAATTCGACCCTAAGTGAATCTGCCCCTTAGACTCATATATTCATTTGAAGGGATTTTTTGAAGCATATTTATCAATGTGTGAAAGTTACATTTCACCATTTGATAACTATTCTAAAATAGCATAGAAATGAATATGAGGAGTAGGTGAGTTTTTCTATAGTAAGCTCTAATTTCACAGCCCCAAAGTTCAGGATTGTGCTAACCAAATAATAGCACAAAGCAAATCCTGCAAAACGGACCTGTGATTTAGGCCAATCCAACACAGAATTCTGGAATTGGAGCATCCATAATCAATATTAAATTGAAGATTACATTTGTATTTGCAGAATGCTGCAACTTGTTAATTCAGATAAAATACCTAATATAGTTAATGTATGCATGACCTTTTCTCTGAAAATGGTTAATCATTTATTTTCAGCAGTGATTAAATGCGATGGCTGTTAAAGAGATCAGAGATTAAAAAACAACAGACCTTTTTGATCTTTCTTCACTATGCCATGCAGCATTGTCAACACTTTTACGAGCTCAGCAACCTGTAAGGGAATGTAGTCAATGGGAGAATTTTATCATAGTTTTAAGTTACCAGCAATCCCATAGATATAACTTAATGTTTTGGAAGTATTAATCCTAACCTCTACTATGATTTATGGAGATTCTGGAGATGCCCCCCTCCACAGAAACTCCCTGCCAATTCACAGTGCATCCTCTGTGCTGCTATAGGTTATGGACTAATTTATAATATACTGTATATACAGAATATAGAAGTCACAATTCAAGGCTTATTAGTCATTAATTCACATTCACCTTACATGGCATTTTATAAACCAGTGCAATTTCCATCAGAATTTAATAATTAGCCTTGTAGCATCAGCTCATTTTCTGCTTGATGGTTTGCAATGAGCCCTAAGCTTAGTTGAGTCTGTGCAGTGTCTGTGAAGGTTTATAGTAATCTAGGTTGTGATATACAGTATATAATAGTGATAAGTCTAAGGCAACTGGACGTGCTAAGTAATCATGAAATTGTTTCATCACATCTTTTCCAAAGCGATTTGACAAAAATTAACATGTCCAGTCACACAACTTGAAAAAATGCCATCTACTAATAAAAATCAATGCACGATTGTGACTGGTTCCAATGCTGGGGCTAGCAACCTAGCCAATCTTGTCCCCTGTTCCACGCATGTAAGATGATGGTGTACACACAATGCAGTGAGGGACAAGTGTCAGTGTATGCCTAGTTCCCCCATTCCCACCATTGATCCCTAGGCATATGCCGCTTCTGCCTACCCCTAGTTCCAGCAATGACTTGATCACACTTTCACAACACTGTGAATCTCTTTTATTTAATACAGAACCACTGTGATTGGATGTGATAAATGTATTAGCTTGCAGCCACTTGGATGTGTGCTGAAACATTTTCAAGATTACTCAGCAAGTCCAGTTGCTTTAAGGTGGCCATACATGGGCTGATAAAAGCTGCTGACAGACCAAAGAGTGGCTCTTTGCATGTATGGCCACCTTTATCCTTATCTTTACTAGGTATATAAGCAAAGGTGCAAAGCCAAATATAAATTCATATAGAATTATAAGCTATAAACTAAAGAAAGCAGCCAAGGATAGCTGATCCACAAGAAAGTGTAGCGCAACATGAAAAAGAAACTGTAAGACAGTTATAGCACAATAAAACTTGTGTAGAGCAAAGTACGGTAGATAATTAATCAGTTGTCAGGAAGAGTTTCTGCACTAACTGTGACTGTAAGTTTATTATTTTCGTCACTGAGGATGTACTTCATTCATTAGCTGAAAAAACTTCTAGTGCTACCAACTGTGTGCCTGTGATCCAGCTTTACTCATCATTGATATTCAATGATCCAAAAGGACTTGTGAGCAGATTAAGTTTAAGGTAAAGTGTAATTTCAAATGTTATCATGGTATAGAAATGGGATTAAATAGTTTATATACAAGTTATCATTGTAAGTATATTTTATTATCACATTTTGTAAAGATATGTTAAGGTTAAAAAAATATTAAAAATACAAATTTTGTAAGCACGTTTAGAAAAAATTATTAGATTTCTTTGTGCGCAAAAAGAAATATAGACTTTATATATCATTTAATATTTGCATTGCCTTTTACATTTTTATATAAAGGTAGATATCTATTTGAAAATACACTGCCTTTAGAAGGTCGTGCTGCACAAAATCTACATTTTATCTTCTTTAGCAATAAACAGTTTAGAAATTATTGTTGCCCTTCACTTGCACTTAAGACCAAGACTAACTTTTAAAATTAACAAATAGGAAATATGCAATACAAAATACACCCCAGTACTTATAAAGTGTTGTGAATATTTGTACTGAAAGACTGGACAGACATTTTCCATGCAGAGGAAAGCCTTAAATGCACACTATCATGCTTTAACAATAGTCTTCTGTGTATTGTAAAAACAAAGCTTGCAATTAATTTTGGTAGAAATTTCTTAGCAAATTGTTTTGGTGTTTGTTTTTTCAGTTATGTCCTAGCATTTTTCCTGGTGACTTTTTGTGTTACAAAGTTTCAGACAGTGAAATATTTGTATAAAATGTTGTGTGGTGAGTTTGCTGTTTTGCCTGCCAAACATGAATTTATTTCAATAATATCTGAAAAAAACTCAGACCAAATCCGTATGGGTTTTTTCTCTGTATTTATCAATACACTTTCTGAAAATTTTGTTTGTTTTCCACCAAAAACTCAGATTTTTTTCAGATGTTGCCCGAAAAATTGCACGAAACCCAGCGCAAGTCAAAAAAAATCTTTGGGACTTCCCCCATTGACTTATATGCAACCTCGGCAGGTCTGAGATGACGGATTTTTGGATTGGGACTTTTTCCATCCTCGGGGTATAAATTTTTTTTTAAATTACGATTTTATACTAAAAAACACACAAATTTTTCAGATTTTCTGTATTCGGAGTTTAGTAAATAACACCCTTAATGTACTGTCAAAGTACATATCTGTTTTTTTGGCAGATCATATATATCAAAGTGTGAAATTAGAGGTAGTGACAGAAACATTCACCCAGCTAATAAATTGTATTTACAGTTTGTTACAGTTTATACAGGAGCAGTGGCCAGCTTCATGTTGTAGCTCCCACCCTAACTAGCTATAGTCAGGTGATCCCACTGGTGGCTAATAAAAGGGCAACCAAGTTTGGGAGTTCTACTTTGAAAGCAGCAAGTAAGTTGCAGGTAAAACTTAGTCCTATTGTAAAATGTATAATGAAGTAGAATTCTTAATAAATCAGATGCAATTTGCGTGTAGGACTGGCCAGATATGGGATGACTTTGACGTAGTTGGCCATCTTAAATATATTGCAATATATGGACAAACAATCCCTGTTTTGTTTAAAGGGTCAGGCATTTTTTAGAAGCTGTATGCACAAAATGTCTCTGTCTTAAATATATTGATAATGATTGAGTGCAGAGGACCGCTTGTATTTGTCCATATGATAAATTATATTTATCAAATGGTGAACTCTAACTTTTCATCCATTGATAAATACACTTCTAAAAATCCCATAGGAATGAACAGAAATGGGTTAATTTTAATGTGGCAAACTCTGATCTCATGTTTTGATAAATCTGCCCCCATGTGTCTGCAACACAAATTTTTATATACCGCTTAAAAAAGTAAAACTTGTTTTGTTCATATTTACAGACTCACATACTCCTTTTGTTTTCTTATTACTGTACCATCATGTGTTATTCTTGCCATAAAACAGTTCACAGTGTAAATTATTTTATTGATTTGCATTGTTTCATATGATTTTTAGTGAATGTATTGCATTGTTATTCCGTTATTATTGTTCATAATTTGCATTTTAGTAGTTTGAAGTAAAAAGACATAATTAACCATTTTGGATTCATGAGACTGTGTACTTTACAAAAATATATGGTTTTATATATGCACTAAATGCACTGCAAATTTATGATTATGTAATAAAAAACTCTCAGTAAGTAAAAAAAAACAGTGACATGGTACAAATAATCATTAATATAATGATCCCAATTTAATTAAATTGAAAAAATGCATATGATGCACTTGAAGCAAACAGCTTATTTCTAAATTAATTTTCAAATTCCTCAAAGACTTAAGTTCATGCTCCATGCCATTCTGACTCAGCTAGAAAGAAATGAAACCACTCTGGTTTTGTATCATCTCACTATACATAAATAAATGTGCTCTCAAGTATAATGGAAAGGAAAGTTATTATATTCATTTTTCAGATTTTTAGAGCATACCAAGAAAATTATGTTGGCTAGATCTTGTATATTCAACATGATACAATCTTATTTACCCCCAAACAAAATAAAGAATATTCTACAATAACATACACAATGCTACATGATCTAAGGCTTCCTGTATAATTTTTTGCTTTAAAGAATATAAGTATAGTAGTATAAAACAATTATCTATGATATGAATGAGAACATGTGACATTCTATGTGAGAACAGTGCAACTGAATTGTGCACATGAATTGATATCTAATGCCATTATGATCACTAAATGGTGAAAGTGATGCCATTTCAGCAGAAATGTTGGGGAAAGCTGGGGAGACAAATGATTGGATCGTCCAATTTGGACCACTGTGTTGGGGGCAAACTGGGTAAAAATCTTGTTGTTTGGTTTACCGTGTATGACCTGAAATTCTGTTAAAAACACTTTATTATAATTAAAAGAAATGGGATTCAAGAGTATATTGCAAATATTATGTGGCATATTTATCAAGGGTTAAATTAAGAGTTTATGGGAGTTTATAAAAACTCCCATGAACTCCCACAAACCCGAAACTGAAAAAAAAAAAATGACCAATTGAGATTCATTAAAAAATTAGAATTTTTAAAATTCGGGTGAATAAGATCGACCTACAAACTCGAATTGAATTCAAATTCGATTTGAGTTTTTTTCACCAAAAAAATCGATTTTTAAAAGTCCACCAAACAACTCCAAATTGATTGTAGGAAGTCCCCCATAGGCTAAACCACAAATTTAGCAAGTTTTTGGCTTAGAATGAATATCTGGTTTGGCTTTGGATCATTGTCAGTACAGTGATAAATCTGCAGTATTGTCCTACATATTTTTCTATATTTGGAGTAAAGTGACCCTGACACCTGTGATCAATTGGAACCATGTTGTAGCTCCTTGAAAGTTGCCTATATCTTGCGATATTATTTATTTTTTGCTTGTAGCAGGGTCTTATCTTTAATGTCAGATATAGGGGAAGTTCTCTCCGCTTTTAATCAATTTGCTGGTTGAGTAAAGGGATTTCTGGGGTATGTGTCTAGTCTCCATCTAGATGCTCCATGGCTGTGGATGGTGCTGTGACAGAAATAATGTTGTTTGTGAATGAGCTTCCATCTCTCTGACAGCTGCTCCAACATGAATTAGAAACTGTAAAATATACATTTAATTAATTCAATTAAACACAGAAGGAAAATTAAATATCTTTAAAATGCTTGTTAACCAGCTAATAGGCCAAAATCAAATATTTAAGTGCTCAGGAGGCTGTTCTGCAAATTAACAGTTCACCAGAGGTAAACTCTGTATAATGAAATCAGCCTGTATTACACACTTCTATGTTCTCACTTTTAAATAATGTGTATTTGTTTTGTATAAATTATAGTGGTTCTACAGTCTCCTAAACAATTAGTAGCATATTGTAGTAACTATTATTACATACAAAAGTCTAAGTAGAGAGATACGTGTATTTATGTCTCAAGACTTTCTCACAGTCAGCTGTTAATGTTGATACATTTGACCTCTTACATCAGTAGGTAATGTTGGTAACTAGAATATGTTATCACTTAATTTCACAGAAAGGCATTTGTTGCTTGCTCCCTACCCAAAATCCTCCCCACCTTAGTAATTGCAAGCATTGAATGGTGAAGGGACAGGGAAGAGTGAGGATGCATGGGGAAGTGTGTTTTAAGGCATCTCACTCTCCCCAAGGGTCCCCAGAATTGTGGGGTCTACTTTGTAGTAGATATGCCATTGCTTAAAGTTTACATTTATTTGTATTAAATCACATAAATATCTTCCTGTCAGTGCATTATCATTCCTAACTTTGTGAAGGCTACTTTTGCAAGGAGCAATTTAAAATAGAAATGCCTTTTTGCAAATGGCTTACTTTCAGTGTAACTGATTGCAGAATTTCAGAGAAGGGTTTATAAAAGGACAAGTAAGTATACACATCATATTTGCTTATGTGAAAACTGGCAAGTTTATAGAGGTTCTGCCTAAATATTCGGAAAGGGTTTTTTACAGTGAGAGCTGTGAAGATGTGGAATTCTCTCCCTGAATCAGTTTTATATGCTGATACATTAGATAGCTTTAAGAAGGGGTTGGATGGCTTTTTAGCAAGTCAGGTAATACAGGGTTATGGAAGATAGCTCATAGTACAAGTTGATCCAGGGAGTAGTCCGATTGCCATTTTGGAGTCAGGAAGGAATTTTCTCCCCCTCTGGGGCAAAGGTTTTTTTTGCCTTCCTCTGGATCAACTGTAATTAAAATAACAGCACACCATAACAAATCATGACAGAACCCCCTTAAACAAGAGTATGAACAAATCTCAGGACCTGATTGAATACATCCTCCAGTATTTAGATAATTTAGTTCTGTTTTAGTGCAAACTCTGTTTCAGTTGGTATAATACTAAAGCATGAGAGGAAATCTGATATAGTTCCAGCATTTAAAATGACATTATAATCTCAACCTAGCAATTAAGTCTATACATTTACTATCTGTGGTTGGCAAATTATTTGAAGGTTTCTTAAAGGACCAGTAACATCAACATCTTTTTAAAAAAAAATTGTTAGTATATATTAAAAAATAAACACCAAGACAAATACAACTTTAAAATAGCAAAGCCTTTATTAAGAAATAACTTAAACAACCAAAACACTTCTGTTCCCGTTCAGAAAAGGTGACAGGGCGACTATCCATTGTGCGGCGCTGGATTTCTCCTGCCTGGTTCTCTTTCATGGTGTACTCACAGCATGTGAAGCGGCTGCTGGTAGCGCTATATTATACACATCACCCCGGCTTCTGTGTAACTACCCGTTCCCGAGTACAGAGTCTCTGCAGGGAAAGAGGGCACCGGGCTGCTGCTACTGTCTTGGCCATAATCCCACTGAAAGACACGGGGCAGCTGAAGGATCTAAGCGCTGGCTCAGGTTCTCCATGCTCTTCTGGGAGTCGCCCTCTACATTGTCCAGCTATACAGGCTTGCCAGATCCCTGATGCTCACAAGCTGTAGGGATCACATGTGGAATCCATTTGACTCCTGCCAGGCACAAGAAGCCAGACAATTCTGCTGTCTCATACTGGACCTATTCCCCCCTCTCTCGAAGCTTATTGTCACTCAGTAATATATACACTGTCCCTCCTTCGCCACACACAGTCATTACACCATGAGAGAGAGCCAGGGAGGAGAAAGCCAGCACAGCACAATGGATGGTCGCCCTGTTGCCTGTTTCTGAACAGGAACGGAAGTAGAGTTTTGGTAAGTTATTTCTTAATAAAGGCTTTGCTATTTTAAAGTTTACTTGTCTTGGTGTTTATTTTTTGATGTATATTAACGAAAACGTAAAAAACGTTTTTTTTATTTTACTGGTTCTTTAAAGGACCATTTAAAGGAACAGAAAAACCAAAAAATTAAAGTCTATTGAAATAATTAAAATATAATGTACTGTTACCCTGCACTAGTAAAACTGGTGTGTTTGGTTCAGAAATGCTACTATAGTTTATATAAACAAACTGCTGTGTAGCAATGGGAGCAGCCATTCAAGGCTGAGGTTAATAACAGATAACAGATGCGCACTGTAGAATGCCTTTGTATTCTATTATAGAGCTAATCTGTTATCTACTAAGTATCCTGTGCCTTTTCTCCTTTTTCAGCTTTGAATGCCTGCCCCATGACTACACAGCAGCTTGTTTACATAAACTATAGTAGAGTTTTTGAAACAAACATGGCAGTTTTACCTATGTAGGGCAACAGTACATTACATTTTAATCACTTAAATTACTTAATTACTTTAAAGACCTTTCTTTTTTGGTGTTACTGTTTCTTTAAGAGTATGTTCTGGAGAATAATAAATGATTTTATGAAGGATAGATTATGGCTTTATGAAGTAGTAAATAAGAAGGATGACAGCGGTCTGAGTAGGTGGAATTTGCCAAAATTTTGCTGAAAGGTTCAGTATTAGGTCCACTTTTATTTATTCTTTATTTAACTTGGAGGAGTGCATTGAAAGCAAAATAGCTGTTAACTGATAACACACTTATGTAAGCCAATTAAATCCAACCAGGATGTATCATCATTGCAGGGGGGATTTGAACAAACTGGCAATCCACACTTCTAAATGGCAGGTAAGATTAAATGTTGATAAATGTTGATATATGGGGGATCATTCATGGGGTTAAATGGGGTCCCAGAATTCAAAGCAATGTACATTTGTGAACACAGCCACTGTAACCATAGACCAGCCATTGCTGATTTAATATGAAAAAGATATATACAAGTATACTTGGAGCAACAGATTTACTATTAATCAATTTAATAAAAAGGTATTTATTTGGTCATTTCTAGTGATGGGCGAATTGTGTCCGGTTTTGCATCGCCATGAAAATCGCGAATTTCCCGCAAAGTTCACGAAAACCGGTGAAAAATTTGCAAAATGCAAATTTTGATGCCGGCGATGTTGAAGTTGACGCCGGCACCCATTAAAGTCAATGGGCGTCTGTTAATCATCACTGGTATCTAAATTGTCACTGGCAGCGAAACCAACAGGCAGTGAATTCGAGCCTGGCTAATAAATTTACCCATCATTAGTCATTTCTATATGTGGAAAAATATTGTATATCAAGTCAAGTGGATTTTATTGTCATTTCAGCCATATACAGTAATACAGTACATAGTAGAAATAAAATAACATTCTTCCAGAACCCATGGTGCTACACATAAGACTATATTTGGTACATCAAGGGGCCGATTCACTCAGCTCGAGTGAAGGGTTCGAATGAAAAAAACTTCGAATTTCGAAGTTTTTTTTGGGTACTTCGACCATCGAATTGGTTAAATTCGTTCGAATTCGATCGAAGTCGAACGAAATCGAACGATTCGAAGTAAAAATCGTTCGACTATTCGACCATTCGATAGTCGAAGTACTTGCCCTTTAAAAAAAACTTCGACCCCCTACTTCGGCAGATAAAACCTACCGAAGTCAATGTTAGCCTATGGGGAAGGTCCCCATAGGCTTGCTAACCTTTTTTTGATCGAAGGATTTTCCTTCGATCGTTTGATTAAAATCCTTCGAATCGTTCGATTCGAAGGATTTAATCGTTCGATCGAACGAAAAATCCTTCGATCGTTCGATCGCAGGATCAGCGCTAAATCCTTCGACTTCGATATTCGAAGTCGAAGGATTTCAATTCGAGGGTCGAATTTCGAAGTATTTTTAACTTCGAAATTCGACCCTAAGTGAATCTGCCCCCAAGTGTGAGTTATTGAGGTGAACAACCCGAACAGGTACACGGTCCTGCTGGGCAAGGTAGACATACATTTGTGTAAAGTATTTCAGAGGTTTATGCAGTTCCTTATGAATATATTCAGTTCAGTCCTTGGGAGTTGAGATGCCTGATGGCTTGTGGAAAAAAGCTGGAAGTCAGGTACAATAATATTGTACCAGATCTAAATCTCCTACTATAACTCAACAAATTAAACTTGATTGACAGGCAGTTTCACTGATTATAGTGCATTAGTAGATTCCCCAGGAAAATTACCAGGATGGTGAAGTTTTTTCAAAATAAAATGGCTTTCACGCCCTGGTTTCTATGCCCAGTAGTTCATACTTTGTAAGATCCAAGGTGTGATCTATATTACCTGTGCATAATGTTTAACTATCGTTTGCTTATTCTTTTGGATAACTTACCATAAAATTCTAGACCTCTCTGCTTCTGCTTACAACTTCATCCTGATGACTTTGAGGCAAATCTATTGAAAATGATTGCTCTATCCTGTACAGCATATAATGGTGCTATAACATCCTGCCTGGAGTTGAACCGGGACCTGGTGTTCTGGCTCTGTCTGCATTGCCACTGCTCTATATGAGCAAACAGCTAAGGTCCTGCAGCAGGTCAGGTACCTGTGGGTTGCAGGCAGAAGTTTTGGGAGTGGGTATAGATGCGGGTCGGCGGTTCTCCAGGTTTGTGGGTTTGTCGCCGGTCTTCTCAATAGCGAGTTTTACTCCTATTCTTCTGATCACGCCTGCTTACAATAATGTCACTTCCAGTTTACAATGACAGCAATTCATATTTAACTCCTTTTTTCTGATCACGCCAAATTCTAATGATGTAATTTCCGGTTTACAATGACAGCACTTCCTGTTTCTTGATGGTCAGCGGTCGCGGATCGGGTTGTGGGTAAGGTACTTGCGGGTCGGGTAGTGGGTCTAAGCAAGTAAGTATGTGGGTTGCAGGTCCGGGTTGCAGGTCGCGGGTCGGGTTCAGCTTTAACAAATTGGTTCCGTGCAGGACTCTAAGCTAAGGCACTGCTTCACTCCTATGGCTATGCTTTGTAATTGCAAATAGGCATGGCTTGTTTCACCTGTTGCCAATCTGGCCACAGGTGATCAGTGTAAGCTATTACTCTGGCTATAAAACCGCTTTTCCCTGCACTTTCTCATTGTCCAACGTAGGTCTATTTACATTTTCCTGGGGTGCGTTTCAAGCTAATTGCTGACCTTGCCTGTTCCTGACCTTCCTTAGTTTGCTGTTTGTCCTGACCCATGCCTTTTTCTGCTCATTCCCTCGGATCACAATTTTGTACTGCGCTACTGGTGTGTTTGACCCTCACCTGTGACCTCGACTACACTTCTGCTTCCTGATTTGGTAATGTATTGTCTGTTTGGTATTGACCCAGTCTGTCCATTGACCACACTCCTTGTTTCCCATCCTTACTGTATAGGTTATGGTTCCCTTGCCTGCTTAGAGCTCTCCCCTTGGTCCTCTCACTATAAGACCTGGCATATAGCGGCAGGTTCCTCCCGATGCGAAAGGTGGTTGTTGGTGAGCAGAGACAGGGACCTTTGGGGTTGTTCTGGGTTTTGGGATACCATACATTACACATACTTGATTAAGCTAAAACAACCTACAAAAAGGATAATTTAGAAAAATCCTTACTGAATAGTTGCACAAAAGAGCTTATAATATGACAAAACAGTTACACATCGAGGACTTTAATTAAAGACTATCAATTGTTCCAATAAATATTTGACCTCCTTAATGAATGATCATTTCCTCTCATAGATCAAGACAGATGGATATGTCTGCCTATGGGAACAGCCAGTATCTCCTGGCCAGACCAATTTACACTCAACCAACTTTTGAGAAGCTGAACATGGAGAAAACACCAAAAAAAAATACTCGCAAACCTTTCAAAAATAGGTTACGGAAAACCTTCAGGTAAGCTTATCTTCACTAGCTTACTTTAAAACACATTTAATTAAGACTGAAATAAGTCTAAACACAGCAATTATTCTATTAAATCTCTTGGTTTCTAACTATACCTAATTGCAGGTGCATTGTGCTTTTAAAGAGTCAGTAACACCAAAAGGTGAATATAGGTGTAGAGTAGTTCTACCTATCCACTCCCTGAAAATAAAAGTAATTATCTAAAATGCCCTGTTTGTGTGTACACAAAAATGATTATCCTGTAAGGAACAGTCGCTGCCTATTTAGTAAAGGTTAATCTTAATGTTTCCTGCGGTTCTGTCTATGCCTTCTTTTTTTTTTCCAGCTTGCAGTGTAGCCACATTTGTGCTTGGCTAGCTTTGTATCCCAGCCACTTACCAGTGCTTCCAGAATAAAAAAAAATATAATCCACAAAATCTCTGTGCCACCACTTAAGATGGCCATAGACGCAAAGATCCGATCTTCGTACGATTTTCGCACCATGGGGCAAATTCACTAAGATTCGTAGTTGCGCCAGGCGCAACTTCGCCACACTTCGCCAGGCGTAGTTTCGCCAGCGCTCCGCAAATTCACTAAAATCCGAAGTTGCACACAGGGGTAGCGTAAGTTTGCGAAGTTGCGCTAGAGTTGATTCGCTAAGTGAAGCGAAGTTACGCTAGCGAAGGTTAATTTGCATACGGCGCCAAATTCAAATTTCAATGGAGGAATACGTAGAATCACTACAAATGCCTGGGAAACCTTCAAAACATTAAATAAATTTTATTTTTTTGCCCTACACATGTGCCCACTGTATAGTTAAGTTGCCATGAGTTAGGAAATGTAGGGGGGAAGGAGGGGAGCCCCAAAAAATTTTTCGATCTTTTTCAGCCTATCACCCATAATATAGAAAACACGCCAGCGTTTTTTGGGAACTTTTTTGGAAGCAATCCCTATCTACTCTATTGCGCTTCGCCTGTTCTGAGGTGGCGAAGGAAGTCTAGCGTAAAAGGTAGCGTTCAGTACACTGCGCGCGTTAGTGAATTTGCGTAGCGAAAATTCGCCAGGCGTAAGGGTGCGAAGTAACACTAGCGAATCTACACCAGCGGTCGTTAGTGAATTTGCGAAGTAACGAAAATGCCCAACGCTAGCAAATTGACGCTAGTGTTCAGTGCTTCGGCGCTTAGTGAATTTGCCCCTGTGTGTGGAGAGGCCCGATATTTTTCGTCCCATGGAGATCGGTCGTTTGGTCGATACACCAGAGTGTAAAAGATTTCTGTCGGCTGCATGCATTGGCAATTGGACGATTTTCAGTGGGAGACTGTCACCAGCTTTGTCAGACATAACTTTCGTACGATTGCTGTAGGGGCAGAACATCGGCTGATCTGTTCTTTTACTTATTTATTTGATCTGAAAGGTTAGTGGGTCTGGAGATGGGGAATTCCAATTGTTCGAGGATTCTAACAATCGCATCTTTGCGTCAATTGTCTATGCTTTAGAGATGAAACCTATGCACTTGTGACTACTACTTGTTTGTGGTTAGATAAAAATTATCTGATCTTAGTTACAATTTGCCTAGATAATGTAGGATCATCCACAAATTATCATATGAGTTCAGGAATACAAACAGTGCCGTATTTATATATAGGCCCCTAAGGCCTGTGCCTAGGGTGGCACGGTTTTGGGGGAGGCCCTTGGGGTGCCTATTTTTTTTTAAACCCTCCCAACCCTCCACCACGGATTTTCATAGGAAATCTGGTGACGGAGCTGAGGGGGTGATGGGTAGTGGGTCGGAGCAAGAATGTGGCGAATGACGTCAGCGAGCACGACGTAAGGGTTGTGTTTAGGTCCGATGCCTAGGGCAGCATCTGACCTAAATACAACCCTGCATACAAAGATGTCTGAATACAAACACTGGGCTATATTCAGGTTATGCTGGTTGTATCTGAGATGTATGAAAGATGAACAGATTAAAGATGCAATGTAAAAAAGTCAAAATATGTTAATTCATACTGCTTAATTTGATACTATTGCATATATATATATATATATATATATATATATATATATATATATATATATATATCTACACACAAACATATTTCTATAGATGTTATTTTTTTTATCTGACAGCTGTACATCTACAAAGGCTGTTCACATGGTCAAGAAATATATCCCTGTGCTGGACTGGCTGCCAAAATACAGCTGGAAGTCATTGTTTGTGCACGATTTGATTTCAGGAGTCAGCACAGGGATGGTTGGTACCCTGCAAGGTGAGGCTGAAAATTATGATGAATTCTTTAGAAACCTTGGGTCTGTTCTGGCTGGAAAATACTCACTTGAAAAAACATGTTCAGAAAGTAAAGTCCTATTTTGTAGCAGTAGCAATGGTAGGAAGTACTGCTTTAGTATTTTGAATGTCTGTAATAAAACAACCTGTCCTCCACTCACCCAGTTATATGAATGATAGGTACATGCTTTGCTGTCCATTCTACAGATGGTAGAGGCTTCAATATTTATTCTGGCAATCAGAATGTAGTCTTCACCCTTCCCATAAATAGACAACCAGTTAGACAGGTTTCACTTAGGCAAAAAGGTTGAACTCCATGTGTCTTCTTTCAAACTGATCTACTATGATAATATGTTATGTTACATTCTCTTTTACATAACAATTATATTCACCTAAATAATATTTTTTAGACTAAAGTCACAGGAGTGTTTTTCTAGATGTAATCAAGTGGAAACTTGTCAAAATGAACAGCCTGCTTACCAAAAAATTCCTTCTACTGAACATAAAGGGGCTGATTTACTAATGATTGACAATCATAGATATGCAATCCAAAAAAAATGTGAGAGACATTAAAATATCAATCACACTTCCTTACATAAATTGCTTTTTTTTTTGCCAAAATCACTTTTTGAAAACATGTTCATGTTTTTTGAGAAGATAGAAAGATCAATGGTTTTCAGGTGTACAATTTTTGAATTTTTGAAAAAACATGATTAAGTGTTTTTTTAAGTTGTAAAGGAAAACTGATGCAAGAAACAATTAATATCTTAATCTCTCTTGTGTTGTTTTTGCTGCTTATTGAACTGCTATGATCTTCAATTGGTAATAAATCAGCCCCTTTGATCTACTAAGCACAGAATTTTTAACCTCAAATTTACCTTTACATGCTATTTTACTAAGCATTCTATTTACCCAAATTTAGTAATTCACTAAACATTCAGTTTACCCCAAACATTCTCTTTAAGTAAACATTCACCTGAACATTCTATTCAAGAAACATTTACAAAAATGCATAATTACGCTTAACATTCTATTCATCTTAACATTCGATTTAGGGATGAGGTTCATAATTTTTGCACCCAGTACTTGCACTTTGCACACTGCTTAGTAAAATGTATTGTTCAGTCTGTTGATCTGAACATTCCAAATGACTAAACACTCATTTTCCTAGATATTGAATTTCTCTGAACATTCCATTGATACATACATCCAATTTACCTTAACATCCAATCCATTTATATGTTATATTCTGTTTGTCTAACAATTACATTTTCCATTGATCATCACAAATGTTATTAAGTTATTTATTTTATTTACAGCGGGTTTTTTCTACACAACATTAGGCAGCTCTCACAACCACACAACATATGCATTGGCTCCCCCAATCTGTTTGCACATAGGCCATTGTCCAGACTGAGCTATAGAACTCGTGTTTTCTTACAATTATTACACCAAACCTGAATATAATAAATCTGCCCCTAAGAGTTTCTAGATCACAGATTATTTTCATATATTGTTTCAGGTCTGGCGTTTGCGTTACTTGCTGAAGTTCCAGTAGGATATGGAATTTATTCTTCTTTTTTTCCAATTCTGACATATTTTTTCCTGGGAACTTCTAAACATATTTCAGTTGGTAAGTCCTGCAGCACAGCAATAAAGTATATGCCTCCAAGTTATTTCTAAAAAATGCAAACCACTGCTGATATGACTGGTGGTATTAGTGAAAGACAGCAGGCAGCTGAAGGGGTGGAATTCTGCAACCCACTAGAGTAGTATTGCAATGGTCCTGCAGACTTGGGGCCAGCCCACGCAACAGTAGTACCTACTACTCTTGCACATGCCGTTATGCAGTAGTTGGTCCAGTTACTCACAGCAAACAATAATGTATTTGTTTTTATAAGTTGAACAGTTCCACACCAGTAACAGATCATTTCTGATTAATGACATTAAAGTATAACACGTTATATCACAGGTGGTAAAGCATGTCTGCATCACATTCCCCATTATGTACATTCTGCTGCATTACTAGAGGAAGCAAAAAGACTGAACGTCCTTTTCTGCATTATATGTGTTCGTATACAGATAAATACATATATATGAGGCTAAAGCAATTTATATTTTGTTTTTAGTAGATGTCCTATTGGCTGATTATTCCATTCTTCATGGATGTATTCTTGCTGCCTGTCCCATCTGTTGAAAGAAAGTTTTTCTAAATCGCCTATTAGTCATGTATTATTGAAGGAAGACAACCCCAGGTGGAAAGAGATAAATATAAAGCAAAAACATGCTATTGGGAAGAAGTGTCTGTAAAATATTGTGAAGAACACATGGGCAGATTCATCAAAGTATGTGTCACGGCCTGCACCCAATACCAGAACAAGTGCCAAGCACCCTGGTCTCGCCTCTGCTTCACCAGTAGTGTGACCACCTTTGGGCTTCGGGAGGAGCCCATAGCTTACTTGGGTGCCACCTGGACTTAACGAGGGGTACAAGGCGAGATGTTTTGGCTGGCAAAGGGGCACGGCTGTTAGCAGAGTCTTTTGGGCCGAAGGTCACGATACAAAAGGATTAGGCAGAAGGATGGTCAGACAGGCTGGGTCTAGGCAGGCGAATATCAGAATCGTCTGGCAGGCAAGGGTCAAAACTGGGTTGTCAATCAAGAGGTTAAGCTGGAAGAGTTGTCATAGGCAGGCAAAGGTCAGGATACAGAATGCAGAATAGTCAGGGAACAGGCAGGAGTCAAAACCGGATAATCAGGACAAACAGATTCAGGATCAGATGCACAAGGCTCAGGAAACCACTAGAAACCAAGTTCAATCACTGGCACCTGTCTGCAGTCAGAATGGGCCCTTTATAGGGGAAAGAATTTGTGCCAAAAAAGTGTAATTCCGCACCAAAGCGCGCTGGTGCAAACACGCCAGCATGCCTGCCCCTATAAACAACACGCAGGTGTGCCGCGCATGCCCTAAGGAAGGCAAGATGGCGCAGGAAGAGGACCATGCACCAGGCGTCCCCGCCGCCCCACTATACCACCAGGGCAGGTAGGTTTTGTTACAGTATGATATTAGAGCTTATCACAGAAAACCCAACCCACTTTCTAGTCATTCCTATAGGATTTGTAGAGGCATATTATCAATGGGTGAAATAGAGTTCATCATATGATAAATAGGATTGAATAGAAAGTGGGTGAGGTTTTCTTTAATGAGCTCCAATTTCATACTTTGATGGCTCTGCTCCATGTGTTCTTCACAATATTATACAGACACATTTCTACCAATATATATTTTTTAACAAGAGTTTTCTCTGCTGAGCTCTATTTACATACTTTGATGAATCTGCCCCATGTGTTCTTCACAATATTATACAGATATATTTCTACTTATGTATATTTTTTAACCAGAAATGCTTCATTAAAGTATTCACATAATGAATAGTTATTCACATAATGGAATAGTTACAATTAATGTGAGAATTTGTATAACTTTTACCTTTATGTAAATTATACTTTTGGTAACTTCTTTGGATCTCTTTCTTGCTGGTGTGTGCTGTTGTATTTATGACCCTGTATTGGATAGGAATAAGGGGTGGAGGAGGACAGGAGGGGTCCTTGGTTACTTACTTTAGTTATATAGTAGTTCCATGGTTGCCATATCTCATTGTGGGTGTCCTTTTTGTTTTCTAGAGTAGAAGCCATTTTCTGTTTGTTCATTAAGAGATAGTTAGTTTCTGTCTAAATAATTTTGAGTAGTTTCTGTCTACGGTATATTCTGTTTATATCATTATCAGCTTTTTAAGTTGTCCCCTAGTCTCATTTATTTGTTTCCATGACACCGGAATATGTGGAAATGAGGGAGACTTCTAGTTGATGTTGTTGACTTTATAAGCTGTTCTGTTTGGTTTCTCTTCTTTGTTTTATTTGCTTAGTTATTTAAATTAGCTGACCTTTGAGTGCTGCTTCCTGGGCTAGCCATGGAGTTTGAAGATTCATTTATTGTAGAAGTAGTCTTCATCTTCAAGATGCTGCTCCATCCGTTTCTTGTGTTCTGGGTTATTTACTATTGAGCCTGCCACAGTGAAAGTTTAAGTGCTTTATAACAAGCTGAGCCTTGGACATCTAGACAATCCCCCTCCTTTGGGGCATTGCTTTTAGCATTTACACATTTACATTTAGAAAGCAGGAGTCGTTTTCAGAGCATGTTTTTGCGTGGGATATATTTTCTGACTGATGTAATAATATTTATAGTAAGTTTTCTAAATTTATTTTCTCAAGTCTCCAGCACTATATATCATATGTAAGAGCTAGTACCAAGTGATAATAACTGGCAATTTTTAAACAGGTATGCTATGTAGCGCCACTACTTTTATAAGCATGTTACATCATGATTTTAGTTAGATACATATTCTAAATGTTGTATCTTTTTATTATATAGGGCCATTCCCAGTGATCAGTTTAATGGTAGGCTCTGTTGTTCTGTCCATGGCTCCAAATGAAAATTTTATTGTATACAACACCACAAATCTCAATGAAACGGAAATGATAATTGACACAGAAGCCAGGGATGCTGCTAGAGTCCTTGTATCAGGAACATTAAGTTTCTTAATTGGAATCATACAGGTAAAATTACTAAGCTTTAAATTATAACTTATGACACTGACCTGTTTACATGATAAGCCAGTTTAATTGTGCACCATAACATATTGTCATTATAGTGGTGTGGGAAATCACCCACATGGCAGAGGAGGCAATACCTTTTCAGAAGGAGCTGGTCTGGGAATAGACTGTATGCCACAGTCACAATGATAGTTATTTATCTTAGGACCAAATACATTTTCACAAGATTTCCTTTGCTTTTTATCTGCACAAGCTCACTCTCTACATCCTGCTTCCTGAGCAGAGAGCCACTCCTATTTTCCTAGGTGGTGACTCAATATTTACAGCACCTTCATTAGTTTCCCAGACCTGATTGCTTGCAGCCTCTGTCTTTTGTCCTCATTTGCTGTGTTTCATAGAGCATTCTGGGAGAGACATCCCTGCTGACTACAGTTTTCCCAGTCACTGTGCTCTAGTAGTTATAAGATTATGATGTTATTGACATAATTACATTATTTTACATAAAGAGGAAAGTGATTTATTATCCAGAAAAACATTACTGAGAAACCTCTGACATGGAAATGTCATAGGGTCCTGTTTAAACAAACAATTCTTAATTTTTCTCTAATATGATTTTTTTCTGTAGTAAGACTGATAACTGATGTTAACTAAGTTAGTATAAATATTTGCTGTTGACAAAGCAATCCTATTGGGTTTAAAAGCATTCAAGGAAACAGTTCAGGGTAAAGAATCATCAAAAAAAGTATCAAGAAAGCTCAGGGGCGATCCTGCCCAATTTGCCGCCCGAGACGGCCTTCGTTTTAGCTGCCCCCCTGCCTCTCACCTTTAGCGCCAGATGGGTCCACGTCGCTAGTGCAGAGAGCACAATTGAACTCTCTGTACTAGAAGTGCCGAATTTCCAGGTTGAAAACCGGAAATTCGGCTCTTAGTTACCAGGAGCGGCATTTTTGCCACCCCTGGCAACCAGGGGGGGGCGCTGCCGCCTGAGGAAACAGTTCAGTGTATAGAATCATCAAAAAAAAGTATCAAGAAAGCTCAGGGGCGATCCTGCCAAATTTGCCGCCCGAGACGGCCTTCGTTTTTGCCACCCCCCTGCCTCTCACCTTCAGAGCCGGACGGGTCCATGTCGCTAGTGCAGAGAGCGCAATTGAAAAACCGGAAATTCAGCTCTTAGTTACCAGGAGAGGTCCAGAGGTCAATTTGGTGATGTTTGCAGCCTTCCTGACATTCAAGTTTTTTTAATTCAATTCAAGTTCGATTTGAGTTTTCAGAATCTAATCAAATGATAACTTTTGCTTGCTCGTAATAGAGTTTAAGAATTATTAATTGTATATCACATGAACTGCTCCCAGCTTTCCACTCATTAGTCCACACCCTGAGCACAATACTAGTATTCTATTTTAACATTTTGTTTTGGTGGAGTACATATTTAATTAGTACTGTAATACTAAGGGGCAGATTCACTAAGGGTCGAATTTCGAAGTTAAAAATACTTCGAAATTCGACCCTCGAATTGAAATCCTTCGACTTCGAATATCGAAGTCGAAGGATTTAGCGGTAAACGTTCGATCGAATGATCGAAGGATTTTTCGTTCGATCGAACGATTAAATCCTTCGAATCGAACGATTCGAAGGATTTTAATCAAACGATCGAATGAATATCCTTTGATCAAAAAAAGCTTAGCAAGCCTATGGGGACCTTCCCCATAGGCTAACATTGACTTCGGTAGCTTTTAGCTGCCGAAGTAGGGGGTCGAAGTTTTTTTTAAAGGGAAAGTACTTCGACTATCGAATGGTCGAATAGTCGAACGATTTTTACTTTGAATCGTTCGATTTCGTTCGATTTCGATCGAATTCGAACGAATTTAACCAATTCGATGGTCGAAGTACCCAAAAAAAAATTCGGAATTCGAAGTTTTTTTCATTCGAATCCTTCACTCGAAGTTAGTGAATCTGCCCCCTAATGTGCAATGCAAATATCATGTGATTCTCTATATGATTCTGCATAGAAACATGTGTAAGATTTAACCCTTTTCTTAAATAACCTTTGGGTAATGACCATGATAGAGACATAGATTGACAACTATAGGAAACTAATTCTGATCACCCCATCATAATAGGTTATTGCTACTGTGCTGTCAATATGCTTTAATTTAATAAAAGTAACAACGTATGACATCATTTTGAAAGAGTCTATTTTTATGGTTTCGAAATGTGGTGAAAGGCATGCTTACAGGGTTGTTTTTTTCTTCTCTGACTCCAGCTTGTGTTAGGAGCTCTTCAGTTTGGCTTTATTGTAAGATATTTGGCAGAGCCATTAGTGCGAGGCTTCACCACAGGGGCTGCTTTCCAAGCATTAATCTCTCAAATGAAGCTGATACTCAATGTTCCCACAAATACCCACAGTGGAATGTTTTCAACATTTTATGTAAGTACATGTGATTAAAATACAACATATACAACCATGTGTAACAATTTCAGTGCCTGGGACTGCCAAACATTTGCATAGCACAGTGCTTTTTTCCCGGAGGAACGATGCACACAAGTACATATTATACAATAAAACAAGGAAGAATATGAACAGTATCATCATAGCAATCTATACATTTCAATCACAGGTTTAGCCTTTCTTTACCTTGAAGTACCTGTTCATCAATGCAACAGCAGCCACATGTAGCTAGATAGGGGCTACCATCAAAAGTTATTTGCAGTCTCTTTCAAAATGCCATTTCTGCATAAAAAAATACTATAGCTTTAGCCCTAAGGCAATCATCTCTGTTCCTGGTGCCATAATTTCTGTAATATAATGCATAAAGCCAGATAGCAAGTAAAAGTCCATTTAGCAACCTATTAAATTCAGCATTCCATAGGATGTTGCAATTGGCCATGCCTGATAAAACAACCTAAAACATCCAGGGCTTCAATATAATTCTAGCTATTCCAATTATCAGGCAAAATTGACAGCATACTACCTGGTGTTCTGTGATTTTACCTTGCCAGGTGCTGCATTTCTACTGTTTTACCACTCTTCTTCATGTTATCTGAATAGACAATGAATGATATCTTCTCCAATATTTCTAAAACAAATGTGGCAGACCTCCTTGCTGGACTTCTAACAATTTTTGTATGTGTGGCGGTCAAGGAAATTAATGAGCGGTATAAAAATGTTCTGCGCATACCCATTCCTATAGAGATAATTGTGGTAAGTTAAATGTTGACTAAGTATTATAAACATATTAAACTGTGAATTGTATGAAAAAAATGTGATTACATCTTCAAGGATTGAGTATACAATGTAAAAATAACATGCTCTATGAAATCAGTTTAAATATGGTATAGCAACAGTCTACTATTTTAGTTGTAATAGATATTAACCATGCCGCACAGAGAGCAAATAATTCTAATTACTAGTGCATGTATATTTGTCTTTCTATTGTTCATATTATTGTATAACATGTTTCTTTTCAACTTAGTCTTTAATAGCTGCATGGATTTCATATGGAGTAGATCTGGAAAATAAATATAATGCAGGCACAGTTAAGAATATTCCAAGTGGGTATGTATAATATTGCTACTTTCTTTTAAAAGAAAAAAATATATATACACATAGAGCTATTGTATCCTTTCAGCAAATGCCAACTTTTTTTATGCTGCGTGATATTTTTGGCTTCTGGGTGAGCTATAACATGCACATTATGGTCAGTGTGCAGCAATTATACCCACATTATCTAAATGAGTTCACAATTGTATTTATGTTACTTATGTATTACAAAGATCAACAGAAAATGATTTCTCTGACATTGCTCACAGTTTTATGTTTGTAATTACAGATTCATACCACCCATGACGCCAGATGTGAGCATGTTTCCCCAAATTATTGGCTCTGCAATTTCCATTGGAATAGTGGCATATGCTGTTGCTGTATCATTGGGAAAGGTTTTTGCCACCAAATATAACTATGCAATTGATGGAAATCAGGTGTGTTTTAATTAGTTGAACTTAGGTAGGACAACAATATGAATAGAATATAAATATGATACCTGATACTATACACCACACCCAGAATTACATGTTAGATCACTAGGGATGCGAGGTCCCATCCTAAGGCTAGTTGACCTGACTTTATGGATTTGTAGTGCTTACCAGGTTTTTGTTTTAGTCGGTTGATTGGGTCAGCGTTGGTTCAATCATGTGTTGTCAACATTACTCCAACTTAATTATAAAAGCTTGAGTTAAAAGGAAAACAAAAACAATTTAGGTATGTGTAATCTAGTGATTTGTGGGCGCATTTATAATCTAAAAAATGGCATAAACCTGGCTAATAATTTGTTATTTGCATCTAAATAATAATGAAATCTATCAAAAATGAAATATTTTAGTATAAAATATTTGTACAAAACGTCAAGCATTTTTCATCAGTAAGATATTTCCAGCTTATTTTTCAGTTAATTATTTTTCTATAAAATAGGCTCCTTGTGTTTTATTGGAACTTTGGAAACAGGAAAAATTATTGTCAAATTTATTATAATTACATATAATTCAATATTTTAAAATGTTTTTACTGGTTCGAATTTCCATTAAAATTAGTTTTGTCAATGATATATACACTTCCATCTCTTATTCACAAAAATATAAACATATCTGCTGCATTTACATCATTCAGAATGTGTCCAATCATATAATTCACTGACTGACAGCTACATCTGAATCACCTCACATAAACTACTAATTGAAAGACCGAACCTAACTGATCTTTTTCTTATAATGGAGGCATACAATTTTTAATTTCCCTGGTAAATATAAAATAATAGATGTATGTAATCATGTATATAATAATGATACAGATATTAAAGTATTTTCATAATTTTCCAGGAATTTGTTGCATTTGGGGTCAGCAATATATTCAGTGGGTTTTTCTCTTGCTTTTGTGCCACCACTGCTTTGTCTCGAACAGCTATTCAAGAAAGTACTGGAGGTAAAACTCAGGTATGTTCTCTGCATGCTGTGTTAAACTAAAGCACTTCATTTATAGTATTTTATATGATATTATATCATAAGACTATGCAAATATAGATTTTTATATTGTGATAATGCTTATTACAATAAGGGACCTATTCAAGTATCTTAACAAATTGCCATATACAGTATATCATGAAATATTACGCTTTTACATCTTATGCCTTGAGCCACCATTTTGTGATGGTCTGTGCGCTTCGTCAGAGATGTAACAGGAAATAACACGGGCTCTAACTGTAACAGGAAGAAATGTGAGAGCTCTGTCCATTTATTGGCTGATGTAACCTAGCATGTTAGTGTGAAGCATATGAGGGAGCTACCTCGAGTATTCAGCTTGGCAGTTTCACTATGTACGATTACCCAATGGCACATATTACCAACATAAGTATATGTTTATGAAAATAGTTTATTTATGTATGTTTTACATATGGGCTGGCTTGTGAAATACATTTTTATAGAGACATGCAATGTCCAGGGGTATAGTTTAACTGAAATAAACCATATAAATAAAAGTTAATGACATTTTCTATGTTTTTTTCACATTATCATTTATATTTAAAACACAGTACATTTTACTAGGCACTAATGCTAAATACCACTTAACTTGTAAGCAGGGACTTCCTTTCTAGTGTGTCTTTTACAATGTGGCACTAAATCTCTGTATAGTTATTACTATCAATTTGTATAATAATATATTCTCTGTCTATACTTTTCTAAATTGTAAAATTGTACACCGCTGTGTATTCTAATAGCGCTTTATACATTTATAAAGTTAGATACACAAAAGGTGATACATTACTTCTAAAAATAGTGAGCATGTTAGCATTTTTAGGGCATATAAGCATATACAGATGGTAGGTTTTATGGGTCAGAAAACTGCTTTCTTATGTTTCTCTTAGCCCATGACACTTAGGAGCAGATTTAATAATTTTGGGGATCACAATTTGCCACCATTCATGTTAATTGGGGCAACATTTAACTGTGTTTTTCTTGTTTAGATTGCTGGTTTGATATCTGCTGCAACTATTATAATTACTATGTTTGTCCTTGGCCAGTTTCTTCAACCTCTACAGAAGGTAAGTGGTATAGATGAACACGTCTTTTCTCTATCTTTACTTTTAGTATCAAACTGTATTGGTTGGACATCCAAAGTATTTTATTACATTATGAACAAATAATGGGGCAGTTTTATAGAGTTTGTAGAGAAAGCTTTAGGAGAGGAAAAAGAAAAGTGAGAATTTATACCCAGAAAAAAAAGCACTACCTAATAATTTGTTTTATACTTGAGGAAAAATAAATAAATGAATAAAAAACAGGTATGAAGTTTGCTATAGGACTAATTTTTATTATTAATAATAACACAATAATAAAAAGTAATTACATGTATGATTCTGGTTTGTAACAGCAGACCTGTAAATTCGATCTGCTGATTGGTTGCTTTGGGTCACTAGAACTTCCTCAAACATTTCTTCTGTTATTATATAAACCTTTCCCAATAATAAGGAGAAGAAATATAAATAAAAGATCTAATGGACAAGCGACTGGCATAAAAAACGGATTTTCAACTTGCTTAAAAGCTGAAGAAACACTTCCAATTGACTCCGCTTTTATTTTCAGTTATCACAGTTTTTTTAGTACACATCTAAAAAAATTGCGTTTGTGAAAAAAGATTTTGCGATTGCAATTTGCAATTTTTAATAAAGCTGTTTGTAAAACATCTTCAGTCCAATAATGATATTGTTTAAAAAATAAAAAACTGTGGAAATCACTTACATTTTACATTGATATAGGTATGAGACCTGTTATCCAGAATGCTTGGGACTTTTTTGGGGTTTTCTGGGTTAGGGGTCTTTCTGTAATTTGTATTGCCATACCTTTAGGGGCAGATTTATCAAAGGTCAAATTTTGGAATTGATTTGAATTTTATTTTACTGTAATAAATTTAAAAGGGAGTTTATTTATGAAAAAATGAATGAACAAATTATAATGTTTAAAATACAATCGAATGGGAATGACCCCAAAAATTAGATTTGTATTAGAATTAAATACAAACGAAACTCTAATAAAATTTCCCTCCACAAAAAACTCGAATGTCAGGAAGGCTACTAACATCTTCAAATCGGTCAACTGACCTCTGCCATTGACTTGTAAATAAATTTTGCAGGTTTACGGTGGTAAATATTCAAATTAGAACTGTTTCCATGGTCGAGGTGTGATACCTAAATCTCACATTCAAATTTACAATCAAGTTGGTGCTTTTAAAATCGAATTTGTGGGTTTTTTTGTGTCAAAAATTTAAATTTAAAAGCACCAACGTGAATGGAAATTCAAATAAATTATCACACCTCGATCATGGAAACAGTTCTAATTCGACTAATAACCACCTACCAGGAAAACTCAATTTGATTTGAATTTTCAGGTAGAGACTAATCGATCGAATATCAGGTGGTACAGTTTCTTCATAAATAACCTCCCATCAAGTTGTGAGTATATTAGAGTAAAATAAAATGTGCATAAATTCGAAATTAAGAATCCCTTACCTGTACTTTAGGGACCACAAATGGAAAATGGATGCTATGGTCAAGAAAGTTATATTTCGTATGAATATTACTTAAACACCTCTCACCTCTCACTGCAATGAATTTCTTTAATTGTAACATATTAAGGGGCCATTCACCTTGAAATTAACATAAATGTAACCTGACATGGAAATCCTGAAAATAAAGCAATTTCAGTGCAAGTGGTTTAGCAAAGCACGGTGACATTTGCACTTGCATTGGATGAAATGAGGCTGGAATTATGGGGATAAATGTGGTGTGGTGGGTAAAAACCATGGTGACTTGTACCCAGTTGCACTCTTACACACTACACTTTGCAGTGATGAATAAGCCATTACTGTGTGTGGAAACACTGTACAAAAATGATTTTTAAATCATATGGACATGTGAATATTTTATTAGGAAATACAGTGAATTTAGTACCAGTGACTAGAGAGGGTTCTAGGTAAAAACTGCATTAATCCAACTGTTACTTTTAGAAAACGGAATACCTTAAAAATAAATTTACATACACTATAGTCTTATAAATATCTTTGCAACACAAAACAGCTACTTTATAGCTAAATTATATGAAACGGCATTGAATTCAATGATATTATTGTATAAAAATACCCATCTAATGCATAGGTTAGTGAATTGTGTATCACAGCAGAGCTTTGTTGTCTTAGCTAGTATAATTCTCTACATATTTAAAATTCGATTTGTATTAGAATTAAATACAAACGAAACTCGAATCAAATCTTTTTAAGGCCTGAGCTACACTAGAGATTTTGGTCGCTACAAAATCTGCTGAAATTAAAACCTAGCATATAAACTCTGACAATGTGTTTCAAATAGAAAGAAAAGTCTAACCAACTTTGTGACAATTGTGTTGTCTTAAATAAAATCTTTCTTTTAGTATGCAAAGACTTCAATATCATCCAGTTAATAGGATGTGAGCTTTGATCCAAAAAACTCTCCTGTATGGTTCAGCCACCACATTATTCTATGTGACCTATGATTCTTATTATGTATACATAACATAATTATGTCCCTCATGAACATTATCTGATTCTTATTTTTAGTCTGTACTGGCAGCCATTGTCATATCCAACTTAAAGGGGATGTTCTGGCAAGCTCTGGATATACCGCGTTTGTGGAAACAGAATAAGTGGGATGCAGTAAGTGTATATATTAATTTTATCTTCAGAATGTATTATTTCTACAAAGATATCAACAACAACATGTATTACCATTTTCCTTGGGTGTAACATATAAAGGTCCATGTATAAATGTATAAATGTTGGGTGGGAGCACCCTCCATCCAAGGGAGAAACAAGTGATGGTTTTCGAGGTGTTAAACCTCGGGTTTATGTGTAATGATGTGGGGTATGAAGTAATCAAGTCGGGTAGACTCCTGGAGACACTTATATGTGGTGCCTAAATGCTTCAGTAGTATATGGAGTAATACGTACAAGATTAACAACCAAGATGTGAGTTGTTAATTCATAGCCACCACAGCGACTTTGCTATCCGCCCCTAACCGACAAGTTTTTATCTATGCTTCTATTACTTCTACATTTAGAGGCCCTTTTATCACAGGTTGAATTTCAAATTCATGTTAATTTTTTTTAATTCAAATATACTCACAATTCATCTGGGAGGTTATTTAAGAAAAATTTGAATGTCTATTATTTGACCGAAAATTTGAATCGTATTAGTTTCATACGAATCGAGTTTTTCTCCCAAAAAAAAACTTGAATGTAGGAAGGCTATTAAAATCTCCAAATGGCTCAACAGACCTCTGCCATGGACTTGTACATGAACATGGAAGGTTTTAGGTCAAATTAGAACTGTTTCCATGGTTGAGATGTGATAAATCCCACATTCTAATTTACATTCGCATAAAGGGATTAAAATTAGAATGTGTGAATTTTGAAACTTGAAAATT
Organism: Xenopus petersii; assembly: GCA_038501925.1. Classification (NCBI taxonomy): domain Eukaryota; kingdom Metazoa; phylum Chordata; class Amphibia; order Anura; family Pipidae; genus Xenopus; species Xenopus petersii. The sequence goes on along the minus strand of CM076676.1, from coordinate 79,841,750 downwards.
CGAATTTACTATTCAACCCTTTGCAATTGATCGTCCTTTTTTAGTTTTTGCTTTTTTTTATTAGCTTTGATTCAGCTGTTCACCAATTTGGAATGTTAACAGCTATTTAGTTAGCCAGCTAGTTAGCTATGGGCCACATTGTCCTTAGTAACTTGGTATATTCAATTCTTTTTACAGGCTATCTGGATCTTTGCATGTTTTTCAACCATCATTTTGGATCTTGATTTAGGACTCTTGTGTGGATTAATATTTGGATTATTTACTGTAATTCTACGGATACAGTTGTAAGTAGTTTTTGGATATAATGCTTGTTATTCAGTCATGTGATTCAAGATTTTTTATAGTGTTTATATGTTAACAATGGAATAGTATGATAAAAATTACATTTGTAGTTATGCATCATGTGGTGCTGTAGGGAAAGTAATTTCAAACCCCCTAAAACTAATTTATTTAATTTGAACTTTGATAGAATTGATCTATGGTTGTGTTCAGGGTTTTCACTAAAACTCAATCAATCCCTAACAAATGGATCCAATATGTTCATCCTTGAACTTCTATTGCAGATATAAATGCAAATGCAAATTGCATTGCTACGGATTGACTAGAATCAGTTGTTTTCAATAGATCATTAGTACATGGCACATAGTGTTTTCAGGGCTCTTTTAAGGCATTTAAATATGTTTAGTCAATTATCCCTGCTTGTGTTCTTTAGATAAATCTGTACTTAAGCATCGATATAAAGGCATTACTTAATATACAAAAATCAATGTGTTGATTGATTGCCACTCTTTTTACTCCAGTATAAGACAAGACAGGAAAAAAAGGCACACTCCAAAACAACTTTGAATGCTGTGCTGTTTGCAAACCTTGTATACATGTTGCCCCTGTTTTTGCTGGTGGCAACAAGGGCAGGGCAGAAAAATGAGTATTAAATAAATGATAACCTTATTAATGAAAGGTCACAATAAAAGAGATTTTGCTTTGAGGTGTGGAAAGAAAGATATGCAGTGAGGACACTGAAGTCAGATATTATGTCCCACATGATGTCATGTTGGCAGATGTAAAAATGTATAATGAATAATACATGGTAAAAGCATTCAGACATACGCAGCAAATTGAAAAGAAGGATTTCAGGGTGACAATATTTGTGTTACCTTCCTCTGGATCATCTACATCTTCAATGAGTGGCTTGCGCGCTATATGTTGCTCCCGGTGGATTCAAAGCAGGTGCTTATTTTTGAATTCCTGGCTTGGAGGCATGTTTTGATTGTATAAAACCAGGTTGACTGCCAAACAGAGCCCCCTCTACACTGCCAGTCCACATAGGGGCTAACAAATGCCCAATTACAGCCATTATTTAGCCCCCCAGGAATTTTTTTCATGCTTGTGTTGCTCCCAAACTCTTCATTTCAATGTGGCTCACGGGCATAAAAGGTTGGGGATCTTCAAAGAAGGTATGTAGGACCATGTATAAAAGAAATGCTGAATATCATGAATTAATGCGTGTTTTTTTCATGTTCTAGGATGAAGTTCTCCAGTAATAAACATGTTCACTTTTTTGTATCAGTATAGTTTCTTTTACACTTTTATGATCAAAGTAATTTGCAGCTTATTATTTTGTTTGTAGCCCCTCTTGTCACTCCCTTGGAAATCTTCCTGGAACAGAAATCTACCGAGATCTCAAGAAGTACAAAAATGTATGAATTTATATTTACCCTCCTCATTTACCTTCCTGTGTTTAAAATTATTTACACTTTTCTGTGAATTCACTTTTGTGAATTCTACCTCAGTTCTAGGAAGGATATTTTAATACATTTCCACTCTGTACGTTTATAAAGAATATATAAGGTGTATGTTGAGTATATAAGGTGTACGTTGTTTAGTATATAAGAAAAGGGATTTAATAGAAATGTGTAAGCATTGTATGCAGTGTGATCCTGCTTGTGGTGTTTAAAGGAGAACTAAACCCCAGTTAATCAAAAATCCCCAATCCCCTTCCTGCCATTGCCCCCCGCCACCTGCTTTCTCCCTCCATAGTACCTTAGTTGAAAAAGTGTCCCTGGCATTGGAGGGAATGGGATGGGGATTTTTGATTAACAAGGGTTTAGTTCTCCTTTAATCATCTCGCTGCTTGCTCCTACAGACACCGGACCCCTGGTCTGGGTGCAAGATATTTTCACAGTTACTCTTCTGTTCACACGCCCAGTCACCATTGCTTTGTGTGCCAGAGGGAAAGAGTGAAATGCATATGCATTTGGGAGACAATTGGAGTGTGGATAGCCTAGGAGCAAATCTGGCCCTGGTTCCAGTGTAAACCTTCCCAGGACCCCTCCCCATTATTTACTCATGTTAGACTTCATTACCAGCATTGAGTGTGTGTTAATGACTGCTACTAAAAAAATCAGGATTTTGGCTGCAAATAAATTATTACAACCACTGGTAATGATTAACTACATCTTAATTAAAATAAATAATGTGTTTTTCATTTATTTTTTCTTAGTTTCGTTTGTCGTTTACACATTTTACTAAGTGATTCATAGTGTTTGTAATGCCTTACACAGGTTGTGGAACAGGAAGGAATTAAAATTATTCGTTTTTCCAGTGGTATTTTCTATGGAAACGTCGACAGCTTAAAAAATGGCATAAAATCCATTGTGAGTATGCAGTAATTTTAGCTGCTTGTTAATATTGCTATTTAAATCTAAATGAAAATGCTTGTAAAGCATTCACAAAAAAAGAAAAAAAGATATAACCCCAGAATATATGTTTAGTGAAGATCAGTGCTATTATTTGAGGTTAGTAATTAGCAAAACCCACATGTTTTGAAAAAGGGGCAGTTCACCTTTAAAGGAAAACTATACCCCCAAAACAATGTAGGTCTCTATTAAAAGATACTGAGTAAAACAGCTCACGTGTAAAACCCTGCTTCATGTAAATGAACCATTATCATAATAATATACTTTTTTAGTAGTATGTGCCATTGGGTAATCATGAATAGAAAATTGCCATTTTAAAAAATAAGGGCCGCCCCCTGAGATCGTAAGATTCACTGTGCACACATACAAACCACATGTTAGGTCACATGAGCCAATTAACAGACAGAGTTCTGCCTTTTGCTTCCTCACTTCTTCCTGTTACAGTTAGTGTTGTAGTATTTCTGGTCAGGTGATCTCTGAGGCAGCACAGATAGAGTCACGAAATGGTGGTTCAAGGCAAGAGATGTAAAAGGGCAATATTTATGTAAATATATATTCCAGTTTGGTAAGATTCTTTAATATGTCATTCAATTTGATATAAACTATCTGTTGCTTAAGTATTCATTTTGGGGGTATAGTTTTCCTTTAAGCAGGATCGGACTGGCCTGGATGGACACGGGGAAAAAACCCAGTGGGACCCGACCCTCATGGTCCCCCGCCGGGCCAGACCCCCTCTCCCGTTATTTGGGTTGAAAAATAATTTTTTATTTTTTGTTGCTGGGCGCATCTGCGCAAGCGCGCCGAGTTGTGCCGTTTGTGCATGTGTGTCGCGCTGTTAGGGCATGTGCGCTGAGCTTTCCCTCATGCTCAGCACGTCACAGTATGGAAGTGGGGGGGGGGGCAATGGACAGCAGTCCGACCCTGCCTTTAAGTTAACTTTTAGTATGTTATAGAATGGCCAATTCTAGCAACTTTTCAATTGGTCTTCTTTATTTATTTTTTGCAGTTTATAAATTATTTGCCTTTTTGTCTGACTCTTTCCAGCTTTCAAATCGGCTTCACAGACCCCCATCTAAAAAACAAAAATGCTCTGCAAGGCTACACATTTATTGTAATTGCTGCTTTCTATTACTTATTTTCTATTCAGGCCTTCCTTAAGCACATTCCAGTCTCTTATTCAAATCAATGCATGGTTGCTAGGGTAATTTGAAGCCTAGCAACCAGATTGCTGAAATCACAAACTAGAGAGCTGCAGAATAAAAAGCTAAATAACTCAATAGTCACAAATAATAAAAAATTCTTCCTTTCAGCCGCAGGGCATTGCAGGAGTAGGTTCTGTCAATTATTTTGAAGGGGGCTGTACTCACACAGACGCATCTAAGCGCCAAATGCAGGTTGGGACACAGCATGTTGCATTTCACCTGCATTCGGCGCATACATGCGTCTGCGTTAGTGCAGCCCCCTTCAAAATAATTTACTGCATCTACTCCTGTGTTCCCCTGTGGCTGAACTGAAGAAAGCGCAAGACAGGGAAGTAAAAACAACTATGTGTAAGGGCCCTAACATGCACCATGTTAGCCTGTGTGTAGACAGTATGCAACTTTGTGCCAAATTCCCTCTGTGATCTCCCCAACACAGTGCCTGTCAATGCAGACAGAGGAGCAAGCGGAGGGGAGTGGATCAGCTGTTTACACCACTAAAATGTGTAATAATGGAAAATTGCATTTATTATTTGTATCCTTTTATCCTGCAATACTTCACACAGTGTTTTACAGAGATTCTTGGTCTTGAGTTATACTGAGCATTATGTATGGTCTACTCTTCCATTTATTTTTGATTATATTTCTAAGAATAGATATTTTCATTAATCAAACTTGTATGGGTTTTTTCTTAGGTTGGATTTGATTCAGTTAGAGTTTTCAACAAGAGAGTGAAAGCACAGCTGAAGATAAGTGAGCTTATCAAGAAAGGACAATTGAAAGTAACTAAGGTGGGATTTTATGTTTACCCTGTCAGACAGATATAGTAAATATTACAGTACTGCTCAATATTCTGCTACAGAGCTGTAACTCCTTCAGTTAATCCTGTAGCTCTCTTACAACTTATTGTATTCAATTTCATTGTTGCATTTGTATTTTTATGATGTATTGTACATTTCTGTATATAACTAAGGAGAAAGAAACAGATTTGGAGCCCAGGCAGGTGTAAGTTTTGATTCCTGGTGAAAGTGTATCGCCCCTCAGGTCTTGACCAAATCAATGAGGCACTAAAAGACTTAGCTCTATGGGGGAAGGTACACACTTTGCCTGCCCAATCAGTATACAACACTGCATGCAATTAAAAGTTCTGTGTAATAATATTATTATTACAATAATAAATAGTTTTTTTATTTTTTTTTTTTTAGAATGGAATTATAACAAATACATTCACGGAAGATTCAGAATCTGATGAAGAATCACAACAGTTTGAAAATCCTCAAAACAAAAAGGAAGAAACGGAATTCCAAGTAGACTGGAATTCAGATCTACCTTTATTAAATTCTGTTCCTAAAGTCTTTATTCACAGCATCATTTTGGATTTTGGACATGTCAATTTTCTTGATGTTGTGGCAGTGACATCCCTTAAACTGGTATATATTTACATTTGTTATAGTCTACTATGCATGTAGCTGTTACAGGACATAGAGTATACTATAATGTAAACTTACATATGTGTGTGTGTATATATTGTGAAAGTTGGCATTGGATGGCAGGTATATATCCCCATTCCATAGGTTTTGAGCCATTCCTTTAAGTGTAACCCCTTTTAGGGACACCACAGGGTTAACCACGCAGACGGGTGGCTGGACATCCAAGGGTGTATTGGAGACTTTTCTGCTACAGTAAGCAAAATTCTGTTGTGTTCGACTTTTGTTAATGCACACAAGCTGTTTTCTATTGCCATTTTATTGCTGATGAAAAGCCCTTTTAATTTAAAATTAAAAAGACTGTTTTTTCTTTCACTCTGGAGTGGCTCAAATCCTGATTTGATCCCCAAAAACTTCACAATATATATAATATTTACAAAAATATATTTAGCTGTAAAATTTGCCCTGCTTAGATCATTGTCAATTTTTTTTATGGTTTTCTAATTATTTACCTTTTTCTTCTGACTCTTTCCAGCTTTCAAATGGGCATCAATAACCTCATCTAAAAACAAATGCTCTGTAAAGTTATTTTATGTTATTGCTACCTTTCATTGCTCATCTTTTTATTCAGGTCCTTTCCTATTCATATTCCAGTCTATTATTCAAATCAATGCATGGTTGCTAGGGTAATTCGGACCATAGCAAACCCATTCCTGAAATTGCAAACTGGAGAGCTGCTGAATAAAATGCTAAATAACTTAAAACCAGTCTGAACTATGTGTTAGGCAGAATAATGATGTGCCTAGGGCACAGTTGGGATGCAGTGTTCTTAAAGAGATCAAAGAAGGTCAAAACTCTTTTCCACAGCAGTAGCTGCTTCTTAATCAGGTCAATGAAAAATGTGTTGCCTATGACAGATGATAGGCTTAATAATTTATAAATGCTTGTGCAGATATGTTTTTCCTGAATATTTACCTTAATGTTAACATACAGTTTATTGCAATATGTTTCCAGAAAAAATGCATTTTATTCTAATTTTATTGCAGATTTTAAAAGATTTCAGAAGAATTGATGTCGATGTTTATATTGCAGGATGTGATGGTATGAATTTTGTTATTATGTAAAGAAGGAAAGGCATATTCTCGGGGGGGGAGGTGCCAATTTGATAAGATCCCCAACCATACCGGTTCTCTTCATCAATGTAAATGCACACGCTCCAGGGTACTATCCTAGTTGCATGCTGCGCAGCCAACTTCTTGGGATCATTGCTGCTGCCTTGGTGGGTGTGCAAAACTGCTTTCTGTTTTTAAATACAGCTTTTATTCTACTGCCATAAGGGATCTCTGGGCAGAGCGCTTCTCCCTAGGATAGTACCCTGGATCAGGATCTTTTTCAGAAAAGAAGAGCACTGGCCCAGTTTCTAGTGTTTAGCAAATTGGCATTTCCACGAAATAACTTTCCCTCTACCTTAAGCCCAGCTGGTTGCTATAATTTTTCCCCATGTTTCTAGCCATATTTCTTTATGGTGCAGTATGCACTCATATTAAGTAGATATGCATGGAATATAAACAATTTGTAGCAGTATTATTTTCATTTTGCTGTTCTGAGGCATGAAAATTTGGAGTACACATTTTGGAAATTATGTTCCCTCACTTCTAAAAATCTAATTCTAAAAATGATCATAAATCTTATTTTTCAGATGAAATTTTTGAGAAACTAGAAGTATGTGGCTTCTTTGAGGATAACAACAAACCAGACATCTGTTTTCTGTCGGTCCACGAGGCTGTAATTTACATATTAAACCAAAGAGAGTTCTGTAGTGATCAAAATTCACTTGGCAAGGTGACTCTTTTTTACAATCAAATTCAGAAAACCTGCTCATAGTTCTACTATGCAAATCATATGCAAGAGGGAAATTGCTTGCTGTCTGAAATAACTTCTAATGTTTTGATTTATAATAACTGACAGTTATCCACTAATCCATGTTTTATTAGTGAAAGTCCTATGTATGTCCTGTATGTTGTCTCAAAAAACTACAGAGGCAGGGTATACCTCCCAACTGTCCAATGTTTTGCGGAACAGTCTTGATTTTGACAGTGGGCATTCAAGAGTTTCCCTTTGATTTCCTGCACCAATGTCAGAAAATGATACAAAGTTTCTAAAACCTAATTAAACAAGAGGCTTTTTGGCAGAGAGCCCAAAATACTTAGCACCTGCACTTCGATACATTTGTAACTATTTAAGATAAGCAAATATACAATTGTAACTATTTAATATAAGCAGGTCTCTTGGGAGAACTAAAGGTGGCCATACACGGGCAGATAAAGCTGCCGATATCGGTCGTTTGGACTGATTTGAAAGCTTATCTGCCCGTGTATGGGGGCTTCCGATGGGTCTTCCCGATCGATATCTGGCCACTATATCGATCGGGAAGGTTTGATTTTTAACCGACCGACCCGTCGGAGCCCCTTGGCGCATCGTAATTCGATCGTTCGGCCATACGGCCGAATGCTCAAATTACCCCCGATCTAGCCACGCAGTTTAGTGGCATATCGGGGAAAGATCCGCTCGTTTGGCGATGTCGCCAAACGAGCGGATCTTTGAGTCTATGGCCACCTTAAGATTCACAGCTCCAAGGGCAATTTCACCTTCACTAGGAAAACTGTAATAACACATAAAATATGACCATAAAACCTCCAGAAATGTGTTCAGACTTTCCATAACCTGCCAAATTTTGTAAAATAGACTTGGTATTTAGAGGGTGTAGCCACAAAATGGACATGGCCAAAAATGTTGCCATGTCAGAACTTTTTGTCCTTTTTTCCAGCATTCAAATGTTGGAAGGTATGGCAAGTGTAAAAAGCAGATCTAACTGCTTAAAGGGGACCCGTCACCCAAAAAAATTATTCCAAATCCTGTTTTATCATGTTAGTTAAGCAAAATGAATTTAATTACACTGTATAAATTATCTGAATCTTGTTTCCTTCAGTCTGGGAATTAATAGAAAGCAGTCAGGAGCCATTTTGTGGACACTGTTATTAAGGAAAGCCTTGCATCATCTTAGAATCTTGTTTGTGCACCAGAATGGGGGACCTGATGTCCATTCCCATGCACTGGCTATACAATTAAATGGTTAAGAGAACTGGGAGAATGTGGGGAAAGCAGTGACATCTAGGAAGTGCTGAATCGAAAGTAAAAGTAATTTCTTGCCCCACCTCTAGGCCTAAGGCATATTTGATTGACAGCTGAGATTTTTTAAATGAGTTTAAAACAGCTATGAAAGCTTTAGTAAAAAAAATAATTTAGATTTCATGTTTAATTTGAAAAGGACAGCTTTTTATGTTTGGTGACAGGCCCACTTTAAGTGCAAACAGACTTTGAATGATATGGAATCAATTTAGGTCATGTGCTTTGGTGTACTCAAACCTTCGTCTCAAACACATTAATTTGAATCCTGCGCACAGCGTATAGCTGTAACAGGTTGGAACTACTGTAAACTGTCAAATATCACGGCTTTAAGACCTAATTTGTGGTCTACCCAGTACCGAAGTTAAACACAATCCTTCCTGTATATCTCAATATATACAAGAAGGTTGCTGAGTTTTGCAGTTCATTTGGAGCAAGAATTTAATGGCAGTGTTAAAGTGGGACACAAAGCATCTGGCAGTGGTTGTTCATGGCTAGCTTGTGCTAGGTTAAAGAAAATAATTATGGTTTGCTGCAAATCCGATGCAATAACACCAAATACACTCTGTCAGCCTGGTGTCATTTCTGTTGCTCAGTGTGCAAATAACAGCTGTGCCCAAGTGTTAAGTGTGCTGTGTCTATTGATACAGTGAGCTGAGGGAACTCGGGAGCTGCCATCACCTCAGGGTTCAGATGCAGCAGCACTCAATTCAGAATGGAAGGCAGGAAGCGCAAATACATGGAAGTGTGAAAAGCAAATTTGGATGCAAACACCTTTAATGAAAGTGGTTTTACTCACTGCGGGGAAGAGTGCAACTTGCCCACTGTGTCTGCAGACAAATATGAACCCTCAGATCTAGGTCATATTTTTGTTTTTATAAGTTATGTTTATAGATGTGTTTGTGATAAGGTCAGGTATGTTTGAAAGAAGTGACTCTTCTAATCATGTGAGTTTTGAGAAGAGTGTAAATACATGACCAGGATTTTTCTTTCTCATAGGCAGTTGTGAAAAATGAACATGTTAGTTCATTAGAACTGGATCTACAGGATGAGGTATAACTTATTTACTATAAATACAATATCCAAAATGAATATTATAGATCTATCGTGTATGGTGCATGCAAAGGAAATTTAGGGGTCGATTAATCAATCCTCTTTGATTTTGAGTGGTAACATTACCAAGGGGCATTTAATACTAGGAAAGAAGAATTCGGACAGGTGATAGAATTGAGCAGGGCTAACCATTGAATGGTGCTTGATACCTCTATGTAGTCAACACATTCTGGATGTGTCAATCTATTAAAAATGTTCCTATCTGTTCAGAAATATTTTGCTAAAATGGGAAACCATCAGACTGCTGGGAAGCCTTCAGGTTTTCCTAATTCAACATTTTATAAATCAGCCTCTAAGGGTCGCAGGACCAAATATTGTTTTTAAGGGTCCAACAATTGTGCCTCCCTGTCCATGGCTAGCATGCAGAGCAGTGTATAAAATTGTTTATTTTCAATTACATTAATTTGAAGCACTGATTTCGCTTACAATTCGCTCTGGTCTGCTGGCTATAGGTTTGGAAGATTGGCCACAGTCTCACAGATATTGTAACCCTTAATGAAATAAGTGTAATAGGAATAAAGCAATAAAGGGAGTTATTGCCTGCCTAGCTCCCCTTTTAACCTAATACAACACTGTGTTTCAAGGGCTGGTATCTCAAGCACTTGTTAAAAAATAAATCATTATATGAAAACTAAAATATTTTATAAGCAATATAATATACTATTCTGTTATCCTGTAGTATATTTGTTTCATGAACCAAAACACAATTTACATGATTAAGCCTTTTTGTATCAGCGCTGTATCAATGCTTTGTATTGGTTTGGCTTAGCAAATAATGTATCATTAAAATACAGGGCTCAAAATTAATCAATTACCTTGAACACCTATGAGAAAAATTAGGCATATTGTACATAGCTCATTGTTTGACACTGATGTTTGAAGGAAATAACATACCAAGATGTCTAAGAAGCCATTGACCCAATTCAGGGCCATAAAAATCCCTTGTAGGGCTACATATTACCTAAGGGCCTCTAGGTGCAGTGTCCTGCTTAATTTCAGACAGTTGAAAATACTTTGAGACTGTGCTAGGCATCTCCTTTTGACTTCATCTGGATACATCTAACAGCATTGAGATTTGCATTCTAGAGAATACTGCCTATACTTGCAGCTTTTGGCAGTTTCCATTGAATTCAATGATTGCCAGCAGACATGTATTCGTCCTTTTCTCTGACAGCTACAATAAGCAGGTGGAGAAACTGTCATGCATGCCATTAGCTGAAACCAAAGCAAGAATTATCTAAGCAAAAGGTTGAAAATTAGCAGCTATAAAAATGATTTGGGTTGTTCTGCTTTATTAACAAAAAAACAACTACACTAACAGCCTCTGAATTTATGTAATTGATGTTATGCAATAAATTGAAGCTATTTGCGTTTCTCTTATTGGATTATAAGGATATTTTAAGCCACAAAAGGGTTCCATCAACATGTATGTGAAAGCATGAAGCTGAACTCCATGGAATTCTGAGGAGACTTTTAATATCCTCATATTTAACCACAAGGGATGCATTTTTTTTTTATAATACACATGCTTCAGTGAGTCATGTGACACAAACGACATCACAATATTAATTATAACTAATAATAAATATCACTAAGTGCATTCCACAAATTTGTAACCCATATGATGGCACATACAGTTCACAACTTAGTCTGTCCCTTGTATATATTATATGTACTTACTTCTCTGCACTGGACTTCTTTAGAAAAATTGTGAAACTAAATTCAAATCTGACTGAATCAGGCCAAAAATATTTCTTCATTTTAATGGATATGCAGAGTAATTCTTAATTTTTGTTTACTTTTCAGGAGAACAGAGCATGTTCCACTGTTTCCAGTATAAGAAGATCTGGATCTTCAGGACGATTGTCTTTAGGCTGAACAAATAACCTTTACAATGGATTCCAAAATGATATTAAACCTCTGTAAAAAAACAAACTTCTAAAGCAATACCTTTTGCTACAGTAACCTAAAAAAAGCTATATCTATATTAACAGATGTCAATACTAAATTGCTCAGGTTTTTAGTAGAATATTAAAGGGAGAAATGTACATGATAAGGATATAAGGAGTCAATTGTATCCCATATTCAGGTAACAGAACGCTGAGGTGACGTTTACTGTTTATTTATGTGTACAGAAAATATAGATCCCTCAAAGATTTATTTTAAAATATATTAAAAAATATGAGATGATGAATATACATTAAAATTGATTGCAGTTTCTGTGTTTGTAGATGTATAGATACTTCATTTATATATTAAAATACTCTGATTTGAAGAGGCTTGGCTCCAAACATTTAAAAAAAATCTAAAAAGATTCTAAAACTTAGGATGTTTGGTTCAGTAATGTATATTAAGAAAACAGGGCTGTCCACCTGGAGGCCCATGAATTGCATATGGCCCTCCATCACATTATTATGTGCCCTCAGACTGCCTTATTTACTACATCATATTAACTACAATACAATTAACTACAGAATGTTTGGGCTCTGGGGTTTTCTGAATAACAGATTGTTCCTTAATTAGTATCTTCATACCTTAAGTCTACTAGAAAATAATTTATACGTTAATTAAACCCAATAGGCTAGTTTTGCTTACAATAAGGATTAATTATATCTTAGTTTGGATCAAATATAAGGTACTATTTTAATATTATCATTTTGGATAAAGGGTTTCCAGATAACGGATCCCATACCTGTAATAGCAGTATATGCAACATTTTATAAAACAGATTGCATGCAGTTGGCACTTGACACAATTGTTTGAATTCAGTAATCAGCCAATCATAGGAGTGTTTGGCGCTTGTGTATGTTTCAGCTGTGGTGTTTAAAGGGTTGTGAAGTCTTACAGATGATTAGAAACAAAGATTAAGAAAAAATGGAGTTAAAATTCCCACATGCACTTAAAGTGGATGGATTGTTAATATAGTGCAAACATACACAGCACTTTACAGTTAATGTATATAGTTATTCCAAGCCCCCAGTGGAGCTTACAATCTAAGTTCCTATCACATTAACACACAACTCTATGGTTAATTATATCAGGAATCAGTTAGCCTGCCTGTCTGTTTTCTGAGTGTTGGAGATAAATAGACACCATTACAGGAAGAACATGTAAACTCCTTACAGAAAGCACCCTGGCTGCAATTGAACCTCAGCATTGCTAACCATTGTTGTCCTTTAAAATGTCAAGAAAAAATATTTGTCATTGCATTATTCCCCTCTATAAATAGAAGAAATATGACTGTAAAAGTTAAGGGGGAACCTGGATGGTTGCAGGGTCTTCTGTATGGTTCCCCCCCCATATCCAGCCCCTTCCTTGATTATCCAAAATGGCTTTCCATAAAAAGGGGGTGGAGGTTTGGCAGAGTTTGGGCCTGCTAGAGGATACCTGGATAATGGCTGGGGGGGCTATGTTTGTTATGCTACTGTCAGGGGTGGATAGACTAGCTATTACAAATTGACCAGTTCATTGCTGGTCAATTTGTAAAACTGGCCCCAGCTTTGGGTGGTATTTTACCGGCTGGGCAACCCTACTCCCCACACTTGATGTGCCAGAGTTACATGGAGGTGCTTCTCCTGGATGGATGGCCCAATAAATAAAGAAAAGCACTCTCCAAATACTGCAATGGTGAATACTGTATATTTAGTCAGATTTACCACTATGAGAACAACATTGTGGGGCTTTACACCTCTCTTCTTTCTGATCCAGGCGCAGTTGGGGGAAGATATCCTTGATAGGTGCCAGCTAGTCACGGGCAGAGCGTGATTTTAGAGTTTGGGAATGCTTTTTAAAGGGGACCTATCACCTATAAATCGTGGATGAAAGTGCTTACAGAGCCCACACTCAAGCTGAGGGGAAACAATGGTATATTCAAGTACTGGGACCACTGCACAGAGTAGGCACTTCATCTGAACCTACAAGCAAGCTGGGGCAGTTGCTCTTTATGCACACATGTATGCTCCAACAAGGCTGCCTGCACCAGGAGCTACCTCCTGGGGAAGGGGCCAGAGGGCCTGATAGGGGCCTTTTCTTACAAAACAATTGTGTGGGCTCTATTAGCAGGGACCTCCGGTGAGGGAAACAACTTTTAGGTAATAGGTAACATTTAAACCAACCGTTTGGTTTATAGTATCACTTGAATGCAAACTCTCTCACTGTCTTGCTCTCTATATATGTATATATGTACATGTTTTTTATACCATATATATACCATGGAAGAATGCAGTACTAGCTGTGCTTCCTTATAAAAACACACACACCAGAGTTTCCTAACACTGCTTCCCCGCCTTCCTCCTCCCTGTGCTTGGGACCTCAGTATGAGCAGGAAAAGGTTAAACTGCAACAAGATGAACTTGGAGTTAATTAATAAATATATTTATATTTATATAGGGTTGCAGAGGGGCGGGGTACGTTGCTCCTGAATTAGCAGGGGGCACGACTCCAATCCTATTGTTCTTTCTTTAATTATTTGCTAATTTATTTACAACCTTGCGGAACATATCCAGCCTATATTATTTGTTACATTGGTGATGCAGTTTTTTCACTTAAGTATTTATATAGGTACTTGGAATCGTTCTCATTTACCAGCAATGCTGGTTAACCAAGCTGAATTTAGCAGACACAAATTGTTCCACACAGATAAGTTCTGAGCTCTGCAGGTTGCACCCCTCCTCCTTCCTTTCCCTCAGTCATCTGATATACAGTACAGCCTGATACAGACTCCAGAAGGCAGTTAGTAGAAACTTTGCTATTGAACAGCATGAAGCTTTTTTTTGGCTTTACATGTTATAAGACACATCAGGGTAAGGCTAACCCACAGTAAAGAAAACAAAACAAAAAACCTTTGTAGGGATGTGAAAATCTTAGACACCCTTACACATTACAGACTGGCACATCCCTAGTAATATGGACACCTCAGTGGGTCCTTATGGGGACATTGTGCTTATGTAACCCCTGTAGTTCACACAGTGTAGACCAGATGGCACTGTGCCAGAGTATAAAAGGTTTAGGAACCATGAGGTCTGGGTCCATTGCTTTAGCCCAACCAAGCAGGCTGGAAGGGAATGGGTAGTGTCGACCCTAGGCGCCTTGGCCCTATTAATTAGACAGATATACTCAATTATAGATCACTATAGGAGTGATAGAGAGGTTATTTAGTTGAGCAGCTCAAGGCTCCGCCGAGGAGATTAGAGGGATTAAGATCCCAGGGTATTACTGACCCGGAGTAAGGACTAAAGTGTTGAGATAGGGATTATAGGAATTCCCCTAGTCTGCCACTGGAAGATATCCTGAAAACTGGGCAATACCCATCGCATGCTGTCAACTTACTCTCTGCTGTTTATTCCCTAGCCTGTGGGGATTCAGCCTATAGTGTTGTGAGAATATGCTTCCTTTATGCGGCTGTGTATGTTCTTTGCTCCATTGTGGATCAATGTGCTGAACGATCTATGTGCTATTGTTCAACCGTTAAAGAACTACTGGCGCCCATCATTGTGCTATTGCACCTGGTTACAGTTACACTACACCCTGCCTCCACGGCGTTGTGAGGGCTTGCCCCTGAAAAAGAGAGCTCATCTGTGGTCTCAGCCCACAAAGGAAAGTAGCTAGAACTGCCCTCGCACAAAGCAGTTTACTATAGCGCTACACCTTTAAAAAACAAACAACAGAAGCATTCATATAGACAGATACGAATCGGTGGCGTCAAGTCGGATGTGCCGGAAAAATGTTAAGTTGTAGGAATGTCGGATGTAGTTGCAGCGTGCATCTGACACTTAATGACTGTCGGATACAGACGATCTGACAGTCGTGTCAGATGCACGCTTCGACTTCGTTGCGTCGGCTCGGACCTAAATGTAGTAAATGTAGCCCATGTAGTTCTACCTTCAGGCTGCAAAGAGACACCTAACGTGTTTCAGGAACACACCTTAATCATAGCATGTCTGTGAAATCTAAGGGAAGGGATCAGGGGTGAGTCTGAATTGTTTTGCTGAACCATTACAAACAAGGTTGAGTAAGGCTAGTCTAACATAGTGATTTGAAGAGATCACAATCTGCTTCATTGGGCCCCATTGTGATCTCTTCCACTGGGGACTGGGTAGGTGGGAGATTAAATCACTGTCAAAATCTCCTGTCCAGTCCCCAGTGGTGATGCGGCACCCAATTTTTGCTACCCTAGACCTAGGCCTTTGTAGCCTGCACAAAAATCTGGACCCGCTAATACATGATTGCAGGGCAGAGAGTTCAAACCTTGAAATAGAGCAGAGCATTTACACTTTGCCAACAGAAGGGTTGCAATGCACACCAAAGTTGCTGCTTTCCATATAGTTTGCTTGAGGCCTGAGAACTTTACTGAAATACTTTAAGCAATTACACACTCAGACATCTTTAAAATCAGGGATTAAGGCTAGCGTCACATATAGCATATTCTCGGCCATTGGATAAATACAGAATAATCTACCCCTATGGACTCGGCCCAGGAGCAGGCACATGGAAAGGATTTTGGCACCAAAATGCATACTTGAATATTTCTGTACCAGGAGCAGGTACACCAAAAAGGTATGTGAATCGGCTATGTGTGGCACTAGCCATAGGCTAATCGCACACAGGGTTGATTCTCAGCCTGTGTTTAAGTGCAGGTCAAGAATAATCCTATCTACAGGCATCTGTGGATATTCACTCAGTTGTGTGTCAGCATCTTGAGCCACTGTGTTGGCTCATATGCCGACACACAGAGCCAAAAAAATCTGCTCAGTTTGTCTGTACCTGGGCTGACACAGTGGCTCCAGGTACAGAGGCAGGAAGTTGCAGTTTTGAGCGTAGAGGCTGTTTCTTGGCCTGCACTTCATACATCGGCCAAAAAACAGCTTAATTTGGTGTTTGTCATAAAATTATTCCCTGATAATTAGTGCCACAGTAACTATTTGAAAAATACCTAGTTGCCATCTATCCCTAATTTCTTGGGTCAGATTTTCATTCTCTGTCCTTGTTTTTGATTTCCTGTCCTAAAAGGAAACTATTCTCATTGTAAGTTTCTAAACTATGTTATCCCATGCTGGGGCACTTCTTTGTTATGTACATGCATGTGACTAGGGTTGCCACCATTTATGGAAAAAAACTATATGTTTATTTTTTTCCCCTATTAATAACATTGGGTTCAGCCATCATTTTTACCGGCCAGGCTGGTAAAATACTGGCCAGGTGGCAACCCTACATATGACGTATCATTATATGCTCCATCCCCCATGCCAAACCTTCTCCAGACACCAGGCATTTATCCTGCTCTGCCTCCTCCATGTAACATGCGCAAACTTTCTCACCACCATCTATAATTAGGCCTGGACTGGGACTTAAAAATAGGCCTGCATTTCAAGCAGGCCTAAATTTGTGGAAGGCCACCAAGGCCCAGGCTTAGAGCAGCAGGATTTTAGGGGGTGGCATGCTGCCCAACCACATCTGCATTGGTTTGGAACCTCTGGGGCTGCTCAGGAGATAAGATCGTTTTTTAAATTTCCCATGTGCCAATTCATAATGCTCCCGACTTGATGACGAAAATTTGTGAATGTGCACGAATGAAGGGGAGGTAGGGTTGATACCTGGCCGGTAAAAATTATGGTTGATTCCAATGTTATTAATAGGGAAAAAAGATGAATATATAGGAAGGCCGGTATTTTTTTTCAGAAAAGGTGGCAACCCTAAGGGGAGGGGACAGGGGTGACGAATGGCAGCGGGCCTAGGGTGCCCACTTTGTAAATCTGGCCCTGATTTCAAGCACACAGAGGCCCAAACAGCTCTGCACCATCCTACTAAATAGTGACTATGGCATGTTACAGCAGCCCCTCTGGCATTTGCCAAAATCCATCGATTGTCAGTCTGGACCTGATCTATATGTATCCTTTCTGTTCTTTGATGTTATTGCTGCACTGTCCATAATCCTGTAAAAGCCTGCAGCCCCCAATGCCATCCTTTCTCTCTCCACTGTTCCCTATATCCAGTATTGTAGGATGGTGCAGGGAAGAGGGAGACATGGGGCGGGGGACAACACAGGAAGAAGTAAACAAATAAAGTTCCAGCCCATGGGAAATAAAAATGTCTTAAGATATACAATTTTTGTTTGTAGCTCATCTTTAGGACATGGTAGTATAAGCATAGCATAGTATTATTGCCAACATTTGAAAATACTGAAATAATTCTTGGGACAACTGCCATGTCATGTAATAAAAGTTACAAAGCATACAACAAGTTTAATTATAAGAGTACATATAAGGGGGATTCAGAACTGCATGACTTCCAAAACTGGGTTGACATGCATGCACTCCTTTTCTGTAACTTCTGTAACTTCATTCACTATGAATGCCACAGACGGCGTGCTCACTACTCCCCTCCCTTCCCTCCCAGCATTCTTTGTCTCCCTGCAATGGAGACAAGCGTGTTGAAATCCGAGGCTGAAGCTGACAGGGCAGTAACCTAAACACAGACAGCAGAAACTGAGCAGCAACTGCTGCCTGAGCTGTGTCAAGTCCTCCCTTTTAGTTATCAACCATGTGTGTATTGCACAAACATATTTGTTAGCTCAGGGGAGAAAGGTTTTGCTGTGTGAAATTACGAGGCATGTAAAAAAAATATATATTGGCTTTGCCTGTACACTATAAGTAGCTATTTGTTAGTTGCTGTGTTGCATTGTGGATCCTAATAAACAGAGAATATGAGGCAGAATGAAATATGGGTTTAATATTTGAATGTTTGCTATTTGAGGGTAAGGAAATCTGTGGTCTATTTGATGGTGTGGAACTACTGTTCCCACCTCCTTCTGACAGGGCAGTGCAGTTGATGCATGTGAGTTGCTCTAGAGTGGCTCTAGCTAAAGGTTGTTGTGAGGTTGTAGTTCAACAACACCTAGATGTCAGAAGGATGTTCAGTGTTCACCTCACCCCATATGACTCTTTCACTGTTTGCATATCTGGTATCTGCTATTGGATTATAATATTCTTCCATCTGAGAGAAGCATACTGTAACAGCTACTGATTTTAAAAATAATGAGAGGGGGCATGTCCCATGGGAGGCTGTAATACACAGTAGAAGAAGGGCAAATAAACATGCTAGAAATAAAATATACCAAAGATATTGAGACACAACAAAACTGTACAATTTGAAAAAACTGCAGCCATCACAAACAGGAACGATTTGATTGAGACGGCTAGAAGCAGAGACACATAGGTGGGACTTGGGCTGCTAGTGCAGAGTATTGAATGCCACTCACACTGATGACCACTTCCTGTAGGAGAAGGAAAGTACACACCCAGCTCTTATTTCTGCTTAGACACGGAGCAGCAAGTATGTCTCTGCAGCTCTGACATAATTACATTTTTAAGAGGTAAAAATGCAATTTACACTATTTTAATCCCTCTTTGAACTATACATTTAAAGGAAGGGGGCATATAAGACTAGGCAATGTGGATGATACTGTATGTCCCGGTTAAACAGAACTCTATGGGAAAAGGGCAATTTCCTATTTTGGTGCTTTCTGGATAATGAGTTTCCGGATAATGGATCCCATAGCTGAATTAGAAATGCAGTGCTCAGGGGAAAGCCTTGTGACACCCTAAATACAAAAGAAACAATATGGTTGCAGGCAAAAGAGTCAGGTCTGTTGATGTAAAGAAACATTTTTGGAAAAGGCAGAGTTTGTATTTTCAGTGTGTCAGGAATGAAATGCTTCCATCCATTAAGAGGTATCAGAACAACATGAATTTACATTGGCTCTTGATGCATTCTACACTAACTTCTTTTTTCAATAGGATAAAAAGGATTTATCATGACATTTCAGTGGACAGCCGTTGCAAGTTTTCTGTATGGGGAAGTAGCTGTACTTCTAATATTCTGCATCCCATTTATTTCTCCCCTGAGGTACGATGTGTATTAAACATGACCTATGTTTCATCAGCTGTAATGCTTCAAAATGCTTCTTTTGCTGCTTTTATGTTGTACAGTACAAAACATGCTTTGGAGGTGTGTGTGTGTTGTTCTAAATATTACCCACACATAATAATAATAATACACTTCTCTTTACCACACTCTGGGGCATGTTTACTAACATCTGTATTATGTTCTCCACAATTCTCTTGTCATCTAGAATTGCCCCTTCACTCCCATGACAGATTGTACTGCCCATATATGAAATGCCTGTACTTTCCATGTTTGGACCACTTGTTAACATGGAGCGCTCACCTCACTGATACACACTTCTTGCAGTGTCAGGTGCTGGACTGGAGGACGAACTCCTGTCACTGGGTCATAACAATATGTAAAAAGAAACCAACAGCAAGTGCAAAAGTGCACCAAATATGTATTTAGGCCACATAATACAATTAGGCAATGTTTCGGGCCCACCTGGCCCTTTATCAACATGTACTTTCCATGTTTGGACCACTGCCATAGAGAAATAGTGGAAGCAAATACTTCAGCAGCTTGAAGTTGCCAGTTGGTTTCTGATAATTTTGTATGTAGCAATGTCAATAGAATATGTTGAAAACCGTATCCTGCTAATAACGGCAACACAAAGAAATGTTTGAAAATGTGGCAAACTTCCTATTTTCTCCCCAATCCTCCATGTTAAAGTTACACCCAGTACATGTTGACTTAAGGCCTTTAATGTTTCCATGTTTAGCAGCCTCCCATTTGTGTTTTAGCCAACCCAGCAGTGCTATTAAATCATATCCCTTTGGGTTGTTGAGAATGTGGGTTGCCTACTTGATGGGACAGCTACAGCCCAGCGTGAACTGCTGGTTGCACTTTCAAAAAACCTCTTACAGCCACCTAATATCCCATAAACTAACCCAGCAATGCCTTTTCAATACTTCTTTACAGTGACATTACGTCTAAGCTGAAGTAAGCTCCATGCCAACAGATGGCACACCAGTGTTACCAAAAAAGAAAGTGTTATAGTTGCCACATAGTTGCCAGTGACTGTGAATATGCTAGAAATATGCAGTGATATGCAAAATGTTGGTTGCCCTAACAATTGGTACTATAGCAACCTTAGTTACCCACCTTGGGATGGCAGAGTTTCATACTGTAACATACTTAGCTGGTATGTAATAATAACTGGTCACATTTCATTTTGCTTGTTTTATCTGTGCTTACTGTTGAGTAAGGTGCATGTTATAGATTGCCTTGTATTTTGATCAGCACGGGCATGAACCTATGGTACAGTGTCTATGGTCCACCACTTCTTTTAGGTACAAGAGACAAAATATTAATATTTTTATTTGGGCAAATACATTAAGGGGTTGTTGGGAAAAAGGGGTTGTTTGCCTTTCAAACACTTTTTCTAGTTCAGTTGTTTTCAGATTAAAGGAGAACTAAACCCCACTCCTAAAGAGTCTCCATCTACTAGCCCCCATTGTCACCCTCCCCGTTTTCTCCCTGCATAGCTCATTTATTAAAAAGTGTCACAGAAAATCGCATAGACCTCTCCATGCAGAGTAGTGCAGCGGAGCTCATGAGAGCCATCTTCAGATATGTTCACTAAAGGACCGCTGACACTAATCTTTTTCTTGCATGCGCAGTTGGAGACCGTTTGGTGTTTGGAAATACTGCACATGCGCCAGAAAGTTCCATAGATAGTCGAAGGGATCCAAAGATACCGAAGATGGCGCCTGTGACTGTGAGCTCCATTGCACTTCTCTGCATAGAGAAGTCTGTGCGACTTTCTGCGACACTTTTTTAAATAGTGGGCTAAGTGGGGAGGCATAGCAATGGGGGCTATTAGATGGGGACTCTCCCTTGGGGGGGGGTAGATCTCCTTAAGTCTTTTTAAAAATTGCTTTCCATTTTTTATTTTTTTTACTGTTTTTTAAAGCTTAATGTTCATGTCTTTGGTGTTTCAGTCTACCAGTTTAGTAATCAAGGCATAGATTCTGAATTGTTAAAATTTGCTTCACAAATTGATACATTTCTCAGCAGCATCTGTGGAATTTTACTAAATATTGTATCAAAAGATGCCATTAATGAAACTCAGGGATTCTGCTCAGTAGGGCCAATGATAAGAAATGTATCAATTAATGTATCAATTTTGAATGACAAAATGACATCATTACAACCACCTTTTTGTGGGGGAAATGAGGGTTTCAAAATGATACAATGTCACTAGCACTTTTACCCTTGATAAAGGTCTCACAATGTGCCGCAACGTTGGATGCACAAGTGTTGATTGAATAAAAATTCATGTGTTTAAGGAAATTGGTGTGCTCATCCACTTTCACGTTTGCTATTCACAATTATTGTTATTAACACGTTATTAACATGTTGCTCAAGATATTTTTGTTTCATTGCTGCCAGTGACACTTATAATCACTTCTGTATATTGTATCTTAAAGGGAAGACTTGTTGCCATATTACTATCAATATATTTGTTGATATCATGTCCTTGTCTGGATAGCGAGCATGTACTGGCAACCTGCAGCCCTGGGAAACACATTTATCAAACTACACAAAAAATGACCATCAAATATACCAGATATTCCCATCTGAATTTCAAGCTTCACTGTGTATAATATGGCATATCTATTAAGCTTCACATTGAAATTAGGTGGTCTTTGTAAAACTCTAGTTTTAAGCTGGCCATAGATGCAAAGATCCGATCATACGAATCATCGTACGATCGGACTTTCCCATCTCCCGACCCGCCACTAACCATTCAGATCAAAGTCTTACCAGTCAGATTAGTAAAAGAACAGATCAGCAATGTTCTGCCCCTGACAGCAATCGTACAATATCTATGTCCAACCAAAGCTAGTGACAGTCTCCCACTGAAAATCATACGATCGGCAATACACGCAGAGATATTATCGGCAGCCGACAGAAATTTTCTAACCTGTCCGATCGACCAAACGACCGATCTCCGCCGGACGAAAAATGTCGGGACTCTCCACACACGGTTCGAAAATCGTACAAATCCTCGATTCGTACGATCAGATCTTTGCGTCTATGGCCAGCTTTACAGCTGCCACATTGTAAACTGCCGTGTATATACAGTATGCACTGCAGGTTGCTTGTCATTAGTGCACCATTTTTTAGCATATACAAAATATATTAATTAGTATACACCATGCAGTATAATCGGTGCTTCTGTTTACTTCCTTGTTCTTTTCTTGCTTATTGAAACATGACATATGGGTCTGACAGAAAGAGTTAGCTCAGAAACAGAAGACCAGTGTTTTGTAGGGGTCAACACATGTAGCTCAGTTTTACAGGTTTATTTTCTCTAGTCATGCTGTTCTATTATCTTAAAGGCATCATTTGATATTGCAATGCATGTAAATGTCATTGGCTCCCCATATAGTTCACTTGCCCTGGACCCCAGAGGAAGAAGTGGGGTTCTGATGGCGGTACTGCATATTGATATATATTTATTTAGCAAAGTGCTTTATATTACTATTTATTATCTCATGTTTGTTTAAGTTCACCGGATGTATAGTCTGAGATTTATAACTTTCTAATGGTGTTATTGATAACAACCCTTTCTACTTGAGGAAAACATTTTCTTTTACGTTGTGCTTTCAAGTTGCTTAATATGGACGTAAAAAAAGAAATGGTACAGCAGCATGTATTAGCTTCTTAATGCATACATGTAAAGAATAATGTAATGCCTTTTGTCTTATATACAGATGGAGAAAGATATTCAGATTTCAGCTGTGGAGCAAAGTGTCACCCTATTGGAACAAAGCTTTTCTTTCAATTATAGTTGTGCTGATTGTTCTGTTTCTCGGTAAGTCACATTTTTCATGTGTTCCTAGATTCTTGTAAGATGAATATAATACTTTGGTAGGATGGTGGCCTAGATAGTAGCAGCCTAGGCAAGACTGCAAGCTGAGTCACATATAAATACAATCCATTGTAGAAAGGAAGCAAAAATAACTGCTCATTGTTTTGATATAAGCCTTAAGAGTGCTGATTCCCCTTTCTGTACTGGGTTCCATATGGTGATGGAGTCAGGCTTGACACAGATTTATAAAACTGCTACTAGCTACATTTAAAAAATTGTGACCCTAAACCAATCTTTTCAAAGTTTTTCTTAACTGTTATTAAAATGGTTATGCCATATACAAAAGTGTATGTAGCTCTTGAGCAGATTAGGAGCCACAAAAAATCCCCTGCAGAGCCACATTTGACCTTTTGGTCTTAATTTGGAAATCTCAATAGACAACGACCTTGTTCCCCATGCTGTAATTTTATTTGTTAATTCCTGCTGGGCAGGGTGCAGTATTTTTGTTAGAACTTGAATTGGTTGTATAACTAGATCATTGGTATTAAGGACTAAGATGCCCACGTGCAATATACTGTACTAAAATTAGTTATTTTATGGAAACAAGCTATTGTAGCTGCAGTTATGAATTGTGATGCTGATCCCTGGTAACATACCTGTTTATGCGAGTTATTAGGGAGGTCATCCAGCCCTGAGGTCTATTTAGGCAATATAGTAGTGACGTTTCCTATGCTATAATAACCAAGGAGTGGCTGATGCTCCCATGCCCCAGATGATTTTGCTCAAAATCTTTGTAAGTTCCTGGGTTTGTATCAATATTATGTTATATAAAGCCACT
The DNA here is from genome assembly GCA_038501925.1 of Xenopus petersii. Classification (NCBI taxonomy): domain Eukaryota; kingdom Metazoa; phylum Chordata; class Amphibia; order Anura; family Pipidae; genus Xenopus; species Xenopus petersii. Next base: position 79,817,529 of record CM076676.1, on the reverse strand, counting down.
GATTTTTACAGTGTTTAACAAAACAGTAAACACTAAGAAACGGCCGAGTCACTGTCATTATCCTTTTGTTTTTCCTTTATACTGAACTTTTCCTTATATTTGCTCTTTGTTTTTCTGTAACCATAACTCTTTCCTTTCCTGCTGCTTCTCTTTTACCTGTTGCTTCCCCAATTTTTTAACTCATAGCATACCTATTCTGTTCTTTTTCTTGTTTCTTTTCTCATTTACCCTTCTTTGATAACTTTTTTGTTGTGTACTGTACATCGGTACTGATTCCATCATGCTGTTACTGCTACCATTATTTTTGTGGAAAATTAAATTTGACAGAAAATTAAGAGCTAGGAAAAAAATATGCTGCCACAGAAGAGTCCAGAGTAAGTTTTACTAAGAGAATCTTTACATTAAAAGCTATGCAAATTGTAAGACACCCACTTCACAGACTGCATGGATCTATAATAGAAAAAAATAGACATTTGAAATAGGGGAAAACACAGAAAAATATACATTTGGTCTGGGAAAGGAGACTGTAGCTGCTCTCTGAGCTGGAGAGAGTGCAGAGACGTGCAACTAAATTGGTTAGAGGAACGGAAGACTTAAATTATGAGGGTAGACTGTCAAGGTTGGGGTTGTTTTCTCTGGAAAAAAGGCGCTTGCGAGGGGACATGATTACACTTTACAAGTACATTAGAGGACATTATAGACAAATGGCAGGGGACCTTTTTACCCATAAAGTGGATCACCGTACCAGAGGCCACCCCTTTAGACTAGAAGAAAAGAACTTTCATTTGAAGCAACGTAGAGGGTTCTTCACAGTCAGGACAGTGAGGTTGTGGAATGCACTGCCGGGTGATGTTGTGATGGCTGATTCAGTTAATGCCTTTAAGAATGGCTTGGATGATTTTTTGGACAGACATAATATCCAAGGCTATTGTGATACTAAACTCTATAGTTAGTATAGGTATGGGTATAAAGAATTTTAATTAAAAGTAGGGAGGGGTGTGTGTATGGATGATGGGTTTTCATTTGGAGGGGTTGAACTTGATGGACTTTGTCTTTTTTCAACCCAATTTAACTATGTAACTATGTAAATGGCTGCTGAATGCAATGAAGTATGGGAGAGACAGAACATGCATACATTTTCAAATCATCTTTGAGAACACCCAACATCAACTTGACTGTATTTTGAAGATGGTAACTGAGATGATTGCAGGGGCCCCCTTAGCATTGTGATTCTTCCTGAGACAGGTTCAGCTTGCATTTAAGTAGTTGTCATATAGAACCAGTTTTTTTAAGAATTTACTGTGCCACACTGGTATTTGTCCACATCTATTCAGTAATATTTATGACAACTGTTAGAATTGCTCTTACATTTAATCTTTATTAAGCCTTACAGATTACTATTTTACAGATGCCGCAAGAGAAGTAAGGAAGTATTCTGCAAGTCAGCTGACAGATAAAAATGCAAAGCTGTATCCTAGTTCCTATGATCACATCCACATGAAACTTTTCAGATCTCAAAGGAATCTCTACATCTCAGGATTCTCTTTATTTCTTTGGCTGTAAGTATACCTTCATTTACCCCTCATGGTTTATGTATAGGCTCTGCATTGTGGTATTGTGAACACATAAACTTTGCAGGGTTGGAGCTAGGTACTAGATACATTGTTTTTTGTGTGCTCAGTCTTTTGCCCAATCCCTTCCTCCGTTTCTCCATGTTCATTTCCATAATTGTTTAAGTCTATTTTACTAATAGTTACAGTTACAAAGTAATCCAATAGGTTGGATATTTCTCTACAAATTGGGTTGAAAAAATACAAAACTCCAAAAAGTTAAACACCTCTAAATGAACCCCAGTACACACATATATATATATATATATATATATATATATATATATATATATATATATATATATATATACACACATATACACACACACACCAGTATCTACTAACAAACTGTAGATCTTAAGATCGCTATATGCTTGGATATTATGCTTTTTCAAGAAATCATCCAAGTCATTCTTAAAGCCATTTATGGAATCTGCCATCACAACATCACCCAGCAGTGCATTCTACAACCTCACTGCCCTCACCATCACCATCAGCGGTGCATTTCACATCCTCATTGCCTCACTGTGAAGAACAACTATGCTGCTTTAATGGAAAGTTTGGTTCCTCTAGTTTAAAGTTTTGGCCTCTGGTGTGTTGATCTTTTTTATGGGAATAAAGATCACATGCTATATATCCTTTAATGTACTTAAAGAGCAAGTACCTTTTCTACAGAGAAAACAACCCCAACCTTGTCTACCCTCATAGTTTAAATCTTGTACATCTCTGCACTCTCTGGAGCCAAAACTGCAGTGCATACTCAAGGTGAGGCATTTCCAGGAATCTATAAAGAGGCAAATTTATATTTCCATTCCTCTTCTTTATTTAATACACTGCCTTAGTAGCCATTGAATGACACTGCTTAGAATTACACAGCTTGTTATCCCCAGATCTTTCTTGATTAATGATGTCCGCAACACACTATCATGTAGGGGGTTATTTACTAAACTCCGAATGCAAAATTTGTGATTTCTTTTATATAAAATCAGACTTTTAAAAAATCACGAATTTTTCGCATTTTATTAAAACCCAAGGATAGAGAAGTCTTTATCTAAAAATCCGGCATCTCAGACCTGTCAAGGTTGCATATAAGTCAATGGGAGAAGTCCCAATGATTTTTTGATGTGTGCTGGGTTTTCTGGTGAAAATTACAGAAAAATAATAACAAGTAAGCGTTAAAAACCCGAGCGGATTTGATCAGCGTTTGTAGCAGAAAATATTGAGATAAATTCGGACTTTGATAAATAACCCCCATTGTGTGTAAATCAAATTTATGTTATTTCTACCAAAGTGCAAAGTAGTGTACCTTGATCTTATCAACATTTAACCTCATTTGCCATTTTACTGCCCAATCTTCCAATTTAGTCAAATCTCTCTGCAAAGTAACAGCATTCTGCATGGAGATAATATTTTCAATGCCCACCTCAAGGTTATTACTAAACAAATTAACAGACTTTTTGCCCTTCCCAGTCTTCAATTCTTTTCCAATACTCAAAATTGTTGTCCGGCCTTCCTTATTGTCCTTATTTTTACCATGACACAGTTCTTCTGTGCTTACAAATACAGGCTTGTGAAATCAAAAATAAAGTATTATTGAAAATGAGCAGCTTGGTATGGCATGACATTGCTTCAAAATCTAGTGCAAACCTTCCCAGGAATGTAGAGTCTGTCACTGCTGCAATAGGGAGAACTGAATGCATATTAAAGGATTAGTATTGCCCCTTATTTAATATGAGCTGAGTTAATAGGACTTGTGTTAAAAATAAGTTTGAATTGTTTCAGTCGTGAAAAATCTAGGTTTTGTTATTTCATAAGCAAAATATGGCAAATTGGAAACTACTCCTTGTGTGGTTCTTGCAATAAATAAGGGAAGCACCGACTGCATAGGAGAGAGCACACAGCATCCACTCAGCGGTAAATCCCACTTAGCCGTTCTGGCCACGGCAACAAACGATCAGCTTCAAACCATGGTAATGGGGATTGTTGGACCGGAAAATACATCCACAGTGGAACCAGACATCGTAAAAATAAAAGTAACTTTATTTATCCATATTTTATCCAAATGATGAATACAAGCGGGCAGGGAAACACAGCTTGACATGTTTCGTGACTACTATGTCACTTCATCAGAAGCATTATGTGGTTCTTGTAAGGTAGATGGATTACCAGTGGACAAATAATACTCTTACATGATGAATTTATAATATAATTATCTGCGGAAATCCGTTGGTACCACAAGATGCTGTGAAGTTGGTTAGTGCATTGAGCCATTTCTGTGAGAGCTTCTCTCTGAACTTGCTTGTTTGAACATGGACAAGTCTGCTGAAATAAATGAATAACACCGACAACCAGGATGTGTGTTCTAAGAATGTCCAAATACTTTAACTGCAGTCTAACCCACTGAGTGTGGAAGGTAGACTATTCAAAAAAAGTAATCTCTGCAGAGTGAAATTCTGCAGCACGCAAGAGATTTATTAATAAATAATTTAAAAAATGCACTTTTCTGTCTTTCTTTTACAGTGTGTTACGTAGGCTGGTTTCCCTAATTATGCAACTGGCATCAGAGATTGAAGGTAACACTGCTATTCAAACCCAAGTAGAAAATGCCAATGAAACTGCCAAAAAATACATGGAAGATAATGAGCAATTGAAAAAGGTATGTCTTGAGGAGGAAAATAGTATGAGATGAAAATAAAATAAATAATTTAAACCTCTGGCTCCTGAATGCCCAGCACAGCAACTTGTGTGTTGTTGTCTTTAAGATTTTAACATAAATCAATTTCACATTTAAAATATATAAATTTTAGTACTAATAAAAATCTCGAAAAAATAAATTGTAACCTAAGATTTATTATTATGTAACACAGCAGAATTGGTCAGGGTCAATATATCAATATGTGCTCTATGCATGTTATACTTTGAGTGGGGTAACAGGTACACATGCCCCTCAATTCTATCCTCTTCTAAATGGTATTACTGGAAAGTTATTGGTCTACTTGTATAGTAGGAGAACAGAAAGCTGGAAAACAGGTTAATGGATAATAGGTCCAATATCTATTTGCTAATAAATCAATATACATAGGCACTACTACACCTTATATAACAACTCTTCTACTACTCTTTGTGTAATATTAAAGACCTAATTTAAATCTGCCTATTGTTTCATATATAGACAATAAATAGTGCTAAGATGGATGAAGGCAAGTGGGCACTGAAAGCAGATAATGAGAAATTAAAGACTGAAGTTGAACACCTTAAAGTAGAGGTACAAAGAATGACAGACGGTAAGGACTCTATTATGACTGTAAATGTTTCTTTTAAAGTGCACAAAAAACCCCCCACAAAGAATCAGACTAGTGCACAGAGTGTAGCTGGCAATATGCTGCCCCTGAAAGTTGCCACCTAAAGCAAAGTTCACCCCTGAGTTTGCCATAATTCAATGATTATTTGTATTGATATAATTAAAAAAAATACAGTTTTTTTAAAATATGCATTTCAAAAGGAGTCATCAAGACCAACAGAGTAAGTGCAAGAGCACATTGTGTTAATTCAGGCAGCACTTCTTCTCCTTCAGTGAGGTGTAGAACACACAATGTCAGGGGGAGCAGACCAGCCCTTAACACAAGTTAGGGAAAGGGGTGGGATGCAGAACTGTATTTCTCAGGGGAGCTGCAGGCCAGAAATCGAGTACAGAGATCTAGGGCAATTGAGGACCAATAAAAGCCAGTGTGCAAAGTGCAAAAAATGGCCTACGGCTGTTTCTTGCACCTTGTATACTGCCTTCAATTTTATAAATGACTCCTAATATGTACCTCCAGCCTACTTACTTAAAAAGTATGCTCCATGAATACAGACTGTGTGGAAAACATGATCTGTCTATAATCACAAACAAACTACATATGCCCTATAATACTTCACTAGTAGGTAGACTGAAAGCATTTTGCCATTTTGAACTGAATGGCATCATATGCTTAGAAAAAAAAGTTTTCTACTTTTGTAGAACTCACTGATTTTGGCAAGTGTTTTGGTACTTATGGTTGAGAGAGGAATACAATTCTAGGTATGCAGATTCACCCTTGACTTGGATGGATTCTGTTCTCAAGCTATAGCCTAGGTCACTAGTACCCTGGTCTTGAGGACAGAGCCACTTATTTGGCAGAAAGAGCAGTTCTATTTTTTCTTTGCTGTGAAAAGATATCTCTATGCTCTCCCCCTAGTAACTCCTTTCAGAACTAATACGTCCATGTAAATCTATGAAAACCGTGTGATTTCTTTGTTCTTTGTTCTGGGTTCTGACAGCTCAGAATCCATCCAGTTCATGTCAGATAAACTTTGTCTTTAACCTCAAGTAATCTCCGTTAATTGAATTTCCCTGACAATTCGTATATCAACTTCTCCTTGTGTGTTAGATGGATTGCTTTCATTCATTGGGGTGCATTTTCATTAATTCATTTCATTTGGAGTCAAACAGTCAATAGGGTTTTGTCCACACATTTTCAGTGATAGACGAAATGCCACATGTGGTAACAGCTATTGTAACCATTCAAAGACTTTTTGTTGTGCATAAGTTGTTAGTTTACCAAATAACAAGTAACATTTTGGCTAGTCAATGTATAACTGTAAATTTGTGGGCATGTGATCAAAACACACAAGAAACCAGTTAAACTGTAGAAAGTAAAATTGTATAGTAAAGTAAAAACAAGCCAGGGTCATGTGACAAATATTACTGTAATGTAAGTGTTTTGTCAGAAAGTGTTTCATTTTTTCTCTCAAAAGTAAATATTTGAGGTAACAGCTGAGCAAATGCCACTCTGTTGCCTAAACAGTTTCATTATAAACATTAACAGATTCATGGAAAGTAACTTATGGTGTAGCTCAAGTTCAATTTCAGCTTTTCCCTAAAAACGATTCCTATGCGGGGCTGCTGTCAAAAACTGAACTACGGATTCTGTTTTGGGATGCTGATTCCCATAGAAGGTTATGGGCAATGTTAAAATTCATAAACCAAAAAAAAAAAAAAAAAAGGTATTTAATCAATATGTCAGTAAATCAATTAATTATTGCAGTAATAAATACTATTGATCTTAAAGTATCGATCATAATTCATTGATTATTATTATTAAATAAGCCCCTAAGTTACCATGATACACCTGAGTAAAGTAAATCATTCTAGCACATGCATGGCAATATACATCCTTTTACAGCATAAGTGATATCATTTGGGTAGCCCCATCGGAGTGCCCCATACAGGGGCAGATAAGAAGTTGTGGTGATTTATGGGAAACTTGAATTATTGCAAAGGTTTGTGGCAGAGTAAAATCAGTTATGGGTAATTTAGAAGTATGCCTGACTCATATACATACATAAAAACGCTTGTATATGCCACACATGTTTTTACACTGTGTAAGAATTTTGTAATAATGTGGCATAAGCACACCACATGTGACATGTTAACTCCATTTGATTACTCCTTCTAGGCTCAACTTATTGCTTTTTCCAGTGTGTATCTTAATAACCCATAGTTTTTTCTTGTCATCTTCCACAAATGCATTGTATTGGTCTTAAAATCTTTCTCTGACTTTCTTGTTGAACCATGGCTTATAATTATGATCTATTTTTATCATCTTAAGAGAAGCATAGATTCAGGAGAACCAGATTTGTTCACCCACTGTGTCTGCATGTTTGATGATGTCTTCAGTGGAGTTTTTGAACAGCAGCCACTATGTTGATCTAAATCAGTTTTAGTTGAGATATTGTCTCTTTAGTGTATTTTATTCTTTTGATCTGCAATTTGGCTTACAGTATTTCAGGGTCTTTTTATTATGGGCCATAGAAGAATTGCAGAGTGGTCTGATTTATCAAGACTGGGTTTAAACATATTTGTAAGTGCTGTGTAGTATTGATCCAGCCTCAGTGGCATAACAACTTGGTGCCCCAGCAAAAAAAAAATCTTCAGAGGGGGCTGGTACTCATAGCAAACAATACCACGCACCCAACATGCCAGTGTGCCTCACTTGCTCTCACTTTGATCAGCCAGGGAGGTGGGAATCTCTACAGTTATAGAAAAACCTTTCCTGTGATCTGGGGCCCCTTGCCCTAGGCCCCCATGCCACCTTGGGGTCTGCTTCCTCTATAGTTATCTCACTGTCCAGCATGTTACTCATATCTAGTAAGTGACCAGATGTTCTTCTTGAAGTCCAGAATAAGTTTACAGTTGTTGGAGTCACTGGCCACCATGTACTCTTGTATCTGTTTTCTGTAGTTTGGGATGCTCATTGTAAAGATGCACAGTCTGTCTTTGCTGATTCCTTTGTGGAGTGTATACTGCAGTAATAATAAATTATATTATCTATCTCTCAAGATCCCAAGAACTCCAACTCTCATAGTTTAACTGTTCCATCAGTTTACCAGTTTAGTTACACGTCCCGCTTTCTAGCTCAGTCCATGCCAGTCCTCCAGTTCTAATATTGGTTCCTCTATCTAGAGTGAGGGCTGTGTCAGCCTGCAGCTGTATTTGAGGAAACAAAGAACACCTATGAGTAAAAAAAAAAGCACCCGTAATGATGAACCTGCACACGGGGCTGGATTTACATAGCAGACACCCCTAGGCCCTCTGCTCTTCATTACCCCATCTCCTCCCTTCCTTTGTGCACATGCGCAAATTCTCAGCATTGGTACTAGGGATTGGTGCACAGGGAATTTTATAAACTATTGTATCTCCTGCTAACCCCAGTGCTTACTAACTAATGCGGGTGTGGTTGTCCCCCAAAAAATTGTGCCACCCTAGGCCCTCTGCAGTAAGCTTATACATTGCCCTACATTGTTAAGAAAACGAAGTGTTCTTCATAAAAAAAACATTCATGTTGCCAATTTCTTCCAAACATGGAGGCTACTTCCCCATCTGTATTGTAAGAAATAGATATTCTTAGTTGCTCAGGCCAGAAACTCTCCAAATCAAGTTGACCAAAACCCTTTTTTAATTTTCCATTCATTGTGCCATGTAGTGAGCAGATCAATGTTTGCTGGTAGCTTTTTGTCTGTTAAAAAAGAAGAAATTCTAGCATGCAATTTGAAAAAAAAGGACATATCATAACTATATTATAAAATATAGATGCAGTTTTTCAGCATGTGTTGGGTTTTTTTATCCAGTCTAATATAATTGGGGTTAAAGTAATGTCCCTTGTCACTTGCAGCCCTCTCCAAATCTCAAAAAGATGCAAGTGCCCTGAAAAAACAGTGTGACGGACTTACTAGAGAATATGATCATCTTCTAAGAGAGCATGACAAGCTACAGGTACGTATGATTTCCATGTAGCACATGTACTATAATGTACATACAGTAGGTACATATTTTCAGCTGCTCTTTTATAGTTATAATAATGGGGACATTACTGTTTCTGAAATATCATACCTGAAACAATGGCACATTCTCTATACAGATATAATATAAATGCAACAATAGGTGCTTTGCATTAAGTGTTGCATGTCCTATACTGATATTATTATTCATGGATGGATGATAATAGGTGGAAATTTTATTATTTTCAGTAGCTTTTGCTTTGACTTGCGGGTCAGGCTATTCTCACTAAAAAATGCTGCCTTGTTTTTAAGACACCTGCAGAAAGCCTGACCCACTATCGCACCCAGCAGATGCCTTCAGAAACCATCGAAATTCTGGATATTTTGTCCGGCTGTAGAGCTATAACATCCAGAATTTTACTGCATGCAATTAGTAATTTAGCATATGAAGATGATGAATTATTACTGAACCTGCAATTGATGTTCTTGTTCACAAATCTGATATCTGCCAACCTTTTGTGTATAATTAATTGAACTTTGTGTTTTCTTTTAGAATGCAACAGATGGAATACAAAATAAGAAGGAAGAGTAATTAATGTAATGAATATATAGCCCTGAGAATGGACGAGTACCACACTGCTGTCAAAGTCCTGCTAGTTGGGCACTAAAGACTTTTTTCGTACTTAGTGTTAATAAAGGTAGATAAACATGTTTGCCTTCATGCTACTGGCAGCCTAAGGGCAATGACACATGGGCAATTTGCAGCATTTTTGATAACAACAACACTCCAAACTGCCACCTGTGTCATTACCCTAATTAGCAACGCTTAATAACATATTTTATTTCTAAATCTAAATACAGATTATCAGGCTGAAATAACAGGGATATTTTGTGTGTGTTTTTTTGTTTCTGATGAAGTGTGGTACAGTTCAGTTTTTTTTTCTAAAAATCAATTTGTCTTTTTCTGCTATTTAGAACTTGAAATGTTGGACATTCTTTGCTGAAAAATAGTGTATGGAACAGCACCATTGTTGCCTTTGTAAATGTACCTGTGTGTTGATTTTTGTATAAGCAGTGTGAAATACATGTTGATTGCTATTTTCACCTATGTTTTGAATATAATGCCAGGATACCATACAGTTTGTCCAGTAAATCTCTGATAAATTTGACTGCACACGTAGTAGTCAAGATTGAAATGTGATCTTGTCTTGACAGAAGACAGAAGACCCCAGGAATTAAAGCTGGTTAAATATTATATAAATGTGCCGAAGCAGTAATCAGCCAAAATGTTTATTTACCTGCTTTGGACATTGCTCACATTTTTACAAAAGGTTATTGATTTGGTCATTTTGACCCAATATTTGGAGGCATGGTTTCCAAATTTGCAGGGGGAAGAAACTAAAATAGTTTTTTTTTGGTGACACCATTCTATGTAGCTGTAGGGTCAATCTATATAGTTTGCTGTCCAGGACAATCATTAAAATTAAATCTGTATTGATTTGTAAAGGATTGATAATTGTGATAATTCCAGTGATCATTGGACATGGATTGGATAAAACAATTGTTAGTAGATCTTCCCAAAACTGTTTACAAGTAAGTTAAATGAGCGATGGCTATGAGGAATTTTCAATTTGCTTTTACCAAAAAGACCAACAATTGCATTTTTTTCTGGGTTCTTTATTAATGTATTTATTTCAGTGCTACCTCTCTCCGGCATAGAATTTAACCTGTTATCTGGTTAGCAGAAATAAGGTCTGATTACAGCATGTAGAATCAAATACTGTGCATTTGATGGGTTGCTGTTTGTTACTACACTCGTGCAAATTAACCTGAGCTGAATTTGTGATGTGAATTTTGTTCTGTTATCTTTTTGTACAGACCCTGTACTTGCTGCCTGTCTTTCGTTCAAACCACTTCCTACCATAGCCATTTAAATGGCAAACTTGATAAATCTGTAGCAATATATTTTAATCGGAACTTTTAATTATTGCCAAATATTGTATTTGGAACATGAGATAAATAATAAATATGTTTTATATCTATGGGGTTTCAGAGTTTACATTTCATATAAAATTATATTTCCTGGTAAATGGGTGGAGAAGTGCAGCTTGCCATGTTTTTTTTCTCCTTACCCCATAGCAGAGCAGCAAGAAATTGTATCATGTCACTTATTATAAAAACTGTTTGAGTCAAAATAATGTAAATGTCAATCTTACAAGAATCTGCCAACTGGTGCCAAAACAATAATATTGTATGAAGCAACAAATGTTACCAGTTCAGTCACATTCACAGACTGAATATTTTAAAAAAAAAATGTGAATCACCTAACAGTAATGTACATTTTCACTTTTTAATCCATTTTCATAATTGAAAGATTTAAGAATACATTTGATATATATACCTGCAATAGAGCTATTTATCCATCACACCTGTGAGCAAGTATTTTTGTCCACACTGGTCATGAGTTGGCAAAAGTATAAATTCATTTTAACATTGAAAACACCATTTATCTTTTGAAGAAAAATAAACAGTAATCCAAAAAATATATTTTTTAATATGATAGGATTGGGGAACACAATGTAGAGGAGTGGCTATTCATTCTGTGCAGTATGTGCAGATAGTGAATGTGACCTTTAAGGCTGCTAGACGGTTGTCCAGTCTGGGGCTTATTGGACTCCATATACATATATGGATAACTATCCATCATCACAGTGCACCTATGCTTTCCTTCTGCAACAATGTCCTCCAATGGACATGGATCATGGATTCAAATATTTCCTGTAAAAAAACAAATAATGCCAACAATTCTGTATAAAAATCAATAAAGTTTATTGTGCTACCAAGTGAAATTAAATTATGAATTAATATAATTATTGATCTACATGTATATACAGTATACCTACATTTGTTATTGCATTGTCATACTCAGTTTTAATATGTCAATATGTTCTTACAAATTTATTTAAAGCCTGGATACCCCCGTGGCATTGGTTGGAAAGGTTCAGTTTTGAATATACAGGTTCAGTTTTGAATGTACAGGTAAAATTCATATTAGCATATGAAAGAAGACTTCAACCACAGAAGAATCACATTTGGAAAATATACCAAGCTAATTTTAAGAACAAGCTAGCTTGTAGGAGATGCGGCTGGAGCATGGCCTTCAATCAAGTTAATTGTATGTCAATATGATTTTAGCAGGCACATTTCATATGTTTGTAAATATGTCAGGACTACAATATTTTCTGCACTTGGCTGGTGTAACCATAGTAACAGCGGTGCAGGACCACCTTGTAGAACCAATCAGTGTGGTTCTGGTGCACGTAGCAATCAGCTATGCACAGGTAGCTGATTGCTACGCGCACCGGAACTGCACTGATCGGTTCTACAAGGCTGTCCTGCACTGATGTTACTATGGTTATGCCAACAGCTCCAGATGAATACGAGTGGACCTCACTCGCAAGTCTCACTGTGGAAGGTAGTATGTACGGAGATCTGCGCGCTGATGCGCACGCCCACCTCTAGACCGCCACCTGGATAGGCTAGTGCTGCTGGCCTTTGGTATTCCGTTCGTTCAATGGCTAAGTGATGAAGTAGTCGGGGGAGTGGCTTTGATACTGGCACAGTAATGTCACTCTATACCTACTTTACCCTCTATGTGCTGTATCTCTCCTTATCTTTCCCATTTTCCACTTGTGCCTTTACGCTTCTTTCCTGGCAAATACCTGTTCTGTATCTATATACACTAATTATAAAGCTCTAAGCTGATGGAACACTGCTCAAGACTGTTGCTTAGCAACCACATTTGGCGCCAAGGCTTTATCACTGGTGGGGTTCTGGGGGTCTGGTTGTTTGTTTTGTCACTCCTGACGAAGATCCCGGTGTGGGATTGAAATGTTGAGTTCACTAAAACCAGTTTTCTTGATTCACAAATCCTGTGAGTGCTGCAACCTGTTTTTGCTAATTTATCCTACTTTGCTGGCACCCAGGTATCATTTTGGTTAACGGTGTGCACCATTATGACTAGTTTATTTATATATATATATATATATATATATATATATATATATATATATATGTATATATATATATATATATCTTTATATAATAAAACATTTTTTATTTTGCACATCCTGTCTATTTAGCCAGTTATTATTTTTACACTGAACTGTTTCTTAAAACACAGTCTCATAGGAATTATGTTTTCATTTTGGCCAATCATTAATGATGCTATCTGGCAATAATTTAATCAGTCTTTTTCTGGGATCTTGCCCTGGGATCTGTAATGATACTTTTTGGCCAGACCTGTCTGAAGGTGATAACCTGACTAGTATTGCACTGCCATGATGCAGTGATTTTATAAAAGGAAACCTACAGAAAGTATATAAACTGACACAGTAAAGCCATAGTGGATGCAGCATTGGTCTGACCTTATTACCTTCTGATAATCAGAAAACCACTTTATATTTTTATCTTTTGATGGTTTGGGTACTCAATTTTTTTAAAATTTTTTTATTCATTATTTTCTAACTATAATAGTGTAAGGTGACAGGTAACTTGGAAGTGTAGTTATTAAAGAAACTATTGCTTTACCACATAATGAAACCAGTAACACTAAGGGGGTTATTTATCAAAGTCCGAATTTATCCCAGTATTTTCTGCTACAAACTCGCCTACAAATCTGCTCAGGTTTTTTAACCTTTTATTTATTTTTACATTTTACTGAAAAGCTAATTTTCGGTAAAAAAAAAAAAAATCTAATTTTTCAGGTTTTTTTTTGATTTTTCCGTCAGATTTTCATGAATTTCAAGATTTTTTCTGAATTTTCACTCGAAAACCCCGAAAGCGTTGGGGTATTGCATGAAACCCAGCTCACATCAAAAAATCATTGGCACTTCTCCCATTGCCTTATATGCAACCTCAACAGGTCTGAGATGCTTGGATTTTTAGATTATGCCTTCCAAACTCAGGGTTTAATAAATTCCGAAAAATTGGTGATTTTTTAAAAGTCTGATTTTGTAAAAAAATTCACGATTTTTTTGTGATATTTGCATTCAGAGTTTAGTAAATAACCCCCTTAGGGTCTGATTTATCAAAGGTCATGTTGTGTTTTCCCAAAAAATTAAAGTTTTTACATGGTAGTTTTTAGTCAAAAACTCAAATTTTTAGTTTTAAAAAAACGCAAATTTTTGGGTGCATTATAAATTTTTTTGAATATTTCAGGTTTTTGTAAAAAGCTGGAAATAGCTTGAATCTGAAAATACTCTGGTTAAAACCTGTCAAGGTCATGTACTGTAGCAGTCAATGTCAGAAGTCATTTGAACCATTTAAAGATGTTAATAGCATCATGATATTTGGGCTTTTTCCCTGGGTTTTGCTAGAAAATTCAATTAATTTGAGCAATTTGAGTTTTTACCTGAGGAAAAACTCAATTAATTCAAGTTTTCGGTTGTTCACCCCGAATTCACCGATTCAAGTTTTTTCCATTCAAGCTTTTTCTTAAATTGCAAAACATTTGAGTTGTGCGTTCACAACCCTTGTGAGAAGGGTGTTGCCGAACTATAATTCTCAGGGGGAAACAATAAATGGGTACCAGTGATTCTTAAAACAAGCTATATTTAATGGCAGGAATGTAACCGCAATCTTTTGGGAAATAGGTACAGATTATACAGTACGGTTTCTCACAAATAGAAATTTCAGAAGTGTTTGCCCATCAGGGGCTCGTAATCAACTTGAAAATGTTCAACCTCAAGATTCAGGCCCTCCATCTGGCAGGAACACATCTACCCCTAAGTCTGTACACTTGAATCTATATCCTCAGGGTAGCACACCCAAGTCTCTAATCCTTTACTTTCCTTGCAGGCTGCTCACAAAATACCCCAAACCTAACTCTCACTCTTAGACAGTTATAAATGAGATATCCTCATTATTAACTTCACCTTCTGTGCTTACCTCTGCCCAGGCTTTCTTCCACATTCCTGCCCAAGTGGAATTCAAGCAGAAAAGAGAGTGAGCCCTGTCAGCTTATCAACCTCTCTTGGCCAGTAATGGAACTGCCAGGAACATATTTGTAATTGTGATAAGGAAATGTTTTTCCTCCAACTGTGATTTAGGACTCACATAGCTGTTTACAAACTTTAGGGGACTGTCAACCATCATACAGGGGTAACTAAATGATTAGACTCATACAACAGAACGAAATCACAGCGGTGTAGACAGTGTATCATTAATTCTAAAGGTTAAAGATGACAGCAGGAACAATCAATAGGTGATCAAACACATAGTAAAAAAGAGTGATGAAGAGAAAGGAGAGGTAGCAGGTTGTGGGGTTAACATTATCATAGCACATATTTAATAGCAAATCAAATGCTTATTGTACATAAAAAAGAGAGGGGGGAAAAAGCTTATTGTACCAATCTAATCAGTTTCATGAGTTACAGATGTGGCCAGTTGCTACGTCTGTGCTGTAATATTTTGAAATTTAAGTTGAAGAAAATGTTAATGACACTTATGGACATAGGGCTGGGACAAATTTAGGTGATGAAGAATTTATGGCAGCTCAAGTCCATTTAAAAACATTTTTTGTTTCATAATAACACTTCTTCCACAGCATAATATTACATTCATATTTACATGAAAGCATGACATGGCTTATAAAGGTTATTTTATACAGTGTAAATTGGTGTTGAAGTTTCAATGGTTGCTAACACCTCTTCACACATCTTTACAGAAGGTATATATCAGTGGTGAGTCTGTTCATCACATGTGGACATTTTTGCACACTCATAGATCTGGCAGGCACAGTTGGACTAGCCCATGGGTACTGGGGTAAAACCTAGGAGGTCCTGTTTAATGCAACCTGCACTGCTCTGCTGCTGGTACCTAATGCCCCTAGGAACTGCCACTCTCTATCTATCTGCATAGATCAAGGGGCCGATTCACTAACTTCGAGTGAAGGATTCTAAGTAAAAAACTTTGAATTTTTGTGCTCCTCGACTATCGAATTGGCGTAAATTCGCCTGAGTAGAATGATTCGAATAGATCGAGTGCAAAAACCCTGCGACTATTCGCCATTCGATAGTCGAAGTACTGGATCGAGCGCAAAAACGCTGCGACTATTCGCCCATTCGATAGTCAAAGTACTGTCTCTTTTAAAAATACTTCGACTGCCTACTTCGCCGCCTAAAACCTACCGAATTGCTTTAAAAGCCTATGGGAAAGTCCCATAGGCTTGTTTTCCAAGTTTTTGATCGAATAAAAAGGCATTCGAACGAATGAAAATCCTTCGAGCGAATATTTGATCGAGCGCCTATTCGCCTGGCGAATATTCGACAATTCGACTATTCGCCAGCGCGTAAATTCGCCCGAATTGCCTATTCGATTCTATTCAAATCTATTCCCCAGTCGAATTTCGAGGGATTTAACCCCTCGAAATTCGACCCTTGATGAATTTGCCCCCAAATGTTCATATTTAAAATCAAACCCAGTGGAAGACGTGACAGAGCTGGGAATGGTGATCCTATGCCACTGTGTATCACCATGTGTATGTGTATCGCTATGCAGGAGAAAGGTTCATTTTTGTTTTGGCCAATTGAGAAAAGTGAAAACACTAACATTATGATATGTGTGCGTGTTGGCAAGTTTACTCTCGCCCAGACCTGTGACCTAAAAAAAACTTCCTTGGCTGCAGAGCATATATATATACAAAATGAACATTTGTGTAGCATTAAACTCACCTTGGTTTGCAGGTAAAGCAAGATAGCATGAAACACTAGACTCCTAGCCACTACCATTAGTTATATTATAGTGTATTGAAGTTCAGTGAAAATGGGGCAGCCACAGGTTAAAAATATATTTTATAGGAATGTTCGTAAGAACATTTTATGTAGGATGTTATCCTGAAGGAGCTCAATCAAAAGCAATTGTGAAGCCTGTAGGTAAATTATCTGTTATTGCAATTAATGTTATTTTTTTATGCAGGCACTAGAGATGACTTCAGGGATCATGGATAACCACAGCCCTGAATACAACCAGTATCTGGTTCATAGATCAGTCTACTCAGAGAAAAAGTTCCAGGAGGAAAATGAGAAGAAAGAGATTGTTAAAAAATCTTTACAAACTAGGATAAAAAACAACTGCAGGTTGTACATCTCATTTTATGACTTTAAGCATTTATTAAAACACACACACATATATCTATATCTATTTATCTATATATATATATATATATATATATATATATATATATATATATATATATATATATATACAGTATATATATATACTGTATATATATACTGTATATATATATATATATATATATATATATATATATATATATATATATATATATATATATATATTTATATATATATATATATATATATATATACCTTTTGGTGCTGGGGATATCTAAACATGAAATGTATTGTACAAATGTATACTCACTTCAGGGACTTGTGTTATTGCTTTTAGCTCAGACAGGTAAGTAGGTTTCCAAAACAGGATTACAAAACCATTGCAAATATAATTTGTAGATGATCCTAGCGGTCATTCTTAATTCTTCACTGCAAGCTTAAACTATATATTTTTTATAGCATCATTTAAAGCACAAGGCATAAACTGTCTTTAAGATGTGTAGTTTATGCTAACTTGTATTTTTATCTTGCAGCTGTACATCTAGAAAGGCTCTTCTTTTTATCAAGTCCATTCTTCCTATAGCAGACTGGCTTCCCAAGTACAAATGGAAAGAATGGTTAATAAATGACTTTGTTGCAGGAGTCACCGTTGGGCTAGTTAGCACCCTGCAAGGTTGGTTTTTTTGGTTTTGAATAAAATATTACAATTTTCAAAAATTTAAAAAAATTAAAAATAAAATAAACCTATATAAAACAAGATTTGCAAAAATGCTGTTGCACTCTAGGTACTTATTATTTATTAGCCTTATTAGATTTAATAAAGCCTTTTATTGCATAAGTCCCTAGAGTGCAACTGCATTTTTGCAAACCTTGTCACTGTTAGCACCAGGGCATTAACGTTTTTTAGTATGTGCAGCAGCCCTACGGACTATATATATAAAATCCCACAGTACCAGCGCTCGAACAGATGTGGCCAGCGGTGCACATAATTATTTATATAATTTATATTTGGTACTGATTTATCTGCGTTTGTTTCCAGGCTTGGCGTTTGCATTGCTTGCAGCAGTCCCTGCTGGATACGGCCTGTATTCTTCCTTCTTTCCTGTTCTGGTCTATGCCTTCCTGGGTACATCTAGGCACCTTTCCGTAGGTATGTTTTCACTGTACCAATACAAATTAGTACTGACAATATTTACTTTCATCAACAACAACTTAACTCTTTTCAATCCACCTTGTGCTATAAATAAATATAAACACAAATAAATATGACCCAATGATTGTAACAAAGATTCTGCAGCTTGTGTGCATGCTATTTAGTACCTATAGATTTCCAAAAGAATTTCGAATTCATGTGAGTTTTTTTTAATTAAATTAAATTAGTTTTTACTCGAAATTTGAATGGGGTGTTATTTATAAAAAAATCATATATCTAAAACTTGGACGAATATTCCCAACCCGAAAACTCGAATCGAATGTAATTCGAATTCGACTAAACTCGTTTCGAGTTTTTTCTCTGAAAAAACTTGAATGTCAGGAAGGCTACTAACAGCATAAAAATAGTCACTGGACCTCTCCCATTAATTTATACATGACCACAGCAGGTTTTAGGTTGTGAATAGTAAAATTTGAGTTCTTAAAGGGCCAGAGTATGATAAATATCAAAATTCGAATTAAAACTCAAATCAAGTTTGGATAATTTGAATTGGAGAGTTTTGACCATAAAAAATTTGAATTTTCAATTCAACCTTTAATAAATCTGCCCCTCAGTGTTTAGAAGCTGGATAAGAAATCAGTATCTAATACATGTATAATCTACCAAGAGCAGACTTTTGGTAAAATAACCCATCTCTCTGTTCAGATAATAATCTGTCAATTTGCCTCAAATATAAAGTGACTTGATAGAATATGAACATTAAGGGGCACATTTACTTAGGGTCAAATATCGAGGGTTAATTAACCCTCGATATTCGACTGTCGAAATTAAATCCTTCGACTTTGAATATCGAAGTCGAAGGATTTACCGCAATCTAACTATTCGAAGGATTTTAATCCATCGATGGAATGATTTTCCTTCAACCAGAAATTTGTTAGAAAGCCTATGGGGACCTTTTTTACTTTGCGAAGTAGGGGTCGGAGTTTTTGTTTAAAGAGACAGTACTTCGATTATCGAACGGTCATATAGTCAAACGATTTTTAGTTTGAATCATTCAATTCAAAGTCGTAGTCCAAAGTTGAAGTAGCCAATTCGATGGTCGAAGTAGCCAAAAAAACTTTTCAAAGTATTTTTTCTTCTATTCCTTCACTCGAGCTAAGTAAATGTGCCCCTAAGTTCATGCTGTTATTAAAAAAAAAACCTTTCAAAAGTAGTTTCCTCTACATTACTCAAAGCTTGTTTGGGTGCATATTTGTTTGTGTATGACATTTTGCCTTATGTGGAACAAGACAAAAATATGTGTGAAGTATAGTTTATTTTGGTTATTTCACAAAATGTATTAGTTATTTTTATTAATTATCCACTCCTCTTATTCAATAGGACCATTTCCTGTGGTCAGTTTGATGTCAGGAATGGTGGTTTTATCTATGGCTCCAGATGAAAAGTTTATAATCGCAAGCAACTCCACAGGACTGAACAAAACAGTGATAGACACAGTAGCCAGGGACGCAGCTAGAGTTGCTATTACAGGCTCTCTTTGCTTCCTTATAGGAATCATACAGGTAATAACTTTGTACCATGTCATTTTTTTGACTACATTTTCAGTTACTTTACTAAAATGATGGAAACTAAAATGCCTTAGTTTGAGTGAGTTGTTATCATATTGACAAAATACTGTTATACTATTTTGTAGTGACAGCATATAGCATCTAATTGCTTTCAGCAAGTTAGAGTATTGATAAATATGCCACACTTATTGCCCAGTAACACCAGAATAAGAAACCAATTTAAACAGATCTATAGATCAGAAATATATGTATTAGCTGTGCAGCAAATTTAAATAAATTTAAAGGGACAATGTACACCTTTGTTCAGCACGAGTGCAATCAATTGGGCATGCATGCGTTTTATTATGGGGTGCCGTTTGTCCCAAATACATTCTGTATACAAAACTATCCCTAATACACAGAATTAATGTCTCTCATGGTATATAAGTATTTGTGACCATACACAGATAAATAGATATACAAAATACTTAATTCTATTAAAGAATGAGAACAAAATCTGGTTAGTGCACAAAAGGATGTCATTATATTACAAACTCCATTCTGTACAGTTTAACAAGCAATCTGTCTCACAAATGTATAACCTCCATGTGACGGACGCACTTGTGTGCAAAGTTACTTACAGAATTAATTATTTTTAATAAACTTGGACATAATATATAATAGTGTAACTAACTAGTGCATGCCAAGCTAGATTTGAATGACAAAATAGATATTTGTGACAGAAAGCAAGATTTTGTAGTACAGGATTCATTCTTTCCAGAAAAGCTCAGTTTCACAAAACAGATAAAATATCCATTCTGTGAAGCAATACTTCAGTCTACCTAATAAGAGCATAGCTTATTGCCATATAACAAACAAGATGAGAAGTTGCCAGCTCTGCTCATAAGATCTACACATCATACTATACAGAATATGTGTGCACATGATCAGTCCCACATCTCTGACTAAACCTATTATGTAGTAGTTGAACTATAGCTAAGCACATTATTAAGAGACTGCTAAAAGCGGGTACAAGATTACAGCTAGAAGGAGATGTTGGGGCCTAACAATCATATAAATGTATAACTGACTCTCAGTGTTTGTCAGACATCATTGAAGGGATATTAGACCTAACTGACTCTAAGGGGCATATTTATCAAGGGTCGAATTTCGAATTGAAAAATGTCGAAATTCAAAAAGATCAACCGAAATGAAGTACAGGTATGGGACCTGTTATCCAGAATGCTTGGGACCTGGGGTTTTCCGGATAATGGATCTTTCCAGTAATTTGGGTCTTCATGCCTTAAGTCTACTAGAAATTAATTTAAACATTAAATAAACCCAATAGGCTGGTTTTGCTTCCAATAAGGATTAATTATGTCTTAGTTGGGATCAAGTACAAGCTACTGTTTTATTATTACAGAGAAAAAGGAAATCATTTTTAACAATTTGGATTATTTGGATAAAATGGAGTCTATGGGAGACAGCCATTCCGTAATTCGGAGCTTTCTGGATATTGGGTTTCCGGATAAGGGATCCTATACCTGTAGAAGGTTTTTGTTTGGTCGAATAGGTCAGTTTTTGATCAAATAGATCCGTATTAGGCCGAATTCGAATTGTATGAATCAAATTAGAGCATTCAATCGAATTCGATTCTAAGTTTTTCCCCAAAAAAAATTAGATTTTTCAAAGTCCAGGTCCCAGGCTTGGGACCTGGGGTTTTCCGGATAATGGATCTTTCCAGTAATTTGGGTCTTCATGCCTTAAGTCTACTAGAAATTAATTTAAACATTAAATAAACCCAATAGGCTGGTTTTGCTTCCAATAAGGATTAATTATGTCTTAGTTGGGATCAAGTACAAGCTACTGTTTTATTATTACAGAGAAAAAGGAAATCATTTTTAACAATTTGGATTATTTGGATAAAATGGAGTCTATGGGAGACAGCCATTCCGTAATTCGGAGCTTTCTGGATATTGGGTTTCCGGATAAGGGATCCTATACCTGTAGAAGGTTTTTGTTTGGTCGAATAGGTCAGTTTTTGATCAAATAGATCCGTATTAGGCCGAATTCGAATTGTATGAATCAAATTAGAGCATTCAATCGAATTCGATTCTAAGTTTTTCCCAAAAAAAAATTAGATTTTTCAAAGTCCACCAATTGACTTCAATTGAAAATTCACTTTGACCTTTGATAAATCTGCCCCTAAGAGTTTGTCCGACATTATTGACTGCAAGATGATGTGTGATAAACAGTCTGGTAGTGGATTAAATGATTATGCTGTGTTAGTTCAGGCAAAACAACAAGCACAGTAACTTCTAGACTCAGTGGTGTAACTAGATATTACAGGGCCCCAATATTTATTGAAATTGTATATAAATTAGGGTCTCATGGGGCCCCTATACCTCTTGGGTCCCCCTGTACCTGCGGGGTCTACTTCCTCTGTAGTTCCACCCCTGCCTCTGGTACATTTATTACAACATGGCAGGTAGGTGTGGCCTGCCCCATTATTGCTCTCAGCTTAGACAGGAAGAGGGAAACAGGAACAGGAGTGAATCATAAGACGATGGTAAAACAGCAGGAATGCCCTTAACCAAAATGGCCACACAAGCAGGTTACTACAATAAGAATAGCCACATCACCTAAAATGATCATATTTATGTTTTGCATACTTTTCTTTCTCTACAATGATTATAAATGCAGCATTAAATTTCTCAGCCATTTGTAAAAACTTCCAATAATGAACCTGTAGTGTTTAACAGTAGCCCTTTTAGGAAATGTTTGTTCATGTTTATTACTAAACAGCGGGAACATTTAGGGTTGCCACCTGGCCAGTATTTTACCGGCCTGGCCGGTAAAAATGCTGGTTGATCCCAATGTTATTAATAGGGAAAAAAGCTAAATATAAAGGAAGGCCGGTATTTTTTTCCAGAAAAGGTGGCAACCCTAGGAACATTAGAGGGCACCCTCTATAGCAGGCCAGATACTATGCCTTAGGGATGATGCAGCCATGTGGAGCAGAGCTGGCAACTTCTCATCTTGTTTGTTATATGGCAATAAGCTTTGTTCTTATTGGTTCAGGAGTGTGAACCAATTGCTTCACAGAATGGATATTTTATCTGTTTTGTGAAACCGAGCTTTCATTTTGTTGATAGAATGAATCCTGTACTATAAAATCTTGCTTTCTGTCACAAATATCTATTTTGTCATTCAAATCTAGCTTGACATGCACTAGTTAGTTACACTATTATATATTATGTCAAAGTTTTTTTTTACATAATTCATTTTGTAAGTAACTTTGCACATAAGTGCGTCCGTTACATGGAGGTTATACATTTGTGAGACAGATTGCTTGTTAAAATGTACAGAATGGAGTTTGTGATATAATGACATCCTTTTGTGCACTAACCAGATTTTGTTCTCATTCTTTAATAGAAATAAGTCTTTTGTACATTTTTTTACATGTGTATGGTCGCAAATACTTACAACTCTACAAGAGACATTAATTCTGCGTATTAGGGATAGTTTTGTATACAGAATGTATTAGGGACAAACGGCACCCCATATTTTATATGTTATTTTAGTTTTATATGCCCCTTCCAATATAAAGGGTAATTTGTAAATGCTGTTCTCTATGGGGCAAATTCACTAAGATGCGAAGTTGCTCCAGGCACAACTTCGCCGCACTTTGCCAGGCGTAGTTTCGCCAGTGATCCGCAAATTCACTAAAATCCGAAGTTGCGCACAGGGGTAGCGTAAGGTTGCGAAGTTGCGCTAGCGTTGATTCGCTATATAAAGCGAAGTTACTCTAGTGAAGGCTAATTTGCATACGGCGCGAAATTCAAATTTCAATGGAGGAACACGTATCTGCATTACAAATGCCTAGAAAACCTTCAAATCAGCAAATATAAATTTTATTTTGCCCTACACATGTGCCCACTGTCTAGGTAAGTTGCCATGAGTCAGGAAATGTAGGGGGGAGGTAGGGGAGCCCCAAAAAATTTTCGATCTTTTTCAGCCTATCACCCATCATGTAGAAAACACGCCAGCGTTTTTTGGGACTTAGAAAAAAAAATTACTTTTTTTGAAACAATCCCTATCTACTCTATTGCGCTTTGCCAGGTCTGAGGTGGTGAAGGAAGTCTAGCGTAAAAGGTAGCGTTCAGTACACTGCGCAAGTTAGTGAATTTGCGTAGTTACATCGCTAGTGCAAATTCG
This sequence comes from Xenopus petersii, assembly GCA_038501925.1. NCBI lineage: Eukaryota > Metazoa > Chordata > Amphibia > Anura > Pipidae > Xenopus > Xenopus petersii. The sequence continues at coordinate 79,793,567 of CM076676.1, read as the reverse complement.
CCTGGAGTAAGAATGCGAAGTAACACTAGCGAAAATACGCCAGCGTTCGTTAGTGAATCTGCGCAGTAGCGAAAATGCCAAACGCTAGCGAATTAACGCTAGCGTTCGGCGCTTTGGCACTTAGTGAATTTGCGCCTATGTGTCAAACTCCAACCTTCCCTAAGCTACAGCTTTTGCTAGGCTTTGAGATAAAAAAGGGCTTATCTATTAAATTATAATGTGTTTTACTACTTACTGCTCCTCAAACAGTGACTTCAGTTTTTTCAATTTATAACAATGCACAAAATAAAAACATATTTATCAATTAAAGCAATAGGAAAAATTATGTTAATCATAACCCATATTCATTGGGCTACAGTTAACCTTTTAATCATTCCAGTTTTAAAAGTACAAAAAAGTTCAGTCCGAATGTGTTGTATACTTATGTTCTGTGTTACAAGAACAAAAGTGCAATGTGAATGGTGTGTAATACAGCTGCCTTTTCAGAGCACAGTGAGTAGTGCACCTTCCTTGAGCACTGGTTAATTCAATTCAGACCTGGGAACTAGCTCCAAGAAGTTTGAAGGTTCTTGTGTGGGTTTCCTCTGTGTACTTCTGTTTTTAATCATGATCCAAAAACATACAGGGCTTTTAACTGGCTCATGAAAAATTGACCATAGTGTGTTTGAATGTGACCTTAGAGTGCAAGCTCCACTGAGGCAGTAATTGATGTAAATGATGAATACTCTGCTTTATAATATTGTGTTGCTATTAAATAAGCTTACTGGGGAAGACCTGTTCACCGAAGATTTCTCTTACGTGGAGAGTTCCTTAAAATTGCAGAAGCAATTAGCTAGGCAACCAAATCACAGACCCAGCATCAGACTGGGTGGGGTCCAGGCCCACCAGGGCTGCAGCATCAGGGTCTACACCCCCTGGGGGCCCCCTCCACGGGCCCATGGGTCTGGGTTTTTTCCTGGTGTCCCGCAGGCCCAGTCCAACACTACATATACCCAGAGCCAAACAAATGTGTCTTTTTGGGCCTAGTACCAGAAAAAAGCCGATGAGGCAGGGTTAAAGACAGCAGGGTTAGGGTACAATTGAAAAACTAATTATGTAACTGACATATATTCATTGATCCTGACATAGGTGGAGTGTGATCTATCACAAAGACATCCTGTCATCCTGTCATATCATGGTTTGATGACTTTAGTTTTATGGTAGATTGTTTTAAATGTAAATTTTTTTTTTGCATTTAGATGGAGGAATACAAGGACTTCTCCTAGAAGCCCCAAGTTTGCAGTTCTCTTGTGCTGGGTCTATTTACTCAGTATTTCTACCTTATGCTTCAGTATTTTGTGCAAATGTTACCATTGTATTTTAGAGACACTGGAGATTTTTCAGAAATTGGTGTGTTTAAACATATGGAATACTTGTAAATTCATTGTTTTAATGCACATTGATACAGAATTAGCTTTGACAGCAGTTACTGTATATATCACATATATAGAGTGTGCGCGATATCTTCCGAGTTTATTTTTGAATTGTTGCAATATAATGCTTTTTTTTTTTAATGCAATGTTACTTACAGGCAAAGCCAAGAGAAACCCCGTAGCTTTAGTATATGCTAAACTATTTATGGGTTTTATTGCAATTGCAGGTAAAGTTGCTGTACCATGTTAGCCACAGGTTTTTTGAGAAATGTTTTATCTTCAAAATTGATTTGCAATCGCGCCACCTGCTGGTAAAAATGTATAGATATTTTTATAGTTGAGGTGCTATTGGAATTTCTTGCATTCATCAATCCTGTAGCTTCTACGATTATATTTAACTCTGTAATAAGTATGTGATCTGTTTTTCTGAGGGTGGGGGGAGGATGCACAGAACACTCTATTTTTTTTTAACAAATAGGAATAGCATGGGTATAGCATGTGTAATGTGTGGGATTATTCTCATATTTCTGGCAAAATGAATCAATTAAAGGTAGATGTAATTGCAACGCAGGTTTTTGTGTGTACATATTTAAACATCTATGTTTAATGGTGTATATAGGGTAGACAATTATGCCTTTTAAAAAGTGGTTTTCAGTAAAAAAAAAACTCATATATAAACAGCAAAAGGAGTCATGTAGCAATTTATTTTGTACAATCTCATAACAGCAAAGGTAACCAATTTTACACTAAGAGTTAAATGCTCTAGTTTAGTTAAATGCTTCAAATGGATATAGGTTTTTCAAAATTTTTGCAGTATACGCTGAATATTTTAAATTAGGAAATTGACATTTCTTGTTTATTTTAGAGAATGTCTGTATGTAATAGTTGATCATACTGGGTAGAGGGATTTAGAGAACTTGGAGGACTGCCCTGGAGGATGGGATAAAGTTACACCAAAACATCAGAATAAATATTTGAGCAATTTTAAGTTGTGTGTCCAGAATTGTATTTGCATTTAAGCAAAGCACAATTAACACAATTTTTTTTGTGTACTTTGTAAATACTTTGTAAATATAAGCTTAAAATACTGCTTACAACATTTGCATATTAACTGAAAGTTAGTTACAAAAAAAGGTTTAAGCAATTAAGTGATGATATGGGTTCATTTTACAGGTGTTGACATATCCATAGAAAAAAAATTGAAACTAGGGTCAATTCAATTAGGAGCCTATTATCCTTCCTGTAGGTTTTATAAAGTGTGGAATGACCAAAGGAAACCTGTACAGACTCAGGAACATGCAAACTTCTTGCAAATACATATCAGATCTGAATCGGACTGAGGACAACACTGAGCCACATTGAGGTCTCAGTCAATGTTGTGGGGAAGGCACATTGTATTTTTGGAACTACGGCAGTATAAAATACAGCTTGAATCTTCATGGTGTGCTGGGGATTATTGGTCATTATTCCCTAAATAACTGACTTCTGATGCTCAGTTAAGAGTCAGAATATAGTATCAAGGTGCTATATTTCTCCAGGGCATATGGTCCTAGGGATAGAACTGCTGCATTGGCTAGGAAATTTTCTATAAAATATTACTATAACTTTAAAAGCAATGTTTCCATAATGGAGTTGACTGTAAATGGAAGGTTAATTTTAGGTTGATGTCATATACACTATAACATTTTCAGACTGAGAAGGCCAGTAGTGGTGTTGTTAGGCATTACCTATTCAATTCAGAAAGAGGCAGCTTAATAGAGTTATCATTTATTATTATTTGGTATCTTGAGAAAATATTCAGATAATCTTAATTGTCTTTATCATAAGAACAGTTGAGTTTCAGAAAACAACCTCTCAAATGTCAGATTGGATTAAAACAATGCATAGCTACTTTTAAAATAGAATAAAGTAGAATGAATAGGCAAACGTGATTTTACAATGGCCCATTAAGTGTTGAGATGCCTGTTCAAAAAATTAATTACATTTTATTTCTAATTTGCAGCTTGCGTTAGGGGTATTTCAAATTGGCTTCATTGTCAGGTATTTGTCAGGTCCATTAGTTGGTGGATTTACTTGGGCAGCTGCTTTTCAAGTACTTGTTTCACAAATAAAACAATGGCTGAGTGTCCCTGCAAAGAACTACAATGGAGTGCTCTCAATAATATATGTAAGTACCTTTTAACCCATATGTAATATAAAAATAATTTTATTATTAATAGCAATAACATGTAATATTAGTTTATGTTAAAAATGTGTAAATATGTGTTCTGTAAGAGGGATAAAGTCTACCCTTGGGCAGCATGACAGTGTAGAATACCAGAATAAGTAATTGAATGGGATCTGCTATACAAAATGCTTGAAACCTGGGTTTTTCAGTATAAGGTGTTTTTCCTTAATTTGGATCATCATACCTTAATGGGGTTATGTAATAAAACGTACAACGTTTGCCCAGGAGCAGTAACCAATAGCAATCAATAAGCAAGTGGCATTTACTGGTCACCTGTTTAAAGGCAAACATCTTATTGGTTGCCATGGGCAAACTGGGCAAACTTAGTGCCTTTTATTACATATGGGGGTAAGTCTGCTAAAAATTATTTAAACATTAAATAATCCCAATAGGTTTGTTTTGCCACCAGTGTGGATTAATGCATTTTAGTTGGGTCAAGTACAAGCTACTGTTTGATTATTACAGAGAGAAAGGGTACAATTAAGAAAAGGGGTGAAAATAGCCTGTCTGGATTTCCCCATTTAGAAATCTGGACATGACTTTAAAGTGAATGGTATGGTGATCAGCCAATCTTGTATTTCCAAATCATAACCCCACCCCCTGATGTCATAGACCCCCCAAAACATCTTCCGCCTTGCCCCCACTACTCACCCTGCCCCTGACGTAATTTTGCCCCGCCTGGACTTTTCAAAAAGTTGACCACCCTAAACGTGACATTAATATACATTTCAAATAAATCATGTATCTCTGAATTCCAACTTGAGAAATGTTTATGTGAAGTACACAGATCAGAATCATCAGACACATTCTTTTTATTTTTTTCTTCAGACAATTATAGATATCTTTTCTAACATCGGCAAGACCAATATAGCTGATCTGATTGCTGGAATTTTAGCTTTCATTGTGTGTGCTGTTGTGAAAGAAATCAATGAGCGATACAAACATATCCTTCGAATACCAATTCCTATAGAAATTATTGTGGTAAGTTATCATGCATACTTTCATATTATTTCTATATTTATTTTAATGTTTATTGTTCTTTATCTTATTATTCTTTGTTTATTCTGTTTATTTTAACAATAGACAATTATAGCTACAGGGATTTCGTATGGAGCAAATCTGGAGAAAGTATATAATGCTGGAATCATAAAGAATATTCCGAGGGGGTAAGAGAATATCTTATATATGTTAAATATATATATATATATATATATATATATATATATATATATACATACATACTATTTTAAAATAACACTTACCTTTTGTCCAATGTCCAAAATGAGTTGATTATGAATGACTTCAAAAGATTCTTCTACAATTATATAAATCTGGTGTGCATTTTACAAACAGGAGGGGTTGTGGGAGCACTCCAAGTAATATATATCTCAAGCAAACTGGAGCACACACATGCAAAGTAGGCAACTGCCTGGGTGCTGGTTACATAATAATACAAATAGCAACCAAAAAAACGCACTCACATGACTTAATTCGTGCAAAAAAAATGGTGGAATAAAACCATATTTTTGCACGAATCAAGTCCATTTTTTTGCACGAATCAAGTCCTGTGAGTGCGGTTTTTTGGTTGCTATATATATATATATATATATATATATATATATATATATATAGGTACAATAGAAGTGCAACTGATCTGGCCTAATTAGATACAAATACTGTACACAAAAGCATATACGTTCCATGGTCCCGTTTCATTAGGAATTCATCAATGCAAGTGCATATACCTTTACCTTCAAAAACAGGAGTTTTAGTTACAAAGTTCTGATCATAAAATTGACAAGCCACCTTTACATGTCAAGGTAAACTCCATATGGGGATCCTAAACATTTATGAAGGTCATATTTTTCATTGGCTGGCATCTCCATATCTGCATTTCATGGGAAAAGTGTTTTCTAACCTAGGCAATCAACCAGTCACAGGCTTGATACTCCCCTACTATTAACCTTTATCAGAGATAAATTGCCAAGACCAAAACATTGTTATGACAGGCATTTTATTGGAGAGAGATATTGCCAAGACCAAAACATTGTTATGACAGGCATTTTATTGGAGAGAGATCATCCAGAACAAAACTAATTTTTTAATTAAAATATAAGCACAATGGAAGTGCAGATTTCCTGCAACATACAAAAGAGAGGGGATTGATCAATTCCCTGTTCCATTAGTAATTTTAACTATGAGCAAATGCATATATCTTCAAATACAGGGGTTTTCAGTTACAAAGTTATGATCATAAAATCATACAAAAAAAAAACAACTATACCACGTAACGTGCATTTCAGATGTATGATGATAAAGGGATTGCTTATCTTTACATTAACATTTGGGGGCAGATTTATCAAGGGTCGAATTTCGAGGGTTAAAAAATCCTCTAATTCGACCCTCGATTCGAGTAAAATCCTTCAAATCCGAATATCGAATTAGAAGGATTTTAGCACAAAAGCTTTGATTGAACGATCAAATAAAAATTGTTCGATCAAATGATGGAATCGTTCGAATCGAACGATTTTAAGCGATCGATCGAAGGATTTTTATTCAACAAAAAAAAACTTAGAAAAGTGTTGGGGAAGGTCCCCATAGGCTAACATTGGACTTCGGTAGCTTTAATTTGGCAAAGGCAAAGTTTTTTTTAACGAGACAGTACTTCGATTATCGATTGGTCGAACGATTTTTACTTTTTTTACTCATTCGATTCGATAGAAATCGATCGAATTTGACCAATTCTTTGACTTTCAAATTAGAATATTTTTTGATTCGAACTATTCACTCGAGTTTAGTAAATCTGCCCCTTGGTATGTTATAGAATTTTAATTCTAAGCAACTTTTCAACTGGCCTTTATTTTTTATAGTTTTTGAATTATTTGCCTTCTTCTTCTCTCTTTGCATATTTCAAATTGGGGTCACTGGCCCCATCTAAAAAACATAGGCACTGTAAGGCCTCAAATGTATTGTTATTACAACTTTTTATTACTCATCTTTCTATTCAGGCTATATCCTATTCATATTCCAGTCTCTTATTCAAATCAATGCATGGTTAATAGGGAAATATGGACCTAAAATTGCAAATTGGAAAGTTGCTGAATAAAAAGCAAGATACTACAAACACTACAAGTAATAAAACATGAAAACCAATTGCAGAATATTACCATCTACATCATACTAAAAGTCAAAGGCGAACAACCACTTTAAGTTAATCACTGTTACATAACAAATGAATCCACTGGCAGCTAGGAAGGTCTCATTTAGATAAAAATTTCCTATGTTATTAAACAGACAAAATTCTTAGCACAGATATTGTGGTCAAAAGTTTACAGAAAGTATTTTCAAACCATTTGTAATATAAATGCAGTTGTTTTAACCAAACTTTTCAGCTTTTAAAGTACTGTATATGTATTCTCTATTCAATATCTACTTCATTTATACTTGTATGTTAAATTTTTAAACATATAAAGCCTTATTTATGAACTTAAGTGCAAGTACAAAGTGAAAGTTTGGATGCAAAAATGAGTGGACTTTGATGTTATTTACAAATTGTACTTACAGATTTCTACCTCCAGTGACTCCGAATTTCAGTATTTTTTCGGAACTCATTGGCTCAGCATTTTCCATTGGAATAGTAGCTTATGCTGTAGCTGTGTCTGTGGCAAAAGTTTATGGTACTAAGAACAAATATCCAATTATTGGGAATCAAGTAAGTACTAGTTATGTCATTTAACACCAGAAAATTACTTCATGTGCATTGTGTGCAATGGTTGGTGCCATAAAAAAAATGTTAACACCTAAGAACAGTAGTGCTGGTGTTTTCAGCTCAGAAGAGCTGACTATTTCAGGTGTTGGGAAGTGGCTTCGGGTCTACAATGTGCTCTGTGTGTTAAGCAAGAATATGCAAGAGTGATCTCCATCAGTTGCTTTTAATTTTGCACATTTTTTTCTACAGTTGGATATTTTCAAAAGAATAAAAACCTGGTGAGCTTTTTTTTTTTTAAATGTGGTTTAAAATAAAAACCATTGTGGGGGGAATATCAATTGATGCAAGAAAATGTAAGAAAGATAAACATCTCTCTAGATTTTTTTTTTTTAACTTTGGATTGCCAGAACCAAGCTACAAATGATAATACATATAATATCCCTAGGTACCAATCAAATTTGTTTGTCTGTTGTTGAAATGTTGTTAAAATCTTATAGTTCTTGCTAAAAACTGGTAATGAAATCTTTACAAAACAGTTAAGAAACTTTTAAGGTAGATTAAGAGTTGAACTTTTTGCATTGCTTCTTTGGACTTGGAGATGACTTGTGATTTATTCAGGGTGTTTTTTTCAATTTCCACTTAGGAATTTATTGCACATGGAATTAGCAATATGTTTGGTGGTGCCTTTTCATGTTTTTGTTCTTCAACCGCACTGTCCCGTACTGCCATCCAAGATAGCATAGGAGGGAAGACTCAGGTGAGTACTAGTATGTTGCTTGAATTTTGTTCTGTAGTATCTTTCTCAGTAAATTTACTTTGTTTTAATGTTGACAATGTTGTGAACCTTCTAGTTACAAGTATGAAATTCATTATGGGAATTTTTGGCGTCTAGAATTTCCAGATAAGGGTGTTAGTATCAAGTACAAAGTACTGTTGTATTATTACATTAAAAAAAGAAAATCAGTCAAAAATAATATTTTCAGAATAAAAAAAGGCAATACAATATTTTCTAATTATCTGGATAATTTGTTTTTGCATAACAGAACTCATATTTGTTTAAAGCCTAAAATGGGACATTATCTTCTGTAAAGCTACCCTCCTGGAGGCCTGCAGTCTTGATATGGCCCTCTAAGATTTTTTTATGGTCCCTAGACTGTGTATGAGCTCCACAGATATCCTCTTTTTATTATAATCTTCTCCATAAAGTCATAATTGCTAATTACACCCTCTGCCATGTAAGGCAGCCACTATTACTGTAAAATTGATTGCTTTATAAGTTAGGGTTCTTAGCTCTGAGCCTAACCCTGAAACCTGAAGAACTTCATTTTAGTCTGTTCTTTATCCTTTGACCTGTCTGACAAGGATGACCCCATCGGGAGCACAAGATATAGCCAACATAACCTCTGGGTCACAGAGATACCAACTGCAACAAAGTGTTCCATCTGAAGGACGCCCTAAACCCCTAGTCTAGTAAATAATTAGCCCACTATAACAAACCAATCAGACAGGTTTAATCTACAGTCGCTCTGCCCACAGGCAACTATTTGTACTAAAAAAATAAGTGGTATTTATAAATGGTATATTTGCTTGAGCATAAGTCTGGATTCACCAACTCCCTAGTGTAAAAGAGAATTTGCTTAGAGGTGGCATATTCCTTTAAGAGTACCTGGTGGTCTAGCGGTCCCTGGTTGTCCGGTGGGAAGACATCGGGGACGCCCAAAGGACCCGAGTGTGCACATCCGTTGTGCTCGGGTCGTTGTTCCGTCGAACATGCATATGCAGTGACGCCATCGCATGCGGCACAAAATTCTAATATTTAAAGGGGCCATGGGCAATAACACACTACCCAACATAGGTTCTGTTTGCTTAGTTCGGGGTTAATACTTCAAAAGGCAAAAGTAGTTTTAGGAAAATTGAAAGCTCTTTAAAAGGCACTAACAGACAATTGTGCCCCTTAAAATAAAATCCCATTTTTACTTTCTTTAATGAAAAATAAATCTATCTCCAATATACTTTAATTAAAAAATGTCTACCATTTTATAAGAAACCTGACTGTGCAGTGAAATTATTCCCCCATCACTTTACTTGCACTGACTGCTTGTGGATAGGAAACTTCAGATGGTCTCTATCTGCACTGCATGGAAATGACCATACTTTCAAAATGCAGGGGGGAGCCCCCCACCTTACTTCCCTGACCTCAATCAGCTTTGTTTGTTTACCTGTAAAGCAGCCGGGGACAGTTTAAAGATTTGTATCTGCAGACCCAGTGCAGTCTGCATATTCTGAGTATTAATCAGTCTTCTGTATTGGCTTCTATGACAGATATTATTTTACTTGTGCTGTTTTGATAATTTATGATGATCCCTAAGCTTAACCTCCCAACTGAAGCCCAGACCACACTGAGTATGTGTGTAGTCTTGCAAAGATGTTTAACATAGTTACAAGATGACAGTCCCCCCGTGGCCAACTTTGAAAACATAAATCATCTGTTTTATTAGGCTTCTGGTGCAGTAAGTTCATGTTTATATTTAGTATACAAAATACAGCATTTCTATCATTATTCTATTTTAGACTTTAGTTCCAAATGTAATTAGCAAAAGCTGCACCTTTTATAACACCTTAGGATGTTAGCTGTTTCATTCTCTTTTAATGCCACATGTAGTAATTATAATGATGAATGCTATTTACTGAAAGAGTTATCTGTATTAACAGAGATAAAACGATAAACATCAACATTTTGTACACTTGCAGATTGCTAGCCTCTTCTCAGCTGGTATTGTGTTAATTGCTATTTTGGCAATTGGCAAGCTCCTTGAACCCCTGCAAAAGGTGCGTATAAACATTTACTAGTGATTGCACATGGTATCATGGTGGAGGATTGAAATGCATTATCAACCATGGTTACTGATAACTCTGTATGCATTTGTTTCCAGTCTGTGCTGTCTGCCATTGTCATAGTCAATTTAAAAGGGATGTTCTGGCAGATCCAGGATGTACCACGCTTATGGAAACAAAACAAATGGGACTCGGTAAGTTAATAAGTCAATTAGTTTTATCACTCTTGTTTCTGAGGAAAATAAATGAATAAAGACGTTAAAAAAATGAAATTACTACCTGATGCCGGGATTTTCCACTTCTCTATTAACTAGGAATAGTGGGAATTTGTTTGGACCTCTACATTTAAACATAGACAGTTCAAAACTGCAAAATAAAGCAGGTATTGCAATACAAAATCGCCTTGGTTTTAGTCGCCCATAGTAACTAATTAGCAGATAGTATTTTATGTTCTACTGTTTAAAAGCAAAATCTGATGTATTTGTATTTTGAAATGTATGAGTTCTCCTAGAACCTGAGAAAATGTTTAGGGGAGGTCGACGCTTCTCTGATGAGGAGTATGTCACGTCATACTATTATTATAAATGCAGATATTCAGTGAAGAAAGGTTTATTGCACATAGTTTGGTACTCTCACAATATTATCAATGTTAACAAGGGCAGAGGGCAACGTGCAATTTTGGATGTAAATTATTGTTTTGTAGCCACAGTGCAGTATCTTCTCATAATTACAGTGTACTTGCAGCCATGAGGGGGAGATGCAAATGACACGATTTTTGGAGTCTGACTGTATAATTTCCAACAAAAGAATGTCTGCACGTGATTCTCTAGGCCAAAGAAGATGCGCCTAGTGACACTGCCCGCTGTAGGAACCCTCAAGCTACCCAAACTACGATAACAGTAGCTCTAGGGTTCACCAATGTCAGTAGGTGCACTTGTGTATAATTTGCAACAGAAGGCAGAAACTATGCAGAAGTGCAAGGAGTGGCTTCAGACACAAGTACCTCTAGCGAATGCTGTTAATTCACGCAATGGTTGCAAATATTTTTTTCTGACCGTAACTGTACTTGTGGCTGTAAATGGTCTCTATAGCTTATTTTATGTTAATGGCTACATGTCACTTTGTTTAAAAATTTGAGAAAAAGAATATCCCATATTTCCCAACGTTTTCAAATTGATCAATCTATTTATAATTTCATGGAATAGTGTAAACAATAATTAATACCAGTTAATTAGATTGAACCAATTAATTACCCTCGCAATCAATTAATACTGAATTGAACCAATGGGGTACCCTCCAATCAATTACTGCTGAATTCATTAACTATTATTAAATCATATGTATTTTTAACCAATAAATGAGGATTTAAAAGAATAAAATTATGTTTCTCAATATATAGGAAAAAACCAAACTGTGGTTGGTTTTAGCGACACACAATTTGGTTTTAACCTTGTAACAGTTTTTTTTTCTATGCTCTGCATTCGTTGCCTCATATCTTCCTCTCTTCCTTGCTCCTATGGGTCCTTGGATTTGTGGTTTTTCAGGGAAGGTAACCACTTATCAACAGATAGGGAAGATAATAATTGTGACCACAGTCCTTGATGACTTCTCCAGCTTTGTGGTGTCCCAAAATTAGCAAACATTGACATAGATCTTATGGGACAACTCCTCCTTCTATGAAATTCTTTTTCCTATCCTGTATTTCAATGAATTTGAGCATGAGTTCTAATTATTTTGTTTTGATCAATTACTTCGTATAGCACAAGTCACTTTAATTATAAGAATTAACATTTTAACTAATGTAATCTAATTATTTCTGGCATTTTACAGTGGTGGGGAGAACTTGAATTTATATATAATCAGTTTAGGCAAACGCACAGAGCACTTTCTTTAATACAAGAAAGACACTCATTTATTAGTATAATTTATTTATTTATTTTTCCATTTCATACTTATAACAAACATGAATTTATAACAGTAAATGAACTTAGCAGCAATTCATTTGGAGGGCAATTAATTAAGTCAGGTACTAGCACAGAGCACTTTTATTAACACATGAGAGTAATATATTGAGAAACATAATTTATTCGTTTCATTCCTCATTTATTGGTTAAAATACATATGATTTAATAATAGTTAATTAATTCAGCAGTAATTGATTGGAGGGTACTCAAATGAATCAATTCAGTATTAATTGATTTTGAGATTAATTAGTTACATTTAATTAACTGGTATCAATTATTATTTACACTATTCCATGAAATTATAATAGACTGATCAGTTTGCAAAAAGTTGGGAAATACGTGGTATTCTTTTTCACTTATTTTTAAATATTTTGGATATACTGACATAGTCAGATCCCTATATAACCCCTACTCGATCAATTAAGCTATATTGCAGGTAGATCGATATCCAATTTAGTACATGTCACTTTGTCACTCTTTTGATACAGTATATTTTGTAACATTATAGAACATTAGAATTATGCTTTTTACATTTCAGAATTTCCCATTAAAGTAGAAGGAAAGTTGACACTGGACTGGGTTTTTTCTCAGCGAACACCACGTCGATCCTCTTACTGCTTCTTTTTTCTTTGTGACAAAGCTGGCTTTTCACTATACTGCACATGGGTTGGCCCAGTGGCCTAGAAAAAAAAAGCAGCAGAAGAGGATTGCTCCATGGTGCTCACTGAACAATCAGTGAAGTTTTCTGTTAGCAGAAGCACTGGCCCTAAGCATGAAGTAAATGATTACCTAGGCACCCCCCCCCCCCCCCAGTGATCCACACTTTCCTTCTCGTTTAAGAAGGCAATAAAATATTTAATCATATGAAAATTACCTAAATAATCTACATGACCAAAAATATCATTGATTAATGATAGTGAATTTTGGTTTCAGGTGATCTGGGTTGTTACATGTGTTTCATCTATTATCCTGGGACTTGATTTAGGATTATTGGTTGGTTTACTCTTTGGACTATTGACTGTTATTATTCGTGTTCAATTGTAAGTACATTTATTTCAATATGCAATGGGCCTGTAGTACATGGATTCATACAATAGAATTTATTAGTGTGGTCAGTTAAAAGGCATAATAAAACTGTCATGTTTATTAAAATATATATGGCATTTTATTGTTTATGGAAGTCGCTAACAACAATGGGCAGTCCTGGCCTAGGAAGCTCATACATAATAACTTACTAAAAAGATTTGAATTATCATTGCTTGTTTTTATTTAATATGACAGACTGAATAATATATATAAATTATATTCATCGAGCATGAATTATCCATCTGTTTACCATTTATAACTTTTATTTTGAAAATAAATTGAGATGTCTCTAACAGAGCTTTCTTATATGTCCAATACTCCATATTATGTGACTAACATTTTCTTGCTTACATACATGCACACTTTACATGCTGAGATCCAGAAAGAATGTTTTAACAGAGAGGCTCCTGAAGTTATATAACTTCAGGAACTTGTAATTGTTAATAACAACAATATACATTAATAAAATTTGAGAACAAAAAAGAACTCAATTACAAAGTCACCAATAACATGCTACAGCCTATATATTCTATATACTTGCGTTGCTAGTCAGTTTGCCAGTTGTACCAGCATTAATCCATTTGGCGCATGGTACGTATACTCTGGCACAAGAGAGCCCTGCACTTTACACCTACCTTGATCAGGTGGCGATAATAGACAAGGATAAATTCAAAATTATAATGGGACAGGCAGGCAAAGAAGTGTATAAATTATCTTTGTGCTACATTATATTCATCATGCATTTTTTGCATATATGATCGTTATTTAGGTGTCTAGCTGATTCATCAAAAACTCTCTCAATTCCAGTTTTATTTCGCAGAAAACTCGATCAAAACGAGTTTTTATATTTCACAACTCGAATTCTCAGAATCAAGTTTTTTCCATTCGAGTCTTTTCTTAAAGGGGAACAATCGGTAATATTAAAATTTAATATAAGCTTCATCATACTCAAATACGAAACTTTCTTAATACAATCAATTAAATATTCAGTATCATTTCTGAAATAATCAAGTTAGTCTTCACTATCCCTCTCTCAGCATCTGTTTCTCTTCATTCCGTCTTCTTGCAGGAGTTGGGTGTCAGATACTCATTGACAGTTAGATCCAATATATCTTATAGGGGAGCTCAATTTGCCTAGAAGATGTATTCGAGCTCACTCTATTAAAATCACCAGGCAGCATGTCTCTCTACATTCAGGATTTGTGCAAAAGGCCGCTATTTTGTTTTTTTTATTTTGTTTTTACTGGAATCAGTTATTTGAGTGAGCTCTAATACATCTGCTGGGAAAGGAAGCCCCCTATAAGATATATTGGATCTAACTGTCAATGAATATCTGACACCCAACTGCTGCATGAAGACAGAATGAAGAGAAACAGATGCTGAGGGAGGAATAGTGAAGAGAAACTTAATTATTTCAGAAATGGTACAGAATTTTTAATTGATTGCATTTAGAAAGTTTCTTATTTCAGTATGGTGATCATATATTCAATTTTCATTTTCACAATAGTTCCCCTTTAAATAGGAAACCATTCAAGTTGTGAGTTCATTCGAGGTATAAAAAACTCTATACAAAAAACTCTATCTCTATACATTCGACCTTTGATAAATAACCCTAAAAGTGCCCCTTAGTCTAATTTGCACAAATGAAATACAAGTGCCCCTTAGTCTAATTTGCACAAATGATGTACAACTATGCCAAAATTAAAAATTGGTTTATTTGGATCTTAAGAAATGTATATAAACTTAAAGTCAAACTATGAATATCTGACTTTCTTTCAGCCCCTCCAGTAGTTCTCTTGGAAATGTCCCAGGCACAGATATCTACAAGAATGTCAAAATATACAAACATGTAAGTGTTCATTCTAAAAATGTACACTCTCCATAATATGTATTGTTTTAAATCATTTTCTATCCTTAAAAAATCACAGTCAGAAAAAAATTACACTGGGCTTGGCTGTATTTTTAAATGTACTGTAAGCAAATACTGAGGTTTTGGCAGACTTGTGTATCTCTTTTCAAGCTTAATTAAATTTAATGATTTTATGGCCTATTAACCATTTGACAGATTGAACTAAAAATCCTCTCAGGAATAAACTGATTAATATAAACCTGTATCTATAAATAAACTTATAGGTATTTTTTGTTGAGATTTGAAGTAAATACTTATTTGCTGTCCTAGATATTCTGTGAACTATGGCCGAATGGCTGATTCCACAATATTTATATATATATATATATATATATATATATATATATATATATATATATATATATATATATATATATATCAACGAAAAAATAGCCGCACCACCAGGACTTTCGTGAAAAACAAATAGTGTTTTTATTCAACGTTTCAGCCCCGTACTTGGGCCGTCATCAGGAAGTGTAAATCCCTGTTCCCCAAACCCCACATTTAAGCATTTACAATTGGCGCCAAACAACGTCCAGTAGTGACGTTCTGTCTGGGCGTCTGACGTAATCAATGACGTGTACAAGAGTGACGTGTGTTAACGTTAGTGCCTTTTATCTTAAATTAGCAATAAGCCGAATCATATATATGAAAATCTTAAGTGACTACCGTATATACTCGTGTATAAGCCGACCCGTGTATAAGCCGAGGTACCTAATTTACCTAAGAAAACTGTAAAAATGTATTGACTCGTGTATAAGCCTAGGGGCCCCATGTCAGATTTCAAAATGTGAATGTGACCCGGCCGCAACAATTGGGGGACACTGGGCAGGTACCTGTTACTGTCTGTGACTGACTGTGTCGCCGCCCGGATTTCATGTTTGCTTCCCTCTGCCACCCCTATTTCATGTTTGCTTCCCTCTGCCACTTCCCCCCCTGCCCTCCCCATCTGTCGCTCTCCCCACCCCGGCCCTCACGTCTGCTGCTCTTCCCTCTGTCACATACCTCCTTCCGCGGCCCCAGCAGGACTGTCTGTGACTGACTGTGTCGCCGCCCGGAGCAGGTCCAGGAGCCGCTACCCACGTGGCGGCCATGGGCGCCGCCATTTTGGGAGCGAACGCCGGCAGGGAAGGACGCGCCGCCCGGAGCTCCTGGACCTGCTCCGGGCGGCGACACAGTCAGTCACAGACAGTCCTGCTGGGGCCGCGGAAGGAGGTATGACCCGCGTATAAGCCGAGTTTGAGTTTTTCAGCACATTTTGGGTGCTGAAAAACTCGGCTTATACGCGAGTATATACGGTAAGTACATCCTATAACCGATGTACCTCGTGTACCGAAGTGTGCAGTTTGGTGTCCCATAAAAAGATCAAACAACCATCACCAGCATTAAGAACATTATTACCCTTTAGCATCATTTCATTCTTGGCACCCCTTGCGGAAAGTACCTGTGGCTTTTTAGTACTGCTTACCCTTGTCGCCCCCTCTGCAGATACGGTGCAACACTCAGCGTGGGACACCCGATCCTTGTGACTGGCTGTGCTAAGCCTCTCTTGGCTTTCCGTCTTTACACGGGTTGCCAAGGCAACCTTCCGCTCGTATTTTACGGCTTCTCTGGTATGTTTCGTCTGACTCCCGTCCTTCAGCACTTACCGTGTGTCACACACAGGGAGTCTTGGCTGGCTGCACTATCGTAAGACAGTGCTCCCTCCACGTCTCCTCCTGTTATCTACATAGACCATTCTTCCCACGTTTTCGGGGCTATTATGCGGTTGTGCTTGGGAGTCAGTACTGACACTTTATGTGTCGAAATTATTCTTGTTGGTTGCCATTCAAATGTACAGTACATGTTTGCATGCAGCCAAGTCACCTCCCGTGCGAAACTACGGGTGTACCCACCGTTGTCCCGTGCAACTGCCAGGGGCTTCGACCTACTTGCCAGCCAGTATCTTTCCCCTTCTGGATGTCTCCCGATGTGCTAAGGGTAATAAAAAGAACAATGTTATGCTCTATAAAATAAAATAATTTAGGTTGGTGCCCCATATACAACATATATAGCGAAGATCTAGGAAAATCAAAAAAATCAAAAAAACAACAAAAAAAACAACAAAAAGGGGCAAAAGTGGCAATAATAGTCCAACCTAGAAAAAAGACGGCACCCTATATAGCCATAGCATATATAGAGATAAACAATAGTCAGCATTTAAATCTGGAACTAGTGTGTAACTATATAGTTACAAAGTTGCTTAGTAGAACGGAGTCATGGGAAGTGTCTCGTTGAGGCCTCTGGGTGAAACAGTATCCAACTTGAAGATCCACATTGATTCCTTTTGTAGCAATTTCAATCCTCTATCTCCCCCTCTCCGGGGTGCTGGAACATGGTCAATGATCATGTGTCGAAACTGGGGGACAGTGTGTTTCTGTTGTAACCAATGTCTCGGTATTGGTTGGTCAGCCTTCCCTGAGGAGAGTGCCAATCTTATGGCACTTCTATGGTTGTTCATCCTTTCTCTGTAGGTAGTTGAAGCCTTCCCTATATAGTAAAGACCACATGGGCACCATGCCATGTATACCACATGGTCACTGGTGCATGTTAATCTGTGTTTGATGTTGTACCTGTGTCCAGTCCTGGGGTGCGTAAACTGGGTCCCCTGGAGCATACCGCTACAAGTCAAACAGCCTGAGCATTTGAAACAACACATTTTTAGTGGTCCCCCCAGCCAAGTTTTCTGTTTCAAAGAGGCATCATCCTTCAAATCTTTTACTACTAGCATATCGCTCAAATTCTGTCCTCTCCTATAAGCTAGCAGTGGTCTTTTTTTGTCAAGAAATGGCAATTGTGTATCCGAATTAATTATCTCCCATCTATCGGTAATAGCTTTTTTCATTTGTATGCTCACATCTGACCAGCAGGTGGTGAATACCAAATCTGGTTGTGTCTTTACTCCTTTGTTAGACTCTTGTAGGAGGTCCTCCTGATTGTGGGTTTTGGCTCTGTCCAATTGTTCATCGATTAGTTTCCTAGGGTAGCCCCTTTGTTCGAATTGTTCCGCAAGTTCACACAGTTGTAGTTCCGCAGTATCCCTATTCGTATTATTTCTGATCACCCTGAGAAATTGTGATTATAAAACCCCTTGGGACATATGTGGGGGATGGTGGGACTGTGCCTGGATTAAGCTGTTCCTATCCGTCGGTTTTCTATATAGCGTAGTCGCTACCCTGTCACCTTGTTTGCATATAGTTATATCCAAAAAGTGTATTTGTTGTCTGTCATATGTCAGTGTCATTCTGATGGGGGAGTCTAGGCTATTGAGTGACTGGAAAAATGATAGAAGGTCATTTTCGGTGCTGACAGAGACTTATGTATCTTTGGCAGTGTGTATATAAATGGTACCCTGGGGAACTTAGTTCTAAGGTACTGTCCCATTTCTTCAGTGATCCACCCTGTTTGTACACCCATATCTATTTCCAAGTCTAATTTCTTTTTAAATTTCTCAGTGGGATCACTTTTAAGTCACTTAAAATATACACTGGTGCACTCAAAAAACTCAGTCAATGCCTTGGTGCTGGTCAAAATCAGATTAATTTCAAAATCACAGGCTGCACTCACAGGACTTTACTTAGTGCAATATATATATATATAAAACATTGTATATCTATCACTTTTTCTTGTATCTGCAGATTTCTGAGCCTGCAGGAATGAAAATTATTCGTTTTTCAAGTGCTATTTTCTATGGGAACGTTGAGGGACTAACAAATGCTGTTAAATCATTTGTAAGTTTTCTTTATAAAAATATACCAACATTGTATTTTGCCTATTAAACATATAAAAGAAACCCTTATTATACATATTCTGAATTGTCACAGGTTGGATTTGATGCTGTCAATGTATTTAACAAGAGAAACAAAGCCCTACAGAAGATAAAGAAGCTTATTAAGAAAGGAGAAATTCAGTCAACACAGGTGATTTATATTCTATAATATGTACCATCTTCTGTTCCAGAATACAAATAAAAACCCTCCCATCGTTGTGCTATTTATGATGGGTCTGAATTCAGCATAAGAAACAGACATCTTGAAAATAAGAACTTTATTGTGGGTGTTCAAGTATCACAGGATCCAGCCCAGTGCATCAGAATTTACTGCATTTATGCTTTGTTTACACTTGACAAGCACATTTCCTATTGTACTTTATAGGCCCTGTATTTAATGATTGTTTTTTATTATGCATCTAGAAAGGCATCTCAGACTTTGCTAAAAACAAAGTATTCACTTGACTTACATTTAATGGATAGGAAGAATCGGGAGTATACAGCAGCTAGGAAAGAAAGAGTCTTGCTTTGCTTGTGAGAGTGCATAAGAAACTAATAGTGGAAAATGTTAGCTTGTGCACTGGATCTTCTACCTTCATATCACTCACTGGAGCATAATGATAATATTTGTGAGTTTAGTCAGATTTGAGAGTTTTAAACTCATCTATTCTGATGTTGTAAGTGGGCATAGTCAGTCTTGGAGAAGTGAATGTAATAATAGCATTGACATAAATTTCAGGATAAAATAAGTGGACGTATATTGGACAGCACTTACAGACGTAAATAGGAAAAGCCCATTTCCTGTATTGTTATTCCATATGAATGGAAGAAGGACCTTGATTTGCTTAAAAAATCTATTGTAGATGCAAATTGGAGAACTTTAGAGAATGTACAGTAAATTTAATCCCATAATGTAAGAGAAATAGGTTCGAACATTGCATTTCAACATGTCCTGTTGCATCATGTTGAACCTAACGTTGTTGTCCTCTTTTTCTTAAGACATCAAATGATTTAATTCAAAGTTTGTATCTTTACAGAATGGTAAAATTAGCAACACAGGTACTGATAATGAAGCTTTTGAGCCAGATGATGATCCTGAGAACCCAGAAGAAGTAGAGAATACAGAGGTTCAAACAAAAGAAATTGAAATCCGAGTAGACTGGAATTCAGAACTGCCTGTGAAAGTGTCTGTTCCAAAAGTCTCCATTCACAGCATCATTTTTGATTTTGGACAAATACTTTTTATCGATTCTGTTGCAGTTAAAGCACTAAAAATGGTAGGTATGACGAGTGGCAACGGTTATTTTGCTTTATTATTACACAGATTTGCTAAATACTAAGATATTTTTTTCCAGTAGTATTGGCTTTTGATTTCAAAGGCTCTAAAATGATCACATCCCAGAATATGTGTATTAGGGATGCACCGAATCCACTATTTTGGATTTGGCCGAACCCCCGAATCCTTTGTGAAAGATTCGGCCGAATACCGAACCGAATCCGAACCCTAATTTGCATATGCAAATTAGGGGTGGGAAGGGGGAAAAATGTACTTCCTTGTTTTGTGACGAAAAGTCACGTGATTTCCCTCCCCATCCCTAATTTGCATATGCAAATTAGATTCGGTTCAGCAGGGCAGAAGGATTCGGCTGAATCCGAATCCTGCTGAAAAAGAATCTTGGCCGAATCCCGAACCGAATCCTGGATTCGGTGCATCCCTAATGTGTATGTTATGCTTATATAGGATATCAGAGTCAAACTCACCAACTATATTTATAGGGGAGAATTAAAGGACATCTAGCCCCCAAAAAAGTGTTTTTTCCACTGGATGTTCAGGCTAACAGAGCTTGCAGAAACAATGGGGGAAGCAAATTAGGGGTGGGAAGGGGGAAAAAATTGACTTCCTTGTTTTGTGACGAGAAGTCACGTGATTTCCCTCCCCATCCCTATTTTGCATATGCAAATTAGGATTCGGATTCGCTTCGGCAGGGCAGAAGGATTTGGCCAAATCCGAATCCTGCTGAAAAAGGCAGAATCTTGGCCGAATCCCGAACCGAATCCTGGATTCGGTGCATCCCTAATGTGTATGTTATGCTTATATAGGATATCAGAGTCAAACTCACCAACTATATTTATAGGGGAGGATTAAAGGACATCTAGCCCCCAAAAAAGTGTTTTTTCCACTGGATGTTCAGGCTAACAGAGCTTGCAGAAACAATGGGGGAAGCAATAGTGTTTTGACGCATCCAGAAAGATATATGCTGTATTCTATGACTGTAATGTGCTATCCTTTAGTATTCAAGAAGTTGGGCCATTCAAGAACAATATTTTTTTGCACTTAGACCTCCACTGACCTCCAGCTTGAGGGCTTAATATCCTGTATGGTTTTCATTTGCATTCCATTTTTTACATTTCATGGATTCATTAAATACTAGTTTATAAATAAAAAAATGAAATAGGCTACTAAATACACTTTTTATGAATAATGTTTTATATTTTTGAACTATGTACTGTACTTTAGTGTCAGGACTGTTGCATATGTTTTACCATGTAATAACAGGGTGATCATTTTATAATAATTTATTTTGGATATTGCTATTCTTGGATTTTTACCTCTATAAATGTTATCCTTTGATCATGTGGCCATGTATTGTATATTATATAGATTGAAGTGATCACGACCAAGCCACAACAGGGAGTGCTCAGTACCCTGTGCTGGATCTGGCCCTATCAGTAATATTTCTGTGATATCACAACCTACATCATGGCTAGGTTCATTGTGATAGGCTGTATCTGAACCAGGTGGAGATTGGCAACAGAGCTTGAAAGCTTAACATATTTCCCATTATTCATGACTAGGGATGAGCTAATTTTTTTGCCGTGTTTCGCCATGGAAATGATGCCCATAGACTTCAATGGGAGAAAAATAATGTTGCACGTTAAAAAAAATGTTCCATAGGCAATTAGCTCCAGGCTATAGGTCATAATACATTGATGCTTCAAATTAGGGAAGTATTTACTTTATATTGGTCTCAGATTTTACCTTTTGTTTTTGCAGATCATTAATGAATTTAAAAGAATTGATGTAAACCCTTACATTGCAGCATGTGATGGTAAATATTTATTGTAGAAAAATCTTTTGTATGGAAGAATGATAGTGTCATTGTTTTAAGTAGATGTTGATTCATTATACTCTATAATTAAGGGTGAGAATAATTAGCACTGCAACAGAAGTATTTTATAATTAAAGCAATTATTTGTTTTGATTTATCACAGATAATGTGATTGCACAGATGGAAGCATGTAATTTCTTTGATGACACAATCAAACCAGAAATCTTGTTCATGACTGTTCATGATGCTGTATTGCATATTCAGGACCAGTGCAAATTCAGTGATGGCCATGATCCTTTGTTGGAAAGGGTAATAAGCCAAAGTGGAATAGGCACAGTTTGATCTGATTAACTTTATGATATTATAAAAAATATATATATTTCAGATTTTGGGACAAATCTGGGGCTTAAAAAAGCGTTTTTTTGTGGTGCTGTTTGTAAAAAGTATTATTTGTAGCACAAAATGAATTTCAAGTAACTGCAGAGTTATTTTTGTGCTCCTTGAATATTTTTTTTGCTGGCAAAAAGTTTTTAAGCACAATATGCATCCCATGATCACAAAATTACAAACAATTATTTTTAATTAAAAAGTGTGTTAATTAAAAAGTGTGTTTTTTGAGCATAAAACTGATTATGTAGTCACAAAAAATATACAGCCAGTACAAAATACAAGGATAATTGTAAACACAAAAATAACTCTTGGACACTAAGGATTTATCAAGGGTCAAATTGAAAATTCAAATTTTGAATACGAATTTTCGAATTTTCTTATAGCCAAAACTGTACAATTCAACTAGGAAATTGTTCAAATTCGATTCAAGTTTTTTAAAAATTTGAATTAAATTTTCGAAGTTATCATACTCTGGCCCTTTATGAACTTGAATTCAAATATAAGCCACCTTAAACCTGCTAAATTGCTGTTTTAGTCAATAAGAGACGCCCTGGATCAATTTGGAGTTGTTTGCAGCCTTCCTGACATTCGAGTTTTTTTCAGAGAAAAAACTCAAATCGAGATTTTAAAACTCAAGTCAAATTAGATTTAGGTTGATCCTATTCACCTGAGTTTAACAAATTCTATTTTTTTAATAAATTTTGATTGGTCGAATTTTTAGTTCATGGGAGTTCAAAATTCAACCTTTGATAAATGTGGTTCTGATAGTTTTGTAGTTACAAAATAAATGTTGTCTAATATAATTTACTTCTTTATATCACACTTTTTGTGTTTACAGAGTTTTAAGTCAACTTTAATATGTTATAGAATGGCTAATTCTAAGAAACTTTTCAATTTATCTTCATTAATTCTTTTGTATAATTTTTTATAATTATTTGTCTTTTTCTTCTGACTCTTTCCAACCTTCTAATAGGGGTCACTGACCCCATCTAAAAACAAATGCTCTGTAAAGCTTCAAATATATTGTTATTGCTACTTTTTATTACCCATCTTTCTATTCAGACCCTCCTATTCCAGTCTCTTATTCAAACCAATGCATGGTTGCTAGGGTAATAACCCAAAAACCACAAATAATAAAAAATGAAAACCAATTACAAATTGTCTCGGAATATCCCTTTCTACATAATTCTAAAAGTTAACTTAAAGGTGAACAACCGCTTTAACTTTGTACTGGCAAAATTAAAAAAAATAATTGAGGTAGATTTATTATAGATTGAACATTTCTGATTAATCAAAACTTTATTCCAGACTACCAGGAAAGTTATCAATAAATCGCCACATTTATCAATGCTGATATCCGTGGGAGTTCATTAGGATTTGTTTGACTGCTTTGCTTTGGTAATGCTTAATGCACTATTACCAGTGTGAATTATTGCACCCTAATTTAGCAAGGATACAGACAATAATTTCCTGCTCAAAAGTATGCTTAATTATTTTAAGAAAAGTATGCATGACTGATGCTTAAATAGATTGTGTGTGGGAATGTGTTGCTAGACAGATATTGTTTCTCTATTCAAAAATTACGATGTCGGAACCTGGAACTAAAAGTGTTCTTTAATAAACAGGTAGGCCAGACATTCCATTAGTTCAGATGATATATTAGAGTGCACTATCCATTGAAAGGCTGCCATGTGGAAAGGTAATCAACTGTAATGAAAATGTTAGGAATGTCTTTCAGAGCAGGACACAGGGCAAGAAGGCTACCTGCTTGTGGAAGTAACTCCCAATTTTGATGTTTTTTCTTAGTTACTTCTGCCGGATGCAATGTAAAATAATGGTGGTAAATCTGGCATTCCCATTGCGTAAAATAAAACACACCTTACATTTTACACAGCTTTTTACACAGTTTTTAGGGAACATTTAGGTGGTTATTTATCAAAGTCCGAATTTATCTCAATATTTTCTGCTCTGGTTTTTTATGTTTATTTATTATTATATTTTCCTGAAAATTTGCAATTTTGGTACAAAACTTGATCATCCTTTTAAAACTAAAAAATATATATAAATGTATAAGCTTCTGTACTCCACCTAGTTTCAACAAAGCTTTTGCTCTAGCTGGTTATGTTATGTAAATAAGGAAAAAACATTTTATTTGGTATATTTTCTTATCAGAGTATAATCTTTTAAATTAGATTTCACTTATGCAAGAAGCAAAAGAATCAACTGATTTCCCAGATGACGATCAAGGATACGAAGAATTGGATACCCAGGATCAGGTGAGAATTTCTTTTTCTTAAAAAAGCAGTATCCTGACCCATACACATACTAGTGTATAAAGAAAATATAACATTTAGGGGCAGATTTATCAAAGGTCGAGGAGAATTTTCGTATGAAAAAAAATTTGAGTTTTGATTTGAGAATATTTGAGAATATCGAGCTATTTTTTGTGTACTTCAACTAGGGAATAGTCCAAATTTGATTTAAATTTGAAAAAAATTAAAAAATTTGAATGTCGAAGTTGATCATCTACTGTCTCTTCAAAAATTCGACTTCGACCATTCGCCATCTAAACCCTTCCCGAATTGCTGTTTTAGCCTATGGGGGACCTCCTAGAACTTATTTGGAGTCAATTGGTGGACTTTGAAAAACTTCTAAACAAATTTGATCGAATGCACTATTACTTTGATTCATACGTTTTGAATTCGGCCGAATACGGGCCTATTCAATTGAAAATGGACCTATTCAACCAAAAAAAACTTAATTTTGGTTGGTCATTTTGAATTCGAATTTTGAAGTTTTTTCAATTCGAAATTCGACCCTAGATAAATATGCCCCTGCCCTTAGATATGAAACAAGATCTAAATTAAAATATATTTACTTATATTTGTATCTTTCAGAGTACAGTTTCAATAAAATATTTGTTAATAATAAGAATACTGAATTCTGTATGGTCAATCCATATTAGTAATTACTTTCAATACTGTATAAAACAGCACTATAGGAGAAGCATCACAGAGGCATTAAAATCTTTTCATTTCCTCCTGAAAAGATTTGGATATATACATTTAATTACATACATCTTTATTATTTCTCATAAACAGGCTTTCAGGACCCTAGCATCATAAAGAAAGGCAGCTTAATCACACAAAAGGAATGGACAGTATTCAACAGCAAAGATTGTCTTTTTTGGATGCAGCAATACAAAATTCCTTTTTGTATCTGTTCATTTCTTAATCTGACTGATTGTGCAGTCTTTCACTTCCTTGTTGTGTATGATAACAGTCCTGTGAGTAGGGACAGCAAGAAGCATTTGGTTTTCAAGACGTTCTACGGGAGGAGTAAATTAACATTTTTCATGATGATGTAGAAAGTGGATTAATTTTTTTTAAAGAAAATGTGTATTGGAAACTATCTTTGTTACCTGCATTTGTCAAGGCAATGTGAACAACAGACAAAGGGTGCAGGCTGGACCTCACTTCTGCAACTCAGAGGTCTTCTTGGTTTCTACTTATATTATGAAATAATTAGTATTTTTAAATTTTAATCTGTATGAAAGCACATCACACGTTTCACAATATTGATTGTCTAATTTAATTTTAGTATTGCATCTATTTTTAAGCTATAGTATCTTTTGAATTACATCACAATCTAAAATATGATCTATATTATATCAACAATTTTCCCATTAGTATGCAATGTTTTTGAAAACAAGATTTTCTAAAGATATTATAGTAGATTGGCGAGTCATTTGCATGTGGTGTGATAGATTTACACATTTTATAGCCCATTTATTCATGACATTATTTTACAGCAACTATAAATTGTAAATCGTGATTAACAAAAAAAGTGCCTTAAAGGTGATGTCCACCCTAGAGTAATTTTATGTCAAGTTTATGTCTACTATTTGAAGTCAAATAAAAAATTTTTGGCATTTGATCTATTTTCTAGTCTTTTTTAAAAACAGTGTTGTTGCTACTGTAGCTATCCAGATCCTCAGAACTTTAGACCATACAAATTATTATGCTTTAGCAGAGTAAATAGGTTAGAATAGGTTTTAGTTTAGAAGGGCAAACCCCAACCCTACGTTTGCTCTGGCTTACAGCAGTCCTGCCCTCCAATACTTTCACACACAAACTGCTCAAGATGTACCACCACAAACCCTCTGTGATGCCAATGACCCAAACGTTTTCTTGCCTGGCCCTCCAGACATCATGTACTAAAGAGCAGAAGGCAGAAGGGTGAACATTCTGTAAGGCTACACACACTGACTGCTTTTACACAGAGCCCCCCATATGCACAGGCTTGACATCCTTTAAGCAGGGAGCACATATCCATTTAGACTCTCTAAGCAAGTCCTAAATTCAGAATCACATTCAAATGTTTTTTATTACAAAAACAACCAGCACAAAGCATGAATAATATATCTGCTTCCAGCAGTTTGCACCTACAAATGGTACTTCTGAGGCCTATCTCTTTAGCCTGCCTTCTGTAATTGTGATTGTGGCTGCTTTACTCATGCTTTAAGCACGTTGTACAAAGTGTATCTTGCACCGATGTGCCTTTTACATTATTTTGCTATTCAGTTAGACTATCTCACATTAAAAAAGATTAGAATAATTTGAAATGAATTACAGGTGCTACAGTTGGGGAAAGCAAAGTTTTGATTGATGTCTCTGGATGCTGAACAAACCAAAAATATGTCTTCTCCATCCTTCATACTTTTAAAAATGTATTCTGTATGTCTTATAACAAGTAGGAATCATAGTGGATTTAAACTGCACTGAACTGAAAGATGTGTCAGTCACAAGCCATAACAATTATTTTTATCTTTCAGTACACTGGTTCTTCAGCTTTTTTAAGAGAGTGAATGCTGTGCAAGGGTTGTTTTGTAGCCAACATATGGTCTGATAAAATCTGCTATTCCCTACAAAGTTAGCATGTTATTGGCCCCGGTTATCAGTGTCTTCAAATGGCGTGTGTGAAATATCTTTATGAAAATCGGCTAGATGTCGGCCAGATTAGAATAACCTATCGGGCAAGGATGTGTTCATGTAGATCTCTAGATGGATCTGTATAGGCCCATATTACTTTCACTAAAATACAATTGTTTGCCTTATTAATAAAATGGAATCACTGTAATATATATCTGGGTAAAGGTCAAAATGACATATGGTTACATTTTGAACCAGATACTCCCAATACTATAAATCACCAAAAACCATAGAAAAAAACTATATATTGAGGTAAGTTGCAAATAGTTATTGCCAAAAAGCAATTTGAAAATCAATATTTAAACATAGCCATTGAAATGAATTTAGGACATTGTGTTTATTCAGATTTATTTTACTTTTAAATGCAACATATGACATCCCAAAAGACTATCTGGCCTTTAAAGAAATGTTGCTATGGGTTCTATTCCAGAACACAAATATATTCAATATTGCTGCTGTTTAATCTCTATTACTTTTCCCAGCCTGGTGGTGGTTGTCAGGTGTCCACGATGCAACACATTTATCCCTTTGATGTTTTCTCTTTTTTAAAAACAGGGCAGTAGCCAGTATTGTTGCTCAATTGGCTACATTGAACATCCCATTTTCATGAATATCCTTATGATATACATCACAATACAAATGGTATGTACTGATTCTGTGAAATGTTGATTTTTGTTTTCCATACTGTGAGTTGTGAAAAAGTGGTACTTTTCTAATCTCTTTTATGCAGTTTGGGAATAGTCATGGCTTCTGCTTGGAACCCAAAGGCATTATGAAAACATCAAAACAGGTAAACATGTCTTTGTACTACTTTGTAGTAAAACTACATATCTTTGCTACAATTATTGCTTTTTATTAAATTTGGGAAAATTGCCTCAAAGCTTGCGCTTTACAGCATGTTATTAGGTGCAAAGATAAATTATCATAAATATAAATGACAGGGGGTCTCCTATAGAGCGTAATGCCCGGCATGCATAGAATTAGGAAATTATGTTGCATGTAAAGACCCCTAACTATCTATATCCTATATCAATGTTCATGTCTGCTAGTTATTTTGCTGACAACACTACTCTGTGCTTGCTTCATGAATCGAAAATACAGATAAGTGGAGGGCACTCTCATTTAAAGCTATGCAAAAGCAAATATGTAATAGGAGGTGCAAAAAAACCTAGAGTCGCCCCTACAGAGCAACCAAATATAACATATCAGAACATCAGGTCTGCACACTCACAAAAAGTCATTTGACTCAGGTGGTATAATAGAAAATGTTTTACTAATTAGAAGAACAAGGGGATTCTCTTGACAAAGGCTGTTGCCAAAACGGGGCTGTTCTCATTTTGGCAGGTGTATTCGCTTCTTGTAGCTTCTTGTTTGCCTTCTTTGTACCAAAGGGTGGTATGTATACTATGATCATGTGGAGTGTTTTGTGTCTGTAAACATTATGTTATTGTCAAATTGTTCTTCTAATTAGTAAAACATTTTCTATTATACCACCTGAGTCAAATGACTTTTTGTGAGTGTGCAGACCTGATGTACTGACTTGCTTCATGCATCCCCAAACCCCTGATAGTAAGTTAACCCACAGTTAAAATGATATAGTTAGAAAACAGATATCCTGCATAACTGAGAATGGATAAATATAAATTTCTAGGTAGTAGAGTATTGAAGATGTTGGCTTAACACAGTGGATTTTATGAATTGGTTGTTGCACTATATTACAGCCTCATATGTGTCACAGTTTTTTGTGATATACATAACTACACCCAAAAGCAACAATGCATGTTAAATGTAGAGGGTGTTAAACTGAAAGAGCTAGTGATTAGTTTCCTGTTACACATACACTAGATTGGTCTCCCAATGTGTAGTTATTATCATTACTTTTTATATAGCATCAATATATACAGTATGGCTTGTTTAGGAGCCTATGAAGTCTAACATCTGTGAAAACTACAAACCCTCCAACCTGAATGCCAAGTGCACAGTGGCATTAGTATTTATAGCTATTCAAAGCTCTTGCAATGTTTAGAAATGTTCACTAGAGTTCTCTATCGTGTATAGACGAAAATATCATTATTAGGATATTATGAGGCCCATTTATTTAGTTTGAGTAAAGGAATTCGACCTTCGAATGGGCTACTTCAACCTTCGACTACGACTTTGACTCAAACGATTCAAACTAAAAATCTTTCGACTATTCTTCTCTTTAAGAAAAATTTTCGACCCCCTAGTTCGTCACCTAAAAGCTATTGAAGTCAATGGTAGCGTATGCTTTTGGTCGAACAAAAATCGTTCGATCGATGGATTAAAATCCTTCGAATCGAACGCTAAATCCTTTGACTTCGATATTCGAAGTCGAAGGATTTAAACCGACAGCCGAATATCGATATTCGACCTTAAGTAAATTTGCCCCTATATGTGAATATATGTACTGATCTTATTCATTTGCATTAAAACTACAGAAAAATTTGGGCTTATATTCTTTAAACCTTTGAGCCTGTGCTATACAGTAAATAATTCTTCATCCATAGAGCCAGTTATTTGGAGGTCTCCACACCACACACACCCCCATATATACAGTCATATTAATTTATTCAATTATCATTACAATTATCAGTTTAAAAAAAAAAAACACTCTTTTAGGTGAAATTGGGAGTTCTATCATTTAGTTTCCAATTTCTGGTGATTTTTGATGATTACTTAATTACAGTATAATGCATTTAGATAATTGTGTATATTTTTGCTAATGTCAAAGACTAGCAAAACAACTAAAACCCCAATCCTGATTAGATATTTGTGCACTCAGGCCAACTGCACAACTCTGCATAAGTAAAGCCCCTGAGCTACAGAAGTGTGTGTGTGTGTGTGTGTGTGTGTGTGAAAAGAGGACTGGTAAGGATCCATATTCCACCAACAACCACCCTACTGCGTGCACATGTGCTATTGAAACATGTTTGGGGGTAGCAAGGTAAAGTGATATAAGGGTGTCCAGCAACCTAACAGTACATCACTGTCTCAGACATATGAATATTATGAGTATACAGTACATGATTGTTTTAAAAAAAGCAAAATCAATTGTAATTGTAAACTTGTTTTAATCTTACACTCTCAAGGCTCTGAAATAATTCATTAAGCATATTTACTTATGATGGATGGAGGTGAAAGTACTTGAGTATTAAGCATTGCATGCCTTGGGGATCATCCACACTAACATTGTGCTCTTTACTTTCTGCTGGATTAAATGCCCGTTCTAGGAGTGTAGTGGTGCCTCTGAAAAATCTTATGGGGCATAATAGCAAACACAAAGAACAGCGAGCATGGTACTTTGCAAATTGCATCAGGAATTGTAAGGGATACCAGTTGTCCTATGTATTCAATATGACATTTTGAAGAATTCTTTTTGCATTCAAAATTTAGTAATTCTGATAGACTGTTTTTGTAGCATCACTATATTGCAATGAGACTAATATTGGAGCTAGTTAAACATTTCCTATATAACGCCAGCTCCCTTGCAATGTACCCGATTTATTGTTTGCTAAGACACTGTTTACAGTCAAGAGAGAAAGTACAGAAACAAAAAAGACCACAAAGACAAATCAAACTTTTAAATCACTGTCTTTAATAAAGAAATAACTTACCGAAACTCCACTTGCGCTCCTCTTCAGAAAAGGCGATTCACCGTGCGGTGCTCGATTTATCGTCCCTGCCTTCCCTATAGGAGATAGCCAGGGAGGAGAAATCGAGTGCCGCACGATGGATTGTCACCATGACACCTTTTTTGATTTTGTCTTTGTGTTTCTTTTTTCATTTTATACTAATTTTGTTTTAAAAAAAATTTATGTTACTGGTCCTTTAAGTAATTGGGGGCATCCTACATGATTTTCAGCATTTTAAATGTATTTACAATTACTACCTCTTTAATAGTGAATATTAGCAGTTATTCTGCCCAATAATAAATTCTCAGCAACAGTTAGGCCTCTCCCTCTAGCTCTTCAAAAGACCCTATTAAGTAGAATAAAAATGCTGTATTTGTTAAAATATTTCTTATCATACAATTGTCATTTAAAATATTGGGGTTTTTGTCCCCTTTATGTTAATCATAAGCAAATTAAAACACACTGAATAGGATTGCCTTATCAGTATTTTACCGTGTCCTTTTGTTTCTAGTCATTTACAAAGAAAAATACAGAACAATAAAAATAGTCAATTTAACAAAAAGAACTGGCACATATTCCCTTAACACCAAGTAGTTCTGACCACTGCTTTGCTTAGGCAGAAAACACAAATACCCATATCCGCCTATCCTAGGAAGTAGTAAGATAAGATCATCTTGACCACTGCTGTTTTCTGCTGAGCCCAGAGACTAGTTAAAATGGCCAATCTGCCATAGGCTCTAGGTGTGAGGTGGAGTGAGAACCTTGGCTCAGGCAGCTAATAACTGCTCCTGGTAGTTTGAAGAACTGGATTTCAGAGGTTTAGCTAGATCCTATTTTTTTTTTTTAGAATATAGATTATAACTCAACGGTCCCTCAAATGCCTTCTATGTGCACCTTATATATTAATAGACTTTTTTGAAAAATTTGTTTCTGGCAAAAAACTCCAGAAACAAATACGAATCCCACAATTTTTTCTGATTTTTGCCCAAAAACCCTGAAATCTTTGGTTTATTGCATGAAACTAGGGATGGGCGAATTGTCGTCGACGCCCATAAAGTCTGGGTGTCAAAAAAAAATTGTCGTGCGGCGAAATTGTTTTGACGCGCATCTTTTTTATTTTTACGCACAATGCCATACAAGTCTATGGGCGTCATTTTTTCGGTGAAACAAGGCGAAAAAATTCGCCCATCCCTACACGAAACCCAACGAAGATCAAAAAAATCTTTGGAACTTCTCCCATCGACTTTTATGCAACCTCGGCAGGTCTGAGATGCCTGATTTTCGGATTCTGACTTTTTCCATCCTCGGGGTATAATAAATCCCGAAAAAAAATTCCATTAAAAATTCCGATTTTATACTAAAAAACACACATATTTCAGGTTTTTAGCATTCAGCGTTTATTAAATAACACCCAAAATGTCCACAAGGAGCAGTGGAGGGCCGGAGCATTGTTTTCTCCAGCAGTGAGAGAAAATGCATGTGCTATATGCCTAAATATGTACATTATTTGTAATAAAAGGTACATGGCTGCAGTTCTTTCATTTATTGGATGGAAGGAGGTTTCCAATGGTAGATGCTGGAGTTGTCCAGTAGAAATGGATCAGAAACTTGTAACAGCTTCAAAGTTATCCATTTAAAAGAATGGGTGGAGGCAGCAGATACTTATTTTGGGTGTATTAGTGATATAATGGAATCCAGGTACATGAACTCTTAATTTTGTTTAGAAATTGCAATACATTGATTTGTATATATGAATGAAAGATAAGTGTTTTATAAAGTAGGCTTTAAAACCTTTAGAATTAGTATATTATATAATTAGAATTAACCTCAGCAACAATGATATGAGATATACTGCATTTTCTTGGAAGACAAATGTGACTTATTTGGTTTATTTTTCTGCTTTTAACCTTGGGGAAGTTGACGTGCAATGTGGTTCTTGGTACTTACATGACACTGTTAATGTTTTTGTTGTTGGGTAGGAAAGGTAAAAAAAATGCTTGTGTCTTATCTGACATGCAACATTAGTGTATACACAACAGAAAAGAAGCATATGTTCCAGGACTGCCCCACCTCTCCTGAACTTTAGTGACAGATTGGAAATTAAGGCTGATGCTTTATTGAGTAATTTGACTATACTGTATCAACATTATGGGGCAGATTAATCAAGTTTCTAAAAACTCTAATAAACTTGAAATTCGCAAAAAAAAATTACCAATCAAATCAAAGTTCACCAAACGACTCCACATTGATTGTAGGAGGTCCCCCATAGGCTAAACACCAATTTCGGCAGGTTTTAGACGGTGTATAGCCAAATTTGAATTCTTAAAGGCACAGTACATGATAAATTTTGAAATTCGAATTTCGATTTTTTTTTAAATCACATTTTCTGGTTAAAAAAACACAACTGTTTCGATATTTTTTATACCCCGAACATGGATATAGCTCGAATTCGAAAATACACCATCTAAAACCCGTTGAGCTCATGTAGTGGTCCCTTGGACCATTTGAAGTTGGTAATAGCCTTCATGATGTTCAAGTTTTTTCCAGAGGGTGTTGCTAGAAAACTCAAGCAATTCAAGTGATTTGCGTTTATTCCTGCTGAAAGCTCATTGAATTTGAGTTTTTGGATCATTAATCCTGAACTCGACGATTCAAGTTTTTTCCCATTTATCATCATATATAATTAATCATTGTTGAGGGCAAACCAATTCTATTTGGGTTTATTTCATGTTTAAATGTTTTTTTTAGGAATTGCTCAGTGTAAAAATAAAAACTGGGTAAATAAATAGGCTGTGCAAAATAAAAAATGGAATGTATAAAGGCTGGAGTGACTGGATGTAACATAATAGCCAGAACATTACTTCCTGCTTTTCAGCTCTGTTGGTTTACACTGACTGGTTATCCTAGTTACCAGGCAGTAACCAATCAGAGACTTAAGGGGGGCCACATGGGTCATATCTGTTGCTTTTGAATCTGAGCTGAATGCTAAGGATCAATTACAAACTCACTGAACAGATATGTCCCATGTGGCCCCCTTCAAGTCACTGACTAGCTCAGAGTTATAGGGGCAAATTCACTAAGCACCGAAGCGCCTAACGCTAGCGTCAATTCGCTAGTGTTGGGCATTTTCGTTACTTCGCAAATTCACTAACGAACAGTGGCGTAAATTCGCTAGTGTTACTTCGCACCCTTACGCCTGGCGAATTTTTGCTATGGACGTAACTACGCAAATTCACTAACACGCGCAGTGTAATGAACGCTACCTTTTACGCTAGACTTCCTTAGCCACCTCAGACCAGGCGAAGCGCAATAGAGTAGATAGGGATTGCTTCAAAAAAAGTTACATTTTTCTCTAAGTCCCAAAACACACTGGCGTTTTTTCTATATTATGGGTGATAGACTGAAAAAGATCGAAATTTTTTTTGGGGCTCCCCTCCTTCCCCCCTACATTTCCTAACTCATGGCAACTTAACTATACAGTGGGCACATGTGTAGGGCAAAATAAAAATTTTATTCAATGTTTTGAAGGTTTCCCAGGCATTTGTAGTGATTGTACGAATTCCTCCATTGAAATTTGAATTTGGCGCCGTATCCAAATTAACCATTGCTAGCGTAACTTCGCTTCGCGAATCAACGCTAGTGCAACTTCGCAGCCTTACTCTACCCCTGTGCGCAACTTCGGATTTTAGTGAATTTGCGGAGCTCTGGCGAAACTACGCCTGTCGAAGCATGGCGAAGTGCGGCGAAGTTGCGCCTGGCGCAACTACGAATCTTAGTGAATTTGCCACATAGAGCTGAAAAGCAGAAAGTAGTGTTCTGGCTATTATGTTAGACATCCAGTCACTCCAGCCTTTATACATTACATTTTTGGCTAACTAACTATATTAGAAACATATTTTATTTTGCACAGCCTATCTATTTACACAGGTTTTATTTTCACAATTTAACTGTTCCTTTAAGGTATAGTGATTTGAATTACAGACTTTTATGTGAAAAGCCCCAGGTCCTAAGCATTCTGTAAAACAGATCCCATACCTGTACTGCCTACTCTCCTTTTTTAATTCATTTCCTATTGTCTTTGACTACTATGGAGATTGGCAAAGGATACTTGGGAAAGACTCTAATTTGTTATATTGGCTCCAAACAGTACATTCTATTGAGTGAACACATTCTAATGAGTGAACAATCTTTTTTGATAGATGTGCAATTTTTCTTCTACATTTTCCTAAATGTCAGGAAAATGTTAAAATATGGGACTAAATATCAAGCAGCTGGACATTCCCCTGGATGTCCCTATTTTATATTTCAGAAAACTACCTCTAAATGTTCTTGTAGAATGCTTTCGTTTAGCCACATAATGTTAGAAGCATTAACACTGTGGGATCAAAGCAGTCTTGGCTTGTTTTGGGATGTATAAGTTGGCTCACTCTGGGTGGTTGATATTGCAAAGCAGCAACTAGATGAAATACCTTCAGTCACTATCTTAATCTTTGACCTTGTAAAGAACATTTTACCTCTGTCAAATGTCAGCTTTCCAGAAAACAAAACATGTGAGTCATCCTTATTCAAGGCTGTATATGACAAATGAATCCTAAAGTGTCTTATTAGTATTTCATATTGAATAGCTGACCTTGATTTTCATGTTTAAAAGCCACTTATCATTGGATTTTTAGACTTCATGTATTTCTGTATGTAAGTTTCTGTCACATTTTTTTGATTCAAGGATTCTTAAGCTTTTTCTTGGGGAAGCCAGATTAAATTGCAGCACATTTTTGGATCCCAACGCATAGTTTAAGAATGCCTGTTGTAATTAGGCTTACTGATGCATTTTTTGGCTTTATTTGGTTTAATCTAAACCAACACATAAACAATACATACAAATATATAAGAGGTCCCTGGTTTTAACTATGGTGTGGTCAATCTAATCTCTTTTTAGTATATGAAACACCCACTTCTATAAGCCACATGTTTGACATATATATGTGTGTGTGTGTGTGTGTGTTTAAGCACTTAAAGAAAGGCTATCCCTGAAAATGTAGAGGTCTATTTATCATGCTGTGCAAGAATTTGAGCAATGGTGATGTTTTCTAGCTGTTGGAATCAAATTGCTTATTGGTTGATCTAGGCAACATCACTGGTAATGTTTCACTCCCCTATTACATAGCTTGCTAAATTGTGTCACTACACCATAAAAAATTTAATAATTTTTTTTGTATAGAATCAAAATTTTTCGGGATTTATTATACCCCAAGGATGGAAAAGGTCTGAATCCAAAAATCCGGCATCTCAGATGTGCCAAGGTTGCATTTAAGTCAATGGGAGAAGTCCCAAAGATATCTTGATCTGCGCTGGGTTTCATGCAAAAATCGATAAAAAAAACAGTTTTCAGGTGGAAAATCTGAAAAATTTGTATGATTCGTTTTTTCCTGCAAAGAAAATTTTTTAGTTTTGTCAATAAATGTATTTTGTGCCTTTTCTATTTACAATAACACCATTGTTCACATTGTTTTATATACAAAAAATATACATATAAAGGAACACAGGACGGTACTCAACAGGAACTTTCAAAAGTGATTTGTATTAAACAAAAATTACCATTGTCATGGTTGCTAGAAATATTGTGTGTGTAATTATCTTAAAATTAAACCTCAGGAATATTATCAGAAATAGAGTCAGTTTTGTGGCTGGTTTGGAGATACTGTACATTGCCTATAATGGAATGTTGGTGATCTTCCTGTTTAATCTGTGAATTGCAGTGTTTCTTAGCTTCTTTTAACCCTCTAGAAATGACACCAATGAATCCATGCACACCTCACAGTTGTGTGTTGTTTATATGATATAAATATAAATATGTAAATAGATACACACTTGTAGATATAGCTTGTGTCACATGTTCCCTTATATTGTAGTGCTTCTAATACAACCTGCCAGTCTGTTTAATGGTTATTTATTGTTACATTTCCATGAACTATCTGAGCACTTAATTTTGCATTAAGATTTACAACTGGCAGGACTGGGAGGACATTTATTCTGAATGCCTTTTCTCAGAAGGGTATTTTGGGGCACAAAGCTTTAAATTTTTCATCTTATTGCATGTACAATAAATAGCAGATACTTACTGTATTCATGGCAGGGATGACCAAACTGCAGCCATCCAGCGGTGAATTATTTGTAATTTTAAACAGTTGATGACCATATAGTTATTGAGGGGTGAAAATCAAATTTCCAGAATATTCCAGGGCTAAATCTCATTACTAGAGTTTCTTTCTGCGTTCCTCTGATAAACTTGATAAATATTTGTATCTTTGGTTGTCATCCTTGCACTTGTAGTTTAACAACGGCATTAGGACATTTTAGATTTATGTATGTTTTTTCTCATATGTTAGGACCTTACTACTTATTACTTAAATAATACAGTGTCCATGAGTAATTTTGTAGCACCTGAATAAGTTCAGTTTATGGCTTATGGAACAGAGCCTCCGGTGGTTTACCCAGCCTAAAAATGTGGTGTACAACTTCCAAAATCCCATACTAACAGCACTATTGTTATTAGTTGCAAAAACCTAAAACATGCAAAACTGCACACTGCCGATATTCATACAATTCCCACTTGAAAACATGCAAGATAATAAACAATAACAAAAATGAGGGGTGGCAGGGGGATAATTTTGACACCAAATCTTGCTCAGGCTGTTATAATGCTGAATAATTGCAGCAGACAAAACTCCTGTGGGTTTCCCCGTGTGCTATGTGCTTATGTTTTATTTAAGATCTGTTTCTCAGATGCAACAAAGCTTTTATTTTAGGCTTTTAGTCTTTGTGCTGATTTTTCTGAACACAGACTTAAGCACAGGCACATAGGACACCAGCATATATTCAAAACATTGAACCATGTAGGGAAATGTTTGTTTTGCTCATATCATGTTCCCTTGATTACAGATACAAGTGTTTATGGTTGCAACAAAGTCCGTGTTTTTGATGTTTTGTAAAGTATTGCAGAAGATACTTTCTGGATCAGCTTGCATAATAATTTTACCATGTAGATACTCTACAAGTGCTTTAGGGCAAATATAGAAATACTTTCCTTTCTGTTACCTTAGAATCCCATGTAATCATGCAAAAGGCAGAAAAATATTACCTGGCATTGCCACATGTAAAGTATTTTAGATGAGGTGATTTTAATTAATCAGGAGGGGCAGTTATTTTCAGCCACCCATAGAAGAGAAGATTTCCCTCATGTGATAAAGCGCTCCATTTGTCTTTGCCCTTAGATATATTTTAGATCATTAGATACAGTATTTTTACTAGATGTTTGAAACTATGGTATCTAAGACATGAAACATGTCTGCAGTCTTAATTAAGATGCTCACATGGTCCATCTTTGGAGATACCCCTTTAAGGAGCAGCTTGACCATATTAAAGTACAACACCACATAAAGCTTTGAGATGGCTTCTAAAACCTTTTACAGTACTCCATTCCAATGAATAATCTGTAAACCCTAGTGGTGACACTTTTGTGGTATTACTAATTGAGAAATATGAATTGTAAGACATAGTCTATGTATGTATGGGCCATGGGATCTATATATAAATATACATTATATATTTGATAGATATACCATAAATAGACCCATTAGGAGACCTAAACTACAATTGGACCCAAAGCAAATGGCTTTATTAAATAATGCATAAAAATTAAATCCAAGGTTTTTTAGGGTCAGTGTCCTGAACAACTAGATGGCATTTAAAGTGCACGAAAAAGGCATAATGGGAAGGCATTAAAAAAAAATACAAAGAGATCTATTGAGAAGTTTTTGATAATTGACCAATGTGAACATTATGGTAAACTCATTATCAAGAACGCTCTTAATTATAGGAAGCCCATCTCCTACAGAGTCCGTTTTAAGCAAATAATTCAAATTTTTAACAATGATTTCCTTTCTCGGGGCATATCAGTGACAATCCAGGACTGCAGGTTGAGCTGTAAAAATTGTGACTGTCCTGTGAAAATGGGACAGTTGGGTGGTATGGCTTAAAGGGGTTGTTCACCGTTGAGATAACTTTTAGTATGATGTAGAGATATTCTGAGAAGTTGTTTTCATATAAACAAATGGCTAATTCAGAGAAGTCAGATAGCAGTGCTGGGGAATGTATTGATGTGTTGGCTTTATTTACAGTAATGCTTACATAAAGCAAGAGGGTGTGGAGTTCTGCAATGTAGAAAATTCAAGTATGCATCATCCCCATAAGCTTTCATTTACTCATAAAAAAGGTTTTAAGAACCTTGTAATTAATAACATGTAATGCATATCATAAAATATAATTGTGGTCTGCTAATATAATTTGTACAGGATATAATGTGCCCCCTATTGTAAAATAAAAAGATATTATAAGTCATCAAGGAGTTCCATGGCTGCATAAAAGTGCTTTAATACAGGACATGGAACTATGAAGTGACTTCTAATATCTAGATCACATCAATAAGCACCAATTATAATTCATCACTAAGCACTGTTAATAATGGTATAATATGCAGGAAATTCGCTGCTCTTGTCTATTATATTACTACTGTATATCATAGAAATATAGATCACTTCCTTTAAAAACCTGAGTTTCAGAATAATGTAAATGTGATTTTATGAACCAATAGAAAATAAGAGATCTCCATTATCTTTCATTTCTGAAAAAATTTATTTTTTGACCAAGATTCTGTCAAAACATACAACAAACAAAACAACCAAATAAAGCATGTTCACTATCACTATATGAAGGCTGCCGCCAGTTGCATGTGAAGATGAACTTTTGCAGAGATGCACATGGGGCCACTAGGATTGTCCTGCCACCTCTTGTGAATGGCATGCAGTGTATCTATTGATGTAGGGGAACTCTGTAGCTACCACTACATGAACATGGCAATAGCCCAAGTACTTCCAGAGCGACCTACATTAATAGACATTAATAGACATAGCAGACTTGGAGAATTGGGTGCAAACATCATTGTGATTGTGAGTGCTGGAAATGACGCCACTTTTGGCAATTTTCATGGCAACTGCACAAATTCTGATTCATTGGTTGCAATTCTCTCAATGTATTGCCCTCACGCAACCACAATTAGGTTGGGTTAAAGGAAAAATCACTGATTTGTGGGTAAAACACATGGTGACTGCTTCCAGAATTAGCACAATGAACATTGCGTCATCACATCTAAATAAACCCACATATCACATGGGGATTCATTCACCTTACATTGTCATTATGAATAGTATACTGAACTAACTGTTAGGTTGGACGTTGTCACTTCTAATCATTATTTTCTATGTTCACTGTAAATTTTACTTTAGACAAATTAAGGCTTACACCCATCCTCACTGCACTCTGCACATTATGGCAGATTTTAAATCTGGAGGCGGGGGGGATACGAAGCAAAGATAATCTGAGAATGATTTTGCTCCCCTTAGTCTCCAGCACATGCAGTAGAGGCATAAGTTCGTTTTCTTAGCTGCTTTAACCAATAGCAACCAGACCAGTAAATGCTACCTGCTGACTGGTTGCTATATATATGCACATATTATTATAGAAGCACATTTGTAGCATCTGCAAATCTGCAATTCCTCGAAATCAGTACTTCTAGGAGATCCCCAGTAATCCAATATATATTTGTATTGCACATATTTTGAATTGCACAAGAGCCTTAGTTGCTTTACTTAAGCAATGCATTTTTTGTTCAGAGGAAACTAAATATGGAATATATGTCAATATATTTATTTTCATCAAACAAAATCCTTTTGATGTACTACCATTTCTTGTATAAAAAAACACCACACAGCAGATCTACTGTAAGCTGTTATGGGACCAAGCTGTTATTTTTGCCTTTTTATTTATATAAAAAATATTATATGTAAATGCAGCTATACAGGGGAACGTTTAGTTATATATTCAGCAGTTTTTGGGCCACTGAAACATTATTATGAAGCGATGTGAGCTAGAAATTTAAAATTGACTTCCTCTGTTGAGACATTGAGCTTGGAGACCGACCGACTGACTCAGTGATTGTTGCCCACAAACAACTTTTTATTTATATTAAACTTAGCACCAGATAACATCTTTTGTATGGTCAAAAGAAAAATAAAACAAGTTGTTGCAGATATCTTTGCAGAGGATTATGCTCGAACATGACTAGAGTTACATATGCACCTTTCTAAGTAATTTCAATGTAAAGTACTAAACTCAAGATTTATACTATACTGATTTTACAGTGATTTTGCTCCCTGGGAATGTGTGTAAAAACTGCCAACTCCAGTGATCCTTTAAGCTGGAAAAAAACAGTTGGAAGCTCATAGTTTAACCCTAACTTCCCTCTCCTTCTTAGTACAGGTATGCGATCCAGGGAAACCTGTTATCCAGAAAGATCCGAATTATGAAAAGGCCATATCCCATAGACTCCATTATATACAAATAATCAAAATTTTTAAACCTTAGTTCTCTTTTCTGTGTAATAATAAAACAGTACCTGGTACTTGATCTTAACTAAAATATAACTAATCCCTATTGGAAGCAAAACCAGCCAATTGGGTTTATTTAATGTTTACATGATTTTTTTAATAGACTTAAGGCATGAAGATTTAAATTATGGAAAGATCAATTACCCAGAAAACCCCAGGTCCCGCGCATTCTGGGTAAACGGTCCCATACCTGTACCTCATAATAGAATAAACAAAAACAACAGTGTTTTACTAAGTGTACCTATTTATTGTTTATGTTCTGGACATTTCTAT
Organism: Xenopus petersii; assembly: GCA_038501925.1. Lineage (NCBI taxonomy): Eukaryota > Metazoa > Chordata > Amphibia > Anura > Pipidae > Xenopus > Xenopus petersii. The sequence continues at coordinate 79,751,698 of CM076676.1, read as the reverse complement.
TTGGATCTTTAAAGGGATACTGTCATGGGTAAAAACATCATCAAAATGAATCAGTTAATAGTGCTGCTCCAGCAGAATTCTGCACTGAAATGGATTCAGTGCAGAATTCTGCTGGAGTAGCACTATTAACTGGTGTGTTTTGAAAAAAACATGTTTTCCGATGACAGGATCCCTTTAAATTCATATTATGCATTGTTGTATTCAGTGTGCCAGATTGTCTTCTCCTGGAAAAAATCTCACCCTATTTGCTTTTCTTTGTAATGTGCAGATTACTCTTATATATATAAAGATATAAAGATTCACAAAAAAAAATCTGTTGAGGCAAAATACATGAACAAATGCAGACCAATAGAAAGGGTTCTAAATACAGAATTTTATAATGGGAGAGTTGCTGGATTTTCAAATTTCAAGCTATTTTTGTGTACCTCGACTAGGGAATAGTGCAAATTCGATTCGAATTTGAAAAAAATTTGAATATCAAAATTTATCATGTACTGTCTCTTTAAAAATTTGATTTCGACCATTGCTGTTTTAGCCTATGGGGGACCTCCTAGAACCCATTTGGATTCAATTGGTGGACTTTGAAAAATTAATTTTTTTGGGGGGGGGAGAAACGTTGATTCAAATTCGTTTGAATACGCTATTACTTCGATTTCGGGCAAATACGGATCTATTAGATTGAAAATGGACCTATTCGGCCAAAGAAACTTCAACTTAATTTTGGTTGATCTCTTTGAATTCCAATTTCGAAGTCACATTGAACTTTAGTCAAATGCATTAATCTGCAAATGCCATATGTCATCAATTTTGATTGCAATCACCTCTCACCAATATTGTGTCTCCTTCCCCCCCCCAAAAATTAAAAACATTGCAGTGCAGAAGTTAAAAGTGATTGAAATTTATCAGAGCACAGGTCAGATGACTGAGGGAACCTGTGAAACTAGCAACACATCTAGCCCCATGTCAGAATTCAAAATAAATATAAAAAAAATCTGTTTGCTCTTTTGAAAATCTGATTTAAATTCAAGATTCTGCAAGAGGATACCCAGTGAGTCAGTGGTGATTAAGCCATTACAGAAAAAACAACAAAACAAAAGGGGCTGACATCATCTACCAAATAATTAATTTAAAATTCCTTGAGACACCTTGAGAAAAGGCTTATAGCAGCCTGAAACATTGCTGTTGTTCCAACGTTCAGCCTATATCTTTATAAGGCAAGTTGCTGTTGTTCCGACTTTAATGTTTTTATAAAAATAAATAACCTGCTGTGCAATTTGTGTATGTCTTCTCTTTTTCAACTGTATAGAATTTTATGGTTACAATGACCCCTGTACTTTTTGATATCTGACGAAAGGGCCCGTCCCCTGAATTGTTACACTGAATGATGGAATAAACGCACAGGGGATCTCCCCACTTCACTTGCCACAGCATGCATGGTCCTTTATTGTGCAGTTTTTACCTGACCTGTGCCTCCACAAGCTCCTTGCACTTCATTGATATTAATAGAATAGAAACATCAACATATTGGTAAAAGCGAAAGAAAGCTTTTGTATAATAGATTCCATGTGTGCTAGTGGAACATTCACAAATAGTAAATGAGGTCCATTACATTTTTGTTGCAAAGAATAGTTGTGTGCAGCTCTGATTTTGCTGCAAATCTATATAGTAAAAAAGTACACCAAATATGTAAGACTGTCTGATTTGCTGTGTAATTATGGCTTTTTGGCAGCAACCATTTTGCTAGTTCTTAACATAGAAATTTTACATTCAGGCTGGCACCATAGTCCTGGATAAAGTGGCCAACAAGCACATTAGCTGCAGTTCCCCTGGTTTAGAAGGTTGAGAACTTACTGGGGGTCATTTAAAAACTTTGTGCAAGGCAGATCAATTCGCAAAGTGAATATATTTGCCCTGTGCATGGTTATATTTATAGAGCTGAATAAGGGTTGTGCAAACAGAATTGCAAATTTTTTTTCACAATGCGAATGTCTATAAGAGCTTTTTAAATATGTCAAAAATTGCAAATTGCAAATATTTATGCGCATATTCTGTGACTGAATTACGCCACAACTTTGGTGGTGGAGAAAATATACACAAAACAGTTTTGCAAAGTGCGAATTTAAGTTACTGTCAACCCTATTTTTGTGCACAACAACCTCACACATAGGGTGCGCTCACACAAACTCCTGTCTCATTTGCGTGCCATTTGCAAAAATTTAGTCACAATGCAAATCCGCAAAACATGGAAAGATGTGCAGAGTAGTGCAATATATTAGCGTTCAGGAAAAAACATGTGCAATACAACCATTTGCGAAAAAATATGTGCTGCGCAAACTGAGTGCCAGCCTTTAATCGTCAAAAGATAAACACCATGGGGTCTAGTTATCATATTTAATAAAATGATGAATGCCAGTAAAACACTGTGTAAAATAAATGTTGAAATTATCAAGGTATGTGTTTGATTTTATGGCGTCAGATCACAGCATTTGACGCAATAATATTACATCACATCAGACTTCGCATAATCCATTGAAGTAAATCGGAAAAATTGAAGGAGTAAATTTGTTCCAGTTGAATCACTTTGTAAAATAAATGCGATGGATGGATGATGTTATTTTCAAATAGCATTTTCAAGTAGCTGCTTCCTTTTATGGCAGATTTTTGCACTGAGGTAAAGTACGTGATTGCTGAACATCAGTACACTGCTTACTAAATATGTTTTTCTATGCAGCAATGTCTATTTGTTTGCTGTTTTTATTCAGTATAATAAATATACCTCCATATGCATATGAAACTACAGTAAAAAAATGTGGTTGTAATATCTATGTTAATGTCTTAAATCTATAGCCATTTATATTGCTTTGTGTACTTGTAATATAACAACTAAATAACATTAGTGTTACACTAGCTCTAACTTATCCTGTAAGGGTTAAATATTTGGCAACTAAGTGGAAATGTAACAGAAATGTAACTTCTGTATATTTGTGTGGTGAATGGCAAGTTTATTCTCACCCAGACTGGTGTCCAGAGTCTCTGTTTTCCTATAAATAGTAATTCCATTGGGCAGCAACGTCTATATAATCTGCAGTGTGTAAAGCCAAGGTTGCTGGGAACTGTAAGTTTTCCTGGAAGCAAAGGTTCATTAACTAGGTTGTTATTTTGCATTCCGTATCTGCTTTAGTCCAATAACAAAAAATCGTTTTATTCTAACATTGATTTGCGGACATTTTAATGAAGCATACTGAAATCAGACCCTAGAATTATATGTATTCTAGTATGCACAAGTTATCTGCTAACTGAATACAAATCATAACCCAAATTGATAATTTTGCTCTTAGATGGCATCAGGAAGAATGGATATTCCCAGCCCTGGCTACAACCAGTACCTGGTACACAGATCAGTCTACTCTGAACCAACGTTCCAGGAAGAAACTGAAAGAATAGAGCCTGTTCGGAAAACTCTCCAAGACAGGGTGAAAAAGAATTGCAGGTAAATGTTGTCATCATTTTGCTTACACCTGGATATTATCAGGTTATTAATACCAGTTTGGAAATAGTTCAAATGTGATATGCTTAGAAAATTGAAAATTATTTCCATATTTCCCTTTTATGTCATCCACTCATGGCGAATAATAGATGGCCCAATGCTCTTCTAATTCTTGTGTGGCATATCTCACACAATTGCTATGGTGTGCCTTAGAAAGCAAAATGTTCTTCTTTTATGTAGTGGTGCAATGTTAGAATGATTATTGGGGTTGATGAGAGAATGCTTTAAAACGTACATCCGCCTCTGGATCCCCATGTGATATGCTGATTGACCCTAAATGTGTGCTGAATGCTGTTATATTTTATTATCAAAAATCACAGAGGCAGTTATTTGCACTATAGTATTCATGCGAAGACCTACACTTCTTCCATGGATACTGCATTGCCTGCATTCAGCAGCATTTTGTTAACAAAGGGCAGGTGGAAGGGCACACAAGTGTGCCTTTGAATAAGTACCAGAGGATATGAAACGTGTCAGGTTCCATGGGGGTCTGCCTTTTTAATATGTCTTATATATATTTTCTAATTTTTTAAGTCAAATGATATCTTTAGTTTTGGATTTTAAGTTTGCCTATTAGTTCTATGGGTTTTATCCTTTCCTCTTCAGCCTTTTTGACTTGCCATATACACTACCGATTAATAGATAATTGTGTTTAAGGACACTTCTCTCATGGATACTGCATGAATTTTGTTCATGAAGGGCAGGTGGGGGGTACATAGGTGTACCTACCTCCTAATTTAAGGGGAGACAATTGAGGGACTGGGCTGCCCTGTGCCTGTCTGCATCTGCAAGGTACAGATTGTATAAAGTCCCAGGATACAAGTTCTTGAATAACCAGTAAGTCTGTGATTTTACACACTTTAGTGCCCTAGCACTGGTCAACCAAAAACAACTAGTCATTTACACTCTATGTACATTGCTTCCAGAGATTGTTGCTCAATACATGTGTGTTGTTGTGTGTTTATATAAACTGATACTGTTTTGTTTCACAGTTGTACCTCAAAAAAGGCTTACTATGTAGTCAAGAAGTTTTTCCCAATTCTGAATTGGTTGCCCAACTACAGATGGAAAGAATGGTTTGTAAGTGACCTGATCTCTGGAGTCAGCACAGGTCTTGTCGGTACCTTGCAAGGTGAGTTTCTGGCCTGTCTTTTATCAAATGAAAATGTGAGAGGATCCAAATAATGGCTAATTTGTCAGCAATGCAGATGTAATGCACAGCAGTGGGTAATGGAACACTAGCAATATGATTCATGTACTATATCCTCTCATAATTAATATTTTCCATAATATAAAAATGTCTTTGCAGAACAGTTTCATGTTTTTAAGAAATACAATTTAGACCAAGCCACTGTAAGGCATTAAAGTGATACACAATAGTTATAGAAATCTGATCTAAATTCAATTACATTTAAAAAAAAAAAATCAAAAAACCTTGATACTTAGAGGCAGATTTGTCAAAAATATAGTACTTCAATTTGAAATAAAGCACAAATGTCTTTATACAGGCAAGTATTTTCTAAAACCTTGAATAGTTGGAATTTATTAAATAAATTTGATAAATGGGCCTCTATGTCACCATAAAATAATTCAATATTATGTTTCATAAACATGCAGTGTGAATGAAAATATTTGGATCTTAGAAAGACAAACGGGTATATTTATCAAAGGGTGAAGTTAGAGATCACCACAGTCCACTAGAGTGAAATCCTCTTTCCATACATTTCTATAGCATTTTTTAAAGGCATATATATCAACGGGTGAACTTTCATTTTCACCCATTGATAAATACTGTTGTAAAAAAAGAAATGAATGGAGAGTGGAGGGATTTCACACTAGTGGCCTGTTGTGATCTCTAACTTCAATCGTTGATACATATATGCCATAGAGTTTGTCAGCGATGTCCTAATTCAAATTATTAATATTTATCCTGCTGCACTATGTAAGCTACTTATGCTACAACAGTTTCAGTCTATTGAGGATTTGGTGTCTCCATTCAGGATGTAAAAGAACTGATTTCCTAACAAGTACTCCCTTATAATTCCAGGCTTGGCATTTGCATTGCTTGCTGCAGTCCCTGTTGGATACGGCCTCTACTCTTCTTTTTTCCCTATCTTGACTTATTTTTTCCTGGGAACATCAAAACACATTTCTGTTGGTAGGTCCTGCTGCATTCTAACCCATGATATTCTTAATTTTGCATTAACTACCATTAACTATACTGCCTGTACAGAATAATAATTTTAGCTCTAAACCATAATTGAAAGAGATATTTTGAGACAATTATCAAGCCCTGGTATCCAGTGTGTCCTGTTACCCTGGAACAATGTTTGACCATAGAGTGGTCATATCTCACCTTTAAAAGGCAATACCTTTTTCACTTGTTTTCCATTCTTAAGTAGCGTTTTTATAAAATATTTAAAATTAATTTTTTTTCTTTTCCTAGTAGCAGCTCAGTAAACCTTGTAGCTGAGTATATACTATTTCATATATTAGTTGCTGGCATTAGTATTAGTCTGTTACACACCAATTCCTACAGTTTGATACACAAGTTGCTGGCACTTAAACTGGATCCGTAAAATATCCACCTCTTTCACGGGTCATATATTAAAAAATAAATTAAGATGCTGCATGTTGAATCCTTATAATTAATTTAGTCTGCAACGTGAATGTTCACTATTTTTTGATTAACTACACAGCAAATGGATATCACTTATCTCTAATTTAAGCGTTTGTAAGTTTTTGAAAGCAGCAGCAAATCACTGTATTAATAAGGTAAACCACATTTATCTACAAGAAGTGGGGTAGCCACATCATCCTTTATGAACCAAACATTAATAGGCAATCTCAAAATACTCTTCCAGTTTTATCTTGTGTTTTTTTCTAATAGGACCTTTCCCAGTGGTCAGTTTGATGGTGGGATCAGTTGTTTTGTCAATCGCTCCAGATGAAAAATTTACAATATTAGCCAACTCCACAGGACTGAACAAAACAATAATAGACACAGTAGCAAGAGACGCAGCCAGAGTTGTTGTGTCTGGGACACTCAGCTTTCTAATTGGAATTATACAGGTAATACCACTTTAATGCATGTGCGTTTGCCATTGCCTCTACTTTACCTAAAACTGGTGCTAATAAATGTACAACCAAAACAAGATTGAAGGATATGGCAGCTGAAAGCTATCACTAATCAGTGTGATGCGACTAATACCAATTTATCAATGTATCAACTGCCATGTTCCTTATATGTCGAACACATTCTGACATTGACACAGGTATTTCAAAGTTTATTAAACAGTATATCCTGCAATGCCTGTATGCCAGGCAGGACTGACTTGTGCTATGTGTTCAATTTTGTGTGGCATTATTAGGCTTTGATATTTATGTACAGAATTTCAGCAAAGAATATTTATGGTCAGTTTACCCTGAATATTCTTCTAATTATTTTTGATCTCAGCAAATCTTTAGTGGCTGTGAATTGTTATAAATTGCTCCAACTGTCACTTGCATGCTAAGCATTTACAAAATGTCGAATTTGATAGTATTAAATATGAGCCAACCACACGTTATCTACAAAAACAAAAAAATTCTGCTGTCAAAATTTTAAAACACTAGATTGATTCCCACATGGGTTTAATGGGCACACTCTGGCTGACTTGTGGGATATCCAACTGGTCAGCCTGCATCTGATTAACTGGATATCATGGGATTCTACCAGAATGCTGTCAAATTGCAGAAAATGAATCAATGCTTAAATATCATAAGCAAGTCTCAAAATCTGTCATTAATCTTTAGAATCTCATTTGCTGCTCTGTTAAAATGCATGCTAAGAAATAACACTGCTTATGATAGTTACTGGGTCTAGTGGACCATGTTACTCTATAATATAATTTTGCCGTGCACTCATTTTTATGAACATCATCCTGTTATTTTTCTTTTAACAGCTTGCACTTGGTGTATTTCAAATTGGCTTCATTATCCGATATTTGGCAGATCCATTAGTTGGAGGGTTTACTACAGCTGCAGCTTTCCAAGTGTTTGTTTCACAATTCAAACTTGTGCTGAATGTCCCCACAAAGAATTACAATGGAATACTCTCTATCATATATGTGAGTAGAACAAACTTTCTATAATTTTTTTATCAAACTTACAATATTTACCCAAATTGATAACGATAAGAATTTACCATGTAATCAAAACAATGTAATGTACATTTTGTCTTTTTTTATTAATTATATGAGGTATGCTTTATTGTCTAGACAATAATAGATATCTTTACCAACATTGCAAAAACCAACATCGCTGATCTGATTGCTGGACTTCTAACATTTGTTGCTTGTGTTGTGGTTAAAGAAATAAATGATCGATACAAACACATCTTTCGTGTACCTATTCCCATTGAAATAATTGTGGTAAGTGTCAATGTTTATTTTCATCATACCTGTTCCCTTTGAAAATGCTATATAATAATAATAATAATGCTGATATAAAGAAATGTGAAATAACTATTATGTACTTTGTTCTGGTGTTTTTTTTCTTCAAATAGACCATAATAGCTACAGGGATTTCATATGGTGTCAATCTGGAAAAAAAATATAATGCAGGGATTGTGAAGACAATTCCAAGTGGGTAAGATGATCTTTTGAGTATTTGTTTCACCTTCTAATTTCTATGTTAACATCTTCATCTTCATTTTTGGTGAAATTGTCACTTTTAGCCTTAATGGAGAATTCAACCTGTGGGGAATAAAACCTGTACCCCCCACCCCAGGTAGACTCCCCTCCCTCCTCCCCACAGGTTAACTACCACCCCGGGGAAATGCCCCATACTCCATACTTACCCCTCACCGCAGATTCTTCCAGCGGAGTTGCACGCATCCATCTTCCGCGTCCTCTATAAGCTGACTGAAAGATCGTCAATTTCAATGTAATTTCACACATGTGCAGTTGCCGCATATGGCAAACTGCTCCAACTGCGCATTCGCAGAAATACCGATCTCCCAGTCAGCTTACAGAAAACGCAGAAGATGGATGCGTGCAACTCCGCTGGAAGAATCTGTGGCGAGGGGTAAGTATGGAGTATGGGGCATTTCCCCGGGGGGGGGTATAGTTAGTCTGGGGAGGAGGAGGGAGGGGGGGTCTACCTGGAGTGGCGGGGGTACGGGTATTTTTCCCCACAGGTTGAATTCTCCGTTAAGTAAATATGCCCCTCTGTATGAAAATATAGTTCAAACCAGCCACAGCTGCCTTTAAAATCTAAGAATTGGAACCAAACCAATTCACCCATTGTTTCATTACAGATTCATACCACCTGTGACACCAGATGTCAGCCTATTCCCACAATTAGGTAGCTCAGCATTTTCCATTGGGATTGTTGCCTATGCTGTAGCTGTGTCAGTGGGAAAGGTTTATGCCACAAAGTACAACTATGAAGTTGATGGAAATCAGGTATGTCAGATTTGATCTAATAAATAACTCAAGTACTGCCTTTATCCTGTGTACACATCTGTCAGTCTGACATGTTTTAACTTCATTAGGAGTTCATTGCCTTTGGAATAAGCAATCTATTCAGTGGAGCATTTTCTTGCTTTTGTGCCACCACTGCCCTATCCCGTACAGCTGTCCAGGAAAGCACTGGAGGCAAAACACAGGTGAGCACTAGACTTGTATACGGGATTTTCACTTACTGCACTCAATTATCCAATTGTAATCAGATCTTGTGGTTCTATAGGACACATCTAAAACATTTTGGATAGAGAGTGAACGTGTTTGTAGTAATTACCAGCTTCCTGTGTTAATGTTCCAAACCTCTTTTTATTGCAGATTGCTGGGATTATCTCAGCCGGCATTGTGTTAATTGCAATTGTGGCACTTGGCAGACTGCTTGAACCCCTGCAAAAGGTATGTTAAAGGTATACTTAGATGTGTGGTTCTTAATGTATTTAACAATGATAGCAAGTCTATCATATTGTAAAATAAATTACAGTAGATACAGGTAAAAATAACAGATGACCATATTTGCTCCCAGGGGGTTTCCTTCTCCTTTAAACATTGTTGCAACAGTCTTGGTTCCCCAGCAAAAACATGTCTGTTAATCAGCTGCCTTGTGTTACATTGTGTCAACCATCTTAGACATCAAGGCAGAGAATACAGAGGGACATATAAACACTGCTATCAATAGCAATACATATACAAATAATTTTAAACCATAGAAAATGTGTAATTAATGTATACTGCAAAGTTGCTTAGAATAATGTTTTCTTTCATCATTCAAATTTTTATTTTGGGGTTGACTTACCCTTTAAGCAACTGGACTTGCTGATTAATCTTGGAAACTTCTCACCAGTTACCCAAGCAGCTATTCAGTAAAAAGCCATTGTTAAGATTTGATAGCTCCCTCAGTTCAGAAATTGCCTTTCATCCAGTCTTTACACTGCACATTTGAGATATACAGTAATTAGACACAGGTTTCTGGGGAGGAGCAGTATTTCAGCTTCCACCCCAAGATATTCACATAATAATTTATAAGCAAAATGCCTGAAAAATGTATTCCAGGTATAGTTTAATATATTCCAGTTTATTTTTCAAAAATGGAATAGTCCAACATGCATGAAAAAAAAAGTACAAGCGAGTTTTTATAGTCAACTGAATATTTCAAGAAACTTTATTTTGTTAATTATTTCACAGTTTATCAAAACTGTTCAGCCTTTATTGAAAATAAACAAAACATTGGGATTTTCCTTTGCATATGAATTCTTTTCCCATGACAAAAAAAACATAATTGTGACTTTTCAGTCAGAGTTCTTTTTTAAAAAGTTTTGTTGAGCTTTTTTCTTCTGCAATTGTGTTTTTTTCCCTAAATTTGAAAATTGATTAATCTGTCCCTAAGAAACAGCCACCTGCTAATATTGTGGTCTTACCTTAGACATATGACTTGCTGGTAACATAAGTTTTCTTATTACAGTCAGTGCTAGCGGCCATTGTTATTGCCAATCTAAAGGGGATGTTTTGGCAAGTTTTTGATGTACCTCGCTTATGGAGACAAAACAAATGGGACTCTGTAAGTAAATCATACATTAGCTTAGAAAAAATCCAAAAATCAAGTGATTGTTCTGCTTTTGCATGTAAACAATACAATAAAAATGTTATTTTTGTAAATACATTTTGTAAAAATACAAGACTGAAACTGAATTTTCTCATCCATTAAAGAGAATCTACACTTCTGGACATTGCAGATTTCTATAAAATCAGCTCATATGCAAATCACTGTTTCATATCAATGAAGACTTTTCTTGAAACATATGCATTTCTAGTAATATGTGTCACTGGATAGTCGAATATTAAATACTGCTCTCTGCCTCATAGGAGGAACTGTGCTCACACACAAACAAATGGCATGCATAAATGCTAAGTTACATCAGCCAATGAACTGGCAAAGCCGTGTCTTTTACTCCCACAATTCTTCTTGTTACATTTAGACCCTACCTATCTTCTCATCAGGAGATCAGTGAGTGCTTAACAGAACATCACAAAATGGTGGCTCAAAGCAAAATATGTAAAAGGGCAGTATTTATTGACTCTTTCATAGTTTAAAAACCAATGCCCGAAACTCTAGTGATTAAACATGGTAAAATTGTAGGATTAACAGATGTAAATTATGCATAATCTTTGTTAAGTGCTACAGAATATGTTGGTATTATATTAATGATAACAAATAATAACTTTTCATTCCAGGTTATCTGGGTTTTTACCTGCATTGCATCAATCCTTCTGGGACTTGATTTAGGACTGCTAGCTGGCTTGTTGTTTGGATTAGTGACTATTATTTTACGTGTGCAGTTGTAAGTACCCTAATCTGCTTTATTAATTAATATCTGGTTTCTTGTTTGTGATCATTTCAGAAAGAGCCAAATATAAGTATATATTTCACTGTTAATGTACCCCCTCTTCCTCAAGACAAATGTTCAAGCCACATGGACCCAACTTTCATACATATTCTCCATGTATAGGTTCCTTTATTATACTCTGTTATACTCCATATTTGAGCTCTTCCAGTGATCAATGTTTCCTCCCTGTGCTAGTCTTGGCAGTAGTTCAAGAAGAAAAATATTCTCTTTATTTTTTCTAGTCCTTCATGTGGTGCTCTTGGCAATGTTCCTGGCACAGACATCTACAAAAATGTCAAAGAATACAAAAATGTAAGTGTCTATTTTATAAAATATTTATTTTCTACAATAGTTAAAGATCAGTTTACAGATGAATTCAGCTCCTAAGCAAATTGCATGTATTAAGAAATGCACACATATTTATAGAACGTTTTTATTAATACTCACATTCATTAAAATATACCTGTATATTTCGATATTATGAGCAGTTAGAGCAATTTGGAAATGTAGAGAAATGCCTCTTTAGCAGTTAATTTTATTTAAGTGATTTTTTTTTTATCCACAGCTCATAGAGCCAGAGGGAGTAAAAATAATTCGGTATACAAGTGGTATGTTTTATGGAAATATCGACGGGTTTAAAAATGCTATCAAATCAATTGTGAGTATAATAGCAGTACAAAATGTTGTACTGACACAACTTTTACATTTTCCTTCAAATGTTTCCAAAAATAACTTTACATTCGTTGGTTCTTAACAGGTTGGATTTGATGCTGTGAAAGTTTATAACAAGAGAACAAAAGCACTGAGGAAAATACAAAAGCTTATTAAAAAAGGGCAACTAAGATCAACAAAGGTGAATTATAATGCATCTATTCAACATCCCTCATATTGTATATTCATGTTCTTTAACCTTTTGTTTCCACCTTTCTGTCCAAGAGCAGTTGCACTTCCAGGCAGAACGAGGCACTGCATAAAGTAGTATAACATTTGAATGACAAATTTAGACACAAATATTGCAAAACCATAGTTGTCACAGTTTGCAGAGTTCATTTGGTTTGTGGCTAGTTTTGGGCAATTCCACATAGTGGTCAAAGGGAAACAAGAACAAGGACTTTCCCAGAAAAAGTTCTCACACTTGCACAGACTGTCGACTTACCTTTGGTTTTATTTATTTGTATCAAATCAAAAATAAAAACATGTATTCAATATATTTTCAATTCTGTCATAAAAGTTACTTTGATCTTGGAAATATAATGAAGAGAATGTATCTTTACAGAATGGCATAATCAGCAGCACAGGAGCTGATAATGAAGGTTTTGAGCCTGATGATGATCCTGAGGACCCAGAGCAAGAAAATAATGAAGGAGTTGAAACAAAAGAAGTAGAAATCCGAGTAGACTGGAACTCAGAACTCCCTGTAAAAGTATATGTGCCAAAAGTTTCCATTCACAGCATCATTTTTGATTTTGGGCAAATCCATTTCATTGATGTGGTTGCTGTGAGATCTCTAAAAGTGGTATGTTTCATTCCTTTTGAACTGGTTGTGTATGTTAAAACTTACATTTCCTAGTATTTTTTTTATTTTATTTTAAACTTTCTTTTATAGTTAAATTTTTCACTAACCTGCACTCCTGTAATCTATTTACAATTGAATCTATTATCTGCAATGCTTGAGACCTGGGGTTAAAGGATATTTCAGAGTTTTTCATAACTTAAAGTGATACTGACACTAAAAAAACTACTTTTTAAAATATAAAAGTACATTAAAAGTTACCTATAGGTCATGTTTTTTGCGGAGAGGTTTGTTTTTGTAAGTAATTGTTAGTTGAAGTTTCTAAACCTGACTGTTTTGCCAACCTGACTGTCCCATCTTCATTGAAGTTTCTAATGCTAACTGACTCCTGCTGCACAAATATGGCAGCCCTCTCATACAGGAACATGGGGTATCAGACAGTAATGTAAAAGCATTGTGCAAATACTTTATAGCAAAGTTATAAGTAGCTTTCAAAGGCAATATAATGATATATGTAAAAAAAAATAATTTCTGGTGTCAGTATCTCTTTAAAGCTATTAAAAACATTGAAACTTAAAAACAATAGGTTTGATTAGCCACCAGATTGGATTTATGCAGCTTGTATAAGGTTCTATTTTACTAAGCCAAATTTTCTATATAATAATGGTAAATAAGGAATAATAGGAAATAAGGAAAATAGAATTTCTGTTTTTTTGCACTCTCTAGGTCACAACGGTAAAGCTAAAAGATACATACTTTAACATTCTTGGGGTTAGCACCAATGCATTTACCTTGCCTATGATTAAAAGAGTGAAGTACTGTGTTCATTTGCATATTGAATTTGCAATTCAAGGGCTATATGTGAACACCCATTCCCTGACTGCTGAATTCCCTGAATCCCATATTGTTGCCGGCATAACTTGTTCACAATTGTTAGTTCCATGAGTTGTCAGGTGTAATATTTTGTCTTGGAGGTAGCACAATGCTACTACCTTGTAATGAGAACCTGTCCATTGGCACAATATTTGCTGAAATACACTGTATGATAAATCTCAAACTGGCAACTTGTTTTTCAGATATTTAAAGAATTTAAGAGAATCGATGTAGAGCCATACATTGCAGCATATGAAGGTATGATTTATTCTATTAAAACATTAATTTAATTTGTAGCCTATAAAACACATTACGTTTATAAAATGATTTAATATATATAGATTTGAGTGAGTCACATTAGGCTGATTACATTGTTTGCCCCCTCCCACTGATTGGATCACATTAGGAACTTTGAAGACACATTGAAGGAGGACAAGATTTTCCAGCTGCCCCCAGATGATATCTGGCTGTGCTTTGGTAATATATATATATATATATATATATATATATATATATTCCAGGAGTCCATAGTTTTGCCCGTTTCAGAATGTCCAATAAGCTATAACCAAAATCAGTTGTGTATGGCTGGGGTGAAACTTTTGCACCTGTAAATGTTTTGATAATTTAAAAAAAAAATTAATCAGAGTAATCAGATTGAAATTAATCTTAATTTATCAACTTTAATAGATGGTGTTTTACAAAAAATGGAATCATGCCTTTTCTTTGATGAGACAATCAAACGTGACATCTTCTTTTTGACCGTCCATGATGCTGTGCTGCATATAGAAAACCTAAGAAAGTTCTATGATGGTCATGATCCTCTTCTTGAAAAGGTAAAGGCATATACACATAGTTACTAGTAGCTGAAGTTATAAGGTCCATCAAGTTGAAATCTTTTTTTTACATCTTTCTAGTTAAAGCAGAGGAAGGTAAAATCTCCATCTAAAGCTGCTAGTGTTTTGTAAAGGGGACAGATTACCCTCTTTTCCCATAAGACTAAAACCCTTTTAAAATGAATACTCAATGTAGCAGACTGGCATTGCACAAAACTGTTCTACAGTCCTTCTTAATAAAAGATTTGCCTTAAGGTTAAACAGTGGGGCATCTGGGACTGCTGTTGAGGCAGCAACCCCAATGTTGTCACCCTTCACTTGCCTATTGCATTGTCTTGTGTAGAGAGTTTAATATTGCCTTGTATTTATTGCATTAGTGAACATATATTTAATGCTAGCAGGTTGTGTGCATTGTTTACACATGCCATTACATTTCAGTAAACTTAGATACTGACTTCCAGTACTCCCTGGTATTGCAGTCATGATCTCGCTCATAAAACAGTTACATAAAAAGGAATTACCTGTATAAGATTTTAAAATTATTTATGTTATCCAGGGTACAAAAAATGTAAAATGTTATGCAGCATGTGTTCTCTTTTTATATGAAATACATTTTCCTTTAAATACAACAAGAAACACAATATATTGCATTCTCACCTGAAGCAAAGAAGAAATTATTTAATTTTTAATGTATTAACATCTGGTCTTTTTTTTTTTTTTTTACAAGATTTCACTCATGCAGGAATCTAAGGAACTATTGGAATTCACTGCAGTTGACCCAACAGAGCAAGAGCTAGATGCCCAGGAAGGGGTAAGAAATATTAATAAGGGCAAATAAATACAAAAATGGACAGAAACTAGGTTAAAATCCTAAATGATCAACAACATGAACAACAAAACTCAAATGTATACACAAAACTATTTGCCTCTTAATTGGTAAATATGCCTTTTCTGGTGATGTTAGTTTAAAGGAAAGGAAAATTCAATAGCTTAGAATTCCACAGTTCTCTACTTGTATTAGACTTTTAGCATTTTCAGCTGGCAAGCTGCTCTTTAACCCTGACATTTTGTGGAATTCTAGATCCCTTAAACTTCAGGCTTACTTACTCCAAAGTGCAGAAGCACTTTAGATATGTTTGTTAGATATAGTTTAACTAACATAATATTCTATCATGTGCAGTAGTAAAATATTACAACAGTTAGTTCCAAACTGTGAAGCTGTCTATGCAAGGAGGCTCAAAGTCATGGGTGGCAATTAGAACCTTAAAGGAAAACTATACCCCCAAAATGAATACTTAAGCAACAGATAGTTTATATCAAATTGAATGACATATTAAAGAATCTTACCAAACTGGAATATATATTTACATAAATATTGCCCTTTTACATCTCTTGCCTTGAGCCACCATTTCGTGACTCTATCTGTGCTGCCTCAGAGATCACCTGACCAGAAATACTACAACACTAACTGTAACAGGAAGAAGTGAGGAAGCAAAAGGCAGAACTCTGTCTGTTAATTGGCTCATGTGACCTTACATGTGGTTTGTATGTGTACACA
Source organism: Xenopus petersii (assembly GCA_038501925.1). Classification (NCBI taxonomy): domain Eukaryota; kingdom Metazoa; phylum Chordata; class Amphibia; order Anura; family Pipidae; genus Xenopus; species Xenopus petersii. Next base: position 79,735,489 of record CM076676.1, on the reverse strand, counting down.
GTGAATCTTACGATCTCAGGGGGCGGCCCTTATTTTTCAAAATGGCAATTTTCTATTTATGATTACCCAATGGCACATACTATTAGAAAAGTATATTATTATGATAATGGTTCATTTACATGAAGCAGGGTTTTACACATGAGCTGTTTTACTCAGTATCTTTTAATAGAGACCTACATTGTTTGGGGGGTATAGTTTTCCTTTAAGGACATATACAGTGCTGTTTTTATAGATTGTGGTACTTTATTATGAGCTAAATGGGTGTTCAGCAACATTTGTACTGCATTTTCTAGTAATGTATCACAATAACTCAACTTGCCACATAACCCTTCATTATAATTCCCTTTACAGGCTCTTCGATCACTTGCACACTGAAGAAAGGCATCTGGGAGATTTATCAGGGATGGACAGTATCATCCTTTGGGTTCAATATTGAGACATTTGCTGTGATAAAAATGTTGTTTATATTTATGAATTATATGATGGGCAATTCCTCAAATACCTTCCAAACAGCATTATAAACATGTAAAACAGATAAACAACAACACTAAGTGTCCATATCCTACTGGTTTCGAATGTCCTTCCTTTCCGATAAGGACTGAACAGCCATTTAGAGGTTGAGGTTTAAAGTATAATGAGCCTTGTTGATATGACATTGACGTCAACAGATATCCATGATGATTGAGAGGTATTCTGATATATGTTCCTACCCAGACAAGAGAGGAGGAAAGGAATATGTTTAACATTCAAAAGAAAGAAAAAATTAACACAAATAAAAAATTGAGTGTTGAGGGAAAGACCATGACTGTTACTCAAAAAGTGAAGCCACAACACCAAAGGCTACAAATATACGTACAGTATATGAGCTAAGATAAGTGCAATATAACAAATACATGTTGGCCTGAGTGCTTCGTTAAATGGTAAAATAATTACATAAATTAACCATATTTTAAGTCACATTGTGTACTGTATATCAAATATTAATGAGTGGCTGTGAACTATAGTCAGTTTATAAGTATAGATCTTTCTAAACTAGGGTAATTCGGTAGTATCTGTGAAAAAAAATCTACATATTGATTGTACACAGTATCTCCATTTCGAGGGTTTTCTATAAAGATTTATCATTTATCCTCTCTGTATTTTTACATAAATCTGTGTATATCTGACTTTAAGCACTTCAAAAAGAATTATAAATAAATAAGAATTATAAATAAATATTATTGACACTGCACGTTACTTTTTCTGCCAATTCATTTCCTTACCACAGTTATTTTTCATTCTAACCATCTTCCCATATCTTACTCTACTATGACTATTCTGTCATATTATGGAGATGATACCAATTAATTTGCTCATTAAATAATAAATATATCTATATTGAGTACATTTATACTTACCGCAATTTACTTTTACCTTAGTCCCTTCAGCCGCACAGTGAGATTTATTTTGCTTTCCCTTTCATGTAGGACAAGTGAGAAAACAGAGTTAATTAACCTCACCCATAAATATCAGCCAGTCAAAACCCTCACTAGTGTTTTTTTTTTATATATAATAAGACACACAGACCAATGCTTAACTACTTTATTAGGGCGGGTAATTTATTGCTGCCGAAGGGACTGAGGGAAAAGTAAATTACAGTAAGTATAAATTTACTCATTCCCTTACGTTGCATACGACAGCACAACGAGAGTTAGCAAGTTACGAGGGAGGGCAATCTTCACAGCGCCTTCTGTAGTATTTTACTGTCAAAGGAAGCTTCCCATGAAGCTGAGTTGTTTACCCTGTAATGCTGGATGAGCCTTGAGCTTTCTAAATATCTGATAAAACAATCTCTTGATTGATATTATAGGTATTAACAACCTTGGGTTTATAGCTCGGAACGGTTCTTAAAACAACACGATCTGGGAGGAAGTTTAAATAAGGCTCTTTTACTGACAGAGCCTGGATTTCACCAATTCTGCTAGCTGAAGTAATGGCTACTAAAAATAAAGTCTTCAAAGATAGACATTTGATAGACTTATCCTCCAAGGGTTCATAAGGCAATTAACATAACAGCAGTTGAATGATCCTAGGCCGAATCTTTGAAATGGCCTTGACACATCTTTTAAGGAGCGGTAGAGTAGACAAAAATTTATCAAGCAGAGCGGACAAAGCTGAATTCTGAGCTTTGATAGTATTAACAGCCAAACAAACCCTTCCTGGAGAAATGTTAACAACACAGATACAGGTAGTTGTACATGTGAAATCTGTTTTCTCTTGCACCACTGTCTGAAAATTCTCCAGACTCTAGAATAGGTCTTGTTTGCAGAAGTTTTCCTGGATTGAATGAGTATCTCTACTACTTCTATAGAAAGTCCCTCCAACTCTAGAATGGACCTGTCAGTCTCCAGGCCATCATCTTCAACCTCGACAGATGCTGACATGAGAGAGGTCCCTGGGTCAATAGATCTGGAAAGTGAGGGAGGGTCCAATATTGTCCCCTGGTCATTCTTATTAGCAGAGAAAACCAACTCCTCTGCAGCCAGAGTTAAAAGAATTGTCTGCACCCTCTCCAACCGGATCTTCTGCAATGCCTTTGGAATCATTGGTATTGGGGGCAAAATGTAAACTAGATGAAACTCCCATCTGATTGACATATGACCTATGAAATCCGGACTATCTAGTCTGTTTAAGGAGCAAAACCTCTGCGTCTTGCGATTCTTCCTGTTGGCCATAAGATCTATCTCTGGCACTCCCCACCGGTCTGTAATCTTCCAGAAAATCTGTTGATCTAAAGACCATTCCCCTGAAACAATCCTCTTCCTGCTGAGATGGTCTGCTCGGAAGTTGTCTTTTCCTTTTATATGAACCCCCATCAGACGAGGACTGTGTCTCTCTGCCCAATTCAAGATCCTGAAGACTTCTTGATTCAATAGGGGAACTCTGCCCCCCCCCCCGCTTGTTCAAGTAAGCCACTGTGGTGGAGTTGTCTGAAAGAATCTTTATACTATTGCCCCTCAACTGGTGTTAGAAGTTTAGAATGGCTTTGTAGACCGCCCTCAATTCTCTGAAATTCGAGGGCATGGAACTTTTGACTGGATCCCAAATGCCTTGTGCTGTTAGATGGTTCCGATGAGCTCCCCAAACCCACTGAGAGGCAACTGTAGTTAGAACTATCCATTCCAGTTTTTGAAAGGATAGACCTTGTACTAGGTGATTTTTCTGAAGCCACCAGCTCAAGCTGGATCATGTCTCTGCACTGAGGCAGATCTTAATATCTAAGGAGGAATTTTCCGATTCCAACTATCTCTATTTGCAGAGGTCTCTTTGGTAGTGCACAATAAATTGTATAGGAGTAGAGGGAATGCTGGCGTTACCTTTCTGCACACCTTCTACCTTTATTCTACTGTCTATGTGAGTGCAAATAAACGTATTTATATACTTTGTCACTACTGGGGATTGTAACTAACCAAATCTACTGTAATAAAGGAGTAGAAGGTATCATTTTTGTATTGAGCTCACTGTTTTGCAAATTGGATTTACTTCAGCACATTGTATTAAAATTAGAAACAATAGTTATTGTAAGTTCCTCCAAAAAATCAAGCAAGTATTATACAGATACAAAAAGTATTTATTAGGACAAATTGGATGAAAGCCTGATGCATTTCGTGCCTGTTGGAGCACTTACTCATAGGCGGAAGTGCCCCATCAGGTACAAAGCTGAAGTAAATTCAATCTGCAAAACAGTGAGCTCAAAAAGGATACCATTACTCCCTTCCTTTTAGACTGTATGCCTATGGATAGGGCCTTCCTCACCTTTTTGTATGTAATTCATGTGATGTAGTTGTATAACCACATTTACTTTACAGTGCTATGCAATATGTTGGCGATATATAAATACATGTTAATAATAATAATAATAATAAAGGGGCGGCGGGGGGTCATGTAGGCATTGCCCTCCACCTCGTAGCTTGTGTGACATTCAGTTATGGAGCATCAGGGGGGCAGCCTGCCCTGTCAAGCCACACCTTTTGACCTTCTAAAAATTGGCGCGAGAACCAAAGAACAGTTTATCCAAGGGTAAAAGTGGTTCTTGTCAGGGAGCCGGGAGCTCCCACCAGGGAGGTAGTCAGGATCAAGGAGGAAGCCCTCTAGAGGGAGCAAGGTCGCGGTATCCAAAGGGTTAAGCAAGCGGATGGTCAGAGTCCAGGCAAGAGTTCAGTGGCAGGCAGATCAGGATCAAATAACAAGAGTTCAGGCAGAGGGTTAAAACCAAGGCAGGAGCAGGAATCAGGAGTGGGAACAGGAATCAAGGCTTGGAAACAGTATACAGGCAGGAAAACAGGAACCCAGGTTCAGGGTAGCAGAACCTATTCTTGGGCGCCATTCTGGAGTCCTGGGTGCCCTTAAATACTCAATTTTGTCGCTATAGTGACGTCACTGACGCTGGCGTTTTTGCGCTGGCACCGCTACCCACGTGACGGCCATGGGCGCCACCATTTTGGGAGCGACACCGGCGGAGGAGGACACGCCGCCCGGAGCTCCTGGGACTGCTCCGGGCGGCGATCGTGACAGTTCTTAAAGGAGAACTGAACCCCCCTAGGAACAACAGACCCCCTTAACTGCCTTCCATCAGCCCCCACAATGTATTACATAGAAAGGCACCCCTATTTGAAATCCAAACGAGTATATATATTTACAAAGAAATAGATATAGGGTGATCAGCGCCTGTGGCAACAGAAATTAAAAAACCACCATAGCGTAATACATTCATTTAAATGGGATGTCACCCTGTGTTCCAAATGGCTTATTAACAAATGTGCTCCCCTCTTGGGCAACTATTAGTTTAGAAAAAGAAGACATTCCAGGGGCAAGTATACAAAAGTGAAAGTATTTTCCTGTGCAGCAATTAACAATGTGTTCCGAGATAGAAGCACCTCCACCCTTTAGGCAAATTGCCTACTTACAAACCACTCCTGTGGCGTTGTGCATGTAGCAGATTCATTTTTTGAAATTTCCTTCAAATTGACATTCTCTACAGGCTCCAGAACAGGGATAAAAGTCGAAGATAGTGTAATAACGTTTTATTAAAAAGGTAATTAAAATCAACAGTAAATGCACTCACATTTAACCCCCTTAGGGTGTTCGCATTCAGTCCAGTACAAATGGTTGCAATAGTCCCAGGGGATGGTCCTGCCGGCTCAATTTAGACCTCCTCATGGTGCTTCTCATGGACCGATGTGTGCTCACCCTTGCCTTGCCCCTATTTGAAAACCTGAGCCAAAAATGTAAGTGCTACTCAATATAAATATATTGAGTAAAAACATTGATGCACAGCCAGTACTTTTCATTGGTACTTCTTGTAAACAATGGCCAATGATCAGCTCAGTACTTCAGAAACATTGGCACATTTTACTCACTGACCCAACTTTGGCTGCATCACTAGGACCACGTCCACTAACATGTTGCCGGAGGGCACCCAATCTGCGAGACCGTTTGGTGAAAAGCCATTTCACTAAACAAGTCGATACATCAATACGGAGTGGCACATTTCCCTGTGGTAAATGTAGAGCATGCAGTTACATGTTCATGCATCACAACAATTCTAGCAGAGGATTAAAAGCAACTGGATTATCTAAAATATCTTTAGGAATTAGAGGAGGCGATTTAGAATCAACTCTCCTAGCCAAGGAGAGTGAATGGATTTTTAATATGAATACCATGAGCCCCAATGGGTTAAATGAAAGTATCACCATGAATGTTTTCATTTGAAATTAATATCTTACTTCACACATTGGTGTATTCGGATGCATATTTGTCCCGTACATACATCTTATGGTCATACACAGGACCAACTGTATATCTATTACTGTGTACTACTCACTATGAAGATATTGTAGAGGATATCTCTATTTACATATTCTTTTGATACCCATTGCAAAATCTGCAATATAGTACTACCCTCCCTCCTCTGATAAGACTATGTTGCATCCCACACTGTTCTGTTTGAAATGATAGAAAACAATTGTTGCACAATACACTACTTTATTTGTGATAAGGATAATACAACATTGTATCTCTTCAGACAGGTTAGCAACAAATAATGGGCATGTCTAACCCACTTTCTCTCTTCAGCCGTGGTATCCCCATTGGTTGATAGTGTGACGATACCGCAGACGCGTCTATTTATACACGTAGTCCAAACTGAGCCGCTTTTATGCCTTTGATAAAGCTCGCCGAGCGAGTGAAACGTGCGCCAGGTGCTCAATTTATTTTACATTCAATTAGGCAGGGTTCAGCTACTCAAAACTGATGCCTATTCATGCGGGGTTAACCCGATCGTGGTGGGGGCTACTAAGGGGTAAAAAGCACGGTAGTACTGTTATCATGCGAGACTAACTCGCTGATCGCGTTGTGGGGGAACTCCTTGTGTGGGAACTCCTTAATTTAAAAACACATCACTTTGGTGCGGCTGCACTCCCATCTCTCCTCATTCGTTCGTTCGGTTCGTTTTCTGAAGTCGCCCGAAGTTGCCTCACAAGGAAACGAGTCGGCGCGTTTGATTAGCGCCGGCACTTTTTCATTTTAGCTGGCGCTAAATGAGGGAAGGCGTTTGGGGAGATTGGTCGCCGCAAAGACGAGGCAATTAGTCGCCAGGCGACCAAATCTCCCCAAAATGTCCAGTGTGGCCTTACTCTTAATGTATATTTTGATGCTACAGCACAAGTAAATTTGTAAACTACAATCAGACAAGTTAAATGGGGAATAGAGCTTGAAGCCTACAGCCTCAAGGTGTTGCAAACTGGTAAAAACTCAAACCTTGTGAAGTTATGTGTTTTATTTTAAAATTGGAACATATCGCACCCAGCCAGTATATTACACTGATGTGAACCCGCCATAAGTGTCCCACTCCACTCACTAATCCTCTAGTACTTGACAAACAATTGCAAGAGGATTCACCAATGTGAATATTCAGTGGGAGACTACAGTTTGGATAAGCAGGGAGCAACAGAGGCATGGCAGACATTGGCAGGTTGTGGGCACCGGGCAAGATGTCGTTTAGTGCTTGTTTTCTAAACAGCAACCCTATCCACTAGCCCTTATTGAACAGTCAACGTTCCATTCAGGACACCGTCCACAATGCCAAGGGTTGCCATCTGACCAGTATTTTACCAGCATGGCTGGTAAAAATGATAGCTGCTCCCAATGTTATAAAAAAAAAGTCCCACTGCTGCCTTTTGTGCACAATATGTGGGGAATTACAAGTGGTGTAATGATTCATATTTTTCTTTTGCATATTTTAGCAGTGCTGGTATAAGATACGACGAGTCAGTTTAGATCACTGATATGTATCGACAATAGTATGGTTTTACACTGCCTACAATAGGAGTTAAACCAAGCCAGTAAGTTGTCAGTGGTAGTTTAGCAGATCTGTGCATTTATTTTTTTAACCTAAGCATTAGACTAATATAACCCCATTTTTGATGGTTGCTACGTAACCACCATCTTGAAGGCGGAATTCACAATCTATGTTACTAAACGGGTTCCCATGTAGCCCAAATGTCCAGAGGAGTGTAGTCCAAAAATCAGTGCAAAACCAAACCAAAATCGGCGTTTATTTGAAATGAAAACACCTCAATCACGTGACCGAGCCTTCATCACGAAAAGTCACTGCGAATGGATCACACAGTACGCGCCCTACGCATGTTTACAATTGTACTTCCTTTTCCTGAGCGCCGCCCCATAGTTTCCGTTCCCAGAGTGCCTCGCGTTGAATCATGGACCATAATGGTAATGGGAAATGTTTAGTATTGCTGTTCAAATTGGTGTAATTTTGTTTATTGCATTCAATGTGGAGCCGATTAGCCTGTGCTCATACCTGAATGCGGGGAGCCACACTGCATCACTATTGTGTTCGCGCTCGAACTCTTGAGTTTGGCGGGGTCTGCGCGCTTCCTTATGGGAAAGGGATTTTATGTGCAGTTGTTAGCAGCGCTGTCACTTGGAACATTTTTAATGTGTATATTTAGATAGAGTAAAAGTTTAAAAAGTAATTTTTATATGTAATTACGCACTACTGCTGCAGCAAATACGTTCATTGTATATGGTGACAGAAGATGGCGCAGAGAGATTGGCCCTCGACTACTCTCTGGGAAGTGACTAGGAAGGAATTCTACACTGCTTCTGTGGAAACACTCCACTTAAATGTATCGAACATGTTGAAGGTTCGGTAACAAAAAATAACAATGTGAGCTTTCAGTAACTGCTCTTCATTGATAAAACGTGTCAAGTTGCAAGTGTAATCACACCTCAAAAAATCAGGATAATCTAAACCGTTCTCTGTACTTACATTCTGATACCATGCATAGTTGGGAGAATAAAGTACCCCCTCTTGTAAATTATAAGGATATTATAAGATACCAAGGAGATTCATGACCATATAAACACACAAGGCCGAAGGTAACTTCTAATATCCTCATATTTTGCAACTGGGGATACTTTATTTATTATAATACACAAATTTCAGTGAGTCATGTGACAGAAACGACATCAGAACTCACCGTTTATAACAGATGACATCAGAACTCACCATTTATAAGGCAAAAAACCCATCTGACGCATATATATATATATATATATATATATATATATATGTATATATATATTGAATAAAGTACATCCTCTTGTAAAATATAACAATATTATAAGTTACCAAGGAGGCCAAAGGCCGAGTGTTTTTATATAGGTCATGGAACTCCGAGGTAACTTAAGATATCCTCATATTTTGCAACCGGGGGTACTTTATTTATTGTTTTTGTTGAGTCGTGACAGAAATGACATCAGAACTCACCATTTATAAGGATATAATTTACAGGATATTCATGGTTTTTGTGTATTATATATATATATATATATATATATATATATATATATATATAGTAATGAACATAAAGAAAAACCGCACCAACAGGTCTTTATACAAAAATAAAAAAACTTTTATTGATCAATGTTTCGGCTCAACTGCTGGAGCCGTCTTCAGGAACAAAAAAAAGTTACCAAGGAGTTTCATGATCATATAAAAACATGAGGCCGAAGGCCGAGTGTTTTTATATAGGTCATGGAACTCCGAGGTAACTTAAAATATCCTCATATTTTGCAACCGGGGGTATTTTATTTATTGTAATACACAAGTTTTGGTGAGTCGTGACAGAAATGACATCAGAACTCACCATTTATAAGGATATAATTTACAGGATATTCATGATTTTTGTGTGTTATATATATATATATATATATATATATATATATATATATATATATATATATATGCACACATCACATAGGACGCCCTGACGACGGTTCAAGGAGAACCGAAACGCGTAGATGTAGGGGAGTTTGTTAAGCTGTAATAAAAATTCACTTTGTATCACATCTGTGAGTGCTCCTGATGTTTTCAAAAACATTGTTTCACTGTGGGGCTGGGTATTATCACACACACCTATAAAGTCACTTGTAATTTTCCCACAATGCATGAAATGTCAGTTGATTTGCTACAATAAATATTTTTCAGATTTTCCTGTAAGTGCAGTATCTCCCTTGTGTCAGATATAATCAAACAAATGAGCAAAAAGTGAGGTTACATCTAATTTGTAAGCTTATAAATCCATTGTAGAATGCACTGTTTCTTATGATGCCACAAACTATGGATGTAAGTTCATTGTTAAATTTGTATTGTGGATTTTATATTGGCAGTCCCTAAGCTCAGTTAACAGAGAATGACACAGTGCATCAGTTTGAATAAGCAAAATATGGGAAGCTGCTGGGGGAATGTTTACATCTGGCTGTAGTACATAACCCAAAATATAAGGGTTTCACATTTTTAGCCAACTTCTTTGTGTTTTAGTTCTTTAAGCCTTTCTGTTTCCTTATAGTAGGCTTATTATTCAGTAAATTATATATTTGTGGGTCAGGTTATGGTGAAATAATGTCCAACAAAAAGATCAGTGGAACACTTATGTAGCCTTTGGGCCACATTATTGGGCTAACATTTGCCTTTCACTAGTGATGATTGGTAGTTTCCATTAATGTAAAACAGGAACTGCACAGCTTGGAACAGGTGCTTATCTGCAATCTTAAAAATGCCAGCAGAGTATGCTAAATGTGTGTCACAAATTTAATCTTTGACTTTATTATGTAGGGCAAGAATCATGTATACTAGATAAGTGATATTGTGCTTGATTGGGGTCTGTGCTGTGCTGTATCTAAAGGTGTGAAAGATATTGATACCGTACCAAAATGGGACATCTTTTTCAATAAAAAGTGCATATTTTAGAGTACAAGTATGGAGTTTTCTGTTTGGAAAAGGAATTCATTAAACATTTCGAATTTGGACTCTGTGGTGGATGATTTTGCAATCATTTCTGAGTTTTCTGGACAGCAGGTCACCAGATAAGGGTTCCTACACCTTTATTTATATTTAAGATGATATTCAGAGGATATGATTAAAAATGAAGTAAATAGAGGAATTCCATACATATTAGGGGGTTCTTTTTTCTGTTACTTAATCTGTGAAATATTTAATTTATTTTAGATAATGATCTACAAGGCACTAACAGTATGGGGTCCCTGAGTGGCTTGGATGTCCGTCGGCGAATACCTATAAAGCTAATTTCAAAGCAACCAAACAAAAGTAAACCGTCTCCTCGGCCCCAAAGAAACATGAACCGAATCCCAACAAAGCCTCAGCCAGGTGAAGAAGGTATAATGTATAAGAATGCAGAAGAGAGAGGCAGAAGCTGAACAAGGCTTTTGTCTCCGAGTCACTCCCTGAGACTATTAAACCCTGTCATTTCTTTAAATAATTGAATATTATACACTTCATTTATACATGGGGGCCGATTCACGAAGGGTCGAATTTCGAAGTTAAAAATACTTCGAAATTCGACCCTCGAATTGAAATCCTTCGACTTCGAATATCGAAGTCGAAGGATTTAGCGCTAATCCTGCGATCGAACGATCGAAGGATTTTTCGTTCGATCGAACGATTAAATCCTTCGAATCGAACGATTCGAAGGATTTTAATCAAACGATCGAAGGAAAATCCTTCGATCAAAAAAAGCTTAGCAAGCCTATGGGGACCTTCCCCATAGGCTAACATTGACTTCGGTAGCTTTTATCTGCCGAAGTAGGGGGTCGAAGTTTTTTTTAAAGGGCAAGTACTTCGACTATCGAATGGTCGAATAGTCGAACGATTTTTACTTCGAATCGTTCGATTTCGTTCGACTTCGATCGAATTTAACCAATTCGATGGTCGAAGTACCCAAAAAAAACTTCGAAATTCGAAGTTTTTTTCATTCGAACCCTTCACTCGAGCTGAGTGAATCGGCCCCATGGTGTTGTAGAGATTACATGCAGCAATAACTGTCTCTACTTCAAATGCCTGTAACTGATACATGTACAATTGTTTTTTTCAAGAAGGCTTTGATTATAATGAAGAGGAGAGGTATGAAAATAAAGGAGGTGACATGTTTAATAGTCAGAGGAGATTTCCTGCTCACCTATTTTGGGACTTTAAGGTAGGATAGCAATTTGTAAATGCAGTGATTTGTTCCTTGTTTTCTGTGACTGTAAATAATTGTGCTTTAAACACAGTGGGGCTCATTTATAAACACTGGGCAAATTTGCTCCGGGCAGTAACACATAGGTGATTACCTGTTTTTAGCCAGCTGCAGGTTGAACACTGAAAGCAATCATATGATTGGGTTACTGCCCAGGGGCAAATTTGCCCAGTGTTTATAAATACCCACACTGTGCGCTGACATTTTTTTCCCCGTAATCCTAGTCCCTTTCTATCATCATATATTATCACCGGTAGAAAATGAAATAATTTAAACATTCTGTGAGAATCATTACATCACAAAAGATGCATGCAATGAATTAGGACAAACTGGTAGTTTTACGTTTAGTATTTAATACGATGGTCTATCTGTAGCAACATTTCACCTTTACTTTTTTTATTCTTCTTGAATATTTTTTTTTCTTTTTCTGCCTCTATGCAGATTGCAGCTTTAAATGCTAACTGACCCATTTACTAACAATCAAATTTCTATTTGTTCCACAAATCTCTTTTTGGTTATTCAAATTTTTTTAAAGCTCTAAAAATTCAATGTTTACTAATTGTAAAAACCACTAAAACCTCTCATACAAAACCTCGCCAAGTAAAATTTGTCAAGATCCTATAGAAGTCAATGGGAGCTCTGCTGATCCTTTTGGACTGTTTAAAACAATTTGGACTTTTATTGGTTTTCGTTTTTTTTTTTTTTCGCTAGAAGGTGTATGAAAAAGTCAAATTATTAGAGGTATTTGTATTTTTTTTCCGGATATTTTAATACAGGTCATGACATTCGTAGTTTTAGAGAAAGTGAGTAATTGTGGTTTCAAAAACCTCTAAAACCACTAAAAATTCACCTTTAATAACTAGGCCTCCACTTTCAAAGGAACAAAAAACCATTTTTCACATTGTCTTAGAATACTATTGTCTGTATTATATTAAATGTTAACTCTAAGGTGTCCTTTAATATTCTAAGTAAGTAAGAAATAATATGTTAGGAAATAAAATTTCATTAGTTGTAGCTTTCTCTAGTTAAAGTAATGTTTAACTTTTCACTGTTATGTGTTTTTTGTTCTTTTTGTATTCAACTAACTGAAAAATGTCTTTCCTTGTACGCATTTTTACAGCTTAATCTCATTGGAGAAAAAGAAGACACCCCTGTTCATTTTTGTGACAAATGTGGCCTGCCTATTAAAATCTATGGACGCATGGTAGGTAACTTGCTGTGTTAGTTGGTAAAGTAATAGATACATTGTAAAATAATTGCACTTCTAAATATTCTGACTACTGTTTCTAAGCTAAACATTTTTATGAGCATATATTAAATGTGGAATGTAAAGAAAATCACCTGAATTTAAGGTACACAGTTCTCCATGGTTATACAACTTTTAGTGAATAATAGGGAGTATATATATATATATATATATATATATATATATATATATATATATATATATATATATATATATATACGACACTGATCAGTTACCACTAATATAAAGGGGAGTATTTTGGTAACTCAAATAATATCCTAAAATCTACCCATATTGATGTGAATAATTCATTACATTTACCTTCCAAAGAACACACACTATTGTGTATAGGCTAAACTGTATTGTAAATAATCAATGAAGAATTTGAATATAGGCTCTTTAATGGAACTTTACTGTACTGCAAGATGCAATGAAAGCATTTTATTGGTATTCACACAAGTATTTATTATATGCATTAATTTTTTCTACTTAAAGAATCATTAATCAAAAATAGAATAAGTAGTATCTCCAATGTATCAGAAATAAGTACATTCAGAGGAAATGCATAATAAAAAGGTATATAGCTGGAATGAACAAAATGTATTCAGTATTAAAAACCAAACAATATAAATGAGCATTCTGTGGAACCATATTGAACCCAGTGCTTCTATAATGTGCAAATATCCTGTACCTCTGGCATCCTCCCCAATTGTCTCTAGTTTATTGCAAATAATATACAAATATGTGTGTAGGGAGAATTAGCAGAATTCTAAACTTTTGCAAACAAGTAAACAACTTGCTTTGCAGTCAGTCATTACTAGCAAAGTTATTGACCACTGTTAAGAAGCACCATGTATTAAAAAATAAATTTCTGGCATCTTTCTCACTCGCCACACCATGTAAAGGTCATATGGTAGCCTTCCACCATAATTACCACCGAAATTTAATGCGCTTGCCCATATTTGTGCTCTACATGGTTCCAAATTGTTCTGCCTATGTGTGTTTCGCTAAATAATGGCTACCTTAGTGTGCATTTGTAATACCCTACTGCAGTTGGTAAAATTCACCACATTGTTACAGCAACGCTACTTGATGCTTCTGCTGCCTAAAGGGATCAATAAATAAGCACCAACAGTAATTTATTCTTTATTTATAACTTTTTTCGATTGCTTTCCTTTTTATTTATTTTTGACAGTTTTCCCAAAATTAAAGTTTAATGTTCCTCTTATATCTGGACTGTTACAATTTGCTACATTAGTTGATACATTTAGTTAATACATTTCTCAACAATATCTTTAGAATATTCGCAACTATTGTATCAGTTCCAACAGCTGCCTTTAATGAAACTCGGATTCTACTTGGCAGGGCCAAAAATAAGAAATGTAACAACTAATGTATCAATTTAAAACAGATACAGAGTCAGTGACCCCCCCCAAGCTGCTTCAGAAAGACATAAGAAGGTGAAAAACTAACATTTCCATTTCAATATTAGAAAAACGGTCACAAATAAAAAATAAAAACTAATTGGAAAAGTTTGTCAGTTAAACTAACTGAAAACATCTTAAGTGGTGGAAAGTGTTTGAAGGTGAACAACCACTTAAAAGAAAACACAATGCTTTCCCTATTATACTGGATAAAGCATATTTTATTAATGAATCCCCTTCAGTCACAGTCAAGGAACAGGAGGCTGGAGGATGCTGCTTTTATGGTGGAACAATAATTTATGAACTTTACAACTATATAAATTGGTGCTGCAAGTACAGTAATTGTTTTTCTACGTGGCCCTTCTTACAATTGCCCAAGAATTTTGCTAGTACTGATTTACTTTGTACAAATATATAATTTCACGTTACAGCAATTCTCCATATGTGTATTTTATGTGAAGTTCTTTCAGTTAATTGGGAACCTGATAATGTAAGTTTTTTTTTTGTTTGGTCAAATGGGTTAGCAGAAACAAACCTCCAATATTCAAACTATTATGTTAGGTTTACTTTATTTGTGTTGTTATTGTGCATGCTTCTCTCCCTGTCATTACATATGGTGTGTTGTTTTTTTCCTCAATGTTAAGCTGTAATAGTTTGCATTGATCCAGACTAACAAACTGGCAAAATAATTCTTATTTCTTGGGGTGTTAAGTATGTGGCTTGAAGGTATGGTAAATCTGTGTGTCAACAGCACAGTAGTTGGTAACACTAGTTGTCCAGACCTGTCTTGGATTATAGCCTCATTAATTAATACTTTTTATGGAAGGGTACCACTTGTTTACATGGTCAGTAAAAGTTACTTAACTTTTGCTCATAGAAGACGTTCGATACTATTTATTTCCAACACACTCTCTGTTGCTTCATAAAATGTAGTTGAATAGAACTGAACATACAATTATACATTTAAAAGCATACTTCTTTTTCAGATTCCTTGTAAGCATGTTTTCTGCTATGACTGTGCTTTAATGCATGAGAAAAAGGCAGATAAACTGTGCCCAGGGTAAGTCTACAATTACATTTATTCTTTCTTAGAAAAAGCAGAAAAAAGAATGTTTGAGGCGAAGTAGAATTGTACAATATATTCCTCAAAAGGACCTAGTAGACAATGAGTAGGATAAGTGAGTCAGTATATTGCTTGTAGTATTAATTTGTTAGTTGCTTCTCTTTTGATAAAGCGAATTAACATTAGGAAAACATTACGTATATTTAGGGTGAGTATTATTGTCTCTCTTTAATTTCTCAGCAAGTCCAGTTGTTTTAGATTTACCTATACTAGATATACCATGAACCGGATGAATGAAAATCTTCATAGTCATATTGCCATATATTATTATTTTAGTTGAGTTTCTTTTTATATGCCTTATTTTTATTCTAGTTTTTTCCATTAGCTATAAATACTTTACAAGGTGTAACTAAATGGAATGTATATTTTTTTTTTATTTTGTGGTGTAATGTCTCTTTTTCCCTTCCCAAAAGAACACTTGTTGAAGAAAGTACTGACACCTTCAAACGTATGAGGTAGGTCCTATTGGCAGAGCAATTCCTTAAGTAACTGCAAAAATATGGGGAGGAATGCTTTCATTCTCAAAAAAATATTTAATAATTTCTTATCAGAACTCTTTAGATCTGAGGTGAATGAGCTAACTTTATTGATGTGAACACCTCAATTTAAGAACAGCTTGACCACACAGAATGTGTGGATTTTTTTTTCTGTAATTTTATGAGCAGATTACATTTTATTTCTGATGAGAATGGAACCTTCATATTTGTCAATGCATAAAACATTTTTGAAAGCATTGAAATATCATCTCATACTGCACAATTGTTAATTAATTTTTTATTGTTTTCACCGGTTCTGTATATGTGTTCCTATCAAGTCTTTGATATTGTAAAAGTTTTGTTCGGCAAGAAATAGGCACAGGTATGAAACCTATTATCCAGAATGCTTGGAACTGCATTGGTACTGCACAGTAATGTTGTATTACAGAAAAAAAGGAAGGGGGGGGAGGAGCAACATGTTATTTGGAGCTTTTCTCTGCTTTTCAGATGAGAGATTCCATGTCATTAGTTATTGCAGTTTCACTTCTTCTTTTATCAGGATAGTGCTTGGGCAGCAATAAGTTATAGCAATAGACATTGGTTAAGCCATTAATTTTAAAGTAAACCGGATACATTACAACTATACCTTTTGCAAGTTGCCTATATTTTGTGCTGCTAGCTTTTTTTTTTCTTTATAGCTTCTGTAAAGAATAAATGCCCCCCCCCTTGTCATTGTACACACACTTTTATTGTGCTCAGCATTGCTGCCAAAGTTGTAGCAATGATAAAAATAGAATTCTTTGGAATGCAGCAAATTTTACTCCATACACCTTTGATGGCCTCAGACCTTCAAACGTTCATAGATAATTTTCTAGATATAACAGGCATAGTTATCATGCTGTGTTAAATTATATACCCTAGAAAAACAGGACACGCTTCCGTATGTTGACACTTCATGACTATGTAATAATAACGTGCAGCACCACAATAAGTATTCATATAGCTGTTTGTGGGCTATGTTAATGATTTGATCTGAAGAAAACCAAGTGTTTTTTTTTAATACATCTGATAAACCCCAACATATCAAAAAGAAATGGTGTGGTATTACAAACAAAGTTATTCTGCAGATAGCAATGTGCATGCTGGAAATGTGATGCATCAGGTATCAACTTTCTTGTGCTAATTTGTGCACAAATGCATATTATTGCTCAACTTTGCTTACAAATGCACCCACCCGGGGCATATGCCTAAGCACACAGCACAGCCATTTTCTGTTTCGTCATAACAATGCCTTTGGGTGTCCTGGACTGTGCAGTTGAGTTTAAGATTTTTACTGCTCATGCATTTGCCAATTTTTAGGCACCTCTAGTTGTTTACATGTTAACCCTGACTGACACTCCTTCAAAAAATGCACCAGCCTTAGGTACTGTTGAAGAAGCGCTGCGTTGTATCTTCTTTAACTCTCACAGATCCTCCAATTTTATGAAAAAACAGTACAAAAATCTTGGAAAAAAAATTCTATACTGTTGATATGATTTCCCAAGCTTGATGGGAAGATCAGGAAAAAATGGAGGTTGCGCTCTAGGCAAACCATGCTATGTGCTGGTGCATTTTTAAAGAAAAGTGCTAGCCCCAGAGACTAGATTTGCTGAGAGCTGTTTAAGAATTTGACAACCTCAATAATTTTAAGTTCCTTCTTTTTTAACGAAACACTGCTTATTTGTGCTTTTTTGTTTTTTTGTACCAGTGTCATTTGGTAAGTTTCCATCATGTATTTTAGTCATTAGATGTATTGCCCCTTACTCTGTAGCCATTACATTATGATTTAAAACTGCACAACTGTTCTTGAAGCACTGCACGGATGCAATATGCAAGTATGTATTTAAAGTAAACTGTAGGATATTAATGAATACAAAGCAAATGTTTATATTAGGATATCTGTTTAACGATATGTTTGTTTGCCAACATTTTTTGTGAATTTTAACGTGTGCAAGCAGCATTAAGAAACTATTTTTTTTCTATCTTTCAGCTGTAATGATCCAGTTCAACGCATTGAGCAGTGTGCACGTGGCTCTCTCTTCATGTGTAGCATTGTGCAAGGTTGCAAGAGAACATATTTATCTCAAAGAGATCTGCAGGCACACATTAATCACCGTCACATGAGAGCTACCAAGCCAACTGCCCGACCTCAGCCTGAGCCAATCCATCCTGCTTTGGGCCCACCCCCAGCAGAAATCCCAGATCGCTTTATAATGCCCCCAGATAAGCACCATCTGAATCATATGCCACCAAAACAACATATATTGATGCCACCACCCCCCATGCAGCATGTTCCTCATGAGCATTTCAGTCAACAACATGAAGATATTCGGCCCTCTCAGGCAGAAATTTCCTTAGTCCCCCCTCCACCCCGCTCTGTTAATCAGGATGCTTTCAGAATATCTACTAGACAGCATAGCAACTTAATTACAGTCCCTATTCAGGATGATTCCAATTCTGGGGTCAGAGAAACGCCTCAGGCACCTGGTCCTTCTCTACATCATCCAGAGTATCCAGGCCAACCAGTGGTGGCTCATCCCCACCATATCATGCCTCCACAGCAACATTATGCGCCACCTCCTCCACCACCACCTCCAATCAGTCATCCAATGCAACACCCTCCTCAGGCAGCTGGGACACCTCACATGGTTTACAGCCAAGGTCCTCCACCACCAATGACAACTGTTCCACCACCAATCACACCCCCACCTGGACATATAATTGCTCAAATCCCCCCATACATGAATCATCCTCCTCCAGGACCTCCACCACCACAACATGGTGGTCCACCAGTTAATGCTCCTCCTCCCCATCATTATAATCCTAGCTCTTTGCCACAGTTCAATGACGATCAAGGAACTCTAAGCCCTCCCTTTACACAACCTGGGGGAATGAGCCCTGGGATGTGGCCCGCTCCACGAGGGCCTCTGCCACCTCCCCGAATGCAAGGGCCTCCTTCTCAAGCCCCTATTCCAGGACCTCATCATCCAGATCAGGCCAGATACAGGCCATATTACCAATGATGTACATATTCTGAACTTGCTAGATGTATTTTGTTGCTTCAGATGCAGGTTTATAGTAATGTGTATACTGTTTCTTTCAGTTGTTGCTTTCCCTTCTTTGGAAGTGTGAAAATAAAACACAATTTCAGCTGAACTGCATATTCTGAAAACTTTGACTTTAATAATCATACAGTCAGATTTGTGTTTTCTAGATTTTGACAAACCATGAGATTGCCATTAAAACTTTAATCTTCTGAATTTTATATCAGTACCAAGTGTCTCTTCCTAACAATATGTTACACCCAATGGTAAGATCAGGGTAGTTTTGTTTTGAAATGTAATATAAATTTAAGTATAGATGTACAGTTGTAATTTCCCTGAGTTGTAAAATAACAAAGTAACAACTGCTGTATCACATTCTGGAATTTTAATAGCCAGTAAAATACTCAGATTAAATGGTTTGCCTTATTAATAAAATATCTTCATACTCTTGTTTATTTAAATTGATTAGAAAGTAGTCTGTTTTCCAGCTGGTATCTGCTTGAAATGTTAGTTTGTAAATACGCTCTGTCTCAGGCAATGGAAATCAAGCCAATGTTGTTAATATTGGTGGCTCTTAGGGTAATTACACAACAGCAGTGTTTGTTTCACATTCCTTCTGAATGTGGATGAAATGTGTAACCTTTTGTCACTCCTATATTGGAAAGAGAAATGTGTTGCTGAAATGCAATAAATCTCTATTGTGTGACATTACTTTTCTGCTGTATAGTACTGTATGCTACTTTGGGAAATGGGTGCTAGCGATTTAGGGAATAGTGCTTTAGTTTTGTAAGGAAGTCCTGCATTGATTCAAAAAAATAGCCCAATCAAATGTGTATTCTGGGATCAATACACCCTTAAATTTAGAAATCATTGGGCACATAAACATTTATAACCAGATGACTACCAGAAACTATTAGTAATAAGGGTAGTATGTTATGAAGCCCTACATGCCTGAACCCAAAATGGTGGTACCATTGTAAATATACTTTTCTAGTAGTATCTGTCATAGGATAATCCTAAATAGAAAATTGCTATTTTAAAAACTGAGGGTTGGCCCTGGTTTCATACAATTCTCTGGGCGCACAAACAAACTAATAGCACACATACTTGCTGGGTTACATCAGCTATTCAGTGGACAAAAATATGTCTTTTTCTCCAACACTTCTTGTTACCATTAATGCTGAATTATTTCCTGGCAGGTGATCTCTGAGGGAGCACACAGACCGTCACAAAATGGTGGCTCAAGGGAAACAATGTAAAAGGGCAATACAAATTATAAATATATTTCATTCCAGTTTGGTTAAGAATCTTTAAAAGATCATTTAGTTAATATCATATTATCTGTTGATTAAGTATTTGTTCTGAATGTATAGTTTTCCTCTAACTTTAAATGGTAAAAAGATCAAATACAAGTGTTTGTTTCAGAACATACTGTATTTAAATTGTCACAATAATAGCAACAGTAGAAGAATGTACATATATGTTATTGATCTCTCTGAACCACTAGTACGCCCTGTATGTTCAGTGTTTATCTTGGTGCTTTCTAAGAACGTGCTAATAATTGAGATTACTCTATGGACCATTGCTCTTATAAAAATAAGCTGCTGTTTATCATTGGGGATAGACATTTCATATGGAATGATGGTGTTTGATAGTATTGCTACCGGACACCAATTGAAGTGATGTGGGCGGCAACTGGAGGCATCTGTGCATTACCAGAAAGATCTTAACATTTGAGCTAGCTGATTCCAATTCATTACATGGCAAAATGAACCAACTAATACAATGCATCACATGATAAAATAGCATTTACATCAATATAACAAAATAAATGTGTGTGTACACACACACGCGACAATGGACATAGATACATTGGAAATAGGCATTAAATAATAATAAAATCTGTGAATTAATTTAGACCTAAAGGAGAGATTGTCTGTAACTTATAAATCCAATAGTTTTCTTTTTGATATAATGAATTAACAAATCCACTGTAATTCTTCTGCTCTAAATCTCTTCAGCTCTTTGCCCTAACTGAGACCTGGCTCTCTCAGAACGACCATGCTATTCAGGCAGCTCTCTCTCAATTTTTTTTCAAAATGAATCAGTTAATAGTGCTGCTCCAGCAGAATTCTGCACTGAAATCCATTTCTCAAAAGAGCAGACAGATTTTTTTATATTCAATTTTGAAATCATGGGGCTAGACATATTGTCAATTTCCCAGCTGCCTCGAGTCATGTGACTTGTGCTCTGATAAACTTCAATCACTCTTTACTGCTGTACTGCAAGTTGGAGTGATATCACCCTCTCCCTTTTCCCCCCCAGCAGCCAAACAAAAGAACAATGGGAAGGTAACCAGATAGCAGCTCCCTAAGGGCTATTCCACACGGGGAGATATCGACGCGTTTGCGGTCGCGGCGACAGTTTTGTATGGGCGCCTATGTAAAAACGCCTGTGCTAACCACACGAGGCGATGCGCTTTTCAACAGTCGCCTGAAAAAGCCTCATGGCCTGCCTTGGTTCTGCTCTATCCCAGGCTAAACAACCGCACTACAATACACTCATAAATAACAACAAATCCAACCCACAATGCTTGTTTTCAATATTCAACTCTCTACTTCATTCCTCTACAAACACCTGAACATTCCCCTTCAAGCTTCTATTTCCATTTTCAACTCTTTTGATCGTATATCTGAGCTGGAAGTCTCTAAACTTCTATCCTCTCCATCAACAATTTGCTCACTTGATCCTATTCCCATCACCTCAATTAAAACAGTGTGTTCCTGTCCTCACTCCAGTACTTACTCATATATTCAATTCCTCACTAACTTCTGCTACTTTCCCCTCCTTATTCAAACAGGGCTGCATCAAGCCCATTCTAAAAAAGGCTACACTGGACCCATCCTGTTTGTCTAACTAACGTCCTGTTTCTCTCTTATCGCTAGCCTCTAAACTGCTGGAACATCTCGTCTTCTCCCGTATTACTAACTTTCTCTGCTATTAACTCTGCTACCAGGATCCTTCTGCTCTGTCCTAAAAGGGAACCTGCTCAATCCTTAGCTTGCAAGACCCTTCTACTAACATTCAAAGCCCTTCACTCCTCTGCTCCTCACTACATTTCTTCTCTTGTGTCACTATACGTTCCTGGTCATCTTCTCAGAGCCACCTTCTCTTCACACCATCCACATCCACTGCCACCTCTCGTCTCAAACCCTTCTATCTTGCTGCTCCTTACCTCTGGAATTCCATCCCTGAATTCCTATGTAAGGAATCCTCTCTTAATCTCTTCAAGAAAAAAAGGGGCAAATTCACTAAAGCGCAAAGCGGCTAGCGCAAATTCGCCAGTGTGACATCATTTAGTTACTTTGCTGATTTACTCACGGGCGCTGGCGTAAATTCGCTAGCGAAGTGGACCTACTCTAGCGCTACTTTGCACCCTTACGGCAGGCGAAGTTGCGCTATGGCGAAGGGACGTAACTACGCTAATTCACTAACTTGCGTATTTTACTGAACGTTACCTCTTGCGCCAGACTAGCCTTCGCCACCTCAGACCAGGTGAAGTGCAAAAGAGTAGATAGGGATTGCTTCAAAAAAAGTTGCAATTTTTTCTAAGTCCCATCCTTTTTTAAGGTTGATAGGCTGAAAAACAATGTAATTTTTTTTGGGGTACCCTCCTTCCCCCCTACATTTCCTAATATATGACACCTAAACTATACAGTGGGCACATGATTAGTGCAAAATAACAACTCTATTTTACTTTATTAAGTTTTCCCATGCTTGTATAGTGTAATTTATTTGCTGCTACACATACGTCTATTGGGCCGTATGCAAATTAGGCATCGCTAGCGTAACTTCGCATTGCTTAACGAATTAACGCTAGCGCAACTTAGTTACCTTTTGCCTCTGTGAGATTTCAGCTAGCAGGAATCTTGACCACGGCACTTTTGTAGCACAGAATCAGCACACAGCCTTAGTTCAGTCCAATTCAGCCTGGGCTGCTTTATTTGAAGCCGTTCACACAGACAGCATAAATAGAAGGTTTCAGCAGGTTGAAATAAAGCAAATAAAACGTATCACAGTCCAGCACTTACTGATTCAGCTCAGTTTCCTCAGTGTCTGGTGTGCAAAGCAATGGCTCCAGGCTTGTAGTTTTAAACAGGCAAATCTGTAATGATCTCTCTGTGTCACTCTCAGCTTGAGTTCACAGCAGGCTCCTCAGCCCCTCACACACACTGAAATTAGACACCTGATTAATTTATGGGCAGGTAGCTAACACCACACCCAGGTCAGTCTGGAGTGGAATGGAAGGCCCGTCCAGATCCTTCCCTCCATTCCAGCCCTGGATACCTTAAAGAAGAATAACAATGCAGTTTCTTAAAGGACCAGTAACGTCAAAAATTTTTACAAAATAATTCGTTAGAATACAACAAAAAATAACACCAACACAAATTAAAATTTAAAATAGCAAAGCCTTTATTAAGAAATAACTTACAGAAACTCCACTTCCTGTCCTCTTCATAAACGGCGAAAAGGCGACCATCCATCTGCAGCGCTCGATTTCTCCTCCTGGCTATACACTGACAGCGTGTCCTCTGCCCGATCGCCTTCTCCAGCTCTTCTTCATCCAGCAGCAGTATGAAGGCGATGTCTCCTGCTCCTCCGCTCCAGGAATGCAGCCCTGACTGCCGACCCTGTGCCCACTCCGTCACTGTCGAGGCAGCTGAAACAAAGCAGCCGCAAAAGAATGCGTCCAACACTGAGCCGGCAACCCCAGGAGGACGAGCTTCTTATGGTGAGCCGTGCTGCTCCCCGCCTGCAGCTGCTGCTGTTCCCTCTGTCAAACTGCTGTTGGGCTGCTGAAGGCTGAATCGTGAAACGGCAGGATTTGGGGGGGGCAGCCTTTCGCCCTTGAGCGGTGCAGACGCAGCCTCCTAATACACTCAATGCGGACCTGCCGGGGTTGTATGATTTACTTTTATTTACTCCTCCTGCCAGCTCAGTGTTGGACGCATTCTTTTGCGGCTGCTTTGTTTCAGCTGCCTTGACAGTGATGGAGTGGGCAAGGGGTCGGCAGTCAGGGCTGCATTTCTGGAGCGGAGGAGCGGGAGACATCGCCTTCATACTGCTGTTGGATGAAGAAGAGCTGGAGAAGGCGATCGGGCAGAGGACACGCTGTCAGTGTATAGCCAGGAGGAGAAATCGAGCGCTGCAGATGGATGGTCGCCTTTTCACGTTTATGAAGAGGACAGGAAGTGGAGTTTCTGTAAGTTATTTCTTAATAAAGGCTTTGCTATTTTAAATTTTAATTTGTGTTGGTGTTTTTTTTTTGTTGTATTCTAACGAATTATTTTGTAAAAATGTTTGACGTTACTGGTCCTTTAACTGCAATATCCTTCATCCAGGGCCCTTAACCCCTGAACCAACATGCATGTTCCTTTTACCATATCACACCTCCCTGAGCGCAACTTCGGATTTTAGTGAATTATCGGCACCCTGACGAAGTGCGGCGGAGTGTGGGGAAGCCTGCGCTAGCGCAACTCCGCAGGTTTGTGAATTTGCCCCTAAGAGCCTACCTTTTGGACAACTAGAACATTAGCCTAGTCCTGTCCCTACTGACTATGCCTTACCTTGTGCACTCCAATTTGTACCTGCATGTTAGCCTCCTATCCACTTAGACTGTAAGCTCTACGGGGCAGGGACCCCCTTCCCACTATGTCTCTTACCACATAGCACTTAAGCTCTTTGCCCTATGATTTCCATGTGGTAAATGATGTGGTGCTCTATCTGGAAACTCTGTTGCATAGGACAGCTTCATTCAACAGAAGGAATTATGGAAAAATCAGATGGGACGTAGAAACTGTGATGATATTTTATTGAGATCTCAAAAAAGCACTGAAAATATCAGCACAATTGCTACGTGAGTGCCATCTGATTTTTCTATAATTCATATACACAATCATGTTTTCATTATGTTGGCTCTGACCAGGTCTTTTACAAACCAATATTGTTGATGTGTAAAATCTATACTCTGGGTGGAGGCTTCATAAAAAATTGTCTTAACCTTCATGGCAGCTCCACCACCTCCCTGCTGTTACATTGACACTCTAGGGCAGATTCATTAAAGGGCGAAGTGGCTAATCTCCAGAAAAGTCATCCATAGGGACATCGCCAATTTACTAACAGATGTAGGCGACAATTGCCAAGTGAACGGGACCATAACTAGCATTCGTTCGTACTCTATCGCCAGGTGACTTTTCACTCTGGTGAACAGTCGTTACTACGCAAATTCAGCAATGTGCGAATTTTACTGAGCGTTACCTCTTTTGCCAGAGTTGTTTTCGCCACCTCAGACCAGGCAAACTGCTAAAATTAAGCTAGATCTTCCTCAATCTTATCAGTAACATCATATCCTGCCGGAAATGCATTGTTGTAAAGTTGTAAAAATGCTGGAGACTTTTCCTTTTTTAAGCGGGATTGTCTGCAAAAGTCCTATTACATTTTTTTGGTTAACAATTTTCCCCAGACATTTGAGGGGCATGGAACATTAATTTTAGGGTGGGCTCATGTGTAGGTCATTGGAGGATCTCTTTTGTCTTTATTTGGGTTCCTCGGACATTTGTAATAAAAAGTGGCCACATCAAGCATTTGCACCAACATCTCTAAAAAAGACTTCCTTACAAATTGAACTAAGCAAAAAAGGACTAACAAAGTTTTGCTAGGCAGAAGTGATCGCTAGTGTAATTTTGCTTTGAAACGCCCCCGCACTGCCGAAGTGACGCTAGCAAAAAGTCACCAGCCTTCAACTCCCAGGACACAATGATGTAATGAATTTTCACCTGGCAAATGGTACAAAGTGTGGCAAATTCACCCTTTAGTGAATCTACCCCTCTATTTTTAAGATGAAATTGGCTATAACCAAGTCTATTAGAAACCAGAAATGCTGAGGTGTAATTAAATAATGATGTGTGACAACATGATCATAAGGTCAATTAATTCTTAAAAAAGATAGCTTACCTCAAAGCAAAATGCCCTCTCCAGCTACTCCCTGTTCCTTCCCAGTCTTTGTCTACCTACCTCTGCTCATTTTCCCAGTCTTCATTCAGCACTGCTTCCATCCCATCTTTTTTTTTAATTAATTTGTCACCTTTATCTTTGTATAGTTTGAATGAAGATCAAATATTATGTCTGTGTATGTTAAGAAAGAAAAAAAGTCCATTGAATATGTATCTTATATATTGCTGCCATTTAAAGGGAGAGCAGCTTGTTTACTACTATAATCTCATTTATTTTGCTAATCAGTCCTAAACAGTTTTGGTAATCTGCAGAGGTATAAACTGTGGTTAGGGCTATGGCACATGATGTGTATTCTTCACTGAACCTTGCGAGTTGTCTTCATTCAAAATTGTAATTAGTTATCTATGAATCAGAGAATTCCAGTTTGTTCTTAATTGAAAGGTCATATGATGTGGTTAGAGTTAAAAAAACAACTTGTGGCACAACAGTTACAAGTGGCAAAAGTTGTTCTGAGCATTAACATTCAAGGTCCTTGGAGACACCTCAGGCAAATCAATGCTGTATTCTGGAACCAAGAATGGGCGTGCTGTAACTATCTTGAAGACAAGAAAATAAAGTTGCCAAAAGGCAGTTTTACAGCAATGGCATACAATGCAAATTAGGGGAACAAGAAGCAATTTACTAGTGGGCATGTGTGGATCAACCTGGTACATTTTTATAGCCACAGATATGCTAATCACAAATGGGAATTGTTTCAGTGGATTACAGTGATGGCAACTCCAGATTAGGAAACAACTTCAATTCCGCAAGTGCAGCTGGTGGATGGGATAGATACAGATAGTCGCCCACAATAGAGACGATTTGACATGTGTTTGTTCTACTTGAATACATTCAAATTCATATGTTAGTCCATTTGTATTGGCAAGTTTTTTTGTTTTTTTTTAAACCTGTCTGAGCAAAATCAGTTTAGTGTGTGCTTGTAGAGTTGATTTGTTTCCTCAGCTTCCAAATATACAAATTATTGGACCTCTTCGAATTAAAAGCACATTAATTAAAGAACTTTTGTATTAAGTCTGTTACCTCAGTATCATGCAGCAGCAGGAAAGAAGAATGAATCTCAATATCATGTTTTGTCAGTTGTTTTTGGTGGATCAATATGATTGTGGAGCTGGACATGACACACATATGTGGGTAAGGGTATCTGGGGTTCTTGAGCAACAATTAACTGGTATATTGGGAGCCATTTGGATATTTTGGTAGGAAATCTGATACCATTTTATTTTCCCAGGGACATCAGGCATACTGGAAGTGTAAACAATCTAAGGAGTAGAATTTATTATCTAATATATTTTGTGTTTGTTAGAGTAATAAAATCTCTTCCTGATTCTGGGTTGATTTTTTAAAATAAATTATTTTAGCTGTCAGGACAAATGTTAGGATCAACTCGAACATATGAAACATACGCACACCCTTAACACACCCAATATTTGTAGCTTGGTGCACAGTGATAGAGGATTCGGCAAGCTCCAATACAACCTGTAGAAAGAATTCACTGGCACACAAGGTATATGATTGCAGGGCAAGCCCTTGCCGTTTTAATAATGCAACATTTTGGGGCCACGTCCCTTTGTCAAGCATATCCATGGTGCAGAAAGTATTTAAAGAGGGACCATTTAAAAAAATTAGCATAAAAAGGTAATCTAAACACAAATGCATAATTTATTATTAATTGAGTTGGTTCATGACATGTGGTTAGAAATCGTTTACAAACGCTTCCATTATTACACAGTTCAGTGTGTCCTTATTACATTTAATCTAGTTACTTATTTACTCAGCACTAATCTATATGCTGTATGTAAGAAACTGACATTTGGATCAATGAGATATCAGTGAGACCATTACACATTTTATTAATACATCCACACAGGTCAAAGTGTGTAAAGTGAAATTATTTTATATAGTGCCTAGTGTTTACACCCCTTTTGTATAAGTAGCCTACCTCTTGTAAAATGTTTGTATGAAGCTAACTTTTTGGTGTATTTACAGTTCTAAATTTAATATACATACGTTGGTGTTAAAAAGAAGCCATTTTTTTATTTTGCTATTTCCAGAAGTGTAAAAAATATTGGCAACATTGCACCTTTTCAAATGATTCACCAGTTCTCCTGGAAAACGTTAACAATGCAATGGTTTTCACTTGTAAAGTTAGTAAATATTATCTTATTGCACAATCCTGAAATGGAGAAAATTAGTGGCATGTTTAGATGTAAGAAACATTTACATTTTTATTTCTCATTTCTCTTTTGTATTGTATCTGGGTGCACCAAGTTCAACATGAAGAATGTAAAGAAAGGGAAGGTGAAACAGAAAATTGCGCTGCAAGTCTATCTCCAAAGAGCTTAAAGGAAAACTTTACCCCAAGAATGAAGACTTAACCAGCATAGTTTGTATCATATTAAGTAACCTATTAATGAGTCTTACCACATTGGAATATAAATAAATAAATAAATATATATATATATATATATATATATATATATATATATATATATATCAGTAAATACGGGCAGTCCATGGGTTACATACATCTGTAGGTTTGTTCTTAAGATGAATTTGTATGCAAGTTAAAACATACATTTGCTTATTAAATGCAACTTAGATAGATGTTTATTTTAACATAGTATCTATGTTTACCATTAGACAAAACACCCCATGGGGTATTGGGGCAGGTGGTTCATTAAAGCCAAATGCTAATAAAGGCCAAACAAACCACAATAAGTTACTGTAATAGCCTCTGTTTATAAGTCTAATATGTAAATGTCGGATGTATGTAACTCGAGAACTCCCTGTATTATGCAATACTATAGGATAGGATGGAGCTGACGATCCGCAGGCTTTGCTGCAAAATTCCTTTATTAACACAACATGTTTCGGATCATCATGGATCCTTTTTCAAGTGAAAAATACAAAACTCCCTGTATTACCCTTTTACCTTGAGCCACCATTTTGTGATGCTCTGTGTGCTCCTTCAGAGATTACTGGCCAGAAATACTGCAGCTCTAACTGTAACAGGTTGAAGCAAAAGGCAGAACTTTGTCCATTAATGTTGCTGTGTGACCTACTATGATCCCATGGGGCAGTCAGTACTTAAAATGGCAAT
This sequence comes from Xenopus petersii, assembly GCA_038501925.1. Lineage (NCBI taxonomy): Eukaryota > Metazoa > Chordata > Amphibia > Anura > Pipidae > Xenopus > Xenopus petersii. The sequence continues at coordinate 79,706,366 of CM076676.1, read as the reverse complement.
TTTCTAGTTAGGATTATCCAATGGCACATACTGCAAGAAAAGTATATTTATATGAAAATGGTTTATTTAGATGAAGCAGGGTTTTACTTATAAGCTGTTTCATGCAATATATTTTTATAGAGATCTTCAGTGTTCTGGAGTATAGTTTCATACTTTCTAGTTTACTCAAGCAATGAAAGAGTTGGTAACCAATCAGCTTTGAGGGGAAGTTATTATTAAATCTTAGTCACCTGAATACACTGCCTGAGCTACAGATTGTAGATACTTGCCTAACGTAAATTTAGAGATTTCCATTTACTGAGTCTGATCTGTGGCTGCTTTTGTTACTGTTTTGGCAAGTTGATATTTCTCATTTTGTTTGCCACAGCCACTTTGTGCTGGCTGCATTCTGAATCACCTTAGTTTCACCTGTCGGGAGAAGCCCTCATGCTCATAAGCACCATTTAACATGTTACCTGCACAGAGAGCTCCCTCCTGGTGCAGGTGGCATATTGATTACAGGGGCATAAATAAAAGACCAAAAATTCCTATTGCTTCTGGAGTGCTTGCTCTCTTAGCCTGGTGGGGTAATAGATGCTCTTTAACCCTCTTAGCTCAACTTCTGCTCAGTACCTGATAGCTTTTGTAACTAAATATTTCTGCAACCATTTGCTCCCATGTTAATTATTATTCTGGAAGGACTTAGCTTTTATTGTATTATTATTTTATTGAAATCTTTTTAAACCCTAATTTTCCTATTTCAAATTGCTCCTTACTACAGGGATCTCATGTTCCTAGCAGTTTTCAAGAAGGGTAGGGTATACAGCACCGTAGCCTTGGACTTGGGTGCAAAAGAAAGATTGTGAAATAATTTTGATCAACACCTAGGCAAATTCAAGCAGACCCCCGTTATTCAACGTGATTATCCATCACAAATTTAATTATTTATATTTATATTATTCTAAAATAATTATTTATATTTTCATTCGATTATATTTCATTATGTTTGATCACAGCTTTTCCAGAATGAAATAAAATAAAAAAAGAAGACAAAAATCAGGTTTTCATGTATAAACTTTATATAAAACAAATAGAAAATATCTACAAATATTTTTCTAAGTACAAAGCTTTCCCAGCATATTTACCTCATTCTATCCATAGAACAAAGCTCAGCTAAGATGCTGCATTGGTGGGATACTGTAGGTACATGGGTTCAGTGTTACAGCAGTATTTTTTCTTAATTTTTGCTTTAATGTTAATAACGAAATCTCTATCCCATTCATAATAACATTATTATTCAAGTAGCTTGTTATTGTTTTTCTCATATCTCCTTTAATCGTTTGATTCTGTTACTGTATTTAATGGCATTATGATCACAGCAGAAATCCCACAAATGAATTATACAAGTATACATATTTTAATTATCCAACCACTCTTGTCTTTTAAATATTAAAAAGACCTATTTACATATAAACAGTTGTATTTGATTATTTTACTTGAACATGTATATAATATACAATTGTATATATATAATTCTCAGTAATATGTAAAAAAAATATGTATTTATATGACGCTGCATAAGTTAGGGCTCCATTTCTTTGCCAGAGGCAGTTATGGCATAGACAATGGTGGTAAACCCCTATAGAGTTGTGTCTAGAAGGATAAATATTAAAAAGTAATAATTTGTGTATTACCTATATGACAGAAGGTAACATATCCTATGTAACATACACACATACATGTTTATACATGTGCATTCCTTGAAGTCCTAAAATCCTGAAGTCCTAACATCAGAACATTTTACATAAAAATATTCGTTTAGTGGACAGATTGCTTAAAATGCAATCTGTGTACTGCATACAAACAGTTAAATTTCTTTGCACTTTTTCAGTACTGGTATATCAACACCCTTCAGAATTAGCAGATTTATATCATTACAGTTGTGGAAATAGGTGAAAGTATATTGACTCATGCCATTCAGACAAGACATATTTTGTACTTCTTGGAAATCATCAGGCCCATTTATTCTTCATTTCTCATGATTAAAGTGCAGAGGCGACTGTTACCTACAGGTCAAGAAAATATAAATGCATGTTTAGTTCAACAAAATATTAGGCAAGTATTGAAACATTTTTTAAATAAAGATCTGTTCAACAGAAAATAAAACTATAAAAGAAACACACAAAAAATAATTGTTGCTGATTTTTGTTTGGTCATGCAGAAGATCAGCCATCCCGTCATCTTACTTTATGGTGTGCAATGATAAACAGTCAATTTTTTTATTGCTGTTTCCCAAGGTAGCCAAAGTTAAGGGTGTCAACAAGCGTTAGCCAATTCAGTAAAACACTGAATGCAATAAAGCACACATAAGGGTAAAAGTGTGTGTAGCCTTAGAACAGCTTGTACACATCCATGTATATATATAAATTTATATAGATATATTAAACTTAACTCACAGAATTTGCTCTGTTTCGAAGACTTCCATTTTTATTTTCATTTGCTAAAAGTTCTGCTTCTTTTTCCTGTAAAATGTAGAGAATAACATAGCTTTGTATAATAAATATTTTCTTAGTGAAAATTCTGCTTTATGCTTTTTTTTATAGTTTGGTTGATCTAACTCTATGGTTAAAGTGATTTCAGGTAATGAGGGAAGGACCTGGAGAAAAACCCCAAGGACCTCAAATTGCTACTTGATAATTTATAACAAGTTAATCTATGGTTTTTTTTGAGAACACATAGCCACTTACACTCAGTTTGCAAGTATGAGAACGTATAACCTTGAAGATAAAACTTCATAATTGTTGAGTTAATATAATATTTGCTGCTGACCCTCAGTGTAAATAGTAGGCTTCTTAATAACTGCCTTAATTTCAGACCGTTCCATTATAATGGAAAAGCCATGTAAAATGGCTCTGGCCACTGAAGACAAAACTGACTTCTGAAAAATGTTGACATACACTCATCAGAGTACTCTAAATTCTTACTGCAACTTGAGTAAATTACGCATGCCCTAAAGAGTTACAGTTACTACCACAAGCATATCATGTCATCCCTGTCCCCTTCCCCAGGATATACAGGTCACAGTCTAATTTTTGTTCAGGAATTATTGCCCCATATCCTGTAATTACCCCTCGTTTCAGAGTAAGCGCAGCGGAGCTCATGGCGCCATCTTCTTATTTTCGGCTAACAACTGCGCATGCGCAGAAAGTGACAGAAATAGCCAAAGGGAAGGAAGAAGACTTGAAGATTACCAAAGAGAGAAAGATGGCACCAGTGAGCTCCGCTGCGCTTACTCTGCAACAAGGGGTTATTACAGGAAATGGGGCAATTACTGGAGTTATCACCTGTGTGAGCGGGAGCAGGGAAGGGGGACTATTGAGGGTAGGGGGTAGTGGGTGTTATTATATTGAGGGTTGAATTCTCCTTTAAGTAGCTGCTTTGTAAACAGATCATCACATTTTTAACCTCAGATAAAATATTCCTTTAAATGTTTCCATGATTTAAAAACAAATGTGAGTTCTTGGTCGATTTAAAGAGAATTTGACGGATTTGGGTTATTGTCTGTTCTGTAATGGTTTAAAAAATGTGTGATTGATAAACACCAACCATGCAGTATTCTTACTCATTGCTTAACCTTGGATGGCTGTAATTAAGTCATAGCTCTTATTTTTTATGGTTGTTCTGATTAGATAATGAATGCAGCCAATCATATTTAATACATAACAAGAGATAGACTTTGTAAATCAGCTGTTAACATGCCTATGTAATGTTAATAATCTGCAATTTAACAATAAAATTCTTTGATCGTTACCAAGGAATATGTAAGCTTGATATCTCTTATCATAAATTAGAGTCTATATGAAGGTGTAACTCACAGCAGAATCCTTGGAACTGATGCCCAGATTTGTGTATTCGTTTGCAAAGAATCGTGTTTCCTTCTCCTGTTTTAATGAGAAATACAATGGACAGTCATTTCCAACAACTGCATAGTTTGAATGAAAAAAAAAAAAAACTAAGGGGCAGATGTACTAAGGGTCAAATTTCGAAGTACAAAAAACTTCGAATTCGAATGTTGAATTCCAAGTTTTTTTCAACAAATTTGGCAATCCTGCGGTCGAATAAAAATCAAACGATCGAACGATTAAATCGTTCGAATCAACCGATTTTTATCGATCGATCAAAGCATTTTTATTCGACCAAAAAAGAAGTGGAAGGTCCCCATAGGCTAACATTGCACTTCGACAGCTTTAATTTGGCGAAGTATGAAATCTTTTTTTTAAAGAGACAGTACTTCGATTATCGAATGGTTGAATAGTCGAACGATTTTTACTTTGAATCATTCGGATCGAAGCCGAATGGTCAAATACAGCCTATTCGATGGTCGAAGTACCCAAAAATTTACTTCGAAATTCGAACTTTTCTCAATTCGAACCATCACTCGAGCTTAGTAAATCTGCCCCTAAATGTAAAAGTTAAAAAAACAAGTGTTTACCTTTAAAATATTAAGATTGGACATATCATCCTTTTTAGCAAGTATATGTAACACAGCATCATGTATGCTGAGGAAGATCATTGAGGTAGTAATCTCATCATCAAAAAATCCACATCGTTCAAGCTTTTCCAGAAGGTTATCTAGAAATCATGAAAATGGGAAATTATAAAATCCATATCAGTTACACTCCCCTTTATTTTTTAGTTTATCAGTAAAATGGATTATGTCATCCCTTGTAAACTGATGCAGTTCTCTAAAACCATAGGTTAACACGGTGAACTGTGCAACTACGAAGACAAAATGCCCTGTAACACTCAATATTATCTTTGAAACAGACAGCTGTTACTCACTCCACCAATCAGAATATGTGTGATTGGGTATTCTGTTGTATTTGTTAAAGAACTAAACCCTAAAAATGAATATAGCTTTTATATATTGAACATGTTGATCCATCCTAAAGGTTCAGCATCTCTATTGTTGTAATGATCCACACCTTCAAAGTTGTCAGAGGAGATTTCTATGTTGGATTGTGTTAGGAGTGTCTGTGACATGCATTAAATTGACATCTTACCCCTTTTTTGAATATCAGTGTGCCTAATATATTCTCATTTTGTTTTTACATGCTACCTGCTGATTAGTTGCTATGTGTTACTTCACCTGGGCAAATATTGTCTTATTACATAGACACTTACATATGTGTGAACATATGAATAACAACACAATCCTTATCTTGTCAGTAAAATAGCGGCAGATTTATCAAAATGTGAGTTTAGAGCTTAATAAATAAAAACTCCCCCATTCCTATGGGATTTGTAGAAATGGTGGGTTCTAACTTTCATCACCCATTGATAACTAGATTCTAAAAATCCTGTAGGAATGAAAAGAATGTAAGTGAGTTTTTATGTATTAAACTGTAAACTCTCATTTTGAGAAATCTTCCCCCTAGAGGGCATTACAGAAGTGGGTATTTAAGGAAGTTGTGAACCTGTATGTATATACTTTGTCAGCTTGAGAAAGGACCAGGAGGTCCGAAACGTTGCTGTGCCAATGTAAAGTGCTAATAAAGGCGGTTTTATTATCTGGGAGTGCTGCAATACTTTATGGATTTCGTATGAAAAGATGTGGAGGTGAAAACATCATTTGCGTGCACCCCAAGAGAAAAAGTAAGCTCCATGTGAGATAAGTGCTGGATGATTGTTTAAATCTTCCCCTTAGTACAAAATCATATTGTACATTATTAATGAAAAGCCGGAAATTAAGAATATTTTACTTCACGTGAAACTAATTTTAATAGAAACTACATAAAGTAACTGAACTGAAATAAAAATATATCACATAATATAGCCCAAATTTAAAACTTTGACATGAAAACACTTTTTTTTAATGAAAGATATATTTTCTAATATGTGTAAAACAGAATATACAATATTCTACTACATAACATTTCCATTAATAATTTGAAAAATGATTTCCTTTCAGAGGGCATTCCTTCAATCTAACAAGAAATTTTTGAAGCTTTATAAACAATGCAACAGAAAATGGCAGAAGTGCATCAGGGTATTTCATGCAGAATTAATTATTGCCTCAAAAAATAAGCAAATAAACTCACCATCTATGCCAGCAATGTAAATATCAACTTCAATTTTCAGAAATTCTTTTAAAGCCTGTGAAGTGTAGAATATCCATATAAGTTTGACTTTTATAATAATAGTTCTTGAAATAGCCATACATGATATTTTTTTCTGCTGATTCACTGCAAATGTTCTTTGCTGCTGTCACTTACTGAGCTTAGGGACTGATGTAAAATATATAATATAATATACAAACCAAAAAACACTGGACTGATGTTGCTGACAACTGTTTTACCCCATATTCAGCCCCCCTCCCACACATATTTGGGCATGCCCCACATTTCATTCTGATTTCTTCTAATGATGTGAGACATAATTTGTAAAATCTTAAACATTTTAAAGCAAAATAGGTTTAATTCAACTAATTTAATTGCCTTTGTGGTGTAACTACCATACAGCAGACCCCATGACTGGATGGCAAGCCAGTGGGTGGAGGTTTGGAGAAAGTTGCTTGCTGGGTCCTAGGAAGTTAGTGCAGTCGCCTGGAGCACAATAGTTATGCTACTGAATTTCAATTGTAATGCTTAATCTTATTTTCTTTAGAGGTAGTAAGAAAGCAATAAAATAATGCCCAATGTATATTGTATTGTCTTAACATAAGTCAATGTTTAGGGCATTGTAATAATTTTTTTAAAAACAAAATATTGTGAGACCCTTCCTGACAATGAAAACATGAATAATCCCATATGGGAAACATGTGTAAATGTTACTGGTTGGTAAAATGAAGCAGTGATGATTCTACCATTTAAATATTATTTTAGACGTGTCAATTCTCCTGGTACCTGACAACCTGCTGCTCAACTTAGTATCAGGTATAGTTTTTTGACTGGTGGAGTTGTAGGGGGGCCCGGCGGGGAAGGGAGAATTTTGCTCTCCTTTAAAGAGAAGTAAATTAAAGAATGAAATAATAACTATTTGGGTTTACATTGCTTTTGCATTTCTTCTTAGTAACTGTATAACCATTAACAGTATGTATTAAGGTAAGTGTCGATATCACATACCCCTTTTAAGCCTTTCATTCCAGACATATCAAGGAAAGACACCGCTCCAAAATCAAGAATTAAGCTGTGAATGTCAATTTTTGGAACACTGATATTGTTTGGTAGATCTTCGTTCCAGTTTATTGTAATGGGAAGATCAGCAGTGTATGTAGGTTGGTCAAGCTCTTCTATGTGATTATTATCTAGTTCTTCTTCAGAATCGATGTTGCAGCTTGAAGTATTGATCATACCTTTCTGGAAAGGCAATAAATATAAAATGTAAATAAAAATGAAATTTTTACATTGTTCTGATATGGAAATACATTGTGGGTATGATTTATGGAACATCAAGAATTACTTAGCTTACGCTGTTCCCATCTGCTCTTTGAGTACTTGTCTACAATGATGTGTTTGTGCTCTAAATCCATTGGTGTTTGTGTAGATATTGAAGACACTCATTTGCATCAGTTACATTATGTTGGGTAATTTGCAAAGGTGGAATCTAAGTGTCCTATCTATATCATATTTATCTTTTAATATTACCAGATGGATGAGTTACTGACAAGTTCTGATGAAGTTGTTTGCTTGGCCTGAATATGACATAATTAATGACTAGAATTTGAAAACTTACTGTCCATTGAAGTTCTCCTTTACTCAGGAGCTTCCTGATTTTCCTCAGTGCTTTATTCCGCTTACGTAGTATCCTCAGTGGGTTAAAGTCAACCTGTCAAAATGTAATATTTGATTTGTTAGGCATATTGTCTAATGCTTTTCAATGGGAAAATATGGCAAACGTTTGGACTTACAGCAGCTATGAGTTTGTCTTTAAAAAAATCAATATTGGCAAAGAATATTGGAGATGGACATCTGAAAATCTTCACTCCCTGAGGCTCATATATCTGAGAAATAAAAACACTGTTACAAAACCTGCCATGAAGTAAGTTCTATTAGAGGTGGTAAAGTACAACCATGATTTTAATACTTACATTTTTATAATCTTTCCTGTTCTTGTAAATGTTACTTCCTCCAATATTAGCAATCTGAGAACATTTTGGGCTGTAAGTACAATAATGTAGTTATTATATCCCAGTAGTTTTGACTTCAAAGCAAAACTAGCAAATTTGTGAATCCCCTACATTTTCCCCACCATGTAAAATGATCCCCTTGAAACGTTGTTTGTGGAATATTTTCAATGATAAATGTACAAAAGTATGAAGAAAGCACTTTGTGGAATTATTCTCTGATTTTCTCTTTGTTCTGGTGTCTCTGGATTTTTGAGTTATTGTTGCATTGATGTCTCTGCATACTCTACAAGCAGTATATTATAGCATTTTCTTATCTGAAAATTCACATGGTCTAGGAATAATAGTTTTTTTCTCTCAGAGAAAGTGTTTAGATTATGATATTGTTTGGTATGGAACACTAAAGTTAAGTGTAAGTTAGGGCGGATGTGAATATAAATGTCTGAGCTGGAAATTATAACTCTTGACACAGCTTTAGAATTTAAGTTAGATTGTCCAGCTGGTCCACATTATATTTGGTTATTTAAAACTACCGTTACTGTAGGGGACTGATAAATATATTTATTATATTTATTATTGAGCATTTCCCTAAAGTTTGGCCACTAGCAGGCCCCTTAGTTTAGGAAGGGAGTAATGCTCCTCTTCCAGGGTCAAAGCATGACCCTTAGTTTTGCCTAGTTTAACATAATGTAGTGTGCTAATTCATATGTAGATACACAATGTGGCTTTAGTGATATTAACACATGGTATCAGTCTTGGCACAACAGCCTAGCAAACCTGATGCATTACTTACAACTGGGCACGGAATACAACGGTCAGCAACTCAAAGCCCACTCCCGCTGCTAGTCCAAGGTCAAGTCCGAGTAGAACAGCAGCTAAGAAGGTCACAATCCATACTAACTGGGAATGGTAAAAAAATAAACATGTAGTCATTATTGAATTGTAGTGCTTAACCTCTATTCGTTTAGCTTATTTGAATTTAATATATAATAATGATAAGTCTGTATAAACAGTGTTAATATTGTTTGCATATCAGCTGGGATCTGTACAACCACACTAAATCAATATGAATAAGTATTTTATAGGCTTTTTTCTGACTACTCTTTAAGTAAAAATTCTATGGAACTGTTCATATACTATGTCCTGAAAGACTGCAGTGACAAAGGTTAAAGGGATAAATCATTTTCGGTAGGCCCAATGAAGAGAATAGCTAAATAAAATGACAAGCCAAGCACATTAGGGGATTATATAGTAGACCACATACTAGGGTTAAACATATTGCCTGTGCAGCACTGCAGTACTATTGTGATGGTTTTTGGGATGTTTTATAGGTACATGATTCACTGTCACCACATTAAGCAATTATAACTTTACAGTAACTTTTACTTAATTTGCTAAAAGCTCATTTTTAAAAAAATTCTAGCCTCCTCCTTTTTACTACCACTGTTATACTCACACTATGGTTATCATGCAATGCAAAAATATGTGTTTGAACATCTTGTTCTAATCACAAGTACCATAATGTTAGCTTCATAAATAGTGCAGTGCAGTTAACAACACTGGTTCGATGACATTTACAAAAAGCACACATACTTATTATGCACATTTTATACTAATACTTTGTATTTTGACTCATAGGGCAGTCACAGGTGATTTTGGACGTTTGGGTGCCTAAAATTTTCAGTTGAGGGGATGGTGCCTGTTACTGCAATAACCTGAAATATAACTATGTTATGTTGCAGTCTACATTTCCAAATGGTAATCACTCTAGGGATTAATATAAAAAAACAGGGTTGGTATAAAAATAGTGTACACATAATTTAAAGAAGTAGCAACCATTGCAGTATGGATCCAAGATGCATTCTGGGATTACTGCAGAGGAATCTTTTGAGCACGGCCCAATGGGAGAAGCCATCCCACGGCGCCATTGCATTCTCTACAGGCATACCAGTAGTAAGATGAGCTCGCTAATCCTTGTTTGTTCCTTCATACACAGACGTATAGCATCACTTTATTTCTTTTAAAACTTTTTTATTTGGATTATAATACAGCATTTCCATTCATCATAACATGTTTTTTGAATATTTTTACAGAGAACAAGCTCACTCCTACTCAGAGGAGGATGTTGGTTCCACATGCAAGTTCCCTAAGGAACAAAAAAGAGACAAGAAAACCGTTCTTCTCATCTCTTCACGTATTCACATTATGTATTGAGAAGCATTTTAATATGAGAAATTATTCAACAATAAAAAATTTAACTAATGAACTTTAACAAATGTCTCCGTGTTTAATAAATGATCACTATGAATTTCCAAAATCAGTGTCTGCAACCACAACACATTATATCATGTAGGTTTCAACTCTAACCCTCTTTTCCCTATACAACATATTCTGAGGTGGTCTTACATATATCCTAAATTATTCTTTACGTAAACCTTATAACCTAGTATATAATATCCAAGGCGTCCAGATTTTGGTGAAAGTGGCATATTTATCAGCACCTATACTCAATAGTCTCTCATTCACCATGATCCAATTCATTTTAAGGCGAAACATAATTATGGGGATCGAGCATTTTTTCCAAGATGCAGCAATTGTTTGTTTTGCTGCTGTAAAAATAAACTGGATCAATTTACGATGATACTTATTTGAAACAGGAACGTGAGTATTGAGTAATACTATCATAGGATCTTTTTGGAGTTTAACCCCCATAATTGAGTCAATTAGAGTAAATATCCTGGACCAGAATCTGAACGCCTGCCTACATTGCCACCAAACATGTAACATATTGCCTACCATGCCACAGTTCCTAAAACAAAGTGGACTACAATTAGGATAATATTTATGCAATTTCACAGGAACCATGTACCAATCAGATAGTACCTTATATAGGGTCTCTTGCGCCAATATATGTATTGACGTTTTAGCTGTGTTTGTCCAGGCTTGCTGCCATAGGGATTCATCTATAGTTCGATTCAAATCTCTTTCCCAAGTTTTAGTGTATATTGGAGGGTGTGGGAGCGATTCCTTCAGGATTTCCCTGTATAGAAGGGAAATCACCCCTCCACTACATGGAAATTTAATGCATACTTGTTCCCAGGCAGTAGAAGTTAAAACATTGGTACATCCCTTAAGCACTTCAGTTAGATAATGTTGTATTTGGGTATATCGAAAACATTCTACTTGAGGGGGATTAAATTGTTCAACTATAGTGGACCATTTCCTGAGACCCTGTAACCCAAGAAATTGTGACACATACATCATATTATGTTCTTTCCACCATTGAAAATCTTTATCTTGTAAACCTGGCTTAAACTTAGGGTTTCCAAATATAGGCATAGCTGGACAGTGAGGTGATTGTAAAGATTTATATCGGACAACTTGATCCCAAATGGCTAATGCCATTTTTAGTACCGGGGTGGAATTAGGGGGCCTTTCCTGTTTAGGGAGCCATGGTAATGTCATTGGATTTACTGGTTTCAATCGATTTGCTTCAATTTGAGTCCAAAGCGGGGGATTGGGCCTATAGAAATGAATTAATGGCATGATCTGCGCTGCCTGATAATAATAAAACAAATTAGGGACACCCAATCCACCTTTGTGTCTAGGAAGATGCATCGTTTTATATGAAAGCCTTGCTTTTTTATCGCCCCAAATAAATTTCATAACCTTTGATTGTATTTTGTTGAGGACTGATCTCGTTATTTCTATCGGCAAGACACGGAAATAGTATAAAATTTTAGGCAGTAATACCATTTTCACAGCATTTATTCTACCTAACCAAGATATATACAGCTTTGACCAGGCTATAAGATGTTTGTTAATATCTAGCCAAAGTTGGGGATAATTAGCTTGATATAAAGTCTCAAGAGTTGGGGTTATTTTTACTCCTAAATAATTCAATTGTTTATCTCGCCATAACAAATCAAAATTAAGCTGGATCAGTTTCTTCTGCAAGGGAGTAATGTTCAAAGGCAGTGCTTCAGATTTTGTTGGGTTAATTTTAAGTCCAGATAGCTGACCAAATTGGTGCAAATTATTAAACAGATAAGGTAATGACGTGAGTGGTTTTGTTATTGTTAATAACAAGCATCACTTTATTTCTAAGGTATATATTATGAGTCTGACAAATGATTTGACATTGCCCTTACATTTGGTACTTATGCTGTCTCTTACAGATTTTGTTGAATTATGTATACAATGGAAATAGTCTGAGCATGTATTTTGTCAAATGTATGCTGTATTGCAATTCTCTTATTGTTTTTTAAGCACAAATAAACTCATAGCATTTTGTGTGATATAAATTACTTTGTACTTATGCTTCTGATTTTGGTTAAAGTTCCCAAACTGTTAAAAGATTTTCTTCATATCATACTTTACTTACCAAATCATATTTATCTTTCCGGAACAAAACAGGAAGTTCATTAAACTGCATGAGCATTCCTTTCAGATTGATTATTACCAAGGCTCCTAGTACAGACTGAAAATTTAAATAATGCATATTTTAATACAAGCTTTCATTTTATTTCCTTTCAACATTATTAAACAATATATGACTTAATACTTTTCTTATAAAGTACTATTACTGCAGGTCTACTTTCTGTGGTCCAGCTTGTGTGCACTGTTTCCAAATCAGGTTAATTATGCCCTAGTGTAAACACTAGTTTGAGCTACATGGATATATGTCAGTTGATTCAATTACGGAATTTCAATTGCATCCAGTGAGATATGTTTGGGTATATCAAACCTTCTAAACATAGTTTACTCCCCTTTTTAGTACCTGCATTGTTGCCACGGCCAATCCAAATTATGTTTACTTGTTTGACAAATAGAAGGCGATTGGCAGCTACTGATGAGGGTGCAATCCATTCAGGGGGAGGCTTTTAAGATTAGGGCAGTGCTTTACAAAACCTTCATCAGAGAGGGGCAAATACGCATTGCTGCAATTTCTATCTTTTAAATCGCTCACCTTAGTGGACAGACTCTCGCCCAAGTGCCAAGGTAACACCTGGTAGCAAATGTTGCTAATAAATTTGGTTCTTTATCACACACATGGAATACAACAATAACCAGCACCAGTTATACCTCTTTCTTCAACATGAGTTCAATTAACTGGGCTTGTGTTGAACATTTTGCCTTTTGAAAAATCTATGGTTTTTGTTATTTGTTGAGCTACACAGGGCAAATTGAAGCTACTCAGTACACATCAGTACACACTGAATGCCCCTGTATAATGGACTCTTTCTAACAAAACACAACAAAGGATAAAGGGAGGGGTCATATACTTGGCAATTTAATTATCTACCTTGCAACAACCAAACATGGAGTCATTCCAATCCATTATAGAGGAAGGCACTGCACCTCTCATCTAATGTGAACAGTTACCCCATCCATAAACAAATTTAGAATAGGGTGGTGTTCTGTTGGATGTTAAACAACACTTCAATCTAAATATTAGAAAGAAAGAAACCAAAGATCCAACTAGCGGCACTTGGTTCAATACATCTTTATTTATTTAATCTTTACTTTATTTATTATTGAACTGAGTGTCACTAGGTGGATCTTTGGTTTCTTTCTTTCTAATATTTAAATTTAAGAGTAGTTCCAATCTTCCTGTTTGGCCTGTACAGCTATAGAAATAAAATATCGTGATTAGAACAATAGTCAAAAAGTATGTTTAGTGCAAGCCCTAGTCACTGAATGCATGTTGAACAAGGGGGTACTGGCCATTTTAAAAAAATATAGATATAAATCCTGTTAGTTCATATTTGTATGCATTCTGCCCTATACAGTATAGATACTTTACAAGGTGGTTCAGCTGTATTGCAGTGATTTTTTTTAGGATACTATATTTGTTAGACAAATAATAATAATAATATACTTCATCTTTACAACCATTGCTGCAAAAGCCAAACCACGTTTGGTAGACAACATTTACTCCTCGCTATTGCTTTAATAATAATAAGTTCAATAGATCAGCATATTAAGCACTTATTAGTCAACTACAAAATGACTATATAACATCTACAGATGCAGCCACTTTGGTTTGTCTGTTTGACACAGAATAACTAAACACAGATATCCCATTTATCTCATTTAACACAGAAAACTGTGTTACAACATCCCATCTAATTAAAGCATTCACCATTGTGAACAATGGAGCTTTGGTATGCTAATGAAAAGGTTAAATGCATTAAATGAGTTAAGATGACTTAAGATAACACAGTTTCTTCAATTACCCCTGAGTCATGACGCATTTAACTCACAAATCCAAGTGGCTTCATCTGTAAATATGAAACAATATTAATATCAGTACCTTTTGTAGAGGTTCAAGAAGAAATCCTATAGCCAAGGTGACAATCATAACAATTATAGCTGATAATAAACCTGCAATCTGAAAACAGGTAAATACATTTATGCACAGCTCATAAAACATATAAATATGTATTTCCAAGTATTTATTAATTAGGAAATTATAGTGGAGTTTACTAGTAAACTAATATGTAATCGGTGAAAGACAGAGTCACTACAAAGCATACCTTCCTCAGATAATGAGACAAAGCAAGCAGCTCTACAATGTTACTAGGAGCAGATATGAACAAGTGTCCCTGTGAACTGCTCTCTTGTATCTTGACTTCATCTTTTCCTGAGTCTAAAAAATGATCCGCCAGGTTGAGCCCCTACAGATCTGTTATAATAAAACTGTAGCTTGTACTTGATCCAAATTAATATATAATGAATCCCTATTACTGACAAAACAATCATATTGAGTTTATTTAATATTTACATGATTTTTTTTAGTAGACTCAAGTCATGGAGGTTCAAATTGCAGAAAGATACCTTATCCAGAAAACCCCAGGTCCAAGCTTTCTGGATAACAGGTTTCATACCTGTACAATAGAGACCTCATGTCCCTACTAACTGCCTGCTTCATGTGCAGAAGAGGCAAATGATGTACAGTGGAACCTCAATTTTACATCCCCTGCTTTTGTGTTATCCCTCATTTTACATTGTTGTTTTGTGGTATCACCTATATATTATGTTTAATACCTGATTTTACATTTTCCTGGATTTTACACAATTTTTTTCTGGTCCCCTGAAAAATGTAAAATGGGGGTTCTACTGTATTTATAAAGATGGCAGCCCTAACTTGCACCGACATGCAAAAACATGCAAGGACATGCAGAGCTATAAGGGATTGCTGTTAAAAATGGACATGTCATTTCAGGAGAGGGTTTAAAGGCCATCCATTAGTCACTTCATTGTATTAAATTTTAGTTCTACTTTTAATGTTACCTGAGTTTTGCCTCCTGTACTTTCTTGCACAGCTGACCTTGACAAGGCGGTGCTTGCTGCAAAACCCTTGAAACAGCCATTAAATATGTTGCTTAATCCAAATGCCACTAATTCCTGCAAGGCACCAACAAAGAGAATTATTAGCATTTTCTTCTTTGCTGAACTATGTAAGCAAGGCACACAAATATAGCTAAATTTAAATTAATTTTAAATGTCAAAGGACTTGTATATAGTGGGAATGGAAATTATTTTGGTAACATTTACTAATGAACATTGATATTAAAATCACAATGATAGTATAAAGATGTATAGAGAAGGGACTTGCATATTGTGCAAAGCTCCACATGACTAGAATGTTCCCAATGCTTGGTTTGTTATTGTCATGTATAATTGCCATGGTATCATTTTCCCTTTATGCAATGGATTAACTAAAATCACTTTAACCCCAGAGCAGTGGTTGTCAAAAATTCTAAGTTCAAGCCCAACTTGAATGTCCAACCTTTGGTTAGGGCTCCCTTCGAAGACCCTGTTTTTGATCAGGCACATGGGAAATGTAAATAATATATATGGGCTCCCTCTTGTATTTGCGGCAAGGGCAGCAATCCCTTATTTTGTACAATTTGGGAAAGGAAATAATAAATGAATAGCAAAATTGGAATATGAGACAAAGTGATAAACTACTATACATGATTTAAATTTTAAATGGTACAGTAATAAATTACCCCTTATGTCACTATAATGTTTTAAAGGACCTAATGAATAGCAGAATTGGAATATGGGAGAAAGTAATAAACTACCATTAATGATTTAAAAGGGAATAATATATTGGTTTAAATGAGTTTCAAAGTATACCTGATTTCCATCTATAATATAGTCATGTTTGATAGAATATACTTTTGCAACAGAAAAGGCTACAGCAAATCCCACAATTGCAATGGAGAAACCATCCGCTACACAATCCTGAAAAACGGAGATGCTTGGTGCCATTGGAGGCTGAAATCTATGCAAAATATAAAAAGCAGTGTCAACAGAAGTTTTATTAGAAAACATTTATAATAGTAATTTTAGAATGTTTTACTTTTTCAGGAAAAAAAAGATATCTATAGCCTAAGAGTAGGGATTACACACTCCACTGATGTAAAAAATACAGTTCCACATGAGTACAAGTTTATATGTTCAGTGTATTATATTAGATCCCAACATGACTGTATTTAATTTTCAGCATGTGTCATTGACACTTGGAAGAAAACCTTGACGTAATAATGTTCTAAATTATTAATCTACTCAGGGTTCACATGCTTTCTATTTCTGGGTTTGTGATGTCACAAACTGGAAATAGAAAACGCATGAACACGGAGAGTTGGCGTTCAATAGAATAGGGTATTTATACTTAGGTAACCCTGCAACACATCAGAATTCCCCTTGACAAAGTCTATTACGCTGAAACATTGGGGTTAATTCTCATTGCTGGCAAGTGTATCTGCTGCTTGTGGTTTCTTTTTTGCCTTGATTTCACACAAATTGTGGTATGTGTTTTTACTTGATGATATTGCTGTGGGTATATATATATTAGTTTATCTTTGATAGATAATGAGAGATCTGTTTGTGCAATGTATTGATTGAAAAATATATACAAAGATTTTCTTATACTTCATACCACTGTGTATTTGCAGTTTTCTGTGAGTATGTAACCCCAATATCTGCAATATTGTGTATTTTGGTTACTCTGTGGGGAGTATTTTTGAGTTATTTGCACCTCCTATACATGTTATTCTAAATTTTTGGAGTGCCCTCCCATGATCTATATAAACATTTACCTACCCTTTTTCTAACTTTCCAACGATATCCACTTTATATTTATCCTTGAAGTTAAATCCATAGGATACGCCAGTAGCAATAACTGTCTGCAAATAATAAAATGATCAACTGCAGCATTTAATTAAGAAAACTTTATAAAATTTAATATGAGATAGCGCACAAGGTTAATATACGAACGTCCTGACATTCCAGTGCTATATTTGTGGCATAAAAATGCAGAGAAAGCTTAAAAAGTTAAATGGGTTTTGTTATACAAAAGCAGATATTGGTTGCCTGTAGTAGGTTAAAGCCTAAAGCTCACACACACAGTTATTCACACAGTTCTGTAGTTTCTTGTCTAAGCTGTATTTCCACCATCCAAAAATAAAATCACTACAATTAATTTGAAAAAGCAGGAAAACATTACAGACTGGCACCCCTATTGAGTTCATGTGTTAGCTCATCAGTTATTCTGAAATTGCATAGCAGGGCCAGGCCAAGCTGACAGGGCACCCTAGGAACTCGGTTGCCCCCCTCCCCCCATGTGCGCACACTCGCACTATGAGACGGAAGGGGAAGTAACAAAGGGGAAGGGCAGGGGAGGTAGGGGGAGTGATCGAGGGAGGGGAGCATGATAGAGGGGAGGAGAGAGCAGCAGGGGAGCACCCGGAATAGGACTTTTTATTCTGCCTACCCCTAGTTCCAGCCCTGCTGCATAGGCTGACACTTCTGCCAAGTGGTCCATTAGATCACATGTTAGCAGATCAGTTTAATCGCTGGAATTAGGAATTCTGCATGTATGGCTAAACAGCACAAGTCTCATAATATATAGCCATCTTAATATTTTTTCTGCATGAACATGTACTTAATCAAAATTTCAGTGATTCATCATTCTCATCGGTGAGTGCCATTCCACCCTACATTGTATGCTTTGTATATCTAACCCCACCTTAACTTTATTTAGAAACACGGCAATAAGAGAAGACTGACATAAAGCAAGACCATTACTTACCATAATGACTTCAATGGGGATTGGTACAGGAATCTTTGCTTTGAAACGATCATTGATTTCTTTTACAGCAAAGACTACAACCATTATGATAATGGAGGTTACAAGGTCTGCAATGTTTGTGTCTGTAATCTGGATAAATATGCCTTTCAAAGTCTGTAAAGCAAATCAATAGATATTTATACCCACATATAAAAATATTATTCTAAGAAAGCTATAAATGTTCTGATTTCCATTAAGTGGTAGGTCACATTTAAGTTCAAGTTAAAGAAAACCAATCAAACTCCCTGAAGAAACATATGTTGCATAGTGTAATTATGTAATTAACTACACACACACAGAATAGCTAAGCAGCATTAGCATAATTAGCATAATTTTACATTTTTAATTTTGATGTTTTTTATTTGAACACTTCAACTAAATATTTCTTTATTTCCCATATGCATTCATTTTGGTGGTCTATGTCAATTGCTTTAATAACCAAACAGTATACATTGATTTGAGGTATTTCTGTTTAGTCCTAGATCTGTAAACTATTTATCAGATGTATCCATAACTATGCCGATAAGATGCTGTTTGGTACTCTGCTTTTAAAAAGTTGTTGATTTGCAGAGTTTTATTACTGGGACCTTTTGTTTATCATTCTAACTTATAAAATGTTATACTTTCCTCACAATTTCTTTTATGTTTCTAGTGCCCTGCAGTGGTGGTAATGGAGGTTGACCAAGATTACTTTTGGTTATAATCAGTTACTGTGTTTGTAAAAATACAATGTGAAAACATAATTAAATATTTTACAAATGTACATATACTTACATAAAACAGGGCCAGTGGTCCACTATATGACTCTACTGTTAATCCAAATACAAACTTTAGTTGTGATACCAAAACATGTATAGCAGCAGCAGTTGTAAAGCCACTTATAAGGGAGTCAGATAAATAAATCACAATGAATCCAATTTGCAGAAGTCCCATAGCCAACTAAAAGAAAAAATAATCTACTCTTAATTCTATGAATTTCAGCTCAGTCATATCCAAGGAAGACATACATTTTATGCCATTACCAACCTGAAAGATGCCAGCAAGCACTGTAATAGATGCTGCCACAACAACTCGTTTTTCATTCAGCAACGTTATAGCTTCTGTGTTATTAGCACTGATAGATGGATCATCTGGAGCTAACCTGAGTACTGCTGTACCAACCATCAAGCTCAGCACTGGAAATGGACCTTTGGTACAAAGGACAAATATTTAATTTAATGTATTTATACTTAATTACATCTGCAGCCTTATAGTATACACTCATACACACACAACATTTTTATAGTTCTACAAGTGTTATGGTAGAGGTGCTTTCATAACGATGATACAGAAAAGTTTTCTCTTTTAATATATTCACAGTCTTTTCTAGGGCTGCTACAACATATGACTTTGAACTCTTGCAGCCCATTCTCTACTTTTACTATTTTGTAATAGTATATTTACTCATGGTCTATAATTGGAGCATGCTGGGCTCTCTAATAAGCTATGGTACAACATACCAAACTTACCTACAGATATATGCTTGGAAGTGCCAAAGAAAAAATAGATGATGACTGGAAAGAAAGCTGCATACAGACCATACCCAGGAGTAACATTCACCAGGAGAGCAAATGCCAGACCTGAAAAAGCAAAAGTATTTAATGGGTAAAATTAGTCATGAGCGAAATAGACTCCAATGGGCATAAATTTGGTGTGCGTCAAAAACAACTGCCCCCCATAGACTTCATTACATTTCGGTAAACTTTCACCATTTCACGAAATTTCTGCGAAACAGGTCAGATTTGCCCATCACTAGTTATAACTTGAGATTTTAATTAAAATAAAACAAAATATCTATTATAGTCTATAGTTTCCCTAATCAGGGACAGATGACCTTCATCAGTCCTATTGTAACAGAACTAAAACGCTAGAACTGCCATGGCAGCTAATGTATGTGGGAACTGTAGTTCTGAAACAGCAGATATGCCAAACTATGGCTACTAAGGAATGAGATCAACAGTATATAGTGCTTAGATTGCTAGTTAATATGTAATCAATATATAAACCTCAATTCAGTGCATCTATAGGTATATTATACAGACATGGGATCTTTTATCTGGAATGTATGGTACCTGGGGTTTTCTGGCTAGGGATGACCATACCTTAATATAACCCAACCATTTACAGGTCTTCATGTCTGTTCTTGTAGGTCTTTTTTGGTGCTTCTATGCCTTTTTAAGAATAGGGTACACTTGAAAAAAGAAGGAGCACTACAAGGAACTTGTTGGAAGAGTGCTGAGACAGAAATTAAGCCTAAGCATATAGTGAGATATTTACCCTGTAGGACTGCTACCAGACCAGTACTGATGCCAGAGACAATGTCACTTAAAATCCATTCTTTAAATGGATACATTGGAAGCCAGGAAGCAATAGGGAAGAATGTGTAGGCAATTCTCTTGGCCTTCTCTCGAGAACATCTGAAATTAGATTTTTCCATAAAATTTTTTAATTAAGTTCTTCATAGCCAAGATTACATAAATCGTGCAAGGTTGTCATTCTCTTTAATGTCAGTTAACACAGTTAAGTGTAAGTTGTGCAGTTAAAACAGAGCTTTTAAAGGGAAGCTTGAGCTCAATTAAAAAAAAAAATTGGCTGAATGTGATACTTTTATTTTTTTTATTGCTTATCTTTCTCTTCTAATGACTTTAAATGTTGACCAGGCTGCTTTCTGTTTGTTAGGGTAAATAAGGCCAAGAACCAGATAGTAGGACAAAAATAATCATATATGTATATATTGTATGTCTAAATATAATATATTTATATTAATATTATATTTAAACCGTAACAATGACTTGAAGTTTACATCAAGCGAATTTTAGTGAATCCTTCTGTTTGGTGATCCATTTAGGATCACTGTACCAGAGAAACAACATTCTGTATGGCAGTCATTTCTAAGCTGTTTGCCTTCTCTCCTGGCAGGACTGAAGGAACCCAGCATAGTTTAGTTAGGGTGGAATATGGGGAGGATGTCTGATTCCTGGAAGCCTAGCTTGAAGGTTAGCTACACCGACATTTGGGGTGAACACTTATTTGTCGCTATAGGGTTTTTTTTGCAACTATGGCTGAATGGATAATGTACCAATGTTTCATCTTTACCACAAATTTTTGAATTTTTTTGACAAAACTCACAAATTTGAATTTAAAATCACCAATTAGAAATTGAATTTGAATGTGAGATTTATCACAACTCGACCTTGGAAACAGTTCTTATTTGATTATTCTCCACCTAAAAGCTGCCGAGTTCATGTAAAAGTCAATGGAGACGTCCCTTGAACTATTTGAAGATGTTAATAGTAGTAATCAGTCAAATTTTGTTTAGAAAATGGACTCCAATGGGAGAAAAAATATTGATACTCAAAAGTTGTTGTTTTTTTTTTTTTTTGGAGGAAAACTCAATTCGAATCAGATTCGAATTTGATTCTAGTTTTCGGATCAGAACTATTCAATTTTAGACGGTTTAATTTTTTCATAAATAACATACCATTCAAATTGTGAATATAAACAAATTATTATAGTTTAAAAAAATTCCCATTACTCATCCTTTGATAAATAACCCCCTTAATATGAAATTTACTATATGCTTGAGGAAGATTAGGACTTACCCAAAGAAAACTCGAAGATGGTCCAGAAATGTTTTATGATATCTGTGCAATTTTTCATGTTCAGTATGAAAGGCATTTTCTGAATATATTGGCCTGGATACCACATACTGGTTTCCCACAGCCTCTATCATTGCTTCCAACTCTTTTTGTTTTAACTTTTTGTAAAATGTATTTAATGTAGAACTAACCTGTAACAGAAAGTCAACTTTAGTTTAATGATTAAGGTTACAGTTTTCAGTTTAGTAATGACAAATTGCATTTGAATAACTCTGACTTATGGTTATCAAGTTAAAGGTTAAAAATAGTAATAATGAATAGAATATACAAAAAAAATACAAATGCCATTTAAGCCTATTTAAACAAAAATGCTTTATTTTTGCCTGATTTGCTTTTTCTGTTATATTTACACAATTGCAATTGATGCTGGATGGGCTAGTATGAATGCATGTTGATGGCAAAATAATCCTACTGTGTTTTTTGAAATTTAAACTTGAGTAAAAAAATTGCTGTAAAGCATAGTTTACCAAATAATACAATGATCTGGAAAACAAGTTTTCTGGATAACATATCCCAAACCTCTTATAATAATTAGTGTAGCACTTACAGGGGCGCTTCACCAATGAGGAGAGTTGAGGTTGTCGCCTCAGGCGGTAGCGCCCCACTAGGGCTGCAAAAATGCCGCTCCTGGTACTTTAAGAGCCGAATTTCCAGTTCTCAAACCGGACATTCAGCTCTTCTAGTACAGATAGTGCAATTAGGCTCTCTGCGCTAGCTTACTGGTCCTCTCTGATGCCCTCCTGGACCCCTTCAGGTGCAACTGCTTCTGCCTCAGGTGGTGGAGGGGCCAGGATCGCCCCTGAGCACTTACATTATATAAATACAACATTATCATTATATCAATACAAAATACTATAGCTTGAGTATAATAAATGTTTGTAGACAGAACTTAAACACCTTTAGTAAACCTTGTGTGCTCAAAACAAACATTAGGTCTGATCTTGTAACCAGAGAGAAGACCAATAATAACTGTAGGTGTAATACAGTACTTTTTTAAAAACAAAATTGTGGACATCTGCCAATAAAATACTTATTACATTTACAATAACTAAAAACAATGCTTCTGTATGCTGCTGTATTACATAATTACAGCTGCATATATATATATATATATATATATATATATATATATTTCCAAAAAAAACAGCAACACTAAGTATCTTGTGAAAAGCTATACGTGTATTCAAATAAGCATGAAAAAAGCCAATATATATATATATATATATATTTTTTTTTTTTTTTATTTTTTTATTTTTTTTAAAAAGGTCCCAAATGTCACATCGGCTATGTATCCAATAACACTTGTTTGTTAAAGGAAATCCGTATGTTGCTGGTCCTTTTCTACATATATATATATAGATATCTATAGTTTCTCAAGTTAAATTCTGTATTTTAAAGTTTAATATTGATGAATAATAAGTCATAAGTAAAGAATTACCTTTTTCTACAATAAAGCAATGTTTGTTTGGATTGAAGCAAGTACCTTCCTGTGTCTTGACGAACCTTTCTGTGTTTAAAGTGTAAGACAAGAAATGTTTGCCCTTTATTCACTACAATTGTGTCAGTTGAAATTGTTATCATTATGCCCATTGTAATAATTAACCTGGATTAACTTTTACAAGGACTTAAAGATTTTCCTTGTGTCCTTGACCATTGACACTGGATCAATACAAAACAGTACAGTGACTTCTTTAAGACATAATTATTCATCTCCAGCTCTTACTGCCAACTGCACAGGACAGATATTTAAGATATGCCTCCTTAAGCACCTGGATTGGTGGCCGGAGATAGGAATGATCTGGGAACGCAAGAGATTGTACATAGAAATACTTTTGTGCATTATATCTTGAAAATGAGCTTTGAGCATGTATTGCCAAGAAAGACTTTTCAGCTTTGGAAAAACAGGGAAAAATATACAAAATAAGACTTCAATTAAACTGATGGAAAGTTTTGAGGACTTTTTTTTAATTTAATAAGCCATGTACTGTCCTTACAGAAAATGGAAATAAAGGCACCTGTCAA
This sequence comes from Xenopus petersii, assembly GCA_038501925.1. Classification (NCBI taxonomy): domain Eukaryota; kingdom Metazoa; phylum Chordata; class Amphibia; order Anura; family Pipidae; genus Xenopus; species Xenopus petersii. Next base: position 79,682,398 of record CM076676.1, on the reverse strand, counting down.
TGCCTTATGAGTAAGGTAATGATTCATTTTGGTCTACTTCTGAAGCTTGATTCTTGTAACACATTTAGCTATTTTTTGTCACTATGAATGGAATATTATTGTTAGTTATATGAAAGATTATCCTTTGTTAACCTATAATTATAGCCCTACAATGTGTTATACCATATGTGTAATGTATGCATCTAATAACCCCATAGTCCCCTAGTCTATAAAATATAATCTCTCTCAATATATATATATATATATATATATATATATATATATATGTTTGTTTGTTTTTTGCTCCTAACGAAGATCCCTGTGGGGGATCGAAACGTTGAGGCTTAATAATAAAACATTTTTTTGTTTTTTCACTAAAACCCTGTGAGTGCCGCAATCCTTTTTCACTGCTTATTTCCCATGCTGGCACCCAGGTATTAATTTTGTCTACGGAGTGCACCATTCCTTTGGTTTTATATATATATATATATATATATATATATATATATATATATATATATAATTCAGTGAATGGACCCGCACTCATTCTCAAAGGTGAAATAAATGTGCTTTTATTCACAGGTTCATTTCCAGGAAATGAACCTGTGAATAAAAGCACATTTATTTCACCTTTGAGAATGAGTGCGGGTCCATTCACTGAATTGTAATATGGAACTTTGACCAACGCACCACCATCAGCATAATTTGAACCGGGAGGAGTGCGTTCACTGTACAGACTCTATATATATATATATATATATATATATATATATATATATATATATATATATATATATACAGTATATATATATATATATATATATATATATATATATATATATATATATATATATATATATATCGAATTTCTCAAGAGGGACCAGCACTCTGTATTTTAAATCACCAAGGGGCCAATTCACTAACTTCAAGTGAAGGATTCGAAGTAAAAAACTTAGAATTTTCGAAGTGTTTTTTGGGCTACTTCGACCATCGAATGGGCTACTACGACCTTCGACTACGACTACGACTTCGAATCGAACTATTCGAACTAAAAATCGTTAGACCATTTGATAGTCGAAGTACTTTCTCTTTAAGAAAAACTTCGACCCCCTAGTTCGCCATCTAAAAGCTACAGAAGTCAATGTTAGCCTATAGGGAAGGTCCCCATAGGCTTGGCTAACTTTTTTTGATCGAAGGATATTCCTTCGATCGTTGGATTAAAATCCTTTGATCGTTCGATCGCACTATTTGCGCTAAAATCTTTCGACTTCGATATTCGAAGTCGAAGGATTTTAATTCCCAGTCGAATATCGAGGGTTAATTAACCCTCGATATTCGACCCTTTGTGAATCGGCCCCCAAGTGTTTATTATCACATCACTGTGCATCCAACGTTTCATCCCCCACTGGGGCCTTTATCGAGGATCTTTGATAAAGGCCCCAGTGGGGGCTGAAACGTTGGATGCACACTGATGTTATAATAAACACTTGGTGATTTAAAATACGGAGTGCCGGTCCCTCTTGAAAAAATCTGCATGTATTTTGACCAAGCACCCACTACAAGGAAACTTTGGCAAGATATATATATAGTGTCTTTGGATGCTTTCCACATAGAGGCAAACATTCATTTTTTTAAAAGATTGCAAGCACAAAAAACAGAAACGATTTGAAGAGATGCTGTCGGAATACAATATTTTATATTATACTTTATTGTAATTCATTGTATAATACTCACAGATGTAGCAAATATGTTTGCAATCATTACTGAAATGTTTCATGGCTGATCCCTTTGCATAAAGTGAATGAATTTGGTGGGTGTACTTGCCATTCCACAAAAATAGCACTATGCTAATGGCATGCTAATGTCTCATTTAAATGCCACTGCATTTTGTATTAGTAGTTAGTTATACTGCATAACCCATATTTCTTTATGGGTTATGACCAGCTACAGACCCTGTTCCCTAAGCAGCATACCATAAATTTAGCTGGTGCTGTGCTTGGGCTGGAGTGTTTCCAATAAAAGGTATGGTTGCCTCTGAACTGATTTTGGGTTTTTTTTTCTCCTTTTTTTTTTTCCATTACCCAGTTTCTATAAAAGTCTGGCCAAGCAAGGTAACCTTCCCCACTGCTAGCACAAGCATGTGCAGTGATAACCAGGGAGGGGAAGGGGAAAAACAAGGGTGGACCAAACATCCGCTGATGTTGTGTGCAGGACCTGAGGGCCCAGACTAGGGGCATGCCTAATGCTCCTCTACAATTGCACTCTAGGCATGCACCTCTTCTGCCTGCCCCTAGTTCCGGGCCTGCATAGAGCTTACGGCTGCCTTTTAGCAGAGACCCATCCCTGTGCAAGGGCAATTAACCTGGCTAATGTGTATTCAGCCTTGGGTCTATGGCTGTATACCAGCTTAGAATTACTGAACTTTGTAGTAGGCAGGATGGATTATTGTCTTCCAAACTGCTACCTGGTTGGTAGGGTAATAAATCCACGCTGATCAGACAGCAGTTGACATTCCAAGTAAATAATTAAAAAGCCATAAAAAATGAACACTGATTTCATATAGAAATTTGTTGTCTGTGTCATACTAAAAGGTCATTTTCAAGTGAACTACCCATTTAAGTGAACACTTGGAATACTGGTTAGCATTACTTCTAGTTTAGAAATAGTTTGCAGGGACTAGACATAATATGGTATGGGATCCAGAAACCCATTATCCAGAAAGCTCCAAATTGCAGGAAGAATCCCTCCCATAGACACCATTTTATTCAAATATTTATTTTTTTTTGTATTTGATCCCAACTAAGTTATAATTAGCCCTTACTGGAGGCAAAACAATTATTTTGTGTTTAATTCATGTTTAAATATTTTTTTAGTAGACATAATATATGGAGATCCAAATTATGAATAGACCTTTTATCCGGAAAAACACCAGGTCCCAAATTCTGGATACTAGGTCCCTTACTTAATGACTAATTCTAGCATACAGGTATATATAGCCCTAAAGGAGTGAATGAGGAGAAATAGGTCACAATAATACAACATACAAACAGCTAGTGTCTTCTAAATACTATATTAATTATTACATCATAACAATCATGATATAAATTATTTTCCTAATTTAAAAAATGAATGGCAAACCCACTAAACTGTTTAAGAAAGTTGTACAATAAATGTAAGTCTTCAAATCCACATATATCTAATAATTTCCATAGTTTATAAAGAGCAAGTATGTTTTCTATATATTTGCCTGTGTTTCCTCAATGTACTCTGCTTTCCTCCCACACTCCAAAAACAAATTTACTAATGGGCGAAGTGAGTAACGCTGGCAAAAACTCGATTTACTAACGGGCGATGGCATAACTTCGCTAGCGAAGGAGATAGACTCTAGCGGTACTTCGCAACCTAATGCCAGGTAAAGTTGCGCTCTGGCAAACTAACGTAACTACGCTAATTCACTAATATTGAGATTTGACTGAACGTTACCTCTTGTGCCAGACTTGCCTTCGTCAGACCAGGCAAAGTGCAATAGAGTAGAAAGGTCTTGGTCAAAAAATAGTTGAAAAATTTTCTAAGTCCCAAAAAACGCTGGCGACTTACTTTTTACAGGGTGATAGGCTGCAAAAGATCGTAATTTTTGTTGTTGTGGGTACCCGGCTTCCCCCCTACATTTCCTAACATATGGCACATAAACTATACAGTGGGCTCATGTGTAGGTCAATATAACAACTCTAGTTTATTTTATTAAGGTTTCCTGAACTTGTGTATTGTAATGTATTTGCTGCAACATATACGTCCATTCAACTTTAACTTCCCGCCGTATGCAAATTAGGCAAAGCTAGTGCAACTTCGCTTTGCTTGCCGCAGTAATGCTAGCACAACTTCGCCAGCGTTCAGAGCCCTGGATGCAACTTCGATTTAAGTGAATTAGCACTGTCATGGTGAATCTATGCCTGGCGAAGTATTGCGATGTTGGCGAAGCCATCGCTGGCGCAATTTCAGAGGTAAGTAAATTTGCCCCATAGAGGCAAGCTAAATGGTTTCTGCTGAAACTGGGCCTAGTGTGAATGTGATAGGGACCACTTGGGCAGGGACTGATGAACAGTCTCAATAAAACCTATATAACTGTTGGCACTACATAAATATCTGCTAATAATATATTAAACATTAATTTACAGCTCATTAATTTAGGAGCTCAAGGTAAGTAAGCAGACAGCATGTAAAGTGAAACTGTTCAACATAAAGAAAGCACACATATAATAAAATATCTATACTTCTTTAACCTGCCACATTTATTTTCAACTTGCAAATCTCTCATCAATTTCATTCCAACAAGTATTAGGTTGCATGTACTGAAAGTGTTGCTGACACATATCTGTCCATTTGCAAATGTTTCATAAAGTAGGCATTCTCTCTACCAGTGGAGTGGAGCTGGGACTTCAGAAAAGCATATGAACTATGTATGGGCTTAGGTTGCAAACTGGGGGGGGGGGGGTTGTATACTACCAGACTGGCACCAAAACAGGTTTATAAAGAAAATTACTAACAATTGGTATAATTGCTATAACAAAACAGACAGTCTTTATGAAATGTAGCTGAGGTTGTTAATTGCACATTGTTTATTTTTCCCCACTGTATTTATAGTGTGTATGGCCACCTTAAAGGGATACTGTCATGGGAAAACATGTTTTTTTTTCTCAAAAGGCATCAGTTAATAGTGCTACTCCAGCAGAATTCAGCACCGAAATCCATTTTTCAAAAGAGCAAACAGATTTTGTTATATTCAATTTTGAAATCTGACATGGGGCTAGACATATTGTCAATTTCCCAGCTGCCTCCAGTCATGCGACTTGTGCTCTGATAAACTTCAATCACTCTTTACTGCTGTACTGCAAGTTGGAGTGATATCACCCCCTCCACCCCCCCCAGCAGCCTAACAAGAGAACAATAGGAAGGTAACGAGATAGCAGCTCCCTAACACAAGATAACAGCTCCCTGGAAGATCTAAGAACAGCACTAAATAGTAAAAGCCAAGTCCCACTGAGACACATTCAGTTACATTAAGTAGAAGAAATAACAGCCTGCCAGAAAGTAATTCCATCCTAAAGTGCAGGTCACATGACTGGGGCAGCTGGGAAACTGACAAATTGTCTAGCCCCATGTCAGATTTCAAATTTAAATATAAAAAAATCTGTTTGCTCTTTTGAGAAATGGATTTCAGTGCAGAATTCTGCTGGAGCAGCACTATTAACTGATGTGTTTAGGAAAAAACATGTTTTTCCATGACAGCATCCTTTAAGATTCCAGCTTTTCAACAGTCTGAGTCTCTTTTGTTGTATTTTGTTTCACTATCATCAGTTGTTTAAAAAGGGCGACAGGTCTAGACAGGCAGGCCAGTTTTCGCATCTTAATTGCACCTAGTGCCAGACTTTTTTAAGCATTTTGTACTTGTCCCGTTTAACAAGGTTTTTTTGTAGGAAAACCTCCATGAAATTATTATGGAAAGTTTTTTTTGTTACAAATTGGACTTTGACATATGGAATTTTGCAACTTTTCTGGAGATGTAATGCATATTTTGGGTGAACTATGGACAAAAAAATATTAAAAATCTATGTATATTTTGAGTTTTTTCCCATTGAAAAGCAAATTTTTTATACTCATTTTTATTGTTTGTAAAGCCCCTAATACTGCCAAGTCAAACAATACCAAATATGTATCAGAAACCCAGGAGTAACCCTCAAACTAAAGCAATTCAAGGATTGGACTCTGGAGAACCAAAATGCTGTTTCAGTGATTCATTTATTCAAAATGTGCACAACATGTTTCGAGCCCAGTGGCTCTTCCTCAGGTGCTTGTACCTGAGGAAGAGCCACTGGGCTCGAAACATGTCGTGCACATTTTGAATAAATGAATCACTGAAACAGCATTTTGGTTCTCCAGAGTCCAATCCTTGAATTCTGAAAGTCTGTAGGTCCTGCGGTGCCTATAACTCTGAAGTTGAACCCTACATTATAAAGAAAAGTATCTCATCTACCATAAGTATATACCTCAAACTAAAGCAGTGTTTTGTAGAATTTTACACCAGAACAAAGTGTATAAGCAGCATACCTTATATGTAAATCTGAAATATCCCATCAAGTTTGGTATTTATAGAAACTACAGACCTTCAGGTTTCTAGGGGTACTCTCATTTTCACTCAAAAGTTAAATACGTCAGTGCATCATGAAATGTATAGCTTTTTTATTGCATTTTCAGCTTTTCCTAAAATGTAAACATAGATGCAGGATCAAATGTAAATATGACAAAATACTCCCATAAAAATGTTCAAACCACAGCAAATTTAAAAGATACACTTCTCCTGAATAAAACAATACCCCATATGTATGGGTACACATAGAGACCAAACACCCAAAAACAGGGACAATGCATAAGGGCAATTATAGTTGAAAATCTGGGGCTGTGCTCTATGTGTACTACTTGCAATTTTTCAGTCTAAACACCCCATGACTTGTGAAATAACCCCAACAAACCATATATTTACATAAAGTACACACCTTCAGTTATTCAAAGACACCATTCTCACTTTTGTACATGGAGAATTGTAGCTGCAGTCCTTTGTAGAAGTCAGCGCTTTGGTCTGAAATAAAGGAAAAAAAGATACAAAGTTAGATTTCTCCTCATATTTCCATGGCAAAAATATGCTAAATAATAATCTGCAAACTCCCCTGTATGGGTACATGTAGAGATACAACCACCAAACACCCCTTTACAACCAAGGGGGTCCAAATTAGAGTCCTTGTCCTCATACAGCACAAAAAAACTTGTATAGCCAGTGCTGCTTTCGCAGAGTTTATAAAATTTCATCCCATAGCGAGAACGCTTACTAAGGATGTATTGACAAAATCTTAGGTGCCCTTTAAAGAGCAAAAGGGATTTGACCACACAGATATTTTGTGAGGGGGTGTAGACCTCTGTGAAGTGCTGAGACAGGCTATCTATAAGGGGCCTCAATTTAAAAAGCCTGTTGTGTCATTCGTGGAATATCCGTTGTGTTATCGTTAAAACATTAGTATTAAGAGTGAAGATACCACAGTAAAATTTGATAATGGTTTCTTGGATTGGCTGCAAAAAGAGGAATGGAAAGGACTGTAGTGGTATCCCAGTAGGAAGCTGAATTGTTACTTTCTATGAGTCCCATTGCCATTGTAAGTGCCAGAAATCTTTTTATTCAATTTACATTAGTGGGATACCATGCTTGGAGTCTTGAATACCCTGGTAAAGGGTTGCTGGCAAGATATTGTTCCTTGTATAATTTGTATAATAGACCATGTCCTGTAGGATGGCCTCTGTAATAAACAGACTAAAAAAGTGGTGTCCACCTTGACACTGGGGACTGCAGTAAATAGGGGAATTGCGGGGGCATAATTACATGGAGGCCCCCCACACAGGCTCTACAACTTCTGCATCACCACTACCCTCACCGCTTCTAACTCCATAGGTACACTACCAGTAGCCTCTGACTCTGCCTCTTCACCAGAAGTGTGATACCACTACTAGCCTCTGCGCTAATAGTGCTACTCACCAAGCTCTGATTCCTCAGTAGAGGCATCAGTTGGGACATACTCAGAATTGGAATTACTAAATTCAACTGAGCTGGAGTCCATGCAAAACCTAGCAGCTTCCTCAGCGCTATAAAACCGTTTGTCCATTGTGCCAAAAGTATTCAGACATCTGCAAAGCTAGCAATCAATAGGCAAAATCAAACAAATGAAAAATCAAGCCTTGTAATATGAAAAGCTAGAAAAAACTCACTAAAATAAATCACTAAAATGCAATAAAATCAGCCAAAGCAATGAAAAGAACAGTTATTGGAATGAAATCCGTGGTCAGAAGCCTAGATCCGCCAGTGTCGCTGCAAACACAAACTTTTTTTGGGCCCGTAAACAAGCAGTAAAGGGCAATGCAAAGGAAAAACAGAATAAAATCCACAAGATGTAATAAAATCATCCAAAGCAAAATAAAAAAATTAAAAGCCATTGGAGTGAAATTGGTGGTCAGAAATCTAGATCCACCATGGTCACTGCAAAGGGAAACTTTTCTGGGGAACTAAACCAACAGTAAAGAACAATGCAAAGTACAAACAGAATAACATCAACAAAATGCAATAAAATCAGCCAAAGCAATAAAAATAACAGCTATTGAGTGGAATTGGTTGTCAGAAACCTACATCCACCAGCATCACTGAAAACACAACCTATTCACTGGCGATAACACGCACCAAACAGCAATACAAAAGTGAAAATGCATGTGTGTGTGTGCAGAAATGTGCTAAATGAAAATGACAGAAGAAAACAAAATAAACACTGCAATAGTGTTGTAGTTCTGCTCACTCAATTGAAGGCAGTCAACCCAGGTGACCAGTGAGGGGCAAATTTGCGCCTGGCGAATAAATTCTTCCATCGCTACTGGCGACCAAACCAGCCGGAGAACCGCAGGAGGGCCCCAGCAGTCACAAGTGTCAAGCAAGGTTGAAGGGGGTGGTGTTGGGGGGGGCTTAATTTATAAGGGAGCCAGGGGACGTCATCAGCATGTGTCCTCTTCATCCATTGGCTGCTGGCAATAATTGGGGACCAAATTGGAGAGTAGGACCACATTTGCTCATAGCCAAGGGGGTTCTGTGCTGAATAATATGCTCTTAGCTGGTTTATAAGCAGAGCTTGCGAACCTGGATATGCTAGAGAACGTTCTGTGGCATTTAAGGATTAAGGACCTTTTCAGGATTTAAATGGCATCTGTGTGCTTTTAACTGTGGTTTATATAATTATCAAAAGTTAAAGTTTTCTAAATATTAAAGGTGTTGTGTTGCAATTCTAACACCACAAGCAATACGATGTGCTAAATAATACTTTTCATAAGTAGCATAAATCTGTTCCTGAAGATATTAATTACAAATTATGATGACGTACATTTTCATTATCAGATTTGGGCTGAAGTAAAAAGGATACAGATAAAGCTTCAAGGACAAAATATGGGGATTCACATTTTCCATTGACTCATTTCCTTCAGGGTTTTATTTTATGGTAGGTAGAGACATTTTGTATGATTATTTCATGATGTGTAATAATTTCTGCTGTCATGGATGCTTCATATTAATATTATTTCAGAAAAGCACCATTGAGTTATTGATTTTTAATGTAGTAAAATGTTGCATAGAGAGGTCATTAGTTACACATGCTTTTCAAAACAGGAAATTATTAAAAAAGTGTCTTCTTTTCACAGCTATGCATGGGCCTACACTAAAATGTTGAAATTGATTTAAATTGAGTTAAAGAGAAACCTAATCCAGTGGTGTTTTCTTTGCCTGAAGTTATCAAAAAAAAAAAAAATTATATATATATATATATATGTATATATATATGTATATATATATATATATATATATATATATATATATATAATACACAAAAGCCATGAATATCTTGTAAATTATATCCTTATAAACAGTGAGTTCTGATGTCATCAGTTATAAACTGTGAGCTCTGATGTCATTTCTGTCACATGATTCACTGAAACGTGTGTATTATAATAAATAAAGTACCCCCAGTTGGAAAATATGAGGATATTAGAAGTTACCTCAGAGTTCCATGACCTGTATAAAAACACTCGGCCATTGGCCTGGTCATGAAACTCCTCAGTAACTTATATTTTACAAGAGGGGGTACGTTATTCAATATATATATATATATATATATATATATATATATATATATACTTCCCCAAACTCCCAGCACTCTCGACAAATACACTCACGTCGCTTGGGTGCATGCCTCACAAAGCTGCATACAATCCTTCCCGGAAGAAGCCGCATTGCTCAGGACTTATCGAAATACAGTATATAGAAGTTTATTGAAAAACTAACGTTTCGGCTGCAACATCTGCCTTTGTCAAAGTTTTTCAACTTTGACAAAGGCTGATGTTGCAGCCGAACTTTGACAAAGGCTGATGTTGCAGCCGAAACGTTAGTTTTTCAATAAACTTCTATATACTGTATTTCGATAAGTCCTGAGCAGTGCGGCTTCTTCCGGGGAGGATTATATAAATATATCTATATATCTATATATATATCTATATATCTATATCTATATCTATATCTATATCTATATATATATATATATATATATATATATATATATATATATATATATATATATATATATATACTGACTTAGAGCAGATTTAGGCAAAAGTATGCCTTTTTATGCCACAATCTGCTCAGTGGGTGTTCTGGTGGGCCTGAGTCATGTCTGTCACTGCACTGAAACCAGAGTCATCGGATAAACATTTTTTTCTACCTGCTTAGAAACATCTAGACTAAACTGCAAATGCAACGTTATTTTTGGACTTCTTTACTAGCCAAGTAGACCACAGCCCTTTAATAGTTTAGTAAATTTAGTAAGTTTGACTTACTTTTAGTAAGTCAAATTTTGTAAATTTGACCTCCTTATAGATTTTAATAAATATAGTAGATGTTTAACCCTTAAAGGAAAACTATACCCCCCAAACAATATAGGTCTCTATTAAAAGATACTGAGTAAAACAGCTCATGTGTAAAACCCTGCTTCATGTAAATGAACCATTATCATAATAATATACTTTTTTAGTAGTATGTGCCATTGGGTAATCATAAATAGAAAATTGCCATTTTAAAAAATAAGGGCCGCCCCCTGAGATCGTAAGATTCACTGTGCACACATACAAACCACATGTAAGGTCACATGAGCCAATTAACAGACAGAGTTCTGCCTTTTGCTTTCTCACTTCTTCCTGTTACAGTTAGTGTTGTAGTATTTCTGGTCAGGTGATCTCTGAGGCAGCACAGATAGAGTCACGAAATGGTGGTTCAAGGCAAGAGATGTAAAAGGGCAATATTTATATAAATATATATTCCAGTTTGGTAAGATTCTTTAATATGTCATTCAATTTGATATAAACTATCTGTTGCTTAAGTATTCATTTTGGGGGTATAGTTTTCCTTTAAGAGACATTTTCTATTTAGATAAAGGGAGAACGACTATGAGGTAATAACATCAAACAGACAAAGGATTCTTTTATTTACCAAAAAGGCATGTTGAGAAACAAGTTATTTACCCTTTAAAGGTATGTCATGCCAGTATAAGCATTGTTCTTTAGTACATTGATCAAGAAGCTTTGCTTTTTCCAACCATGGGTTCAACACAATTCATCTGGAGAAGGGGCAATGCTGATACTCTCTTCAACAATACAGATTTTGACAGTTTAAAGTCAGGAGCAGCCAGGGCAGGACAGTTTTACACAGTACTGCATGTGTCCTAGTTCTTCCTTGCTGATGGTCATTATTTCAGTAAACATATTAGGAAGAGGTCATGTGCATTAATTCTTCAGTAGCACTTAAAGGAAAACTATATACCCCCAAACGATGTAGGTCTCTATAAAAAGATATTGCATAAAACAGCTCATAGGTAAAACCCTGCTTCATGTAAATAAACCATTTTCTGGTCAGGTGATCTCTGAGGCAGCACACAGACCATCACAAAATGGTGGTTGAAGGCAAGAGATGTAAAATGGCAATATTTACTTAAATATATATTCCAGTTTGGTAAGATTCTTTAATATGCCACTTAATATGCATGAGGATTATGAATGTATTTATTTACATTGTTTAAAGTCAATATTTAGTCAAATTCTTGACAATAAAGGGTTACATGTTTTTAATATGAAGCCAAGTTTTATTACTTTACTGCACTAATCAGTATTAATTTACAAATATAGCAATCCAAATGGAATATGCAGGGCAGGCCTTGATCACCTCTATGGGGCAAATTTACTAACCAGCGACGGCTTCGCTCACAGCACAACTCTTCACCAGCCGTAGATTCGCCAGGACAACGCTAATTCACTAAAATCCGAAGTTGCGTCCAGTGCGCAAATGCTGCTGAAGTTGTGCTAGCGTTAATTCGTCAAGCAAAGCGAAGTGCACTAGCTTTGCCTAATTTGCATATGGCGGGAAGTTAAAGTTCAATGGACGTATAGGTTGCAGCAAATACATTACACTACACAAGCCCAGGGAACAACATTCTCCATTGGCTGAGAAAATGCCAATCCATTTCTTACTGTGGTCAGCAGGCCCGGATTTGTGGAGAGGCCACTAAGGCCCGGGCCTAGGGGGGCAGAAACACTGGGGATGCACTGGAGATACGATATTTTTTTTAAAATTTCCCATGCACCATTCCCTATTAAGGGGAGGGGACAGAGGCGATGAACAGCAGTGGGCCTAGGGGCGCCTGCTATTTAAATCTGGCCCTGGTGGTCAGTAGCACTAAGAGGAATAACATGAATGTGTCAGAGAACAAAGAGGGGCATTTTATTAGCATAAAAACATTTTTGGCCTTTTATTGCTACTAACCAGATCTGGTAGGAATTGTGTCATTAGTCGTACAGCATTGGATTACAGAATTAGCATAGACTACAGACCTTTATAAACAAGTAGCAGAAAAGTATTACAGTACTATATATAGTGTATAGAAAATAGCCTAGTGCAAAGCACAACTATGCAGAACTGCAAGGAGCGCATTTTGACACAAGTACCTTTAGTAATAGTGGTTTTAGGGAAAGCTCAAGTTGCCCAATGCACTTGTGAGTGTAAATGAGCCCTAATGTGCCTTTATCGTGCACTGCTCAATGATATAATAAAAATACCTGTCTAAGGATAACCTGCTACCGTGAAACACTGGTTACTGATCTAGTTGCAAGATGTGCGATGCCAGATGACACTAGATACACACTAGATACCAGACACCAGATGACAATACATTCAACTATAAAGCTTTATGTAACAATGCAGGTAAAATTTACCAAGGTCCTGGAACAATTAGCTTTTATTTTCTGAACTCCACCAGAAGAAATGTAAGCCAATTTCGAAATTTTATCATGTACTGTCTCTAAAAATTCGATTTTGACCATTCACCATCTAAAACCTTGCTGTTTTAGCCTCCTAGAGCCTAGTCAATTGGAGGACTTTGAAAAATCGTACGATTTGAATGCGCTATTACTTTAATTTGTACGGATCGAAAACTGACCTATTTGATCGAAAATGGACCTATTTGGCCAAAAAAACCTTTCGAATTTAATTTCAGTAGGTCTTTTTGAATTCGAATTTCAACGTTTTTCAAATTCAACCATTGATAAATCTGCCCCTTGGTCTACTAGAAAATCACGTAAAAATTAAATAAACCCAATAGGCTTTGCTTCCAATAAGTTTAATTATATCTTAGTTTGGATCAAGTACAAGGTACTGTGATATTATTACAGAGAAAAAGGAAATCGTTTTAAAAAAATTTGGATTATTTGGATAAAATGGAGTCTAGAGGAGATGGCCTTTCTGTAAGCCTGAGCTTTCTGTATAACGGGTTTTCGAATAATGGATCCCATTCAGGTACTCAATGAGGTTAATTTGAACATCACTATTTGACATGTATTGACATATATGTTTCTATTAACAGGATAACTGTTGCACGGTAAGTCTTAAACAATGTAAAACAACCCTTTCACTTGTTTTTGTAAATTTGTGGTGATTGTGGCAGAGAATTCAGTTTGGTGTTTAATGATTAATAAGCCCATTGTTTTATAATAGAGATGTGTAACTGTATTCATATGCAGTTTTTTAGGCTGTCTTTGTCATGTTGTGTCACAGTATGAATGGACATTATTATATGGTAGATTATTATTGGATAAAGTCATGTGCCCCTAACACCATGAGCCCCAGTGTAAAATCACCTAATGGTACTGTATTTTAAAGTGATTATTATGTTATGTGACTGTATGCATTTACGTCAGTGTTTGCTAGCTTTCATATCTGAGGGCACCCCGGGTGCATCACTGTTATGTTAGAGTAGCAACCAGTTTCTAGTGAGACAGCTTTTATAATCCTTTTTATCTCTTTGGAATTCCTGACTTTTGTCTTTCAATGATCTTTGTGGCTTTACTAATATAAACCTTTTGCTCTTTAAAGATCCAACAATGGACTGCACTGTGTTCATGTTATCTCTCAAGGCTTTTGTGTTCCCCATACTTACATAACAAACACTTTCATCACATTCAGAGAACCCAGATTCTTATGCTCTTAATTCTTACATGAATCAGATCATCTGTAGATTTTATAATGGGGCAATTTGCAGCTTTTCATTAAAACCAGTGTTCTCATTTCTTCATTTAAACCAATGTTCTCATCTCTTCATTTCGCCATGCCTGTTAATTGTTAGTCATGCTGTATCAAAATGATGATACATTGATTACACTGTGGCTCAAACTGCCCTTGGTATTTAAAAAAAAAACCTTTTTTGTCTGTTGGTTACATGCCTTAATACATTACAATTCACAGTGCTATCTTGGAAGCTTATTACACTGTGTTCAATATAGTGGGTTAAAGATTATCAACAAGTGTGCTCATTGTCATGCTAGAACATTGCTATTATAGACTCTGTAACATGTTGTAAGCCCTGTATCATCATAGATAATGTATGCAACTTTCATTCCTTTTGGAATGCCATACTTTTAGAAAGTTAACTAACGACACTAACATACGCAAACTCAATTTATTGCTTTATTGATTTTCATTCATTTCTCTATAAAGGTGACTTTCTGCTGGTTTTGCTTGTGGAATAAAAGCTATGGATTTAAATATTTTTAATGTAATGTAAAAATATTGATATGCTGCATTAATGGAACACCAACAAGCTATAAAAAAGCATGGCCTAAAGCTGGCCATAGAGTCAAAGATTCGCTCGTTTGGCGACATCGCCAAGCTACCGAATCTTCCCCGATATGCCATAAACGGCATGGCTATATCGGGGGTAATTCGAACGTTCAGCGTATGGCTGAATGATCGAATTACGATACACCAAGGGGCTCTGACGGGTCGGTCGGTTAAAAATCAAACCTTCCCAATCGATATCGTGGCCAGATATCGATCGGGAAGACCCATTGGAAGCCCCCATACACGGGCAGATAAGCTGTCAAATTAGTCCAAACTACCAATATCGGCAGCTTTATCTGCCTGTGTATGGCCACCTTAACATGTT
This sequence comes from Xenopus petersii, assembly GCA_038501925.1. Taxonomy (NCBI): domain Eukaryota; kingdom Metazoa; phylum Chordata; class Amphibia; order Anura; family Pipidae; genus Xenopus; species Xenopus petersii. The sequence goes on along the minus strand of CM076676.1, from coordinate 79,667,306 downwards.
TTGGGCTCAGCACTCTTAAAGGGGTAATTAACTTTTAAGTTATAGAATCTGCAATTCTTAGCAACTTTTCAAATGGTCTATAATTTTTTTTATAGTTTTTAAATTGTCTTCTGCCTCTTTCCAGCTATGAAATGGGGGGGGGGGGGTTAAATTAGGGCAGCCAAGATACTATTGCCAAGATACTATTGCTCTGGCTCCTGTTTTTTGTTATTATTATTTTTATTATTTATCTTTCTACTCAAGCTTCTCCTATTAAAGGGTGCAATTGTGTCATCACAGCCCTTTGGCATCATCATCTTTTAGACTGGCAATTTGTGGATCCTGGCAAATGCAAAGGTTCTGTAATATGCCATAGACACTCACTATGCTTTGGGCTGGTAGGGGGCTGTTTGGGCCTCTGTGTACTTGAAATGGCAGGGCCTATTTTGAATTTCATTCCAGAGCTATATATGCCTCAGAATATGTTCCTAGTTGTTCTTCATCTCTATTTTGCTGATTTGCAGCACATACTGTATACAGAGCAGAAACTGGAAATGTCCTCAATGGGACCCTGAATTCTGCCCTATTGCATGCATAGTACAGGGCTGACCTGCAGCCGCCAATGCTGTGTTTTGCACTTTGCAGCATGAGGTTAAAAATGCAGCATTAGCCTTGCCATAAGTCAGATGTGGGTGGGCATTAAAGGCACACGTCTGCACCCCTTAGTGCTCCTGCATTTGCAGCAGTAATAAATGTGGACCAAGATCAGTGATTTACCTAGATGTTAGTGGGCCGTACAGCAAAATAGTTTTAGGAACTCCCTAAACTTTGGAGATAAGATATTTTATTAAAAAAATTGTCTTTCAGTCAATGACTTACACAAAAGGTGATAAAAAGACAATTAATCTAAAGTTGGCTATACAAGGTCCTGTAATGCCTGTTTACTTGTCCACTCCTTAAAATCAGCAGCTTTTTGACCCGTGTATAGTTCTAATCTTTGAGCACATTGAATGCCTCCATGAGATCAGGGAATTAAAGGTGATGAAAGTGTTCCATGTTATCATACTGAAGCTTATCTGCTCTTGGTCATGTACTTGCAGCCTCTGTGATCATTAATTTTTCCAGGTAGTTAAAGCTGTTATCTCCATTTTATTTCTGGTTTTACTTGGGACATATTATCATGTTTGGATTGCCATATCACTGGATCAAAGTAATAGACATATTTTGGCATCCATTTACTAAAGTTCATAAAAATCGTCTACAACCCATTGCACATTAATGTTGCAAATATATTCTTGCAACAGTATTAACACTGCTTTCATGTGTCTTAAAGTGCAGTATGACAAATTTAGTGTTATTTGTGGCTCACTAACAGTCTGGTGAAATAAATCAACAGAAAAGTATGTCTGTGCCATGTGCAACTTTAGGAAGAGAGCGGGAGCTTTTTGTATAGTGTAGAAAGAAAGGGTTTGGTGCGATTTTTCCTTGGGTACAACTTATATAGGCATAACGAATTGCACCTCAATGGAAGGGGTTTGCTGTGCCTGGGGAAAAAGTAGTTACCTCCGCTGTATGCTGGCAAATGCACAGAATTTGACAGGTAAAATGGGAGAACTGGAGTTAATTGCATTTGCTGAAAATTATGATATAATTGATATCCCTGAGACCAACTGGGATGAAATACGTTACCAGGCTGTGACTTTAAATGGTTACACCCTTTCTAGAAGGGACAGAGAAATTATAAATGTGGAGGAGTTTGTCTAGCCCAAGGTAACACCGGGTAAGTTGTAGAATATCTTTGGTTAGAGATTTTGGCTGGGCAAAAGGTTACAAAAAAATTATCATTAGCATATACTACAAACCACCCACTATAAGTGAGGAGAATGAAGCCCAGCTACTATTACAAATATAGGCAGCTTCACAACTAGGTTAAGTTGTTTTAATGGGTGACTTTAATTATCCAGACATTGACTGGAGTGAGGCCAATGTAATGCCATTGACTTGAGTAGTGCCATGTCAGAAAATGCTGTCAGGTTTGTAAATATGCTAAATGTTCTGCATAACATTTGTTGTCATTTTGATTTAATTTGTTTAATATGAAAATCAAATAAAATATTTTAAACCATAATATGCTAAATGCTAACTTTTTATTTCAGGTAGCTCAAGAACCTACTAGGAAGTATGTGGACCTGGTAATAACTAATAATATGATAACTAATAACTAATATTACCAAACTCATCTCTAGCATTTGCATGGGTGAGCATTTAAGGAACAGGGATTATAATATGACCTCTTTTGAAATTATGTTGCAGAACCTCTATAAGGGAGTAACAAAAAAACAACATATTAGATGCACAAACTTTGGTGGCTTTTGGTGAGGCATGCAGTGATTTCTGATGGTGGTCCTAGTTTCCTTAATTGAGAAGGATCTGGGGATTTTTGTAGATAACAAATCTAATTCCAGACAGTGTCATTCTGTGGCTACATAAGCAAATAAAATACTGTCTTTCAGAATAAAGGGGATTAAATTAAAGGATAAAAATATAATTTGTCTTTTTATAAGTCCCTGGCAAGGCTTCCCCTTGAGTATGCAGTGCTGGTTTGGGCTCCAGTTTGTAAGAATTATATTAATGAGTGAGTGCACAACTAAATTAGTAGGGATGGAAGATTTAAAGATTTTGAGTGTAGACCTTCAAGGTTATCATTGTTTTCTATGGAAAAAATACTCTTGCGAGGGGACATGACTTTTTTCCCATAAAAAGGATCAATGCGCCAGAGGACACCCCTTTACATTTGAGGAACAGAACATTCATTTGAAGCAACGTAGGTGGTTCTTCACAGTGAGGACAGTGAGACTGTGGAATGCCGTGCTGGGTGTTGTGATGGCAGATTCTATTAATGCCTTTTAGAATGGATTGGATGATTTCTTGGATAAGTATAGTATCAAAGGCTATTGTGATATTAAAATCTACAATTAGAGGCAGATTTATCAAAATGTGAGATTAGGGCTCATCACAGAAAAATTCACTCACTTTCTATTCATTCTTTTTTATAGAATCATATTTAGCAATGGATGAAGCAGTGCCGGGCCAAGTCGGCCGGGCTCCCTAGGCAACCCGGCCGACTACGTCGCCCCCAACCCGCTCGCACCGATGAAGCGTTATTGCGCATGCGCCAAAAAAAGTGCTAGTGCTCCTGCGCAGATGAAGCGCTAGTGTGACTGCGCCAATGAAAGCATAGTGCGCCTGCGCGGACTCGCAAGCAGTTGAATTCAGCTGTCGCAGCTTCTGGACACAACGGTCCGAACTAGGGGAAGGCATCAGAAGAGGTACGTGCATGGCGCCCCTCTACCCTTGCGCCCCAGGCACGTGCCTCTTCTGCCTACCCCTAGTTCCGGCCCTGGATGAAAGTTAAAGTACACCATTTGATAAACTATTATTGAGCAAATGTTTTTGTTGTAAGCTTTAATCTCACATTTTAATAAATCTGTGTGTAAATGTCTCTGTCTTAAATATATTGATAATGGGTTGAGTGCAGAGGACTCTTGCATGTGTCTATATGTATTTTGTGGTCACAGCCTCATTGCACCCCCGCCTAATGGTTTTAAAAATTAGTGGTGAGCACAGCGTTCCCTTATTTGTTATAGTTATACAGGAGCAGTGACCAGCTCCATGTTGTAGCTCCCACCCCTCCCAGCTATAGTCAGGTGATCCCACTGGTGTCTAATAAAAGGGCAGCCAAGTTTGGGAGTTTTACTTTGAAAGCAGCTAGTTAGTTGCAGATAAAACTTAGTCCCTTTGTAAAATGTATAATGAAGCAATAGAATTCTTAATGAATCAGATAAAATTGAGCATAGGACTGGCCAGATATGGGATGACTTTGACGTAGTTGGCCAGCTTAAATATATTGCAATATATGGACAAACAATCCCTGTTTTGTTTAAAGGGTAAGGCACTTTTCAGTAGCAGTATGCACAAAATGTCTCTGTCTTAAATATATTGACAATGGGTTGAGTGCAGAGGACTCAGGAGCCACCATCTAGGTCAATATCGCAGCGATCCATAGCAACGCACATATTGTATTATTTTAGTAGGAAACCACCAGCCACCTTGGCCATGGTGCGTACATAGGGCACATTCTGCACGACAGGGCTATGGGGATTCGGTGCGCCTCTGTGCACACCCACCAATGTACTTGAATAGGTCGAGCAACCGGTCTATATTATCTCCTGTCAGTTACCGTGAAGTCAGGGGAATGGCTTTACTACTGCGACGGTACTCTGCTGATCAGTGCTCTAATGTTCTTTAACTCTTGAAAGTTTTCTGTCCTTTCTTTGTTTCTCCTACATTCTAGTACCCTATACCTTAGTGGCAATTCTAAAAATAGTCCACGATCTGATATGGACACAACTATGGTTGCCTAGCAACAAATTTAGGAACAATTTTATGCCTTTATTACCAGTGGGGGGGGGGAAGGGGGGTCTGCTTTTTCAAGCTTTTTTCAACCCAACTTAACTATATAACTATCTAAACATCTAAGTTAATTTCAACTTTATTTCTGGCATGTTACAGGATATTTGGCACTCATTTAGGTTAACTGTATAACCTGATATAAATCATACAGGCTTTTTTTTTTGCCCCACTACCAATAGCCACACTAATTAATAGTTTATATAAAATAGTATTTGTTAGCAGTTTATTACTGCATTATTAAATTTAATTATGGTCAATAAATTAATATCAGTAATCAGTGCGTAAGCAAATGTTTCCCTAACTTGGCAGTATAGCAGATAAATGACAGAGAAGGTATTTGGGACGAAGAGCTTCTAAAAGAGAAAATAAAAATATAGCACAGAGTGAGGTGGGAAGTGTTTATTGTAATATCTTTTGTTCATATGCTTTTATCAAAAATTGGTGCTACTAATGCCATATAAAACCTGTATTGAGAAACAGCCTCTTAATTCTCTAGTTAAGTTCAACGGCCCTGATTGATTGTACTTAAGGGTTCAACACAATAAAAATTCCACTTTATAATTCAACCTTTTACAGGATAAGGAGCAATTGTAGATAAATATAGTCGCATTCTATGTTATCAAAGGTCACAATTGATTCAAAGTTATATAATTGTAATGGAAATCATATTTCAATTCTTAGCTAAAAAAAGGATGGTCTCAGGTCAAGCTTAGTAGAATGGATGCACTTGGGAGGAGATTAAATGATTTATTTAAGAAGAAAAATCTAAAAATACTGTTTTAAAAAGTAACTATTAGCTTTGCTATTGGTCTTGTTATACTGTATATTTGGACCTGGGGTTTTTTGGATAAGGGATCTTTCCATAACTTAGATTACCATACCATAAGCATTTAAAAAATAAACAAACCCAATGGGATTGTTTTGCCACCAATATAGATCTATGCAGCTTTAATACCATAAAGTACAAGGTACCGTGTTAATATAATACAGAAAAAGGAAAACATTTTTAAAATAGTTTGATTAAAATGGACTCTATGAGAGATGGCCTTTCAGTAATTTATAGCTTTCTGAATAACAGGTTTCTGCATGTGGGATATCATCCCTTACCTGTTATCTACTTATTTTTTAAATTCTGACTCTATTTCACTGGTCACTTAAATTAATATACGTTTTTGTGTTCATACGTACTGTAATTTAATAACTTTATTTCAAATAGGTATATTAATATTATTGCCTTGTATACCTACAGTGTTATTTTTCAAATTTGTTGCAGATGCCTGTTCTGTTCAATGCATCTATTGCAAGTATTCTTTACTACATTTAATATAGTTTTCAGACAAAAACACAAAGGTTAATACTTTTAAGATTCATATAGCAAATATGTGCTTGAGAATAAAGGGAGTACAGGTATGGGATCAGTTTTCTGGAAACTCATTATCCAGAAAGCTCTTAATTATATAAAGGCTGTCTCCGATAGACTCCATTTTATCCAAATAATCCAAATATATAAAAACAATTACCTTTTTCTTTGTAATAATAAAACAGTACATTGTACTAGATCCAACTAAGATACTGTATAATTAATCCTTATTGGAAGCAAAACCACCCTATTGTGTGTATTTAATGTTTACATAATTTTCTAGTAGACTTAAGGTATGAAGATCCAAATTATGGTAAGATACATTATCTAAAAAACACTGGGTCCCAAGCATTCTGGATAACAGGTTCCATACCTGTACATGGATCACTTCTAAAATCAGTCTTACCGCATTAATAAAGCAAGTGCAATTTTCCCCACAATGCAAAGGCACGGTTTTACCCAGAATTCTAGCATTATTGCAGTTGCAAAGGGGGAAATGCAATTGGAGCTTGGGTGACCTAATAAAATTGGTGCAATTGAGTGTGTGCTTCATCACAATTCGAGTACTATTGTGGCAAATATTTTCTAGGGTTGCCTGACTCCATTTTCAGTGTTAGAATTAGGAGAAAATGAGCACACCCTCAAAAAAAGAATGCGGCGTTCTAATCCATAGGATACTCCCCATCAGGGTCTCCAAAAATAGCTACTAAATATAATCAGAAACAGATAGCACACCCAATTAAAGAAAAATAAATTTATTACAAAAAAAGAAAAAATATAGCAAAAAAATACAAAATTATATGTAGTGAGCCCAATGCGTCTTCCTCAGGGGCACAAATTAATTTTTTTTTTTTTATCATTCGTGCCCCTGAGGAAGACTCTTAAGGTCGAATCCGCACTGGGCTCACTAAATATCTGTAATAAAAATACCTGCGCGCTGGCGTAATTGCAGCAGCGCGCATTGGCGCACGTTTTGGCGCAAAATTTGAATGTATTTTAGGCCCATTCTGACTCCCAGCCAGTGCCCGTGATAGAATCTTGATCCTGGTGGTTCCTGAAGCCTTGTGCTGTCTGTTCCTGTGAAACTTATATCTGTTATTCTGGTTTTGATCCCTGCCTGTTCCTGACAATTCTGATATCCGAATCATGACTTTTGCCTGCATCTCGACTACTCATTCTGCCTGACCCCATCTGTTTGATTACCCGGTTTTGACCCTTGCCTGCCTGACAATTCTTGATATCTACCAGCCTGTTTTGACGATTCCCTTGCCTGCTCCATTTGTACTGTGACCTTCGGCCCAAAAGACTCTGCTAACAGCCGTACCCCTTTGCCAGCCAGAACATCTCGGCTTGTTCCCCTCGTTAAGTCCAGGTGGCACCCAAGTAAGCCGAGGGCTCCTCCCGAAGCCCAACGGTGGTCACACTACTGGTGAAGCCGAGACCAGGGTACTTGGCACCTGTTCTGGTATTGGGTGCCGGTCGTGACATTATCACGGGCCATGGAGGATGACGGTCACGAAGCTGCTGCTGCCTCTGCTACACCCTCTCCTCAAACTTCCACTGAGATGTTGCTCTCTACTTTGCTGCAACGTATGGAGGAGCAAGAGCAAAAGCAGAACTATTTGCTCCAAGGGTTCCACAATCTGAACCGTCAGTTGGGGCCTTCTCAGCAGCCGCCTAATCATGTTCCTGCACCTCCTGTGGGTTCTTCTGCCAATTGGGGTAACTCATGTAAACCTCATGAACCCAAAATTATGTTCCCCGAGAAATTCAGTGGGGATTGCACTAAATTTTTCGTCTTTAAAGAGGCATGTAAGTTATACCTTCGTTTTTTCCCTCACTCATTCCAATCTGGTGAGGAGAAAGTAAGGTTCGTAATGACCCTGCTTTTGGGTGACCCCCAAATTTGGGCCCTGAGGCTGCCTTCCTCTGACCCTGCTCTTATTCCCTTGACACTTTCTTTAACAGTATGGCAATTCTTTACAATGACCTGGATCGTGCATCTTCTGCCGACACCGCGATTCGTAAGTTGCACCAAGGGAAAAGGGATGCGGAGGTGTACTGCACTGAATTCCGCCGGTGGGCAATGGAAACTGGGTGGAACGATTTGGCTCTACGGAGTCAATTCCGTTTGGGGTTATCCGATTCTGTAAAAGATTATTTTTATACCCCCTACCTTCTAACCTGGATGGTCTCATGTCTCTCGCCATCCAGGTAGATAGAAGGCAAAGGGAGAGAAGGGGTGAGAGAAGTACAAACTTCTCTGGGGTTACTAATATAAGATCTAATGTGGTGACCAATGTAAAATCTCCTAACCCCTTTGTGCCTCTACCTCAGGAGGAGCCTATGCAATTAGGCATATCCCATCTAACTCCTGAGGAAAAGGCACGCAGGCGTTCCCTGGGTCTCTGTATGTACTGTGGTGAAAAGGGACATTTTCTGAACCAATGTTCTAAGAGGCTGGGAAACTCTGAAGCCTAAATGGAGAAGGGGAGCCTCCAAGGTTTTGATTCCGGTTAAACTAACCTGGCCTACGGGCTCTGTCAAGGTGTCAGCATTTGTGCATTCTGGGGCGGAGGGAAACCTTCTGGATGCTGCTTTTGCAGCCAAATGCAAGATTCCTTTGGTTTCCCTAACTAGCCCCATGAGAATATGGGCAGTGGATAGGAGACCCTTAGGGTCAGGTGTGGTTTCTTTCTATGAGTATAAACAATGTGCATTGCGAGGAGATAGCGCTGTACCTTATAGAAGCGGCTACCTCTCCTCTCATTTTGGGGTTACCATGGCTCCAGAGGCATAACCCTCTGATTGACTGGGTTTCTAGGGAGGTAATTCGTTGGGGTTCTAAGTGTGGTGGGGTATGCTTTCCCTCAGTAGTGGCAACTACATCTCTTGAGGGGTTACCTGCTGCATATACTGAATATGCTGATGTGTTCTCTAAAAAGGCAACAGAAACCCTACCCCCTCACCGGCAGTATGACGGCCCAATTGATTTGACTCCTCCTCGTGGTAGAACTGTTGGGGAAACAGAACCGACTGCTACTGGAGCCTATGGATTTCGTCTGGCCAAAAATGCCTCGTATTCCGGATCCATGTTAACCCTTCAAGAACCTACCCTCTTTCGTTGCCGGAAGCCCAGGCCATGAAAGATTATATAAAGGAAAATCTCGAGAGGGGTTTTATCAGACCTTCTAGTTCCCCTGCAGGGGCGGGTTTCTTTTTTGTTGGGAAAAAAGATGGTGGTCTTCGTCCCTGTATTGACTATAGGGGGCTCAATAAGATCACCATAAAGAACCATTATCCTCTCCCTTTAATTTCCGAACTTTTTGACCAGGTTAAAAGTGCTAAGGTCTTTACCAAACTTGATCTTAGGGTGGCTTATAACCTGATACGTATCAGGGAGGGTGACGAGTGGAAGACAGCGTTTAACACCAGGGATGGCCACTACGAGTATCTTGTAATGCCTTTTGGTCTTTGTAATGCCCCCGCAGTGTTCCAGGAGTTTGTCAATGACATCTTCCGGGACCTGCTGGGGATCTTCATAGTGGTCTACCTAGACAATATTCTTATTTTTTCCTCCAATATGAAAGAACATTAAAATCATGTTTGTGAAGTCTTACAAAGGCTAAGGGGAAATAATCTTTATGCGAAACTAAAGAAATGTACTTTTGGGGTTTCTTCTGTTCAGTTTTTGGGGTTTAACATTTCCAGCAAGGGTCTAGAAATGGGTCCAGGCAAGGTGAGAGCAGTCTTGGATTGGACCCAACCCCTTTCGTTACGTGCAACCCAAAGATTTCTTGGTTTTGCTAATTATTATCGGCAGTTTATCAAAAAATTTTTCCTCATTGTGGCCCCCATCACTAATCTGACTAAAAAGGGCGCTGACCCCAGCATGTGGCGCCCTGAGGCCGTTCAAGCATTTGAATTCCTCAAAAAGGAATTCAGTTCAGCCCCCATTCTCAGACACCCCAATACTGCACTACCTTTTATTGTTGAGGTTGACACCTCTGAGGTAGGAGCTGGGGCAGTCCTTTTTCAAAGGCACCTGACTACCAACAAATTGCATCCCTGTGCCTTTTTCTCCAGGAAGTTTTCATCTGCTGAGGTGAATGATATAGGTTGCAGGGAGTTGTTGGCAGTTAAGTGGGCCTTTGAGGAATGGCGGCACCTACTTGAAGGTGCAAAACATGTTGTGACGGTCTATACTGACAAGAATTTACTTAATATTGAATCTGCTAAGCGCCTAAATCCTAGGTGGGCTCTGTTTTTCTCACGATTTAATTTCTCTTTGACATTTCGGCCAGGGTCTAAAAATACCAAGGCGGATGCACTCTCTAGGAGTTTCGAATCCTTTTCTTCTGACATTAGTGAGTGTACTCCCATCATCCCCAGGGAAATGATCGTAGCAACCCTAGAATCTGTCCTTTCTTCTTTATTGCTCCCCTTACAAACATCCGCTCCCAATGATACTCCTTCTGGGAGATGGGTTGTACCTCAGGAGTTAAGGGAACAAGTATTAAGGGAGGTTCATGATTCTAAAATGGCAGGACACCCAGGCATTGCTAAAACGGTGTCTCTATTATCCCGACATGTTTGGTGGCCTTCATTCAAACAAGATAATAAGGCCTTTGTAAATTCTTGTCCAGTCTGCCAAAGGTCAAAATCCTCTCGGAAATCTTCTCAGGGTTTGCTACTTTCTTTACCTATCCCAGAAAAACCATGGACCCATCTTTCGGTGGATTTTATTGCTGATTTACCTCCTTCACAGGGTAAAACTGTGATCTGGGTGGTAGTGGATAGGTTTAGCAAGATGAGCCATTTTGTACCCCTTCAACACCTACCTTCTGCTAAATCCTTGGCTGATCTGTTTGTCACTCACATTTTTAAGTTACATGGTTTTCCTGAAAATATTGTTTCTGACAGGGGGGTTCAGTTTGTATCTAAGTTTTGGCATACTTTCTGTTCTTTGGTTGGGGTTGAATTATCCTTTTCTTCTCCTTATCACCCCCAAACCAACGGTCAAACCAAAAGGGTAAACCAGTCCCTTGAGCAATACCTCAGGTGTTATGTTTCGGATAACCAGTCCACATGGGCAGAACTTTTACCCTGGGCAGAATTCGCACACAATAATGCTACCCATTCCCCCTTTTTTTGTGGTTAATGGGTTGCACCCCAAAGCATTTTCATTTTCTGGTTCTGGTTCCTCTGTTCCCTCTGCTAATTCTTATATTGACCGTTTTTCTAAGGTTTGGTCGCAGGTTCACAACTCTCTGTCAGCAGCTTCCTCAGCTCAGAAAAAAGCTGCTGACAGAACCCGTAGAGAAGCACCCCAATATAAAGTGGGAGACTCTGTGTGGCTCTCTACCAGATATATTAAACTGAAGGTTCCCTCTCTCAAACTGGGGCCTAGATTCATTGGTCCATACCCCATTTCTGAAATTATCAACCCTTCTTGTGTTCGTCTTAAATTACCTGCTAATATTTCAAGATTTCTGACTCATTTCATCTTTCTTTGTTAAAACCTGCTAACCTTGTTTGTTTTGTTTCTGTTCCTCCCCCTGTGCTAGTTGAAGGTCAGCCTGAATTTGAGATCCAGGAGTTCCTGGATTCCCGCCTTGTGCGTGGTAAGTTACAATATCTTACCAGATGGAAGGGCTTTGGCCCTGAAGAGAACTCCTGGGTCTCAGTTGATGACATCAGGGCTGATCGCCTCAGGAAGCAATTCCATCTAAAATTTCCTGGTAAGCCTGGGGGTCCAGTGGCCCCCCCTGGAGAGGGGATAATGTAATAAAAATACCTGTGCGGCGGGGTCGCCCGCCGCATGCTACGGTGACATCTTGCGAGCCCCTTAAAGTTACAGGCATTGGCGCACGTTTAGGCGCGAAATTTGAATGTATTTTAGGCCCATTCTGACTCCCAGCCAGTGCCAGTGATAGAATCTTGATTATGGTGGTTCCTGAAGCCTTGTGCTGTCTGTTCCTGTGAAACTTATATCTGTTATTCTGGTTTTGATCCCTGCCTGTTCCTGACAATTCTGATATCCGAATCCTGACTTTTGCCTGCATCTCGACTACTCATTCTGCCTGACCCCATCTGTTTGATTACCCGGTTTTGACCCTTGCCTGCCTGACAATTCTTGATATCTGCCTGCCTCGACCCAGCCTGTTTTGACAATTCCCTTGCCTGCTCCATTTGTACTGTGACCTTTGGCCCAAAAGACTCTGCTAACAGCCGTGCCCCTTTGCCAGCCAGAACATCTTGCCTTGTTCCCCTAGTTAAGTCCAGGTGGCACCCAAGTAAGCTGAGGGCTCCTCCCGAAGACCAACGGTGGTCACACTACTGGTGAAGCCGAGCCGAGACCAGGGTACTTAGCACCTGTTCTGGTATTGTAGTGGGTGCCGGTCGTGACAATATAATTTTGTATTTTTTGTTATATTTTTTCTTTTTTTATAATACATTTTTCGGTTGTGCTATCCATTTTCAGTGTTTGCTGACATAATTTCTGGTATTCAGTGTGCGAGTGACATGTGCACCCTAATCTTTTTGGTGCACCTGAACTTTGACAATTGACACAGGGCGATGAAGGAACCCTGCTTTGTCTGGAGGTGGTCCCAGGGTTCTCCCATGTCAATAAGTGCAGCTGCGATCAATTCGGGAAGGAAGGCAGGAAAGAATGAGTGGTACCGGGCACAACTATACGGAAGTGCATGGAGCACCCTTTGACACAAGTACCATTAATCAAAGTGGTTTGCACACAACCGTGGGGACCGCAATTGCATATAGCTCCATATATGCATATAGCTCCATGTTGAGGGTTCTCCTATTTTTTCTTCTTTTTTTCTTTGGGATATAGCATGTTGCCCCTAGGTAGCTCCCACCTATGTTAGGATTAACTACATCTTGGTTTAACTAGGAGTTTGGTGATAATTTATTTTCATCTTAACTTAAACCTGTACATTTTCTTGGAAGGTGTTACCATTAACACACCTCTTGTGCGGTATATGAACTCTTGTAACACTAAAGTAATATATTTGACATCACAGTGAGATGGGACAGTCAGGTTGGCAAAACAGTCAGGTTTAGAAACGTCAACTAACAATAACTTACAAAAACAAAACTCTCAGCAAAAACGATCAACATGACCTAAAGGTAACTTTTAATGTACATTCATATTTTAATGTGTCAGTATCACTTTAACTGTAACAAACATACAATAAACATACAGCAAGGTTAGTTGACTGTTGATGAAATGAATCCTATTGTATATATGTGGATAGGACAGGGTACATTGTGGACAATGTATATAATTACTATTAATCCGTGCAGAATATGTGAGCACTAAATAAAAAATAACAATAATACAATACATATTACATATTAAAAGCACTGGAAACCCTAAAAACACTTTGCAGTCTCATACAGTATATTTACATATACTGTAAAGGATCTGACACATTGCAGTCATATAAATACCACAAAATGCAATTGAAGCAATGCTCTTTATTGGCTGATGAAACTTGCCTTGCAAGTTTTCAGTTCTATATGTTTCATTTATGTTGCTCTTCCAGGACACAAATTGATGATCCAGGACACAAGTGACACTTTGTTCTGGATTATGCTGTACCATTCATCTACATGTCACATTAAAAAGCCACCTACACACCATAAAACAAAAACTGCTTTCCTCTAAAACTGTTCAGTGTAAGGTTCTAGATATACATGTACATGCCTAATGTACAGTATATACTGCTATTTGTTTGGTTAAATAAAGATAAAGACTATAAATTCACTTCTCTTCATTCTGGAGAGCAAGGTTCTGCAACCAGAGGTGGTGATGAGAGGGCAGGGTGCAAAGTGCAAAAAACATAGCCTGTGTTTTGCACTTTTCCAGGCCCGGATTTAGATAGCAGGCACCCCTAGGCCCGCTGCCGTTCATCGCCCCGTCCCCTCCTCTTCCTTTGTGCGCATGCGCAAATTTTCAGCATCAGGTCCGGAGTACTGGGGATTGATGTAAAGGAAATTTTAAAAGCTAGTGTATCTTCTGCAATCACCAGTGCTTCTGAACGGGTGTGGTTGGGCATCTTGCTGCCCGCTAAACTTCTGCCGACCTAGGCTCGGGCCTTTGTGGCCACAAATATGGGCCTGCACTTTTCACCCTGCTCCCTGTCTTCAATAGGCGTGGGATAGGGCAAAGACAGAATTATTACAAGAGAAATAATGTTTAACAAATAAGTGGAGAAGAAATGCTGCACACTATAAGGGGACAGCATGCAAACTACAATTTCAGATGCAATTACCATGTTTTTTTAACCATTAAAGCGCGTTCTCCCATAATTCAAGTGTACTTGCATTCACAAGAGGAAGATGTTCTTTTGCAATTGTTCCATTATTCTGAAACACACAAAACTGAATTTGCACTTTGATACATATTGAACCCAATTTCCTTCTGTTGAGATGTCATAATCTTCGACTTTCATAGTTAAAATTGTCTCGAAGTACCTAGGTACCTGGTTACGTACATATATTTGCATGACTGAAATGAACTTGATTTTGTAGTGGTACATTCTGACAGATTCTTATAGTACACCATAATATTTAATCCCTGCAGGATTGTAAATTACTTAGTCTTCTTATATGGATTTTCATATTCATATTTTTTTAAGATGGTGCTTGATTGTAGCTCCATTTTTTGGGGCTTTTTGTTCCTAGTATTTTTTTCTGGAACCCTGAAGTTGTTGTACATGCAATACATTGCTTGCACATTTTAGGAGTTAGTTACTAAACTTTAAATTTATCTTTTATTTTATAAAAAAAAAAACACAACCAAACTCCTATGTCTGATTTGACCTTATTTATTAATAAAAAAAAACCTTGAATCAATCAATTTGGGAAAAACCCAATAAAATCGTGTCAAACCGCGAATCGTCTGATTTTTTCTGACTTTTTTCCTGAAATGCTATTTTTTCGGGTTTTTGCCTGAAAACCCCACATTTTTCTTATTTTCAGGCTAAACTCAGCCCAAACCACCGTATCTTCAAATTGAGATTGGTGCTTCTTCCATTCACTTACAGTATACAGAACCTCAACAGGTCTGAAATGGCAGATTTTCCAAATCGAGATTTTTGAAGCATCGGGGTATAATAAATCTTTAAAAAAAACATTTTTTTGCACAAAAAATTCCAGTTTTTGTCCCAAAAAGCCTGACCAGATAAATTTGAGGTTTAGTAAATAACCCCCTTTGTTTTCCAATCAAATATTTTAATGGAAAGGATGTAACTCTGTTGAAATTTTGGTGTACTTATTTTGCATGGTTGGTGCCCCTACTAACTGAAGTGAAATATTGGTTGGCTTGTCTCTACTCTACGGCATGTAGACTTTTATACAGCAGAGAGAGTTGTGTTGTAAGAGGCTTATAGCACCATACAACAATTGCAGCAGTGTTACAAGTTGGTGAATGCAGATAAGTTTGTTCTGAAACCTTGGAACTAATGTCATCTTTGAGAGAGATGGTAGCTCCAGGGTTTTTCAGGGCAAATACGTGGACTTGCACTTACGTCTATAAATGAGTCCTAAAATGTCTGTACTTCAGTATGGGCATCAAACCATGTTCAGTCCTTTCTTTAAAACTCCTTCTATTTCCAGACTATTCAGTATGTGCAAAGTAATTAGCATATGGGTATACAGGCCAAGGGGACCCTGGACTTAAGGGGTAGTGAAAGGTGAGTGTAAAGTATAGAATTCCCTTGTCATAGCACACCACGCCTTGGTCCCAATTCACAATAGTTGGTGCCATGGTTTGGGTAAGATGTTGCTGTTTTCAATATTGAAGATATAAATTTGTGTTCTTTTATTCATTGCACTACAGCTTAATATATGAGGCCCAATAATAAAAGATAGAGAAGACATACCAACATCCTTTTCTATTTTTTTCAGCAAACAGTATATCAAATATTAACTGCACACCTGAAGAGATGGATTTTTTTTATCGTTTAATGATGTAAATATTGGTGCTCTGCTTGGTGCTTTAAATGACCTTTGTAATTACCTCTCTTCCACCATCACTCACGTGCAACTGAAGAAAAGTGCAGGTCTCCTCTTCTTAAAGGCAAAGGTAAATAAATACAGTATTCCAATCACACAGCCAATTAACTCAGTTGTCAGATGTCAAATGTTTTGTCTTACAGAATCATATAATTAAACTCACAAAGAGCCAGATTCTATTTATTGCATGAAAAGTCATGGAGGAGATTCAGTTTAAGATGCAACTCAATTCATAAAAAGTTATCTCCATTTATCACATGAAAACTCGATTGAAGTCTATAGGGAAAAAATAGAACAGAGTTTGGAGAAAAGTTTTTTTCTCCTCAAATTGAATCTCGTCCATGTCTTTTCACTAAATTGAATCTGGCAAAAGTTTGCAAAGTGTCTAATAAACCATAGCAACCACTGAAACGACAATACAATACTTTTTGCTAAACTAGATCATGCACAAATGTGACTTTTATTACACTATCAATATGCAATATTCACTCAAAACATTGGTTTTAAAGTACAGATGCGCCCCCAAGTGTTCAAATTGCCATTTCAAATTCTAAGACATTTTCCATCTTACTAAATGGCATATATATTTATAGGATCTGCGTGCTTGGAAACTGTGCTGTTCTGGATAAGGGATCTTTCTATAATTTGACTCTCCATACATTATGGGGTTTATTTACTAAAACTTAATCGAATTAATCTTGAATTAAAAATTGACCTAAGTCCCATCCACGAAAAGAACTCATTAATCAATAATTCTCCTTGAAAAAGTTGGAGCAGAAAAAACAACGCAACAAAACTGAGTGTCAATTTGAATCGTATGAAAACTTGACTTTATCGATTTATCCAGCACAGATTACAGTGTCACAAAACAACTTCAGGGACATCTGCCATTGACTTCTACATGACCTCGAAAGGTTTGAGATGCAGTATTGGATTTGGCTTTGCGGTATAATAAATCACTATAAAAAATATTTCCTAGAAAAATTTGAGTTTTTCCCTTTAAAAACTCAAACACATCAATTTGTGGTTTAATAAATGGACCCTAAGGGGCCCATTTACTTAGCTCGAGTAAAGGAATAGAATAAAAAAAGCTTCGAATTTCGAATGTTTTTTTTGGCTACTTCGACCATCGACTACGACTTCGAATCGTTCAAATATTTGACCATTCGATAGTCGAAGTACTGTCTCTTTAAAAAAACTTTGACCCCCTACTTCGCCATCTAAAACCTACCGAACCTCAATGTTAGCCTTTGTTGAAGGTCCCCATAGGCTTTGCTAGCTTTTTTAGGTAGAATAAAAATCGTTTGATCGATGGATTAAAATCCTTCGAACCAAAGATTCAAAGGATTTAATCGTTCAATCGAACAATTTTTCGTTCGATCAAACTATTTGCAGTAAATCCTTCGATTTCGATATTCAAAGTTGAGTGGATTTCAATTCGGCAGTCAAATATCAAGGGTTAATTAACCCTCGATATTCGACCATAATTAAATTTGCCCCACAGTCTTAGTAAATAGATAAACCCAATGGGACATTTAAAAATAAAATAGGATTTTTTCCTAACAAGATTGCCTAAAGGGAAATTTGCTCTGGCAAACAGACGTAACTCCACAAATTCAGTAAGATGCGGATTTTACTGAACGTTTACCTCTTGTGCCAGACTTGCCTTCGCCACCTCAGACCAGTGGAGCGGATAGGTCTTTTCCTTTTTTATGAGTGATAGCCTGCAAAAGGCCGTTAATTTCTTTTTGGGTAACCGGGTTCACCCCTACATTTACTAACATATGGCATATAAGCTATACACTGGGGTCATGTGTAGGTCATTATAACAAAATTTATTTTATTAAGGTTCCCTGGGCTTGTGTAGTGTAATGTATTTGCTGCAACATATACGTTCCTGCCGTATGCAAATTAGCCAACGCTAGCACAACTTCGCTTTGCTTGCCGAAGTAACGCTAGCGCAATTCTTCACCAGCGTTTAGCGCCCTGGACGCAACTTCGCATCTTAGGGAAATAGCATTGTCCTGGCAAATTTACGCCTTGCGAAGTGGGTGAAGTGGTCGCTAGCGAATTTGCACCGCTTAGGGAATTTTTTTTAACTTAAATTTCTGGGGTTTTTTTATGGTTCAAATTTTTGGAGATTTATTAAAGCCCAATGCAGCAAAAAGCTCAAATACGAAAATCACTTCAGATCTGCCATATAAGTCAATGGCAGAGGGCCTTATCCTATGTTAAGTTTTCTGTGGTCTGCGCTGGAATTATCCGGGAAATTCAACCTTTTCGGCCAAAAATAAGGGAAATAAGAAATGTAGCAATTCGGGAAAAAACTCATACGATTCGGGGTTTCGCTCTATTTTATAGAGTTTTTACCCAAAGTGATTAAATCGAGTTTTTTTTTAATGATAAAAAGGTAAAATCGGGTATTAGAGTTTGGTTGTGGTTTTAAAAATGACATAAATCAGGATTTTAGTAAATAACACTCCCTGAGATATCAGAAGGAACATATGCACATGTGCGGGTAGCATTCAGTAGCGTCAGGACAGCATTTGCATATGCTAGACATCACTTCTAGGGACATGTGAGCGTAATGATGTCTCTTCCTCTTAGTGGCAAATACATTATTATTAGCACCCGCAGGTTCACCCTGGAACCCTCTCTCCCCTGGTTGACAAGGGGAATGATTGGAAGGGGCATTTCTCTGTTTTCTATAAATAAGGGTTAATGACAGTGTTTTAAAGTAATTAAATCATAATGTACTGTTGCCCTGCACTTGTAAAACTGGTATGTTGGCTTCAGAATCCCTTCCATAGTTTATAAAGATAAACTTCTCTGTAGCCATGGGTTCAGTCATGCAGTCCGAAAAAGGTGAAAAGGCACAAGTTACAGATAAGCTCTATACAGTGGTCGCTGTATAAAAACTAAATCCATTGTATCCCCTTATCTGCTATTTAACCTGGCTAAAGCACTGTGAAAAGCAAGTTGTCAAAGCAAACCGTATGCCAACTAAACCAGTCGGCTCTACTCTCAGAGGAATGAAGTTTGATTTTGTTACATATGTTATGTACCAATAATTATTTTTCTCTTTCAAAACCCTGGTCTGAATAAACACAGCAATAAATGCTAAAAACAAAGTTAACCTGGGTGTTGCTGTCTTTCACTTTGAACAAGGTTTTACTACCTAAGCCATTTAGTATGTAGGAGGGTAAAGGTTTTACCAGCTTTTATTCAGGTTTGTCCACAGTAAAGGTTAAGGACAGCTAAGGGTTAGTCCTGGTTTACAGTAAGGAGGGGGGAGATGTTTCCATAGTAAACGTATGCCTGTGGCAGTGCAATAACTGACCAGAAGGTGTCATGTTTCCCTAGTAAAGGGGAGGCAATACATGCCCTTTTTGTATTAGTTCCCACTTGCTGGAAGAGGTGGTGCTGAAGGACCTGGGATGAGGTAGGTTCCAGTAGGAGTAGATAGTAAATGTTAGAAGGTTTTAAAGTGCAGGCTTGCATTTTGGTGCTGAAATCTGCAGCATGTGCCTGCACCGGGCCAATGCAATGGTTCTACCTGCTGGCAAGGTAAGGGGCTGATTGCTGCATAGGGTGATACCTGTGTTTTTCAGCAGATTGAGTTTCAGCCTCATGTGGCATAAACCTTAAACACAGCTGTAGTACTGACTATGAGCCAAATAAAATCATGTTTTGTGCTTTACACAAAAATAAGAATGAACTGCAGTGAAACAAATGTGATTCAAAGTAAAAAAAAAAAAAAGCAGCAGCTTATTAACAGAAGGTTTCCGGTTCTAAAATGGGCAGATCCTAACACTTAGGGGCAGATTTATCAAGAGTCAAGAGAGTCAAGAGTTTATTATCATTTCATCCATATACGTTTGTACAGTACACAGTGAAACAAAACAACGTTCCTCTAGGACCTTGGTGCTACACACAACATAGATGTACCGGACAACAGACAAAAAGTGCAAGTGTGAAAATATGCAACTCCTGCAAGACAGGACAGCACAGTGCAGGGACAGGACAAGACAGTGCACACTCAGCAGATGTAATATGTTAAGTAAATAATGCTAAACTTCAGACATGATGCGTGTATCATTGTGACATGACTATAGCAAGAATGTGATACAGAACATGATATCAAAGATGGAGGTGAAGTTTCGAATTGAAAAACTTTGAATTTTGAGCTATTTTTTGTGTACTTCGACTAAGGAATAGTCCAACTTCCATTCGAATTTGAAAAAACTTCGAAATTCAAGGTCAATTTTTTTAAGTACTGTCTCTTTAAAACTTCGACAATTCGCCACCTAAAAGCTGCCAAAGTTTTAGCCTATGGTGGACCTCCTAGAACCTGTACGGAGGCAATTGGGGGAGTTTGGGAGATCGAAGGTCGAAGTTAAGAGATCGAAGGTCGAAGTTAAAAAAACTTCGAAGTACGATCATATGATTCGAAGTAGGCTGAATTCAGCCCACTTCGACCCCAAAAACTTCAAACTCCATTTGGTTGGTCTTTTTGAATTTGAAGTTGAAAGTTTTTTTTAACTTCGAACTTTGATAAATATGCCCCTTATTCTTTATTAACCCTCGATATTCAACTGTCGAAGTTAAATCCTTCGACTTCGAATATCGAAGTCGAAGGATTTAGAGCTATTCGTTCGATCGAACAAAAAATAGTTCGATCGAACAATTAAATCCTTTGATCGAACGATTTTCTTCGACCACAAAAAGCTACCAAAGCCTATGGGGACCTTCCACATAGGCTAACATTGACTTTGGTAGCTTTTAGGTGGTGAACTAGGGGGTCGAAATTTTTTCTTAAAGAGACAGTACTTCGACTATGGAATGATTTTTAGTTCGAATCGTTCGATTCAAAGTCGAAGGTCGAAGTAGCCCATTAGATGGTCGAAGTAGCCAAAAAAACCTATTCCTTCACTCGAGCTAAGTAAATGGGCCCCTAGGAGTGAGAAGCAGAATCATGGTAGTTAGTAAAGCAGCCAGAAAGAGTTTGTACACTGCGATGACAAGGTCTCCAGTAAAGAGAATGAATCAAGCAGTTAAGCTCGGGGATAGGACATTCATGGAGCATGCGACCACTGTGAGCTTCACCTAGTGCTAGGGATTGTTATTTATATATATATATATATATATATATATATATATATATATATATATATATATATATATATATATATATTCAATATATATATATATATATATTCAATATATATACACACATAACCCAAGGTAAACAAGGGCTCCTAATTTGAACAACTTGTAAACCAGTCAATATCAAATTCATTTAACAGAAATCACAACATTAAAATGCCAAAAAACAATATAAGAAATTATGCAATAAGGTAAGAATAAAACAAGTAGTAGTACCTTATATTATAGATATAATGATCTGGTTATAAGGATGGCAAAGAATCCACAGTGAAGTAATTCTTTCTAGAAGAGGTGCCAGAAGCACAAATGGTTGTCCGAGAGCATGTCCAACATATTTGCTGATATTCTTTTAGGGTTCTGGACTCTCTGCTGCATTTTTCATGCTGTTCCACCCAAGTGCACATCTGCAGTTTAAGACAACTGAGGCAGTGGTAGAAAAATATAATTAACAATCATTTTTACTCCTGTATTACAACTGCAGTTCAGTCATATTGAAAATCTTTGTTTTTCAAGTTGCCACAGAGACCCAATGCAGCTTACTGGTGTATCTAATAATCTAAATTCTAGATGGTATTTTGCTAGATTTGCACATTTTCTGTTAACTATTTTGAGTGACTGGGTTGTTCAGAAGGAGATTAAGGAGAGCCATTCAGAAGAAGCCTTTGCAGAAAGAGAAGGAAAAAAAATATCCCATACACCTTCCAACTGTAATGGTCTCCCAACAAATACATATAAGAACATTTTATTAAATTATAGGTGTGGGATTTGTTATTCAGGAAACCCATTATCCAGAAAGCTCAGAATTTCAGGAAGGCCATCTCCATTTTAATAAAGTGATTCATATTTTTTTACATTTTATCCTTTTATCCTTGTGTAAAAATAGAAAAACAGTACTTTGTACTTGGTCCTAAGATATAATTGCCCCTTATCAGAGGATATTTGGTTTAATTAATGTTAAATTATTTTTAGCAGACTGGAGATTACAGAAATACTCCTAATACAGAAAACCCCAGCTCCCCAACATTCTGCCTTTCATAAACATGCACTCTAATATTATGACTAGTTGCTACCCTTGTTACAAATCTCAAACTATAAACTTTGAATCTACCAAATTTTCTAGCAGCTATTTCAGTTATTTAGAAATATCGTGGTGACAGTTATGATGAGTGGTGGGAGGCATCAGAGCTATGTTATTTAGGAATTGTTTGAAATGTATCATTTTTCAACTTGTTTATTAATGACCTGGAGGTGGGCATTGAAAGTACTGTTTCTATTTTTGCAGATGATACTAAATTGTGCAGAACTATAGGTTCCATGCAGGATGCTGCCACTTTGCAGAGCGATTTGTCTAAGTTGGAAAACTGGGCAGCAAACTGGAAAATGAGGTTCAATGTTGATAAATGCAAGGTTATGCACTTTGGCAAAAATAATATAAATGCAAGTTATACACTAAATGGCAGTGTGTTGGGAGATTCCTTAAATGAGAAGGATCTAGGGGTTTTTGTAGATAACAAGTTGACTAATTCTGGGCAGTGTCATTCTGTGGCTACTAAAGCAAATAAAGTTCTGTCTTGCATAAAAAAAGGGCATTAACTGAAGGGGTGAAAACATAATTTTGCCTCTTTTTAGGTCCCTGGTAAGGCCTCATCTGGAGTATGCAGTGCAGTTTTGGACTCCAGTCCTTAAGAAGGATATAAATGAGCTGGAGAGAGCGCAGAGACGTGCAACTAAATTGGTTAGAGGGATGGAAGACTTAAATTATGAGGGTAGACCGTCAAGGTTGGGGTTGTTTTCTCTGGAAAAAAGGTGCTTGCGAGGGGACGTGATTACACTTTACAAGTACATTAGAGGACATTATAGACAAATAGCAGGGGACCTTTTTACCCATAAAGAGGATCACCACACCAGAGGCCACCCCTTCAGACTAGAAGAAAAGAACTTTCATTTGAAGCAACGTAGGGGGTTCTTCACAGTCAGGACAGTGAGGTTGTGGAATGCACTGCCGGGTGATGTTGTGATGGCTGATTCAGTTAATGCCTTTAAGAATGGCTTGGATGATTTTTTGGACAGAAAGAATATCAAAGGCTATTTTGATACTAAACTCTATAGTTAGTATAGGTATGGATATATATAATTTATGTGAAAGTAGGGAGGGGTGTGTGTATGGATGCTGGGTTTTCATTTAGAGGGGTTGGACTTAATGGACTTTGTCTTTTTCAACCCGATTTAACTATGTAACTATGCTTTGTGGTGGTTAATCATACTTATTAAGTTCTATTACTGTGTAGCTATTTGTCTTATTAAAAAATAGAAAAGTACATTGAATTTACATGCACATCATTCATTTAAAAAAAACAAGCACCTTTATGGGGGAAGCAGCAATTTTATTAAGTACAAGTTAATATATTACTGTTGCTGTGACTTAGCATACTTTGTACCAAATCAGAGATTAGTGTAATAATCATTTTGTAAATAAGTCTGCAGAGCTGCCCTGTAGTGTAAGTAATTAAAACCAAATTCTTTTCATGATAATCCTAGACTTAAGAAGTTAGCAAATAACCCTATGTATAAAGTAATACATAGAATGAGTTGCTCAAGGGCAGTTATAAGAAAACCCGTCCTATGAGGCTGTGATTGCACTGGGTTCCCTGTGCAAATAATAACACCTATACAAAAAATGTTAAAGAGATTACATTAGAAAAATGTTTTCTTTAAACTGAATGAGAACTAGCCTCTACAGCTAATAACAAAATTAAACCTAAAGAGGCCATTAAATAAGTATAAGCACTCACACCAAAATTAATAATATGCAACATGGGATGCTAGTACAGGTGAGAATCACTACTGGTGAGAATAGAAGAGTATGAAAATAAGAGAAATATGCGAAAGATAAAGACTTAAAAGGAGACCATTTGATTTCATAATTTGTCTGAATTGCAATTAATCTGCTATTTTTTAAATAATGCATTGCTGTCAGACAAATCAAAACATTATTTTCAGTGATAATGTAAGTTTAAGGAATGTCTGTGTCAGGTTCTTGTACTCGGAGCAGTTGCTGAGGGGCTATGAAATGTTTTGTTATTTGCACTTCCTTTTCTAGACATAGTTTGCCTTTAGTCACTAAGGGGTTTATTGACTAAAACTTGTTTTTTTTCTCATATTTTACCAGAAATAAACTCAACCTATTTCCCATCCACAAACTTAGCAAATTTACTAACAACTCAAAAAAATCAGATCGAAAAAAGAACCCAGAAAAATTCTAGTTGTTTGGAATACTTCAATACTTTTGAGTTTTCAAGTGAAAATCAACTTCAAACACCCCAGAACATCCGAAAATCGTGAAAGCAAAAACCATCTTCAAATCATTAAAGCGACCTCTGCCATTGACTTTTATATGAATTTGAGGTTTTAGCTGTAGAGTATTTTTGGATTCAGATTTTTTGCTGATTCTGATGTTTTGAGAAAACAAAACGGACTTTTAATAAATAGACCCCTCAGTGTTGCTAAAATTGTTTAGAGGAGCCTGAGGTTTTATTGCTATTTTTTGGTTAAACATTTAGCAATAAGTAGGCTACTTAGACAATATTGTTTGTCCATGCCATAAACAGGGACTTTGTCACATTGTTATATCAGTTTATAGTGTCAGGCGGCGGTTTATAGTGTCAGACAGCATCTAGAAAGTCTTTAGAGCAAAGCAATGTTTTTGTTCATTTAGGAATATACACAAGTTGGCAGCTTTTTTTCCCATGTATAGGACTCAAATTTCAGCCTCTCCAGCTAATATTTGATCACCTTTTTCAAAGTAAAATCGAATTATTCTGAGTTATTAGATCTGATGCATGTGTTGCAACTTTTATGACAGCATTCTGCCCCTTTCAGATGCTAACATAAAAACAGAGTAGATCTGTTCCCTTCTTCAGACATAATCACTTGTCAATGAACCAACTCAGCTCCATGAAGTCAGCTCCCACACACCAAAGCATGCCCACTAAATGCCAATGGTTTCACAGGTATTACAGATGCAATGTCAGCACATGCTTGTGGCACACAATCCTTTTAATTTTACTGGCGCCGATGTGCATTGCCAGTTGGTTGGTCCCGGTCTTTCTGGTCACTAGGACTGCAGTATGTGCTTTCTTGTTGTACTGTTACTTTATTGACTGTTGACAGTCTCACCTTGCCTGAACTCTGCTATTCCTGATCTGCTTCCCGAACACTAGACTTGTGCTGCATTAGCTCTTGCTTTGCTGGGCCTTGGACTTTCTCCCTAGTTCTGCTTTAATTAAGGTGCCTACCTTCAGTAACCCCTCCTGTGCCTTTCTCTTTGTTTTGCTAAATAATACTACTTTTTGTTATCAACTCCTGTCTGCTTGCGTTTTCCTGCTCATAGGTTTAGAGTCAAAACTCTACACTCAGTGGCTCCTGATTCACCATTGAGGCGCACTTTTGTGGACAGTACAAACTGGCCATGAACCCCAGTGAGAAGGCACGCTCTAAGCCGGGCTCGATGCTGCAAAGTTTGGTGGGATGAGTAGACGCATATGAGATGCAGACAACACGTTTTGAGCAATGCACTGGTTTTGACACTGTTGGGGCTGCTTCATGCATTTTGGTGTCATGTTGTGGGCTAATGGAAAAATGTGGTGCTTAAAGCCCCTGAAGTAGTCCCTGAGTGACCTCACCTTTCACCTTTCTCGACCTCCACTCTTCACTGGCAAATTACAATGCAGGTGAAATTATTAAAAAAAAAATCTAGAGTGTATTTTATCTATGTGTTATTTTCAAGGTAAGTAGACCCCAGCGTTTTTGATTATTCCTCAAGCAGGGCTGCCATAAAGGGGAGACTGTTTA
Source organism: Xenopus petersii (assembly GCA_038501925.1). Taxonomy (NCBI): domain Eukaryota; kingdom Metazoa; phylum Chordata; class Amphibia; order Anura; family Pipidae; genus Xenopus; species Xenopus petersii. Next base: position 79,641,436 of record CM076676.1, on the reverse strand, counting down.
GAAAGAATCTTAAAGGAATTGTTCAGTGTGAAAATAAAAACTGGGTAAATAAATAGGCTGTGCAATATAAAAAATGTTTCTAATATAGTCAGTTAGCCAAAAATGTAATGTATAAAGGCTGGAGTGATTTCATGTATAACAAGTCAGTCAGAGCACTACTTCCTGCTTTTCAGCTCTCTTGGTTTACACTGACTGGTTACCCTGGCTACCAGACAGTAACCAATCAGAGACTTGAGGGGGGGCCACATGGGTCATTTCTGTTGCTTTTGAATTTGAGCTGAATGCTGAGGATCAATTGCAAACTCACTGAACAGAAATGTACCATGTGGCCCCCCTTCAAGTCGCTGACTAACTCAGAGTTATAGAGCTGAAAAGCAGGAAGTGGATTCTGGCTGTTTTATTAGACATCTGTTCATTCCAGCCTTTATACATTACATTTTTGGCTAACTAACTATATTAGAAACATTTTTTAATTTGCACAGTCTATCTATTTACACAGTTTTTATTTTCACACTGAACTATTCCTTTAACAGGGGACTAATCTGAGCTGGGGGACTAGAATACAAGTAAATAACAATTTAGAATATAGAATATACTATGATTTTACTTAAATAACATATATACACCTATATTAATTTGTTAAAATGTGTCATGTCACTGTTAACATTATAGATCTAAAATTTAATTTACCCCTCATAAAAGAATGTATTACACAAGCACATACAATTTCAGGAACTCCAAGTACATAATTATGGTAGAAATAAACTGTAACTGCAGATGTAAATGCATAAAAAACAGAAATGGCAGGAAAAAAAACACATTATCAACTCCATATAATATCATATTATTACTTGTCCTATATATTTTCTGATGAAGACCAGCGTGGTTGGGCTGCAGCAACAGCTTGCAGGATGGACATCTTTGAGCTGAATCCTTTCCTGTGATCACTTGTACACTGCCTCTGGCTCTTCAAGTAGCAGCAATACAAAGATACACTAATATTTGCTTCCATTTATCTAGGATTTTCTTGTATCCAAATATCTTTTTAACATTTATATTTCAGTGTAGCAATAATATACAGTGTCATAAAATTAAGTTACTATATTAGTATATTGCATAGTATAAATTACTGGATTAAGTTTTGCTGTAAGTAGTATATCAGAGTTTCCTGTTGGAGTATCCAGTGGTCATTTTTATAGGAAGTTCTCTTTTTCAGGCTTTCTTGAGCCCTAACTTCTAGTATTTTTTAGTGTTTAGTAATCCTTTGCTCCATTTATTTGGGTTTAATACAGTGTGCCAATGAGAACAGGCTTTATAATTCCATTTGAAAGTTAAAACTTGGTTTCACTTGGCATCTGAAAAGAGAAATACAATTCATTAGTTTGTTATAAACAATCGATAAATAAATGTTTTTTCCTTTGTTTAACTTTCTCAGCAAATTAAAGGGAATTAATGTTTAATATATAATATCAATTACATGTATATTGTTTCCAATATTAAATACATATAGCAAGGCAAGACTACTTACAGTGATTGGTCTGTTGCGCAGACTGTCATCCGTATACCCATTTATGTATGTGTAATAATTGGACCCCTGCAAAGGAAAGTAAGGTTTTTAAGATAAGCTTCCAAAACACAATTAAATCAGCAAAACATTTGTACAAACTTACCTTTGCAGAATGTACATCATAAGGATATTTCGTGCCTTTTTTTGCTACACTGTATAACACAGCATCATGGACAGTGAGAAAGAACATTGATTTCTGAATTTCATCATCAAGAAATCCACAATTTTCTAGTTTATCCAGGAGGTCACCTAAGATAGGTAAAATAAGGTAGAAATAAACCTTAGGTAAAGACATTTTGTAATCTATCTATCATGTTTGTTAACAGATCATTTCCTGATGACTTGCTGATATTGTTGAAACATGTCTCAACTGATATGGCATTTGTACAGGTAAGGTGGCCATACACACAGAGATCTGCTCTTTTGGCGATTTTACTGTAAAGTAAAGGTTTGGCTGTGTATACATTTATCATATTTAAGGCAATATATTGAGTGACGCTGACCTGAAATGTCAAATTAGATAACAATACAAAGTATCAAGAATGTGTTAAAAATAGCTTACTGTCTGCATTGGCTATGTATACATCAACATCAATTCTGATATATTCTTTCAGTGCCTAAAAACAACAAAAGAGTAGATTAATCGAAGAAAAGGTTAAATATGTACTGGAGAACTAGAAAATCACATTTTTGGATTATCAACACTTAGGTGGTTATTTATCAAGGTTGAATTTTAGAGGTTTTTTTATACCTTGAATGAACTCAAGTGAACTCACAACTGAAATGGTTTCTTATTTAGGAAAAAATTTGAATGGAGAAAACTTGAATCAGCGAGTTCAGGGTAAACAACCCAAAATCTTAAAGTGATTGAGTTTTCGGCAAAAAAACCCTCAAATGAATCGAATGTTCGAGTTTTCAAGCAAAACCCTCAGAAAAAACCTCAAACATCATGATGGCTATTAACATCTTCAAATGGTTCAAGGGACCTCTGCTATTGACTCCTACATTACCTTGACAGGTTTTAGATGATGTATTTTTGGATTCAAGCTATTTCCAGGGTAAGTGTATAATAAATCTCCAAAAATTTGAGTTTTGTTTAAATAAAACTTGAAAAAATAGATTTTTGACCCAAAAATAACAAGGTGTCCTGTGTCCACACCCAAATTGATACAGTCAGTATTATAATAGAAAGCAGGACAAATCCAAGGCAGTAGCTATGACTGCAAAGTGCTTTTATTGGGGAAAAATGCTCCACAACATGCTTCGGCGTTGGCCCTTTATCAAGTGACACTTGATAAAGGGCCAACGCCCGAAACATGTTGTGGAGCATTTTTCCCCAATAAAAGCACTTTGCAGTCATAGCTACTGCCTTGGATTTGTCCTGCTTTCTATTATAATTCTGACTAGGAGTTTTGAAGACTGATACAGTATGTTTAATTTCGATTCTGACAAGGGTGAAGCCACAGAGATTTAGACTTGTTTTGTTCCTTACAGACTCAGAAGTGAAAAAAATGTGGCCTATGGGATGCACAACTTAGGGAGTGTCCCTTAGGGCTGATAATAAGGACAGAGCTGTGCTGCACCTCCTGACACTGCTCTCCAAGCTCTGCAGCGAGCACTGGATTTTTTGTCAAACACTTGGTGCAGACAACAACAATTGACTGCTGATTAAACCCTTACGTTGAACTACTAGCATCTAAATTAGACTTAGTTGATATACTGTATCACAAAAAAACTGCTAACCAAATTTTTATATTTTTATTTGTATATGTGTGTGTATAACGGAGATACACAATAAGAGTAGAGCAAGTTAGACATAAAGAAATGGTTGGAAGGACAACAGTATGTCTGTGGGTATTATATTTTTTAATGACCCTTATAAGATTAAAGCCAGTCGGGGCTGCATATCTGCCTGCTGATTACACAAGCTGAAAATTAGCCCCTATGCTGTCAGCATCTGTAAAAGAAAAGTATTTATACTTTCAGCCCACAACTTCATTTTTGATATGTAGAAACATTTACTGTATCAGGTGTTTCCTTGTTCCCATTCTATATTTATTCATGCATTTCATGAACTTACTGATTTCAAGCTTTTCATCCCGGACACATCAATAAATGACACTGCTCCAAAGTCAAGAATTAAACTGTGAATGTCAACCTTTGGGACCACAATATCATTTGGGAGATCTGCATTCCAGTCTATATGAAATGGAAGGTCATTAGGATGAATGGGATTGTATAGCTCTTCAACTCTGTTGTTATCAGATTCATCATCAGAGGCATAGTATTCATATGAGGTACAGATTAAACCTTTCTGTTAAAGAGAAAGAATATTTTTTGAAAAGTTTTTTATTTTTGCATTTTACCAAAGAGAAAGACCATTTTAATATGGCATTATACTGATGTCCTTAGATTTTGGTGGGATGTGAAAAATGCACATTTTGGGGCAGATTTACTAAGGGTCGAATTGTAAATTCAAATTCAAATTTTTTTTTTTTTGGTCAAAACTCTCAAATTCTAATTGGGAATAATCCAAACTATATTTCAATATTAATTTGAATTCAAAAATCGAGATTTATCAAAGTTGGAACAATTCAAATTCGCCTATTCGCCACCTAAAACCTGCCGAGTTAATGTATAAGTCAATGGGAGAGGTCCAGTGACCCATTTGAAGATATTAATATCCTTCCTGACATTCAAGTTTTTTTCTGAGAAAAAACTCGATTTGAGTTTAGTGTAATTCGATTTGAATTCAATTCGAGTTTTTAAGGTCTGTAATATTAGTTTGAGTTTTAGATATGAATTTTTTTCCATTAAATAACCTCCCAATCGAATTTTGAGTATATTCAAATTCATTAAAGTTTAAAAAAAATTACATGTATTCGAAATTCGACCTTTGATAAATCTGCCCATTTATGTTGTACAATTCTTAGGCTTTGAATTTGAATAGCACTCTGGTTGCTACAGCTTAATTACCCCTTCTGCAAGGTAGAAGTGTTGAAGATTAGAAGGCAAGAGCAAAGGAGAGGACCAGAAATGAAAGATAAGAAATTGAAAATAAGTATTACAACAAAATCCACCCCTCAGAGGTAGTCTGTGTTTTGGTTGCAGGGTTTAGTAGCGCCAACATTTGCACTTGTAAGATGGAAACAGAATAAAGCTGGTCATACATGGGCAGATTTAAGCTGTCGATTCAGTCCTTTCAGACTGAGTGGTCAGCTTTTGGGCCCTTACTATCTATAGGCCATGCTTAATAATCCCGTTGGACGGGGATCACATCTGCACGTTGGTAGGTTTGACGTTACAGATTTTCAATGTATGTCTTTAAAGTTACAGCAAAATATTCTACAATTTGCTAAAACCAGCTTGTGTAAACAAGGTCATATTGAAACCAAATTTGATCATGTTGCCATAATGGTTTGAGGCATGTGTTCTACAATTGGAGGTCTGCAGATGAGGCATAGCATTATTTTAATGAATTCCTCCTCTGTCTCTGTGGTATTTGCTATATATCAGAAGGCACTGTACACCAACATTAAGAGAAGCTTACCGGTGAGACTTGCAGAACTCCTTTTTTTAGTAATGCATTGATTTTTCGCAGGGCCTTATTTCTCTTGCGTAAAATTCTCAGTGGATTAAATCCAACCTGAAAATAGGAGATTATAATGAGTAGAAATGCACATTGTATTTATATATATTGCAGGTTCCTTTGCAATCTATCATACTTACAGCAGCAGAGACCTTCTCTTTAAAGAAAGCAGAATTAGCAAAAAAGATAGGAGAAGGACATCTGAAGATTACTGTGCCTTCTGGTTCATAGATCTAAAGACAGATGGGAAATAATTATGCATATATCATCCCAACGTAATACTATAAACAGAGCAACCAAAAACTCACATTTGTATAGTCCTTTCGGTTTCTGTAAATGTCGCTTTTTCCAATATTGGCAATGACTGTGCAATTTGGGCTGTAAAAAACAAGAATTATATTTTCAAAATCCACAACTACACTGAAATATTTTTGATGTGTTTGAAGTACAAAAAAAATCACAGCTGATATCAGGACCATGAGTATTTCAGAGAGACCAGGAGGGGGGGGGGGTTAAATTACATTTACTACATTTAACTACATGGACCTCTAATTACTCCATTGTCTCTGTTATTCATCATAATGTTCTAGCAGGGATGCCTTCCTTATTTCAAATATAAACAATAAATCTGTTTAATCCTCAGTCAGCTGTTAGTTTAGCAATAGTGTTACTACAGGTATGGACCCTTTTATCCAGGAAGCTTGGAAGCAGGGTTTTCAGGATAATGAGTCTTTCTCCCATTTGCCCCAATTTAGATCACCATACCTACTAAAAAATAATTTTTATTATTACAGAGAGAAGGTGATCATTTTTAAAATTTAGAATTATTTGGTTAAAATGTGGTCTATGGGAGATGGCCTTCCTGTAATACGGAGCTTTCTGGATAACGGGTTTCGGGATAATGGATCCCATACCTGTATAATATAAATTGTAATTTCAGTTTATGTCAGAGCTGTAGGATGAAAATGTTCATGAGAAAAATAATGAACAATTTATTTAAAGTCAAACAGCCTCTATAACTGAGATAAAATAGTTCATTCCTCCGGTGGGTAAACAATATCAATGTTACAAATACAAGGTGTATAATTGTGGTGTAGACACACTTTATTTACACAGACATGAAACCCCATATCATCTTGCCAAATAATGAAATGTCTATAAATGTTTTACTGTTTTACTGCCATTGGAATGTGATTTGGTTTTAGTGTGATATACTGACCCACAACACAGTCTGTGCAAAAATGTTAAGTCAAAAAATAAACAGCAGCGTGAGAATAAAATCTATAACATTTGCTGAAATGTAACTTAATAAATAAAGGCTCTTCGCTACATTCGTTTCCAGGCATAACACATACAGTCATTTATCAAGGACACGTAAAGCTGCTGGGGATATAGGTTTTATATGAATGTTAACCCCCCCCCCCCCCCTGTGCTTATTCAGTGCTCTGTCTCTCCCCTACAAGGAGTCTAGGGATTCAATGGCTCACAATGATTCATTATATTTTTACATCAATCACGAGCCCATATTGTAGAAATGCCAAACTTGAATTACGCATCTTAACATGAATTTTGCCTTTGAAGGATCATGTGTACAAAGAAAAAGACAGCGTGGACACACAAAAAAAGGACAGTGTTTTCAAACACAAGGTTAACATTATGATAATGAAACGTTTTTAAAGACACTTACAATTGTGTGCGGAACACTACAGTTAACAACTCATATCCTACTCCAGCTGCTAGTCCATAATCAAGCCCAAGAAGAACTGCAGCGATGAAGGTCACAATCCATACTGACTGCCAAGCATTAAAAAAATGTAATATTAGTATAATTTATTTATATAGCATCAATGTATTTTGCACAGCACTTTATGGAAACTATTTATCATTCACATCTGTCTCTGCCTTTGCGGAGCTTACAATTCAAGGGATGCACTGATAGAGGCAGATTTACTAAAGAGTGAAGTGGACTTTTTTTTAGCAAAAATTCACTAAAATGACAATTCGCAGGGACATTGCCAATTTACTAAAAGGCGAAGCTGACAATACGCTAGCGGAAAAGCTCAACACTGGAGAAGTTTGCGCCATTTTGAGCGATTGTTACTCCATAAATTTATCAAAGTGCGAACTTTCCGAGATGTTACCCTTTGCGCCAGAGTCTGTTTCACCAGGTTCTACCTGACAAATTGATAATATGAAGCTACACCCTCAACATTATTATGTCAGTGTATATGCAGGGTTTGGGAATCACACACTATAGGCAGATTAACTGCAAGTTGCATTTATTATTGTCCACACGACATGTTTCGGCACCAAGGCCCTTTTTCACACTTGAAAAAGGGCCTTGGTGCCCGAAACATGTCGTGTGGACAATAATAAACGCAACTTGCAGTCAATCTGCCTATAGTGTGTGATTCCCAAACCCTGGATATACATTGATAATATGAAGAGGAGGCCAGGGATGGAGCCTCCAGGGAACCACTTCAACTGACACTAAAAATACCGGCTGATTGAGTGTAAAACTAGTATTTGGACATTATTATGTCAGTGACATCATATCCTGTAAGCCTTAAAAGTAATAAAAATAAGACAAAACGCTGTTGTTTTTTCATATTTTAATGAGCCATTATGTTTAAAAGTTGTAACTGTTAAATATATGTTGTTTACACTTTTTTTTAAACATTTGAAGCTCAAGCCACTTTTGTTTTAGGGTAGGCTCATGTCTATGTCTAGAACAATAGAAGATCTATTTTGTGTTTATTTTGCTTCCTTGGACATTTTTAAAAATAAAGACATATATATGACCTGTATGTACCTATCATATTTAAATTGACTTAAGCTTAAAATAGCAGTCACATAAAAAAAAAATTGTTTGTACTTAATGAAAAAAAAAAACACTGAGACACCTTTAACTTTAAATTCGCAAAGCCTTTATTAAGAAATAACTTACCGATTCTCTGCTTGTGCTCCTCTTCAGAAATGCCAAAGGCGATGATCCATGGATGGATTGTCGCCCTGTCGCCGTTTCTGAAGAGGAGCGCAAGCAGAGAATCGGTAAGTTATTTCTTAATAAAGACTTTGCGAATTTAAATTTAAAAGTGAAAATTAAATAAGTAAATTTGCCCCATGGTTGGGTTGAGGGAAGAGGTGAACAGTGTGGGAACAGGGACCCAGACCAGGGGTAGGTGACAGAAGACATCCCTCCACCGTTGTGCCCTAGGCATGTGCCTAGTTCTGGCCCTGCAAACTCCATGCAGATAGTGCCCTGTGTTCCCAGAATGGAATTTTCAATTATTTACTTGCCTTTCTACTTGACTTAAAAATAAACTCTGACACACACTGCTACAATACTGGATACAGTACAAAGAATATAAATACAGTTCATATGGGTTTTACTGTCTGTATAAAAATCAAGGTGTTTGGCAAACAATGGGAGAGTGTTTGCACTAGTTTTATACAGACAATTTACATAAGACTTTGGTCTCATAATAAATAGAAGCATAGGCTGAGGGTAAAGAATAGATGTGTTTTTGATTCTTCATACTGAATGGTGATTAAAATGCAAAATATTCTGTCTGTAATAAAACCTCGTAAAATTCTTTAAAGAGTATGGAGCTTACAGAAGGCCTCTTTGTAGTCCAGAGACCTTGGACATTGCTCAGTTCTGCTCTTGTGAGCACATAAGGAATGCAGTAATAAAGACTCTTATGAAATGTTGGTGAGGGATCAAGTCACATGATGACAATCTCTGCCACTTGTTAACTTTACAAAGAATATCTATATGAAACTGTATTCTTTTTTGTTCACTTACACAATCGTATTTATCCTTCCGCCACAAATTAGGAATTTCTGAAAACTGCATCAGCATTCCCTTTAAATTAATAAGCACCAGAGCTCCAAGCACAGACTGAAATAGAAATAAAAGCAAAATATTGTATGTAACTCATAAAACATAATATTTACAATAATAATTCTAAACAAATATATCACCTCCAATTTATAATATACATTTTAGCTAAAATTCATTTGGGGGGTTACCTATTAACCTCTCCTCACAATGTGTCAGATTAGCAAGTAACGGTATATTCCAAGTGCAAAACGTATTTGTATTAAGGCCTGTCAAAAGCACATGGTAACCACAGGGTTCTGTTCAATGGAAATTAATGTCTGGTGTACAGTTTTAGATTAAGAATATATTCTGTAAGCAGAACCTTGTTACGTGATGTTACAATACCTTTGGTAAAGTTCTCAAGAGGAATCCAATAGCTAAAGTTACAATCATTGCAATCAGAGCTGACAAAACTCCAGCAATCTATAAATAAAAAAAATAGAAACACATCCTTATAACATATATTTTAAATACAATATTTGTTTGGGGTGATTGTTGGCTAGTTTGATAGCTGGTGGGTTTAGGGAAGAAGCCAATAGATAACAAAATAACAAAAGCTTATTAAAATTTACAGCAATTATAAGACCTTAAAAGTAGTGATGGCCAGGCATGGATTTGCGGGGAATTTCCGCAGCGAAACTGCAGCAAAAATTCACAGGTGAAAAATCCTGTATTACATCCTACATGACTTTAAAGCATTTGGACAAAATACTTCCTTTAATAACTTTCTGTAGGTCATCATATAATTCTCATGGGGATAGAAAATTAACCTCTTGAACATTCAGGGAGTTATTTACTAAACCACAAATTTATCTGGTCGGGCTATTTGTGGCAAAAACTTGAATTTTTAGTGGAAAAAAAGCTCAAATTTTTCCAGATTTATTATATCCCGATGCTGCAAAAAGCCGAATCCGAAAATCCATCTTGGGCCTGTCAAGGTCAAGTACTGTATAAGTCAATGGGAGATGCCCCTAAGCCAATTGGAAGTTATTGTGGTTTGCACTGAGTTTAGCCTGATAATCCGATATTTTTGGGGTTTTCGAACAAAAACCTGAAAAAATGTCATGGGTTTTCATTCCATTTTAATGTTTTTTTCCCAATTAAATTTATTCCAGTTATTGTATTAATAAATAAGGCAAAACAGGACATGGGAGTTTGGTCAAGTTTTTTGTATTTTAATTATGAGATAGATTTGGATTTTAGTAAATAACCCCTCAGTGTTGTTCAATTATTTATATATTCCTTTAAAATACATTTTCATGAGGCCAATAGACTATGTTCCTACCCTTAAAGGCCCAGACGTCTTTGTAAAGTGTTCCTCTTTTGATTATCTTCTCTTCAACCTATTTTTTTATTTAACCTTTTTATTGAGGGCATCTAAGGTGAGATTCAGTTGTAACTCATCCTTTATGGTTGTTATCTATGTTTCTCAGAAGGTTGTCCTCATATTCTATTAAAATGTCATGGAATGACTGGCTGATCTACAACTCACAGTACAATTTTAAATTAAGTAAAGGTCATGTTTTTATTAACAGGTATATCTATCATAATGTTTCATTCAATAAGGGGGGGAGCAGGAAAAATGATGTGTGCCAATAATTGAGTTTCTTCCACAGTGCCCTTCCTCCATTACAACTGAATGAACTGACTTTGTATTATCCTAGGTGTGCAGCCTTTGCTTCTCATACTAGATCATTCTCATGGATGAGGATCATATGCTGGTGAAAATCATGTCTGTGGGTAGGGGGTTTGGTGTTGGTTTATCCAGTTATACTAATTCAAGGCCATCTCTACAACCTGAAGCTAATTTCTATAAGCTTTATACGTTTAGTGACAAGTATTATGAAGAGGTTATAAAGGTGATCATTACTGTAGAGGAAAACATCATACTCAGCCTAATGTAGGAAATTATTTAGAGTGGTATGAAAGTAATACTGTTTTCACATTTACATGTCATCTTCGGCATTATGTGAGTTCTTTAGTATCATGCTGATGTGAGAAATCATGACATTACTAAAGGGAGTCCAAACCCCAAAAAATAACTGATGTAGACTTACACAGAGTGCTCCTGTGAGTGCTTTTGTGATTTACATAAATATTAAATATCTAGTTTGAGATTTAAATCAGAACAAAAACAAACTATGGAATCACAAAACCACCTCTGTGTAGTAAACTATAGTAAGTAAAAAGGTTTAGGTATAATAAAAAAATCCCACTTTTTACCTATCAATTGATGGTGTATGAACCCTACAAGAAAGTGTACTTCTCTGCCATTTTTTTTATAGTATTTTATAATAATTGTACTTTTAAACATAATTAACATTTTGATTACCTGGGATTTGCCTCCTGTGCTCTCCTGAACAGCTGATCGTGATAAGGATGTACTAACAGCAAAGCCTCGGAAACATCCACAAAATATGTTACTAATTCCAAATGCCACTAGTTCCTGCAGTACACAAAAGTTCATATTTTAGAAGTAATTAAAGCATTACAAAAACACTCTGCTTGTTAGTCAAAGTTATGCAGTTATTTACTTAATATTAAGTTTTTTACCATTTTAAATAAACTTAAATAGTACAGGTCTTTTACAGACTTTAAGAAGGAGGCTGATATGTTGAAAACTTTGATTGGACAGATTATGTGCATAGTTCAGTTCTGATGCAAATTAAACAGGTGGGCCAACAGTTACACTCCCATTCTATGGAGTAACATGGAAATTAGATCATCAAATCCATGAGGTTAAGACTTGAATTTAATGCAGATGACAGCTGAACTGTTTTTCTAGTTTATGCAGTGCAGAATCTAACATTTCTTGTCTGTAAATGTAAACTCTTATACATAACTTTCATAACCTTTTATCACACATGTTGTATCATTTATTGTCATTCTGTAATTGTATTTTCTAGTTTTAAAGAACTGTTGTGAAAAAAAAAGTTTTATTACACATGTAAACCATGTGAACTCTCAGATCATGTAATGTAGAGTTGTAAAAATTGTTTACTGTTTCCAATTGTAGTTTATTTCCTGATGTTCATATAACTTTACGGATCAGGTCATGACTTATTGAATTTCTAAAAGTATGTACATTTTTTATTTGCAAAAATAAAATCCTCTTCCCCTGCCACCGGATATATTCCCATGAAATCCACCAGCGACTCAGGCTGCAGTGAAAGTGATGTTACAAGCATGCACAGTACATTGTGACATCACTTCCCCTGTCATGTGTGATGCCAACCCTTTCTGAACTCATGCTCGCATTTGTCCTCTTAATGAAGCCAATATTTCTTCCTAACCAATTGTCCTTGACAATATTTTTCTACTTTATCAACCTATTGATCATCTATAAATCTTTCCCTACCAGTAAAAATATTTAAATGTCAAAACTAAAGCTACCTGCAGGTAAGCAGAAGAGCTGTGTGCACACTACAGTGATTAGTCATATGTTACAGATAACTTATGTTATCACCCATTTGTAAACTAATTCATACATACAGACATTAATGAGCCCACTAAATGTTCCACTGATGAAAAAACACCCCAATTCCACTTTTAATTAAGTATTACCTGTCCCTTATGATTCTTCCTACTCCAGACTCAGTCTAGCAGTATGGTCTAATCCATCTGTTCCTGCATGTTCCTCTGTCTAAGCCTGGTCTTCCCTGTCGGTTACATTTACTTTTTCCTACATAGAAAGTCTTGGCTGGAACCTAATACTGAAGGGCAAATCATAATGCAAATCAAAATGCTCTTTCTATATGATCTTACTGTATTGCTGCTATGTGACATTGCTTTGTTATGCAAATCAAGGATAGTCAGAACCAACATTTTTAGCTTTGTATAATCTCCTTTTACATTCCCCTTGTAGATGGGTGGTTGTAGTAAATGGCTTTTTTGCTCTTCTGCTAGCAAGAGATTTGGTTGTAGGGGCATTAAGTTGGCCTTAATTTTGATGGTGAATACTTGAATCTAATTCACGTGAAACAGCAAACAGGGTATAATTTACTGGTAGCCTCTGTAATTGCTTTATTCAGCTATGATCTAGTCCTGATGCTTTGCTCTTGAGCCTAATATTGTCAGGATTTTGAATTAAAAAATGTAAACAAATGTGGGGGTAATGAACTAAGGTTATAAGATTGCTCTGGATATAGTAGGCAAACATCTTATGGTTCTAGTTAATTAAGACTGCAGCAAGGTTATCACACCCATATGTATTGTATCTCATGCATTTTGCTCCATATTTTTATTTGATATGTCAGCTGAGAGTATTAATTTGTGAATACAGAAATATCTGAAAGTATTTTCTAAAATACAGTACATAGTGCAATGTTCGATCACTTTGCAGATGGCTAAAAGATTGTAGCATTTTTGTGTTATACAGTTTTTTTCTGTAAAAGAAACAGCAGGACTAATCCAAAATTTACCTGGTTGCCATTAATGGGGTAGTCATGTTTGATTGAATAAACTTTGGCTACAGAGAACCCCACTGCAAATGCCACAATTCCTATTGCAAACCCATCTGCTATACATTCTTGAAATACTCTGGTATTTGGTGTTATTGGAGGTAGATATCTGCAGGTTAGTAAAAAAAAAAAAACAGTTGTTATCTTAATTATTGACCATTACATTTTTTATATAAACAAAAATCACTTTATGCATTTGCGAAAAACATTTTTTAGTATTTAAAGTTATTGTGTTTTATATATACAGTTGTACTAACAATTCACTTACCCTTCTTCTAATTTTCCAATAATCTGTATACCATATCTTCCACTGAAGTCACAGCCATATGAAATCCCTGTTGCTATTACTGTCTGAATAGAAAAAAAATATTACAGACAACAAACTTAGAATAATATGAGCATGTGTAAATGCCCATAAATTATGATAACTACATTTGAGTCTGTGCCAGTGTTCCCTATAATTCCTTCTTGGCTATGTGTGCAAAAAAATTGTTTTTTACTTTTTAAACATGTGTGCTTGTTTTTAAAAAATTGTGCTCAGGTCAGAGTGATTACAAAATGTTTGCATTTTCACGCAAAATCTTTGTGCGAACCACAATTTGTTGTGTTTCGCAGTCCTCAAAATTTGTGTTGGCACACATGATCACACTGCTTAGAGGGAACATTGGTCTGTGGGGATAAAATCAATTTGACAATGCAAACTTGGTGACCTATAACAGACACTTTCTTCCATTTGAAGTTCAAGGAAAGTGAAATTCACTAGAAGGGGGGTCCAATGTTTTAGGAACCCCCAATGAATACGAATGCTTCCTTTTTATCTCAGGCTGGCAATCCTCTTTAGCAATAACACACTAGCTTGACAAATTTTCACTCTGAGTGCCATGTTGCCATCCTGACTGCTTTTTCCACAAAAGACTGAAATATTGGTTTTATGATTATTTGAACATTATCATTACTATAGAAGAGTGGTCTATTCATCAATTACTTATTAACTTGGTATATGAAATGTATTTACTTAACTATGTACACTAATAGAGTGATTGAAAGATTCAATGGATTCCCAGCAAAATCAAAGTTTAGCACATTAACAAAACACATTTCCCACTGTCATCTAGAGCAGTGTCATAACTATAGAGGAAGCAGACCCCACAGTTGCGGAGCGGCATGGGGAAAAGTGTCAACTTCCTCTGTAGCTTGAAAATCCCCCCTCCCCAGCTGTGGTCAATTGCAGAGCTAACAGCTTGTGTGCACCAGGCCACTCTGAAGATTATTTTTGCAAGGGGGTCCGCTATCTGCTTGTTACACTGCTGATCTAGAGGGCTAATTTATTTCTGCAGACACAGTTGGTAACTTGAATTTTTCCCCACAATGAGAACCACTTTAATTAAAGGTACTCACACCCAAATACACTCTGTGCGCTTATGTATAGCTGCATATCTGTATAGTTGCAATCAGTCCTTCCGGCCTTCTGTTCTGAATTGAGTGCTGCTGCACCAGGTGCAAACCCTGGAGCTACTGTCATCTCCTAGCCAGGCAGTAGCTCAAGAGTTTCTGTTGCACTTAGAGAATTGGATGCAGACCTCACTCGCATGCCAAACTGATGCTAGGAAACTTAAATTATGCAACTTGCAACAAAGTGCACATACATTTGCGTCCATTTTGATTAATCAGACACAGTTGTGCCGGAGGCAGTGCAGTTTAGTCAGATGCAGCTTAGTTATGTCCAATTCAATGCCTGCATTGTGCAAACAATGACGTATGAATTCTGGGGAAAACGGTGCATTATGGAGAAAAAAATGGTGACTGTGTCCAAAATTGCATAGGGTAAGTCATTGCATCAGGGTAAGTAAATGCATACTTACATGTTTAACTCCCTATGCAAAGCTGGGTTAATAATTTAGATATTTTTCCCAATCAAATTGTTCCAGTGTCTCAAATAGTGTTAAAGCTATTTTTTTTTTACCATGCAGTCATGGTTTCACCATTTTGATGGTTTTGTTTACTTTAATGTCAATAGGGGAGTTTGTGCTCTTGGGGGTATTTATGTTATGAGAATATATTCTATTGAAAATCTTGATAAAAGTCCCAAAGAAGACTGAACAACATTGGCTTAATGTATATCAGAGAGATAGAGAGTATTTTTATGTGTGTAAAAAAGCTGGATCCAGTCAATGGTCATACAAATACCCATACATAAGCATGAACTTCAGAGTGCAGATTCTTCTTATAGTAATCTACTGGCATAACATTCCAAAATAATAAAAAAAAATATATATAAACAACTTCCACCAATGACGGCACTCCAAAATCAATCAGCTTTAACAAAAAGGTCAAATAAATTGAAGGTTTATTTGTGGACAAATAATTTGTGAGTAAGTTGTTTACATATTGGCAGACTGACACCTAGCTTTCATTATCTACTCATGGTTGTGCGTTCATATTCGATGGGACTAAATATATATACAGTAGCTATATGCATACAAGGCCTTGATAAAGGCCCTAATGTGGTTCGAAACGTTGGATGCACAAGTTTGAAAAATAAAAATATTGTTGGTTCACTAACCATGGAGTGCGGGTCCTCTTGAACTTTACATAAATGCTTTGACCCTGCACCCACGTTTATGGAAGACTGGTTCAGAGTGCAAGCGTCTGATTCAAGTTATATATATATATATATATATATATATATATATATATATATATATATATAAAAAATATAAAATATTCCCTTATCCCACAAAAGTTTTCGATGTTTCTTACCATTATAAGTTCAATTGGGATTGGAATTGGTATCTTGGCCTTAAAACGATCATTTACTTCTTTGACCAAAAAAACCACGCCCATTATAATAATTGATGTCACCAAATCACATATGTTTGTATTAGTAATTTTTTTAAAGATGTCTTCCAGAGTCTGTAAGAGATAAACAATCATGTGGAAAATTAGTTGTGAAGGTTGGCAAAATTTCATTTTTCTTTATGTAAAATCTGTATAACTGGAACAGAAAAAGCTTAAATATAAATTAACTGGTTTGAGTTTAAAGAATCAGTTGTGCAAATTGCTAACACAAAAACCAATTCTATGCATCACAGATCACAAGCTTGAAGTAATAATTTACTTTTAGGCTATAATCAAGAACACAAGCAATTCATGAAACGAGTCTGTGAATGAATGAACCTAAATTGAATTACCTGTCAGGGGTTTTAATATAAGGTCAGCAGTAATGTCTAGTTGCATCAGAGATTCTGTTTGTACTACTACAAAGTTATCAGTTTGTGAATTTACATCAGGTATGTCAACAGACATTGCTCAAATTCTATCTGGATGTGGGTAAGTATACTTTATTGAACATATACTGTACACTGCTGTGCATGCACTGTTCCTGATATACTAATGTACATTGTCTTATAAATCTGTAGCACAAAAAGTCAGCGCAGGTGACTTGACTATAATAAATGGCTTTACTGCAATAAATAGAGACCTGCGGCAACAGGAAACGTTTATATCTAATCTTTAGTTTGGATTTAAAGACCAATGAATTTAATATTACTTAATACATTGTATAATTTATTATATAAAAATTGAATAATCCATTAAATGATCAAACCAAAAAAGTTATTAGGATACTTACATAAAACATTGCCAGGGGACCACTGAAGTTTTCAATTTTAAGTCCAAGTATGAATTTGAATTGAGACACGCCCACTTGGACAGCAGCAGCAGTGGTAAAGCCACTTATAAGTGGATCTGATAAATATATCACAATGAAGCCAACTTTCAGTAATCCTAGACCCAACTAAAAGAAAATGACTTATTTAATATGTGATGAATTTAAATAACCTACAATGTCAGTGCATACAGGGTATAAAGTGTTTAATCTCATAAAGCTAGAATAATTGGCATCTAGAGGAAGCAGACTATAGTGAAGCAGTCTTATATAGAGTGATATACCCTATTTAAATTAAAAATAATTGTCTGCCAGATACTTAAATGAGGTCTATGTCATCTGTAAAAAGAAACCAAATAGTCATCTGGCAAAGGCTAACTAAAAATACTGACTGCTCAGAAGGTCTACATTCTGATTCCTAAATACCTTCTACATACATGCCAGATTTCCAACATTCAGACTCAGCCCTGTAGGCTCTGGTTCCTAGAGCTACTTTTCCAAAGTTGTCATTACCCTGTCTGCATATGTTCCCATGGGTTACACACTCTGACCTGGTCAGGACGGTACATAATTTATTTTCTAAACATAAAGTTAGGGGTGTAGAGCTCAAATTTAGAGCCAGAAGATGCAAGTTTAAAGTACGGATGTCTGGTATTTATCAGGTAGGATCATAAGTATAAATTAGTTCTATAACAAGTCTTACTGTTAGTGATGGGCGAATTTATTAGCCAGGCGCGAATTTGCGGCGAATTTGCGTGATTCGCCTCCATCGAATAAATTCGCAAAATACCTGTGAAAATCGGCCGAAAAAATTTGCCGGCGTCAAAAAAAATGGACGCGGGCGTCGCCCATCACTACTTACTGTATATTTTTAAGGGTTTAATTTGGCCTGTGGATAGGTATTGTGGTGCCAGTAAATTAAGGGTCTTTAATAAAGATGTCTTTAAAGTGAATCTTTAATCTGCAATAAAATATATATACACAGATAACCGGAACATTACTTTGACGTCATATAGCTTACACGTCATATAGCTTACACAAAACATCAAATCAAAGCACAATATGTTAAACTATTCACTTCAGTCAAAAAAGCAAAGGATGCTAAAGGATGAAGGTGAAGTTCACAATAAGCATTCATAAGCAACTTTTTAACTGTCTGCACAATTTATTTATGTTTTTTTTAATTATCAGCCTACCTATTCAAGCTCTTTCCAGCGTGGAGCTTGACTCTAAAGCTAGTTTTATTTTTATACTACTAATTTTACCCCATCTCTACTATTCATCTTCAGTTTGGATTAGGGATGTCACCTGCCGTTTTTGAACTAGACAGCACAGTTGCACCAAGTTTATTGGGTACACATTTCACTCTCACACCAAATTTTTTAGAGCAATTGCTTCTGACTTAAGTGTAATTGCAACTGCGTCAATTTTAATACACTTTCTGCAACAGCGTCATTGTAACTCCCTCTGGTGACTATAATGACACAGGGATTATGGGGAAAACACTGCATTGTTGGTTGAAAAACATGGAAAATAAATTAACCCTGATATCTACTTGTAAAAAAGTAAACACTTACCTGAAAAATACCTGCAAGCACTGTGATTGAACCGGCAACAATGACTCTTTGCTCTTCAATTGTCATGTTATGAATAAAGGGTGCAGTGCCATTTACACCGGCGTCATTAGGCACTAGTCTCATTACAGCCGTACCTACCATCAAGCTCAGAACAGGAAAGGGGCCTACAAGTTGTCACAGAACAATAAATCAAACAGGGAATTCTATTTGAATTATATAGCAAATGTAGAGATAATTTGAGGCCCATTTATTAAAGTGTAGTGTGGGATTAGAGCTTTTTGAAACCAAGATTAAACGAATTTTCTCTAAAACCACAAATGCCAATAAAGTTATTAAATGATCCAAATATAAAAAGAAAAAAATGCTGAACGATGCACTGAAGAATCCGAAAACCTCTAAAAGTCTGAATGACTAAAAAAAGGTCCAATAGGATCAGTGTAGCTCCCTGACTTCTAAAAGAACTTGATTGCGGGTTTTGTGGTTTTTATACCTAATATATTTCAAATTTTTAGAGAAATAAACATTTTTAAAGAAAAAAAAATAAGCCACTGATTGTCAATTTTGTCATGCTTAACAATAAAACTAGACAGCATTCTATTTAGTGAACAAAATTATATGGCTTTGTTAAAGATGGCAAATAGAGCCAAGGCAAGTTTCAAGAAATTAATCCACAGATCATTTTAGGGGATTTTAAAATGTGATAGACTGTCAGATGGTCATTACAATTAAACACCACATATAAAGAGAGAGCAATCTTTTAGTTTTGAGATCAAGTTTTAGTTGTGGATAATTCTGCTCAACATTTTAAATGAATGCATTTTTGAAGGCTTGGAAAATCTGTTAGGAATCCAAAGCACCCAACATTCTATTGACATCCTGGCTGCTATAATGCATGGATTGGTTTAGCATGAGTTGGTTTAGCCTACAGGTCTTTAGCAGGGGTGCCATGCAATGTGCAATATATTGCAAGAGTGTTTTAATTGAGAATGGCTGGACTTCTATCTGATCACCCAACAGCAAAATGTGGGTGTGTTTCAGTGCTGTGGGGCTACAAAGTTTAAAAAATGTTTTTACATTTTGCTTTAGACAATAGATTTTTTCATAGCTACTGGGTTTGTTAATAATTCCCACATACTACAGCAGGAGAGGGCCACACCCACCCTTTGCTCCAGTAGCGGACTTCACTGTCTCCAGCAATATTTTTTTTTCTCTATAGGCATCTGTGTGCCACCCCTTAAAGCTGCCCTAGTTGCCTACATTGTAAATACAACCCTGCTTCTGAGCCACTGTCATCTTTGCACATTGATGAACAAAACTCCTGATTTCACAACTCATTTTTAATTTGTAGCATATCCATTGTAACCATATTACAGAACCTGTCCCGTTTCTGCACCATATGCCCATAATTACATGTAATATGTTTTTGAATGTTCTTATATAAGCAACAGAACAAGAATGTTATCACTCTAGGTCAAAAACATAGACAATTCTTGTTTCTTATTTATAAAACATGACTCGACTGCAATATTCTTTTTGAGGACAATTTACTGGTGGTTTGTATGCTTGTTTCTTGGTACAGTATAACCATTGAAATAATGTCTAAATATTTTAGATGAGCAATATAGTTGCTAATCAAGGATTTGGTACTCCTGTTCCATTAAATGCATTATTTCAGGTTAAGCTATAAAACATCAAAAACAGTAAAGGGATAGGGTGTTAGTCTTTGTTTTTAACCACTATGGGGTAAATTTATGAATTTACTGATTACATACTTCTACTGGATTTGACATCCCAGAAAAGTCATTCTTTTTGCTGGTCTGGGCTATTGCATCCCATGCATTTATTGAATCAGTATAAATGACTAATCAAAATGATCAGTCAGCAGAATTGATTCCATTAAAGTTCAACTTTCTAGAAATTGTGGGTTCATACACTATCTAGTATACTGTAAGTAATTCTAGAGAAATTGGACTTGCTGAGTAGTCATTGAAGATGTTTCACTACTGATCCGAGCAGCTTCTTCAGTTCAACTGAATGGACGAGACTAGCGGAAGAATTTATATGCCAGGGACTTCACATACCAGTCAGTTGAGCTGAAGAAGTTGCTCGGATGAGTCTTGAAACGTCTTCAATTATTACTCTCAAGTGCAGTTGCTCTACAATTACTTATACTAAATATACCATGACCTGGATAAATGAGAATCTTTATAGTCATAAAACCTGACAATCATTTTACAGTAATATAGCTATACCTAACTGATATTTTACAGAGTATACATACAATAATTAAAAGGGATAATTAACTTACCAACTGATATATGCTTGGAAGTTCCCAATATAAAGTAAGTTAGGACCGGGAAAAAAGCTGAATAAAGTCCGTATGCAGGAGAAATGTTCACCAGTAGAGCAAATGCCAAGCCTGGTTACCATACAAAAGCAACAAAAACATTAGCATTTTTATTAGCCATGTACAGGTATGTTTGCTATCTATTTGCATTCTGGCAATACAGAATTAATTTAAGCAGGATGTGTAGTGGCCTAAATACATACAGACTGACAGATACATATATTCAGAAAAATGGATGGATTTCACTGCCATCTATTTATATTTTGGAGCAGGAAGACATGCAGGCATCT
This sequence comes from Xenopus petersii, assembly GCA_038501925.1. Taxonomy (NCBI): domain Eukaryota; kingdom Metazoa; phylum Chordata; class Amphibia; order Anura; family Pipidae; genus Xenopus; species Xenopus petersii. The sequence goes on along the minus strand of CM076676.1, from coordinate 79,620,053 downwards.
CCTCTCCCACCCCACAACTTGTGCATCATTCAGTCATGCAAGACATGCTTCTTGAATGAGCACTTAATAAATAAATGACCCCTATAGTGTCCTATTAAACAAACAATGTTCTATTATTGAAATATTGCTTTTACTATCTAATTAGAAAGTAATATACTTGATAGTTACTAAGTTGCATAAATTCATGCAAATGGGAAAACAATCCTACTGAGTTTTTAATGTGTACATTTAGTAGTAGCCTTGAAGCATGCTGCTTCAAATTATGGAAAGTCCCCTTATCTGGAAAACCTCATGTTTCACTTCTAATCATTACAGATAATAATCTATACCAGTCATATAAAACTCAGCAGCGAAATGGATGACTAGTCCAAATCTTCACATGGCTTTACTGCCCAGGTCAACTTTATGCATTTCAAGCTTTACTTGTCCCAATTAACATAAAGCATATCAACTTATAATTGTAATGCATTCTAAAATGTATCTGGAAATACATCTTATACAGTTTTTTTTGTACCAAATAAACAGCAACTTGCTTTTATGTGCCTATTGGAATTTCTGATCTTTTGAGTAAAAGGGGAAGTAAAGTCTAAAATAGAATAAGGCTAGAAATGCTGTATTTTGTATACTAAACATAAACATGAACTTACTGCAACACAAGCCTAATCAAAGAAATGATTTATGCTTTCAAAGTTAGACACTTTGTTGAACATCTTTGCAAGACCAAGACTGTACACATGCTCAGAGTGGTCTGGGCTGCTTAGGGATCATCATAAATTATCAAAACAGCACAAGTCAAATAATATCTGCCAGAAGCTGATACAACAAGACTGATTAATAATCAGAATAGACAGACTGCATTGGGCTCTGTGTTGTCATGTAATTTATTGTGGATTTTATAGTTTTTGTATTGTTTAATACAAACTTTCTCCAACTCTGCAGAACCAGTGGCTGCACAAAATAATCCTCCAAATAGAATCCCAGTTTATCTGTTTAAATCTGGCTCCATGATCTCTATCCCTGCATCTGTAGTTGAAAACAGTAAAGGGAATGTAAAGACAAAAATAACATCCAATACAAATCTCTACACAGTCGCTGACAGCTCTACAGGGAAACACACAAAGCTGCATGAGTTCTGCATGGCTGGGAAGTAAAGCAGGGGGGCCTACTGCTGTTCATAAGTATGATTGTTTCCCTGCCCAGCAGTTTGGGACAGTCTGGCAATTCCTATCCACAGCAGTAAATCAAGAGAGAATTTCAATGCATACAGTCCAGTTTCTTATTAAAATGGTACACATTTTTTAATTAAAGAAAGTAAAAATTGTATTTTATTTTTTTCCTTTAGATGCCCTTTAACAAAGCTACTCTTGCATATATTTATTACTAAGGAGGTCTTCCCCAGAGATTTTACTAGGCAATCTGTTATGATTAGTGATAAGCGAATCTGTCCTGTTTCACTTTGCCAAAAAATTTACAAAACATATCAATCATATCAATAGGCATCAACATTTTTTTTACACACAAAATTTTTTTCTCCCTCCAAATGCATTAAAGTCAAGGGCGTTTATTCTTGTGCCGACTTTTTTGTTTCTGCTACTTTTTTTGTCTCAGTGACTTTTTATGTCCAAATGCATTAAAGTCAATGGCCGTTTTTTTGTCTCACTGTTACTTTTGTCTTGGTGACTTTTTTGTCACAGTGACATTTTTTGTGTTGGATTTTTGGCTCAGTTTCCCCAAAAAAAATTTGCAGATGAAGTGCATAAATTTGCAGCAAATCCATGCCTGGCATAAAAATGAGCTCATCACTAATTACGATATTTCTTTTTTCACACATCGCAAATAATCGGCAATCAGATTTGATCAATCTATTCTCCTCATTCTATAATTTTTGCGAAGATGCAATATCTAACTGCTATAGATTGTTGCACTGTGGGACATAATAACCCTACAGACTGTAATGAATACATTTCATAGCAGTATATATATATTGTATAAGGTTATGGAAGGACATAGGGGCATGTTTACTAACATTGGAGATAAATATCTGGAGAGATTTCTGGAGATGTTGCCCATAGCAACCAATCAGATCTTTGCTTTTGTTTTCTAACTTGGCTGTGGCTGTTTGAATCTAATTGCTGATTGGTTGCCATGGGCAACATCTCCAGAAATCTCTCCAGATATTTAACTCCAATGTTAGTAAACATGCCCATAGTTTGAATATCTGACTCTGGTGGTGATGGAATTTAGGGATGCGTTTTGAGTGCTAGAGTATAAGTAGGTATAAGTAGGGTATAAGTATAAGTAGTTTGCCAGATGGTATTTGTATAGTCAGAAATACAATATGAGCAGCCCAAACTACAGAGATGTTGTGCAGGTTGGTGCAAGTATGTGGACTTGCTTAGAAACACAATGTCTACTGTAATGTCTAATGTTATGTGAATCTTGCCAGAAGAACATTAATCAATATTGAAAGGATGCTTAAATAATATGCAACATGTTTATGTTTATTTTGATTCCAAAAATATTCCAATAGTTACCTTGTAAAACTGCCACTGTCCCAGTGCTTATACCAGAAATCAAGTCACTTATAAGCCATTGTCTGAAGTTATACGCTGGTAGCCATGATAAAATAGGAATGAAAGTAAAAAGGATTCCTTTGGCTTTTTCAGGGGTGCATCTGCCAAAAATGACAAAAACAACATATATATCTTTAAATGCCACATACCTTTTATGATGCTAATTTACCATTGTATAAAGGAAGTATTGTTTTTCTGGCTATTAATGCAAATTCCAAGTAATTTCTAAAGATCAAGACTAAGGGGCAAATCTACTAAAGGGCGAAGTGACTAAAGTGGGCGTACCATCGCTAGCGAATGAGATAGACTCTAGTGGTACTTCGCTCCCTAATGCCTGGCGAATTTAAGTAACTACGCAAATTCACTAAGATGCGGATTTTACTGATCATTACCTCTTGTGCCAGACTTGCCTTCGCCACATCAGACCAGGCGAAGTGCAATAGCGTAGATAGGAGTTCCTCAAAAAATAGTTGAACATTTTTCTAAGTCCCAAAAAACACTGGCGTCTTTTCCTTTTTCAGGGTGATAGGTTGAAAAAGAGCGTACATTTTTTTGGGGGTAACCGGCTTCCCCCCTACATTTCCTAACATATGGCACATAAACTATACACTGGGCTCATGTGTAGGGCAATATAACAACTCTATTTTATTTTATTAAGTTTTCTCGGGCTTGTGTAGTGTAATGTATTTGCTGCAGCATATACGTCTATTGAACTTTAACTTCACGCTGTATGCAAATTAGCTAACACTAGTGCAACTTCGCTTCACTTGGTACAGTAATGCTAGCGCAACTTCGCCAGCATTCGGCACCCTGGCCGCAACTTCGGATTTTAGTGAAATAGTGTTTTCCTGGCGAATCTACATCTGGCGATGTGTTGCGCTGTGAGTGAAGCCGTTACTGGCGAATTTTCGAAGGTTAGTAAATTTGCCTCTAAGAGGCCTGTTTATCAAAGGTGAATTTTTAGAGGAGCAAAAAAAACTCAAATTTTTTGAGATTTATCATACCCCAATGCCGCAAAAAAGCCAGAATCTGAAAATCCGCCATCTCAGACCTGTCGAGGTCCTGTATAAGTCAATGGGAGAGTCACCTATCCCAAACTAAAGTTATCGTGGGTTTAGCCCAAAAATCTGACCTTTTTGAGGTTTTTGGGAAAAAAATTAAAAAAATAGATTTGGGAAAAAAAGCCACAAAAATGTGTATGATTCTGGTTTTCGCTCGATCCGATTTATTTTAAATATTTTATAAATAAGACAAAATCGGCATGGGAGTTTGGTCAGCATTTTTTATTTTAATAATGAAATAAAATCTGATTTTAGTAAATGTTAGCGGTTTCTGAAACCATGACTGAAATCCCTTTCTCTAAAACCACCAATGTCATGAAATTTATTAAAAATCTGAACTGAAAAAGCACAATGGGAAAAAATCACAGAAAAGTTGTCAAAACTAAAAAAAAAATGTCATATTTTTGCACAAAAGCCAGCGTCAAAAATACCCAAAAACCTCTAGAATCACAAATCAAAGAATGATCTTCAAGTTGCAAAAGGGACATTTGCCGCTGACTTTTACATGATTTAGGCAGGTTTTAGGTGAAGTATTTTCATATACGGAATTGTCACAGTTCTGTTGCATAATAAATCTCGAAAAAAAAAGTTGCAGCTTAATTAATTGGCCCCTAAATCACGCTGTATATACAGATGAAGCCACTTGGATTTGTGAGTTAAATGCGTCATGACTCAGGGGTAATTGAAGAAACTGTGTTATCTTAAGTCATCTTAACTCATTTAATGCATTTAACCTTTTCATTAGCATACCAAAGCTCCATTGTTCACAATGGTGAATGCTTTAATTAGATGGGATGTTGTGACGCAGTTTTCTGTGTTAAATGAGATAAATGGGATATATGTGTTTAGTTATTCTGTGTCAAACAGACAAACCAAAGTGGCTGCATCTGTAGCATTGTATTAAAAATCTCTAAAGTTCTAAGTACAACACATTTATTGCAATTACACTGCCAAAGATCTTTTTAAACTTATAGAAGCATGTTAGAAAAATGCATGCTGGTTGCATTAGACTGATCGAGGAGCCTTGATCAGTCTCATGAAGGTGGAATAAATAATGAGTATTTTTTCTTACCAAACTTACGCAAACATACAAGCAACAATGAACAAGAACATATAATTCAGTGCAATAACATTCCAAAGGTTAAAGCTGTGGGGTTTTATTTACTACTGGTATCAGGGAAGCTGGTATAATTCCATTATTGAAAAGCATGAACTGTCTCTGCCTGACAATTATAGGCCTGGAAGTTTGGAATCTGTAGTAAAAAAATCATTAAAGTTTAGTTCTGGATATTGCATTATAAGTACTAATCAGCATGGTTTTATGAAGGACAGATCATGTCAAACAAATTTACTTGGTTTTATGAGTAACGAGTTGGATGCTGGTTCTGAGGTGCAGAACTTTTGCATACACTTGAATTGTGATCTATTTCCTTTAATGTAAAAAAAAGTAGTTTTTTGGTCATACAATAAAATATTGTTCATTTACTACACTTTCTGTAGAAAAAAATTGGTAAATGCTTAGACAGATTGGTAAAAGTTTTTGGTTCTGGAGAAAAATCTTGAAAGATTTTAAAATGTTCCAAAAAAATTCAAGGAAAAGGATTCTGGTTTTATCAGGAAAAACAGTTTGACCTTTGATAAATGTTCCCTTCTGGGAAAGTCGTGCTTCTCAGTAAAATAATTATGCATCTTTTCAGCTGGATAAACAAGCACTGAAAGAATAATAAATCAGGAACATTTTCAAACAATTCAGATTTCTTCGCTGTTTATAAAATATACAGAGGAAGGATTTTTTCGTCAACCTATTAAAAATCTGCCCCTCAGTGTTCACAAATGTAATACTACTCAGATTTATACAGATGCAGCCACTTTGGTTTGTCTGTTTGACACAGAATAACTAAACACAGATATCCCATTTATCTCATTTAACACAGAAAACTGCGTCACAACATCCCATCTAATTAAAGCATTCACCATTGTGTACAATGGAGCTTTGGTATGCTAATGAAAAGGTTAAATGCATTAAATGAGTTAAGATGACTTAAGATAACACCGTTTCTTCAATTACCCCTGAGTCATGACGCATTTAACTCACAAATCCAAGTGGCTTCATCTGTACATGCGGAAATTATACAGTGACATTGTAAAGAGGATGAATATGATTTTCATTGTAATAGAAGATGCCCTATATTAATAAGATATGCATCATAACTACTGAATCCTTCTACAATTTTAGTTTTACCATTCCACAATTACCTTCCATATAGCAAAAGCACATATTAAACCAAGGAGTCAGAAATGACTGTGCTCTTAAGCTTAACAGCCTTAACAAGAAATAATATTCATAGTATAATTAAAGAAAAAGATGTTCTATGGTAGGCATCAACTACAACTTTTAGGAAAATAATATACCATCTTTTTTACTAGTACCGACTTATACACAAGCACAATTCTTATTAGCCCACTATTCTTTGTATACTTTCTTCTTCTACTGTAATTTCTTCATTTTTGTGGGCATTTACATGATATGAAGGGTGTCAATAGCAGTCTGAACAGATAAGAATATAAAGAAACATCCACTTACCTGAAATATTCCTTAAAGTGATCGATAAATGTTTTGTGATGTCTGGAGAGTTTTGGGTAACTTGTGGCAAATGTTTTTTCTGAATATACTGGTCTGTCCGCAAGGTAATTGCTTCCCCTGTGCTCAATCATCGCTTCAAAATATTTGAAGGTTGAGTGGAATTTCACTTGGTCTTTTCAAGTATGTAGGTCCTATTAATACATAATATGTCATAGTCACACAAGTAATTAAAAAGATGCAACAGAGATTGAATTGCCTACATTTACAAAAGCATTTATTAACCTTATAATGCTTTAATATGCACTGGTATATCTATGGCATTATTATCAACGCATGTATATAATGTTATGCTGTGCCTATTTGATTTTGTAGCATTATGTTACATGTTACCTGCTCCTTGAGGAATCTTTCAATGCTGCTTTAAGGTTCCTGTAAGAATGTCTCAATAAAAATCCCAAAAGCAGCAAATAGTTCACCTTTTAAGCATCTCATATAATGATGCAAAATCTTTATAATGGTGTCTACTATAATAATTAACTTAGATTCAGTTTTACAAGAACATTTAAATTTCATATGTGACCTTGACCACTAAAACTGAAGTATTTGGAAGGATATTTGTCTCTTCTAAGTCTTCAGAAAATTGATATCTCTCATAAACCTTTAACCATTTTTGCTCACTCAAAACCCTCACTGTAAAAACAATTTAACGTTTATTTAAATGTTTTCTTTTTTTCAAGAGGTTGCAAAGAAGAAAGATATCCTATGATAAGGAGAATCACCTGCTGATGAACGAATCAATTAAAAGAAGTGAAATGGTTGCAAGAATTATCTAATTTAATAGTATTGTAGGTATGTGCTCAACTATTTCCCATAAAAAATTACTAATAAAACACTGAAATATAAAAAAGACATTTCTGTTTGCATTACATAATATGTATAGATAGATATGTAATCCTTTTCTAGCACTATATTTTAAAGTTAAATTACACTAAAGTTAAATTGCACTTTCCTGGTCTTCTGAATATTTGGGTAGGACTACTTTCCCAAATAATTTTTGCATTTTAAAAATACAAAAATGTGGGCTCCTCTTTCTTATCTCTTTCTTATCTTTAAACCCATTATTCAGAAACTGGCAATTTATGAGACGATTGACTCCCACAGAGTCCATTTTAATAAAATAGTTTTAATATTTAAAAATTATTTCCCTTTTCTATGTAATAATAAAACAGCACTTTGTACTTGATCCTATCTAAGCTGCCTGAATCCATATTGGTTGCAACAAAGGTGAATAATCTATTTAGCCTTTAAAAATGTCAGCCTGCCTGTATCACTATTAATACCGGAGCTCCACAAGGGTGTGTTCTTAGCCCCCTGCTGTACGCTCTGTACGCCCACGACTGGGTGGCCACACATTGCTCAAACACTACTGTCAAGTTTGCTGACGACACGGTAGTGATGGACTTCACGAACAATGATGAGATGGCCTACATGGAGGAAGTGGATAACCTGACACTGTGGTGTCAGGAAAACTGCATCCAGCGGAATGTTAGCAAGACCAAGGATCTGGTAGTGGACTTTAGTAGGAGACCTGACATGGTCTAAACACATCCAAGTTCAAACTAAAAGGGAAAAGCAGCATTTGTACAATGAGGAAGTTTGGGGTCTCTTAGAAGATCCTAAAGACTTTCTACTTCGGTGCTGTGGAAAGTGTCCTAACACAGAACATTACACCCTGGTTTGGAAACAGCTGTGTCCAGGACCGCAAAGCCCTTCAGAGAGTGATACGTGTAGCAGAAAGCTGCTGCTGGTCAGCTCTTCCACCTTTGCTGAACATTTACACCAAGAGATGCAGGACCAAAGCCCTCAGGACTCATCATATCCCAGTAATGGACTATTTCACCTACTTAAATCAGGGAAAAGGTTTTGCAGTATCCTGACAACAACTGAGAGACTTAAAGGGAGACTGCTGAACCAGTACATGCCACTTTACCCATAAATTCCCATACCCCTTCCCCCCTTTTTCTCACTTGCACCTATTTGACCTATGTGACACTGTACATCACCACAATACAGTATTGCACTGCTGTTTTTGTATATTTTTATACTTTTTATACAATCTTCACTCACTGTTACTTATGTAAATAATATGGTTTATGTCACCTTACCCATATCTCCTACCCCCTCCATTTTTTCACTTGCACCAACTTGATCTATGTGACACATTACGTCACCACAATACAGTACTATACAATCCACATACTATGCACTTTAATACTGTGTACTGTGTACTTTTACTGCGCCGTTTTCATTTCTTTTATTTCACCATCACCGTGACATGGTTATTTTGTGTACTGTACTGCACTGCTGTTTTTATATTTTATATTTTTACACACTCTTCACTCACTGTCACTTATGTAAATAACATGGTTCATCTTGTACTACATATGCTCTGCTGCTATACCTAATTTAAAAAAAAAATAGGTTTTTTTATGGTAATCTTTTTGTACTTAGCTGTAGTATTTAACTAGTATGGTTTAATTTTTTGTCTAAAAAAGTGGATCAGGATGCATTTCACTGCATTTTGTACTTGTACTGTATAACTATGCATGTGACAAATAAAGAATCGTATGTTATGATTAGATCTCTGTTCTAAGATAGGCACCTTACTAAGAAATAAGAGCTCTCTCAGCATTATGTGGCCACCTGCCTGTCCAACATCTCATTCCAAAATTAAAGGTATTAATATGAGATTGGTTCTCTCTTTTATGCTACAACTGCCTTTACCTGCTACTCTTCTGGGTAGGCTTTTTAATAGATGTTGAAAATGTATTGCTGGCATATGCTTCAAGATGACAGGTTGGGCACTGATGCTGTGTGATTTGGCTTGCATTAGCATTCCAATTCACCCACAGGTGTTCATCTAGGTTTGGATTAGGTCTCTGTGGAGTTCAGTCAAGTTCTTCTACTCTCATCTCTGCAAACCAATTCAGTATGTACTTTTTGCACAGGGTCACTATCCTGAGGAATCTGTTGCCACAAAGTAAGTAACTGTACCTGTTGCCCCAAAGTAAGTAAAAGGGTAAACTATATGAATACTTTAGTGATTCTGAATTGGGTGTATATTAAACCCAAAACATGGAAGTAATTATTGCAATGCAGGGCTGGAAAATCTGCCTTAGGTTTATTTGCACATACTGTGCATATATTGCAATGTATTTAAGCTGGCCAACAACGTCAAAGTCATCCCCAGTGTGGCCAGTTCCTACACTCAACTTTCATATATTTCTTTTTTTTAAATAGAAGCCAGAATTTGATTTCACAATAGAAAGTGTGACTCATATGCTAAATTCTTATCTTCAACATTGGTTACATAAACAAAGCCACATTTTTTAAACTGCCATATGACTATGTTTTATTGTAGAAGTCCTAATGAATAATGCAATAAAAGAGATATGTGTATTTTCAGCTGTCAAATAAAAAATAAATTGCATTTTGTACTGCAGTTTTAAACTATGATTGCCTGACAATGGATTGCCAGAGGTAAGTAAATATGCCCCTGGATTTACTTTATGGAGAGATTATTTCATAGGGTCTACTTTGTTTGCATGAGAAATTTTAGCTGTTAGGGCAATACCTTTAAAAAATAAAAACTGGCTAAATAGATAGACTGTGCATAAGATATTATATTTCTAATATAGTTAGTTAGGCAAACATGTAATGTATAAAGGCTGGAGTGACTGGATGTGTAACATAATAACACTACTTCCTGCTTTTCAGCTCTCTTGGTTTACACTGACTGGTTACCAGGCAGTAACCAATCAAAAACTTGAGGGGAGGGGGCACATGGGTCATATCTGTTGCTTTTGAATCTGAGCTGAATGCTGAGGATTAATTGCAAACTCACTTAACAGATATGTACCATGTGGCCCCCCTTCAAGTTGCTGACTAACTCAGAGTTATAGAGCTGAAAAGCAGGAAGTAGTGTTCTGGTTATTATGTTAAATGGTTAGAGGACAACAAGGTGCTCCAGAATTTATTATAAGGTTACTCACCAAACAGTGAAAGTGGTCCGTGTGCACCAGCCCCAGACCCCCAGCTTCGGGGAGCGGTACAGCAGAAGATAAAGAAGCAGGGCTGACCGGCACTCAAACGGATCCACAAGACCAAAGATGCTCAGTTAAAAGATAAATTTATTGGTAGAAAAATTAAAAATAAAGCTTCATCTCCATCAACCCTACATCTCCATCCACCATGACTAAGCACCCTGAAGGGTGTGAAACGCGTAGGGTGGATGGAGATGAAGCTTTATTTTTTTTCCATTTGCAATGTTGTTAAATCCTCCTCAGAGTAGGGGGGTTGTAATAGTTTTGAACCATTGAACTTCTTTATTGCATTTCTGCACTTCTGTATTGTTTAAAATTGCATAACCTGCAGCAATGGCATTTTTTAACTTGCTGCAGCTTAATAGTGTAAGACTAAAGAATGGATGTTGATTCTCCCACCAGCCTGTCCATTCCTAGAAGCAGTATATGAAGTTGTAGAAAGTTAGAAATTGGCAGCACTGCAGGTTTTTCCTTAATGAGAGACCAAATTAGGTAAAAGAAGAAAAATAATATAGTATAGTATGACTAAGCCTACATGAATCTCCACTACCCCAGCTTAGGACTAACTGACCATTTCACACTGCTTAATACTGTATATAAGAGACATTTTTTGACTGTAACAACTACCCCATAGGGCCTTGCTTTTTTATATGATGCTTTTAGTCAGTACATTTTTGGTTCCAAACCTAAATATATGTCTTAAAGGAAAACTATACCCCCCAAACAATGTAGGTCTCTATTAAAAGATACTGAGTAAAACAGCTCATGTGTAAAACCCTGCTTCATGTAAATGAACCATTATCATAATAATATACTTTTTTAGTAGTATGTGCCATTGGGTAATCATAAATAGAAAATTGCCATTTTAAAAAATAAGGGCCGCCCCCTGAGATCGTAAGATTCACTGTGCACACATACAAACCACATGTAAGGTCACATGAGCCAATTAACAGACAGAGTTCTGCCTTTTGCTTCCTCACTTCTTCCTGTTACAGTTAGTGTTGTAGTATTTCTGGTCAGGTGATCTCTGAGGCAGCACAGATACAGTCACGAAATGGTGGTTCAAGGCAAGAGATGTAAAAGGGCAATATTTATGTAAATATATATTCCAGTTTGGTAAGATTCTTTAAAATGTCATTCAATTTGATATAAACTATTTGTTGCTTAAGTATTCATTTTGGGGGTATAGTTTTCCTTTAATGAAGGTGAATTTTGAGGCAGGAAACCACTGTGTGCTTTCATTACTAACTGGAAGTGATTGTGGGTTTGTCATGTAGTGCAGTATTATTCAGGAATCTAAACCATCATTTTACACATTTAACACTTTTCATAGATTGTATTGTTTAAATCGTTTTTTATATTTGATTGTGATCAGAACATACAGTAGTAGGGATCATTTACTTTTATTAGAATAGATATCTGTCCCTTTAAATAGTTTCACAAATTGTTTCTATTATAATAAAAGAGGCACTTTCTTTTTCCCTCTTGGACAACACAGATTTGTCCTACACAAAGCACTAGCACATTTTTTTTTTAGTATAAAGAAAACACTATCCCTCACAACAATTGACACTTCCCCCACACTATCACTAATACTAGAGGTGTTCCTATAAAGGACCCGGATCAGATTAATGCATCAGATCTCATCTGTGACCTGAACACAGTCTGCAAAGTGCAAAAACATACATATATTACTGAAACACATTTATTTAGTTGGCAAAGGAATTTGGTACAGTATTCTGTGCAAAACACAGTGTATCCTGATACAATGCATTATCTGGAAGGAAGTTTTCTAATTCAAGTTAATGGCAGAACATACTGGCAGGAGGAATTTTAGTGAGGCTGCAGTTGCTCACTGACGCTGGGTCTTTAGTTGGTTTTGGTGGTTCATTGTAAATTGTAATAGACAATCTGTGCTACCACATAACAAACTGCTTGTCACTGACACTGGTGTGATGTCGGCAGAAGTGACAAAGTGGAAGTGACCCTTGATAGGTTCTCATGCTTATAGTGCTAAAGTTTAAAGAGCAGCAGATGAAAAAGAAAGGAAGATGGAGTTCTCATCTAAATATGTATGTAAACTATAAATTACAGTCATTAGTATAACACATGATATTGAAAACTTCTGCTGACTTTTTTTCTAGATGGCTCCAGATAGCTGAGATAACTTAATCTGGGCCTTCCTAAAGTTATGATCAGGTGGATATGTATTAAAAGCTCTGAATGGTTTTATCTATTGTCCACTCTCATCACTGTGCAAAAGAAAAATTGTAGCTTTATCAGAATGGTTTATTTACATTCACTTCAACTTTGCCCAATAATGTCATGGGGACACTTTGTAATAATCTGATTAGTATTTACTATTAGACACAAGAAAACAAAAGCCTCGCACAAATATCATGAATGCTAGCACCCAGGTCTTACTTATTTAAAACATCAATTAAAATTGATATCACCATTACAGACAATAGCGAATCTTATAAATACAAGAGATTGTGTTTGGTCAGCAGTTTCACTAGAACTGCAAATGAAATTGACAAGGAAAACTACACAGATGGAAATATTTTGAAACTTTATCAGAATGGTTTATTAACATTCACTTCAGTGTTGCCAAATAATGTCTAGATCAGCTGCAAGCACTAGTGACAAGAATGCTTTTCCGAAGCACAATAAACAGCAATGAAATTCTAATGTCAGAAAACAGCACAGCACTGTTAAAGTGTATATGGTAATTCATTTGGATTATAAAAAGGGGTAATTATGTGATACAATTATCCCTTTAAGTGTGGCACCTTCTTTGGCCTGCATATCCAGTACAAATCATATACAATATGTATTGAGTAAATGCTGAGCCACCTCTGCCCCTTTTGAAATCTATTTCACTCATGTTATTTTTATGTGGCCTTTGCTATGAATTTAGAAGTGATTCATTGGATGGGTGTTGGCTAAGCTACAGGCAGCTGCACAAAGACTGATACAAGGAAGGCAGGTTATCCAGAATGCTCTGGAACTGGGGTTTTCCAGATAACGGCTCTTTCTGTAATCTGGATCTTCATACCTTACATCTACTATGTAATCTTATAAACAATGAAATCAATCCAATAGAATGGTTTTGCTTCCAATAAGGATTCATTAAATCTTAGTTTGGATCAGGTACAAGGTACTGTTTTATTAATGCTTAATTTATTAAAAATTTGGATTATTTGATTCTAATGGAGTCTATGGGAGACTGTCTTTCCGTAATTCTGAGCTTTCTGGATAACCGGTTTCCAGAAAATGGATCCCATACCTGTACTTGCCAGAAAGTATGTCTGTCTATTGTTTTTAAAATATCGCATGCAGATCTGTTTTATTTCAAGATTTGAACATAAATTATATTTCATAGCACAATTTTAAAGTGGTATTACATTTTCAGAATATGTGTTAGATACAAATAACAGAGCGGGGAATTAAAACAGGAAATGCAATATAAATCCATACTTTGCATACGTAATATATGTCAGAGAATGCTATTCAGCTGTTATTGAGCAGAACATATTGATCCTAATTTAGCTTAATGGAAAATTGAATGATGCACTATATACTTTACAAACAATTGAGCTCACGAGAAATGCACATATGCTATGTGGGGCCATAATTAAGTATCATAATTAGGTAGATAATTCAGACATTCTCAAACTTGAACATGACAACAATTTTACCTTATATCAGATTCTAGATTGAATGTATTATGGTGCATAAATCTGAAATTAAACCAGGAAAGCAGGCAGTTAAAGGCATTTTTTTAAATTAAATCACGGAACAACCCTAAGGTTGAACTTCAAGGCTGGGTGCCTTTTTTCAACTTAAATTGCTATGTAGCTAAGTTTCAAGGGATAAGTGTGTTCAGTGTGAAGAACTAAAGAACATATAATATAATGGAAACAAAATATATTATATGTCTTAAAACTTTAGGTCCTCCATGGCCAGAATAGGGGCTATGATCTGCACTTTGTTGATAATTTTGTATTTATGGGGTCTCATGGGGACATTTCATAATAATCTGACTAGTATTTACTATAAGGCACAAGTGAAAAAAAGTTGCCACAAAAATTTATAGCACAATCTCCAAAGTAGTGTCTCTGTAGTGTCGTTTTTTTTAATGAATTTGTAGTTAATTTTTTGTGAATTTACCATGAAAATCTGCAGCATATATTCACCTAGGGAGCACACGCAGGAGGTGTGATCACAATAACCTGCTTGTGCTGCCTGTCATTTCTGTCTGTAAAGCTTGCACTGAGCAGGAGAAGCTGAAAAATGTTGCCATATATTCACCCTGAGTTTATTAAATCTCCTAGATTTCACAAATTTACAGCCAAAGATTTGCTCATTACCGTATATACTCGTGTATAAGCCGACCCGTGTATAAGCCGAGGTACCTAATTTACCTAAGAAAACTGGAAAAATTTATTGACTCGTGTATAAGCCTAGGGGCTGATTGAAAATCAATCTGTACCTGCACCCACTGAATAACAATGAAAGGTAGGCCTGCCCACAGTTTAAAAAAAAAAATTGTAAGCACACCAGTCACAGTAAAATAACTTATAACTCAACCAGGGGCAGAGAGATGGAGAGATGCAGCAACTACATACGAGGCTCCTTCTGCGGCCCCAACAGTGTGCAGGACACATGTAAATGTTTACAGTCCGCAGCAAGAGCTTTGAAATTCCTCTGCTTATTTTGGTCACAAACTCTTCTAGGAGAATATGGCCTGGATGGGGGAAGGGGGTCCAATAATCCTATTATTATAAATAAGCCCCTGTTTAGCAGTTGGTGCTGCCATGGTGGTTCCTGTAGGGAGAAGATAATCCATATACCAATACCTTATATACGCCAATCCCTCACCGGATCCCTCACCTCCCTCTCCCATAGCGCATCAGGACTCTGTGACTGACGATCGCCGCCCGGAGCAGGTCCAGGAGCTCCGGGCGGCGCGTCCTTCCCTGCCGGCGTCGCTCCCAAAATGGCGGCGCCCATGGCCGCCACGTGGGTAGCGGCGCCGGCGCCTCTACCCACGTGGCGGCCATGGGCGCCGCCATTTTGGAAGGACACCGGCAGGGAAGGACGCGCCGCCCGGAGCTCCTGGACCTGCTCCGGGCGGCGATCGTCAGTCACAGAGTCCTGATGCGCTATGGGAGAGGGAGGTGAGGGATCCGGTGAGGGATTGGCGTATGACCCGCGTATAAGCCGAGGTCGAGTTTTTCAGCACATTTTGGGTGCTGAAAAACTCGGCTTATACGCGAGTATATACGGTAATCATTACCAGCATATATTAGTCTAGAACTGCAAATTAAGGGCCAAAATCTTCACAATTTCAACTTGAAAAATGTGGTACCAAAAACCTGGGAAGCTTCTGTAGGAGGCGTGTTTTCAAAAAGACAAATTATTATTAGGTAAAAAAAAAACAATTGGGATATTTTGACTTTTGAGAAGATATTTTGTGCATGTAAACTTGACTTTTAGAGATTTTGTTTATTTCTTAAATATGCTGAATTTCGAGTTTTCATGGATAATGTAATCAAGTTTATTTTGTTTTCAGGATTGAGTTTTGGAAAAAACTTGAATTAAAAAACAGTACCCCACCCCCCTTCACGGTCGAGGGGGGAAAAAAGCGAAGAAAAAGAAAACATGCACACATTTTTCAATTTTTTTTTAAACATTTTTATTTGAGCAATAGCTTCAGTTATTTTATTTGAGCAATAGCTTATTCAAGAAAAAGGGAAGAAGATTGCAGAAGATTTTCAAACAAGTAAGAATCACAATGTTTCTTTCATTTCAGTGAGGCTGAAAATCTTGCATGGCATAATACACTGGCAAAATATATACATTAAGTTCTTAGAGATGAATTCCATTGACTTCAAATGAAACTAGGTATGTTTTCCTTGCTGAAATGTTCTGGTGTTCTTATTTTCTTTAACAAATCAACAAACCCATTATTTGAAGTTTCAGAAAATACTTGCACATACAATCGTGGAAAAAACTTGAATTCCTCAAGGTTTACTCATTATTTTTAGTGAATTTACAAGCTCAAAAAATATTCAAAATAAATGAAAAACTCAAAGTTAATAAATAGCTTAAATTTTGGGTAGGACAACTTCCACTAATTTTTATATGTCCTCACGAGCTTTTAGATGCTGACGTTTTAAATGAGATTTCTTTGTGTTAAATATTGAAAAATTGGATTTTTTGAACCATTTTTCACATTCATGATTTTTAGAGCAAACAGATTTGAATCGTATTTAAAAAATACCAGTGCTGATAAATAACCCACTTTGTGCATTCAGGAACTATAGATGTTAAAATTCTTTTTTTCAGTTTAATAGGCTCAGCATACGCCATTATGAAACATGAATTTCTGAATTCTGTGAAATTAGTACATTAATCTCATATTTCCAAATTTCCTCTTGTGCTTTGCGAGGCAACTTCGGTCGACTTTGAAAAGCCAAAGTGATGCATATGTTCCATGTTTCACTTTATTGCCAGTGGGAAAGTAAATAGAGGAGATTATTTGAACGCAGAAGAGAATTTTTATAGCGGGCAACATCTACTCTTCTTCTACCACAGTGGGCCTCAACAGACCATTTGCATTGCCTGATTGGCCATCCAGATCTTTCACCAGATC
This sequence comes from Xenopus petersii, assembly GCA_038501925.1. Classification (NCBI taxonomy): domain Eukaryota; kingdom Metazoa; phylum Chordata; class Amphibia; order Anura; family Pipidae; genus Xenopus; species Xenopus petersii. The sequence continues at coordinate 79,603,071 of CM076676.1, read as the reverse complement.
TGTTCAGTTATCAGCTACTGTATCTATCAGTCTTCAACTATCAATGGGCAGCCTGGATTAATGTACTATGGCAGTAGTCATAAAGCCAGCTGTGAAAGTAACAGTCTGCATACCCTCCCAGCACTTGGCATAAAAGCTGTCCATGCAGGATTTCTTGTTTTTTAATTCTCCTCAAAATGTTTACAGCGTCCTGGGATGCCAGTTTTCCTTTTCTTGGCCTTGGCTATTCCTGGGAAAACAATTCTATGATTTCTGGTCAACACATGGTCAAAAAGACTCCAGGGATCCAGGATGCATTGTGCCTTGTGGTGTCAAAATCTTAGAAGGTCTACTGTCAACCATTGAAACTTGCCAGTTAATAGGTCTACTATCCTGCTGGTCTCTCTGTCCTGATCTCTTCTAAACACTTATGGGGTTATGTAATAAAAGACACTAAGTTTGCCCTGGTGCAATAACCCATAGCAGCCAAACAGCAAGTACTTGCCACTTATTTAAAAATCAAATAAGACTAGCCAACATCTTACTGGCTGCTATGGGTTACTGCACTTGTGCAAACATTGTTCCTTCTATTATGTAAGGTGATTTGCTGTTACTGACCATGTCTATACTCAGCCTGCCCTGACCTAGTGCCAGGAACTTCAACATGAACATTGTTAACCTCTGCTGTGACTTGGACTTTTCTCTGCCTTCTTTCCTGGTATGTTCCAGTACCTTTACCCTGTCTTGCTGCAATACAGTGTGTACCTTGGCATGCCAGTCAATTAACGCTACATGTTCCAGTGCCTACCTCCTGCCTTTCCTTTTACCTGACTGCATATTAAAGTTTTTTTTAAAAAGAAAAAAAGCATGTTGTATCTGTTTCCAGTGGCATAACTATAGAGGAAGAAAACCCCACAGCCGGTGCAGGGGAGGTTGGGATTGCCTGAGGTCAGATTCCTCTATAGAGGGGCACTTGAGGGGAGGTTGCAGATAACCAGTGATTTCAGTATGGCCTACAATGCATGCAAAATAAAGGATGATCTGTTGGGTCCCCTGGTTCCCTGACAATAATACCTTGAAGAAGCAAGGTATCTGCAGTTATCTGGCTTGTAAACCACAACAACCAGTATCTTTTGAAAGCCACTCAGAGCTCTTTAAAGCTGGGAACACATGGGCTGACAAAGAAGGCCAGTTTGGTTGATTTTTGAACAAGGTATGTTTATATATCTGTTATGTGTCAGAGAGCAAGTTATGAAACTTCTAAGAAAATACATCTGTTCCTGGAAAAACTAAATGTCGTTTTTTCTTTAAGTGGCACAATTTAGCTTTTTCTTATAAAAGACAATAAGTAACAGTACAAATTAAACTATAACCAAAAATGGTAAACAACTAAGGCTTGTGGCTGTGAATATGAAACAGTATGTGCAGTATATATTTTTATTCATGAATGTATGGAGTTAACCCATAATCTAGGATTCCATGTAATTAACTTATATAATGGCTGCATTGTGTTTCACTGTATTTAACACAGTTCTGACAGCTCTGGAGCTGAAGTGTATTATATACTGTACCTATATATTTCCAATGAAATTTCTTGCTCATGCAGTACATTGCCCATGGACACTAACTGACACCTACTGGCTATTTCTGCTTATTACAGTGCCAATGTTAGATTTGAACAAAAGCAATTATTTTCAAAACCTAAGAGTACAGTATTTAGTGTATATAAGACTGCTGTTATAACTGAAAGATTCCATTGCATTGACTCAACTCGAGTGAATGTTGGTCTCCTCAGGGACTTGTTCCAAAATGGCAGCACACACAGCACACCTCTGAAAAATAACTTGGCTATGCCCACGTTTTGTTTAGTGATAGATTAGCAGCAGACCTTAAAGCAGCTTTGTGAAAGTACAACTCGCATTATTCTCCACTGTATGACTTTGACTATATGAGGCTGCTGAGAGCTGTAATCGAACAGCAGTTTGGGGGGGGGGCACAGGTTGAGCTCTGGAAGCAGATGAACCAGAGGGGTTACATTATAGAGTGAGAGCAAGTGGAGAGAGTCCCTGACACATAAAGTGAGATTAATTTGGAATAGACTCTCCAGTGACAAATGGTATTTTGGGAGTGTTGTCACCAGCAGGGAGCACAGATTTCCTACTGGCGACAAACCCAGTCCGAAATTTCCCTAAAACTTGGTAATAGAGCAAAGCTAACAAACCTTGCACCCCTTTCCCTCTCTTCCTTACTATCCCAATTTCATCTCTATATTATGTTTTCTTTCCTGATATGCTTTCTTCATTCAATCTGTCTATAGTCTACTCCGCTCTACCCCTTCTCAATTTTATTATGATTTTCTTCTCTATTTCTACCCCACATTCTCACCTTTTGTCACCATTTTGCTCCCCCCCCACATTCTCTTTTCCCTGGTCCCATTCAACCATTTGGTTTTCTCCTGAGCATTCCCTGCCTACCACCATTAATTATAGTGCCCACATCCATTACAGCTTGCTGCACTGCTCCAGCCTATATATTGACATGAAAGAACACAAAAAAAATACCAGGAACCTTATTACTGACTGGTTGCATTTTGATTTTACGTTATTTCCAAATAACAGTAATACTGAGCTCAAGTGTCTGACTACCAATAAAATGACCCCCTGCTGCACTAATTACATATGGTTTGCCCCTAGTGCACAGATTTTCCCATTGCACAGACCATGAAGGACCAGAACGACCCTGTGTAGAGAGGCCATGATCATGTGCTGTTCATACCAATAGTTAGCAATGCCATCTGTTTTTTGTAAATAAAATAGAATGCAGTGGCAGGAGGTGTGCTGATGGTGTTATTGAAGTGAGACACTTAGGGGCGAATTCACTAAACGACGAAGCGCCTAATGATAGCGTGAATGCGCCAGCGTAGCGCATTTTCGTTAATTCGCCGACTCAGTAACGGACACTGGCGTAAATTAGCTAGTGTTACTTCGTACCTTTACGCCTGGCGAATTTGCGCAACGTAACTACGCAAATTCACTGACGCACAAATTATTCTGAAAGCTACCTTTTACGCCAGACTTCCTTCGCCACCTGAGACCAGGCGAAGTGCAATAGAGTAGATAGGGATTGCTTCAAAAAAGTTAAAACATTTTCTAAGTCCCAAAAAACGCTGGCGTTCTTTCTTTTTTTATGGGTGATAGGCTGAAAAAGATCGACATTTTTTTTGGGGCTACCCTCCTTCCCCCCTACATTTCCTAACTCATGGCACCTTAACTATACAGTAACTATACAGTGGGCACATGTGTAGGGCAAAATAAAAATTTTATTTGCTGTTTTGAAGGTTTCCCAGGCTTGTGTAGTGCTGCTACATATACCTCCCTTGTAACTTGAATTTGGCGGCGTATGCAAATTAACCATCGCTAGCGTAACTTTGCTGTGCTTGGCGAATTAATGCTAGCGCAACTTCGCAGTGAGTGAAATTTACAATTCGCATGCACTCACCCTCTTATATCCACGGATCCTATTCCACCAGTGCTACAACATATTAAGTGTCCCCGGATCCAGACGTATTGTATAACTTCAGCAATTAGGAATATGGAGCACACGGCGGTTTGGAAAAATCAAGCCTTCTTTATTGAAAAAGTCATTTTAAAATCATCCGTGCAGTACATATGTGGACATGACCTCCCCCACACTTGACGCGTTTCGTGGCGTCTCGCCACTTCCTCAGAAGCATAGGGAAACCCACCCCCAACACCGTTAATAAACCCTCTAGACCCAACCCATAAAAACATTTAACCCAATCAGGACATTTAGCATATATAATATATACATCCAGGCAATCCCGAACTGCAGGTAATTATGTTATTCTATTCTATCTAGCGCAACTTCGCAACCTTACGCTTCCCCTGAGTGCAACTTTGGATTGTAGTGAATTTGCGTAGCGCTGGCGAAAATACACCTGACGAAGTGCGGCGAAGCAGACACTGGCGCAACAACGAATCTTAGTGAATGTCCCACTTAGGGGTTATTTACTAAAACTTCAAATGTATCTGGTTGGGCTTTTTGGGGCAAAAGCTCAAATTTTTTGTCAGGACCTCTGTCATTGAGGTACAAAAAAGGAGGGTTGTGGGTGCACTCCTAAGGCCATATAAAAACATATTTAAGTACAATAGTCCCCTGTCTAAATGATTCAATGAATATGCAAGTGCATGTATTTAAAAAAAGAAAAGCAGGGTTTTTTTGTTACAAAGTTCATAAAATTGATAAGCCACCATACCACGTCAAGGTAAACCCCATACGGCGGTCCTTAACCTGTTTACCTGTGATCAAAATATAAAAGGTCATATAACTCTCTGCATAACAGCATTACTTGGAGTAAAAATCTCCTGAAGCTTGGTTTCAATCTGTGGACTAGATCCTCTCCTGCCACCTGCATATGCGGCTTTTAAAAGGGAGACTGCCCAAACCAATGCCCATTTTTTTAAAAAAATTTGATAATGAAGAGATTATAATAAAGCCACATATGCAAGTGGCGGGGGAGGGTCTAGTAACAACAGCAGGAAGAGGCTGTGCACAACAAAATGTCACTAGCATAGACATGGGGAAAGCTGCTTTGTTCCCAGAGTGGCAGAAGGTCAAAACCTTGGAAATAATAACAATGAAATAAATGTTAAATTAAGGTACTGTAGAACTTTGGGACCCTGCTCAGTATACAATTATTCCTGATGGGTTTGCAGCTGGTCTGAGCCTATTAACTTTGGTTTAGATAATAGTAATCAATATTGTCTCAATAATGTAATTTAAACTAGATAACTCAATTATCTTAATTTGAACTATGTACAGAAATTACCAAGGACGCAACAAGGATATGTAATATTCTGCCAAAATAAAAAGCAATACTGATGACGATGAGGGAAGACTGATGAAATATGGGGGCAGATTTACTAAAGGGCGAATTGCTTTGCACACTTCGCCAGGCGCAAATTAGTTACCACTACGCTAATTCACTAAAATGCAAAGTCGCGTCCTGGGTGCCGAACAATGGCGTCTTTTGATAGTGACCTTAAGCTTAGGTCAATTTGAAAAGGGCGGTTACATTAAAGTTGTATGGATGTCTTTATTAGAGATGTTGGTGCACTTTTTATTACAAATGTCCAAGGAACCTTAATAAAGACAAAAGAGATCCTATAATGCCTTGGCCCTCAAATATCTGGGGAAAAATGTTGACCCAAAAAAGTTTAAGTTAGGACTTTTGCAGGTAATCCTGCTTAAAAAAAGTAAAAGTCACCAGTGTTTTTTCAACTTTAATGCATGTTGGATATGATGTAAGTGACATAATATTGAGGAAGATCTAGCTTCATTTTAGCAGTTCGCCTGGTCTGAGGTGGCGAAGTCAACTTTGGCAAAAGAGGTAACGTTCAGTAAAATCTGCACTTTAGTGAATTTGTCAAGCAATGACCATTCGCCTGAACAAAAAAGCGGCTGCCGATAGAGTGCGAATGAATGATAGCGACATTCTCTTTCGCTAGCGAATTCTGCACCTGTTAGTGAACTGGTGATGTCCCCTAGCGTTAGCCAATTCGCCCTTTAGTAAATCTGTCTCATGGAGTGTTCGCAAGGTAATATGTCATTTTAATAAGGTAATTACCAATATTAATTCTAGTATGATAAGATAACCAATATAGTTATGATGCAAGTTATTTCCTCTTGTATAAAAAGTTATGTAACCTACCTTGCCTTGCAGCTCAGAATTCTTATCTGGCAAGCAAATTATAGAGCTCTGTACTACCCAGTCTGTGCCTTACAATGGTTGTTAAAAATATTTCAGTACAAAGTTGATTTCTATCAAGGAAGGATTTTCTTTCCTCTGAGGCAAATGAGGAAGGCTTCAGATGGGGGGTTTCCTTTCTATGGATCATCTAGCAGTTAGGCTAGTTGATTCATAGTTTTACATAGAAATAAAAGGTTGAATTTGTAGGAAGTGTTGTTTTTTTACTATGTTACTATGGACTTGGTCTTCCCACTTTTGGTGGTAGTTTAGTGTTTCTTTTTTTTTTTCAGAAAGAAAAAAAAATATAAGAATGTTTTACTAATAACAAAGCTTAGAGTGAAGGATTAAAGTAGAATACATTTTAAGCTATACTGATTTAAATAATTGCCAAGTCCCAGTAAATGATAATGGTTGACGATTTTTATCATAAATACATTTAGGGGCCAATTTACAAAAGCTTGAGCCTCCAGGCTTGAACAATCAGTTACTGAAATCATAAACTCACACATGGTTTCCTCATCAGAATACTTGAACTTGCTGCTGATCTTTCTTCTTCCCCAGAAAAAAATAAGTAAAAAAGGCAGGTTTTCGGTGCCAAGCTTTATATGTTTTGAAAAAACCCTTAGGGGAAAAAATGATCAGCAGCAAGCCAAAGTTTGCAGATGTGGAAACCACAACTGAGTTTAGGAACAACTATATAAACTACAATATGGATGTGTTCAATAAATGTTTTTTTTTTATCACAATAAATTTTTATTGAATATAGCAGAAAAAAAAAAAAGAAAAAAGACATACAGAACATCATTACCACCAAACATCGCTAATACACATCGGTATACAGAGCACATCAAAGGTGACACAGAAAATCACAGTTGGTAATGATATATGAACAGCAGAACAAATACAATTAAATGCACTACAAATTGCACAATAGGGAATATCAATTAAAACAATAAAAAAAAAAAAAATCAAATAAACAAAAAAAAAAGGAAAAACCATTTCTACACTAACAGCGAAATAAAACTCCCGTTACTATAAAGAAAAAAGGATGCTAGGAACACCAGGCCCAAATCTATATTCAAACCAGGGACTCCAGACCACCAAAAATCGCTGATGTGAATCTAATAAGATGCTAGTCATCTTCTCCTGTGACATAATCCAGTCTACTTTAACTTTTACAGGATCAAATGGGATGCACCTCTGTTTCCAAGCATGAGCTAGGGTCTTTTTGGCCGCAGTCATAATAAAGGTAAACAAACAGAATTGGGCATGGTTCAAACCCTCCGGCTTAACCCCTAATAACGCTAAGGCAGGATCCCTGGGTAAGGAAATATCAAAAATAGAATAGACCATATTAAACACTTTGATCCAGAACCTACGTGCCATAGGACATGACCACCAAGTATGATACATCGTACCTATTCCACCGCAACCCCTGAAGCAACCAGGGTCAGCTGAAGGGGAAAATTTGGCTATACGGGCTGGGACAAGATACCAGCGAAACAACACTTTATAATTGGACTCCTGCAAAGACACATTATTAGATGATTTCCTAGCCGTAATCCATGCTCGGTCCCATTGTACAGGATCTAGGTCACGTGAAAGGTCTTTATGCCAAGCCGTCATATACGGTAACACCAAGGGCTGCGGGGAATCAAAAAAGATGTCATAAATATACGAAACCGCCTTACGTAATCTAGGGGAACGTAGGCACCAGGTTTCAAAAGCGGTTGATGGAACATCCGTAGGCTCAACTCTAGACCATTGAGAACGAACAAAGTGGAGAATTTGTTGCAACCGAAACCTTTCACCCAAGGGGATAGAATATTTTTCTATCAGTTGTTGTAGGGAAAGAGGACCGGAAGGCGAACACAACTGACCCACCGTAAATATATTACGATCGGTCCACCACACAAATTGAGCAGTCTGGAGTCCCGGGTGGAATAGTGGATTCCCAAAAATAGGAGTGGCACGTCTGAAGGGAGAACATAAACGCAGTTTCTGCCGGTAAGTATCCCATAGTTTCAAAGTGTGCTGAAAACACCTACTAAATATCTTGGGTCTGTTCCCCGGGGGACACCAAATTAAAGCAGTGGGTGAATATGGATGTGTAAAGGCGGCCTCAATAGAGACCCAGTGTGGACTATCGGCAGTAGAATGGAAAGTTAAAATCTGAGCCAAGTGGGCCGCACTATAGTAGAAAGAGAGCTTAGGGAGCCCCAACCCCCCCCTATTCTTAGGTTGATACAAGGTTAGTTTACCAATTCTAGGGGATTTCCCAGCCCAAACGAACCTAACAATAGACGACTCAAATCTAACTAAACTGCCAACAGGAATCGGAATAGGTAGCGTCCTAAATAAGTATAATAGCTTAGGGAGGAGGGTCATTTTAACAGAATTAACACGACCTACCCATGATATAGTATGAGAGCCCCATTTTTTCAAAAGGGCCTCCAATGCCTTAAACATCGGCGGATAATTATGCTTGTAAAGATCGTCAAAAGATCTGGTCAATTTAATCCCTAAAAGGGAAATATAGTGAGGTTGCCATGCGAACTCAAAATTAAGCTGAAGCAATTTTCCAACCTCATGAGGAAGATTGATATTAAGGGCCTCCGTTTTCTGATGATTCATCAGTAGTCCTGAAATGGAACCAAATATATCTAAAAGCTTATATAAATTGGGAAGCGAAGTCATTGGTTTGGAAATAATAAGGGTTAGATCGTCCGCGAATAAACTAATTTTATGATGTTCCGCCCCTACCGTAATGCCCGTGATGTCGGGATTAGAATGAAGCGCAATTGCTAAAGGCTCTATTGCCAAATTAAAAAGGGTAGGAGACAAGGGGCAACCCTGACGAGTCCCCCTACAAATCTGAAAAGGTTTAGATGTAAAGCCTAAGATATTGACCAGAGCGGACGGAAAATTATATAGCGCCCGAACCCATGTGAGTAATTTAGATCCAAACCCCCATTTACCAAGAACATAATATAGGTAGTCCCAGGATAGCGAATAGAAGGCCTTACGAATATCAAGCTTGAGGATCATAGATTTAACATCGGACACTTGGGCGCGCTGGATCAAAAGTATCAAACGCCTAGTTGCATCAGAGGCCTGGCGCCCAGGAACAAACCCTACCTGGTCCTTATTGATAATGTCGGGGAGAAAGGTGTTAATACGCGTAGCTATGATTTTACCTAAAATTTTAATATCAGTGTTCAAAACCGAAATAGGCCTATAATTTTTACAATCAAAGAGATCCGAATCAGGTTTAGGAATGGCAGAAATTTTCGCTTGCAATGATTCTGGGTGAAGACAACTGCCGTCCCGTAAACCATTAAGCATATGGGTCAAGTAGGGGGTCAGTTCCTTAGAGGATTTTTTGTAATAGAGATTCGTAAGGCCATCGAGACCAGGAGCAGTATTAGATTTCAGTAGTTTAATGGCCGCAGAGACCTCCTCCGTTGTTATAACATCATCAACATAAAGGGCCTGATCTGGGGTAAGTTTAGGTAGAGTAAGGTCCCTAAAAAAGCTGTCAAATCGTTTATCCGAAGCAACAGGGGGTTTGGCATATAATTTCTGATAAAAAGACGCAAACGTGTCTGACATATTTAAAGGGTTCCCAGTCAAAGAGCCTTGGGAGGTACGGATTCTATGGATGGAAATAGGTTTATCCCTCTCATTGAGCTTACGAGCTAGCATCCTACCTGGTTTGTCAAGAGAACTGAATAGTTTATGTCTGGCCCAACGTAAGGTCTTCTCAGCATTGGTAGTTAAAAGCAAATCCAGATCTCTTTGGGTACGTTGAAGCTGAGAAAGATGGGACTCCGTAGGGGAACTAATATAAATTTCAGATAATCTGTCTAATTCCTTAACCAAAATGTCAATGGCCTTCTGCCTAGTTCTTTTTCGCTGGGACCCAATCTGAATAAAGATCCCCCTCAGAACAGGTTTATGAGCTTCCCACAATAAAGTCTGGGAAGAGACCGAGGGTAGATTTTCCTTGAAATAATTATCGAGATCCCCTTTAATCTTATGCACAATATCAGGATAGCTTAAAAGCGAATCATTAAGTCTCCAGAATCGAGACGGTGGACTCGTAGAAAGGTAGGATAGGGTGGCCAGAACCGGACAGTGGTCTGACCAACAGTTATTGAGTATTTTAGAGGCTCGGAGCGAAACTACTAAGGCAGATGTGAGAAATATATGGTCGATTCTGGTAGAGACCTTATGAGGGGCCGAATAGTGAGAGAATTGGCGGGTATCAGGATTCAGTTCTCTCCAGGCATCTACCAAACTATGGGAGCTCAATAAACGTTTAAACCGATGGGCATCTTTATTGGGGCCCTCAACCCCCTGTTTCGCCGGAACTGATAACCGATCTAATCGCTGGTTCCAAACCATATTCGAATCCCCACAAATAACCATTTGGCCCACCTGGTTGTGCTTACAGAGATCAAACAGTGCTAACATAAAATCTAACTGGCGGACATTAGGAGCATAATAGGACACAATTGTCAAAGGGTAATCGCCAATAAGCGTATTAGCTATAATGTATCTTCCTTCCGGGTCAGAAACCACCCTATCAACATGAAAACATATAGCTACCTCCTTAGTTTTATTCGGGCTGGTAGACAATAAAACCTTAGGATATCTTTTATGAAAGTATTTAGGATGTGAAGCATGAGAGAAATGAGTCTCTTGTAGACATACGACATCAGCACGGAGAGTAGAGTATTGAGCAAAAGCTTTAGTCCTCTTAACCGGGGAATTAAAGCCCTGCACATTATGACTTAGTATTTTAAGGGACATCATGGTTGTAAGGGAGAGGGAGCTGCTGTATTACCCAAATCAAGCGGTGATAAACATAGACAAGCCACACAGGGCATAGGGAAAAAACTATCATCCTAGCATATAGAACAGCCACACAAGTAAATTGCAGTGTAGAAATCATAAGAAAAAGGAAAAAAAAAATGAAAAAAAATGAGAAAGAAAACATCAAAAGCATAAAAATCGAAAACATTATGGAACATTGCAATCCGTAGCTCATAGAAGTATACAAGGAAACCAAAGGAACCTCCTCGGAACCAGTCTCGAGGGGGGCCATAAGGGACCTGTACTTTCTAGGGGGGAAACATGGAACAACCAGCACTATCGAAATGTCATAACCACGCATCAAACCTAGCAAGCTTCGATAAACAAACAGAATAAAAAATCACAAAAGCATAAATATACATTTGGCTAACCCCGAAACAAAAGAAAACATAGAACCTGAAGGCCAGCTGGTGAGCATATAGGTGTAGATACAAAACCGTCCCGATTCAAAAAGAGTCAGCCTTGATCACCCATTCCAAATATTCTAGTCCAGCTATGACAATCCAGAGACCAAGCCGAAACTGGCAAACTTTACGACGAGGATCTCGAGCCATGACCAGATAGGGAAGAGGCCGAAGACTTCTGCGAAAGTGACCAAACTTTTTCCCAAGTCGGAGATATCTTGCGGGAAGGGTTGGAGGAGTTAGGAATATCCTTCAAGGAAGCATCCGCAAATCCCAACTGCACAAAGAGATCTCGACCTTCCTCCAGGGAGACAACAGAGTGTTGTCTATTATTATGGGTAAAGAGCAGGCGAAACGGAAACAGCCAACGGTATAGAATTTTACGTTGCTGTAAAATAGCCGTGAGGGGGCCCAAATTCCTTCTCCGTTGTAAAGTAGTCGGTGACAAATCCGCATAGACCTGATAAGGATAAGTTTGGAAAAGCAGCTTACCCTTGGCTCTAGCCGCAGCAAGAATGGCTACCTGGGTTTGATGGTAGTGAAATCGGAGGATAACATCTCGAGGGGGGTCATCAGGTCTACGTGGTCTCAGCGCCCGGTGGACTCTGTCCATCTCAAGCCTCTTGACAGGTAAATCGGGAGCCAGGGTCGATAATAATTCAAGTATCGCCACCCTCAGGTCAGAAATACTTTCTGGAAGGCCACGGATCCGAATATTGTTTCGCCTAGATCTGTTGTCGGAATCTTCACTCCGATCCTGTACATCCTTTAATTGGGATTGCAGGGTAACAATATCCTGTTCGTGAGAATCCAGGACCGTAATGCAGTCATCCATTTTTGATTCGGTCTCAGCAATCCGTTGGCCCAGGTCTGCAACTTGTTTCGACAGGTCTGTAGAGATCCGCGCAGCCGTTAGCTCCAACTCACTTTGAAGGAGAAGTTTAAATTTTCCCAAGAGAACCTCGTCAGAGGAGTGAGTCTGGTGGATCTGGGTCAGTTGTTCCGAAGATTGGCTGTCAAAGATGCTCGGCTGAGAATCCATTATGGCAGGAGAAAGTGATGACGCACCTCTTTTAGACTTGGCAAGGAGCTCAGCAACGGACCGCGTCTGTTTAGGAGTACTTGTATTGCGTGCACTCCGTGTCCTGCGAGTCCGCTGACTCGCCATAGAAGTGGGCAACAGCCAAAGGTAGGTAGGGAAACCAATTTCAGGGTCCCCCAGCCAGGAATGAAGCCACCGCAAGCCAGGAAGCAGCTGGTCGGTGCGGAGCAGTCCTAGGATGCGGCCATCTTAGACTGCGCGCGCATGCGCCCCCCCTCAATAAATGTTTTTAACATTGATGCTAGGCCCAGAAAATTTCATCTATGTGACCAGTCATTTATCTTCTGCTGTCTGGCTTTGCTCATTTCCAGAATATAAAGCATATTTTACACCATTAATCTCTATCCTCCATATGTAGTAAAAGGCACAAATTCGCAATAAGATGAAATTTGCATTTTGCATTGAGAAAAGCATTGGGGATTATGCAATAGATGGCACTAAGTTTGCACATGGGCAGTAACCCATAGCAACCACTAAGATATTTGCTTTTAAACCAGTAAATCCTACCTGCTGATTGGTTGCTGTGGGTTACTGCTCCTGTGCAAACGTAGCGCCTTTTATTACATAACCCCCAATGTGTTTCTCAATGCACATAGCATAGGTGAGAGAAAGCTGAAATTTGCATTATCTTCAAAGCACAAATATTCAATCTTTTTCTCAAGCAGTATTAATCCTCACTTACACCAAATCTCCATAAGTCAATATTTTTATTTGTACTAGCAACACCTGAAAATACGACTGTGTATTATCCACTAATAAAAATACTTTCAATGGTTTTTGATCATGTTTTGACTTTATTGGTGTATATTTCTGATATACAAAATTAGACATTGTCATTATATATCAGTAAAACATAGATTTTAATATAAATACTTATAAATATGTTCTTGTTGTACCTATTGTATGCAGAAAAGTACAGATCTTAGCTACAGTTAACAGATTATTGGGTATAAAAGAGGGAAAGCTACAAGACTGCAACTTTTATTTTAAGAAAAAAATGCTGGTAAAAATAATTGATTCTTTCTCATACACTTTTGCTTACAAAGGCAATTAGTAACCAGCACAAATACTTAATCTGCAATAATGTAACAATCTATTCTGCTAAATTAGAAACATCAGCAGTTAATTGGGAGAGGACTACAGTCCTACTCCAATAGGAAGAACAGAATACAAGAAGAAAAGGAACCCTTAGTACAATTTGAAATGTCCGGCAATATATTTATAACCTTACAAACACATGCACACCAGTCTTTATTTCATTTTCACTGATTGTGTGTGTGACTTGACAGAAGCATCTCAGAATGCCGGAAGCTACTTATATGAAATGCGTTGGGCATCACTGTATTACTGTTTGATGAGTTAACCATTTCTATTCTGTAAGTGCAATTTTATTTGTTGAAAAAATAGTTTCAGGCATACTACACCAGGGAGCACACCCTTCTTTTTGATTTATTTTGTACCTACAGTTTGGTTTGACCAACCCTTGAAGTGGCAGCACCTACTGGTTTATAGCAGCTACGATTGATATTGGGACATTTTTCTCTACTGGACATCGCTCTATTGAAACTTTGATATGTGATAAGGAGTCGCTGTTTGATTGTAAATCCAGTTACTCCAAACTGTTCTTGAACTACCTGGAAATGCTCCGCTTTGCATTGTTACTCTGAGCTTTGCCAGGAACAGTGCTGTACAGAAAGCTGTGCCTTTAAAATCATACATTATATGAACTAAATGATTTCATCACTACATGTTGAATGCTTATTAACTGTTTGGAGTACTCCATTAACTACAGTTTTTGTATAATTGGAACTGGAACCAGATAGAAGACTCAAACATGCTGGTATTGATGAATACATTTGAATCTAAAAAACTCCACCAATAAAACTGTTAAAAAAATTGAATGGAGTGAATTCTAATTCTACTCATCATTTTCAGTGGGTCTAAATAATTGAAAAACGAAAAACTCAAATTAAAAAAAAATCACATACATTTTGCTAGTACTACTCCTATTGACTTCTACATGAACTTGCAAGCTTTAAGATGGCAGAATTTTACATTAGAGTTTTTTTTTTATGTTTTCCACGTAAAGGAAAACTATACCCCCAAACTGAACACTTAAGCAACAGATAGTTCATATCATATTAAGTGGCATAATAAAGAATCTTACCAAACTGGAATATATATTTAAGTAAATATTGCCCTTTGACATCTCTTGCCTTGAGCCACCATTTTGTGATGGTCTCTGTGCTGCCTCAGAGATCACCTGACCAGAAATACTTCAACTCTAACTGTAACAGGAAGAAGTGTGGAAGTAAAAGACAAAACTCTGTCTGTTAATTGGCTCATGTGACCTAACATGTATGGTTTGTTGGTATGTTTGTGAGTACAGTGAATCCTACGATCCCAGGGGGTGGCCCTTATTTTTTAAAATGGCAATTTTCTATGTATGATTACCCAATGGCCCATACTACTAGAAAAGTATATTATTATGAAAATGGTTTATTTACATGAAGAATGATTTTACATATGAGCTGTTTTATGCAATATCTTTTCATAGAGACCTACATTGTTTGGGGGGGTATAGTTTTCCTTTAATAAATATAGAAGATTCGCTCTATAGCTAAAATGTGTGCACATGCAGCAAACTATGTGCCAGGAGGGGGTGGGGCACTGGACCCATCCAAACTTTTTTATGCGGGGGGAAGCTGTGGCGGTTTTTATGCCGCTGGACTGTAGTTGTGAGGGGAAAAGTGCAAAGTAAACACAACTCTCTCCTACAATAAAGGGAAAAGAGTTGTGCCTTTCTTAGTATATAGCTATACTTAAACCATAGCCAGGGGGCACATGGTAAACAAGGCCATTCCCCCCACACAAATTTTCACTTTAATAAATGGGCTTTAAATTCAATGAGAGGCATAGATTGTTGTTAGTATGCACTATGATGTGACTCCTGCTAGAAGCCTGAAAAGCTTGAATTTAAAACTTTGGCATTTAAAAGGTTGATCATGTAGATGTCAATTGGAGCTGTCAAAGTCAAAATATAAACTATTTATTCTTTATTCAATAGGAGTTTTTTGTTAAAAAAAAATTATTTTGTAAACTCACTAAAAATGATGAGTAAAACACAAATTCTAGCGATTCAAGTTTTTACCACAATTTTATTCCGATTTTTTAATAAAAAAGGTACCTCTCAAATTACACAAATCTGAATAGGCCTCTAAATGTGTTAATACTAACAATACTATTTTAATGAGCATCAAAAAGGAGGGTATGGGCCGCTTATAAATATGGGGACCTTTACATTTTGCTGTGTGTTTTCTAATGAAATTTACCTCTTCCCATTTATGTTATGGTGTATTTTTCATAATAGACATGACATTAATACATGAAATAGTTTCCATCCAGGGAGAAAATAGTGCAGGCAGGAGCTTGAGTAGGCAAGATGCTTTCCATAAGTTCAATGTTGATTAAAAGTGTGGAATGTCAACAGCCATTGCCAGTGATTTTCATGACAAAACATCCTTAGAACTTTGTTTCATTTGCCACCTATGAAACAAATACATCAGAATGAATATGTTTAAGAACCTGAATAAAAATGCTTACACATAAGCATTTTTATAAGCTACTTACTACATGATATGCTGTGCACAAAGATAACATATTTATACAAGTAAGGGATACATTATCCAGAAAGCTCCAAATTACAGGAAGGCTGTGGACTACATTTTAATCAAATAATTACATTTTTAAAAATGATTTCCTTTTCTCTGTAATAAAACAGTGACTTCTGCTTACCCAACTAAGGTGCAATTAATCCTTATTGGAGGCCAAACAATTCTCCTGGGTTTATTTATATATACCCCAAATCCTCAGCATTCTGGAAAATAGGTCCCATGCCTGTATTCGCCAGTGCTGGGTCTAACTTACGCTGTGGCATTGACCAGCTGCTATAAAAAATATGTAAGCCAACATATGTAACCTCACATGCCACGTCAAGGCCCCTCATTGTACTTGAGTCCTACACTATCCATTAGCATTCTAAGTATGTCTTGCATTTAAAATCAAGTCCCCCAGCAACCAATGTGACAGAGTAAAAAGACCAACAGTGCACTTACCCTTAACTCAGAAGCTCTAGTGAGAAAGTGAGCTTTTGAGCCCCAGCCGATTAACATACACCTGTATATCATTCCCTGTTGGCTGGGGGACTTGATTGAGCTTATTTATTTTGGCCAAAGTGTTTGGTACTAACACTTCATTCTTTTGTAATAATTATTTTTAAAGGCAAACTATGTGCTGTCAATTTTTCTCTTTCTCTTATACCTGTATTGTTTAAAATTAATTATGGTGATTAAATAGCACAGTTTCCCTTGCCAGTTTTGCCACAAAGATGGGGGAATCTTCATTTTCATCTAAATGGCTCATTTAAAGAAATATTTTAATACTTGATATATTACTTTACTTAATTATACCAAATATTACTTTACCTAATAATGATTGCATAATGAAGACTAAAACTATATGGACAGTATATATTTATACTATTATACTATTACTTACACATCAAAGAAATTAATGTATGAATCTTTTGAAAGCATCCAAGAAGAAAACTGATTTTCCTGCCAGACTGTACTATTCTCCAAATGTTTTACTTGCCTAATGTTGCATAAAATATAAAGCCTGCTATTTAGTTAGTTTAATATCAAATCATATTCAGTACGGATAATTTCCTAATGATTTTCTCCCTTAAGGTCCTCAAATTAATCTTCATTAAAATGGTCAATAAGTGCACAGAAATCTCGGTAGCAAAATTATTAACTCACTGGTCGTTCCCTCAGTGTTCCATTTGATGCGTCTGTTGTATATAAAATATTTTCTGATTCCTAGAAAAAGAATTACAGCTATGAAAATATAGCCAAAGGCTCACACACTAGTTGCTTTTATCATCTTTAGTGCAACAGTATTTAAAAAAACGTGCGAACATTTTGTATTTTACATTTGTATTCTAGATTATTGTGTTCTAGATTATTATGTTCCCTTATTGCACTGGAGTTGGGTATTAAGATGAATCCTGCAGCATGAGAAGTGCCAGCTGTGGGGCAGAATGATGCAGTTATTAATGTTTTATGTGCCTCAAGTTGCAGCTATTAGTTGAGAGTTGAGCATGCACATTATCCCGTAAAGATAAGTCAGAATGCAAAATTATTATGGTATCTCACATATACTGTAGTGAGAACACAAACATTTTCAGTCCGCATGGTTCTTTTATTCAAGCTTTGGGAATAAGTGCTAGAAAGTAAGTGGAGTAATTGGGCAGTGTTTCACTGATGGTTAATGAGGTCTCATACATCTGCCCTTTCTGAATGCATCATGCACAAAAAATGTTTTTATTCTTTCAGACCAACTGATGATCATAGTAATGGATATTATTATATTTCTGGAATATATATTCTTTACCTTTGAGGTGCCATTTTTCAGTGCTACTTTTAGTCCTTTCTTTTCCAGTACATGTAAAACGGCATCATGGACAGTAAGAAAAAACATTGATGTTTTTACATCGTCATCAAAAAAATTACATCTTTTTAACTTTTCCAAAACTCCACCTGAAGGGGCACAAAATTATGGAATGAATGAATATATTTATTTTAATTATCTTTAATTTTGTCATTTATTGGAAAGGAAGGAACCATGTATTTCCCCTTCAATGGTTTTAGGGTTTGGGGTTTAGAGGTTTAAGGGGTCTAAGTCATGGATCTGCCCAGTGTGGATGTTAGGGCTATGGGATGCAGGACAAAGCTGATATTTTATGCCAAGGTCTATCTGTCGCTGCTCCGTGCCCTTATGCATCTACACATATGCTTAATCAGTCACTAATAGCAAATGTTACCTATATAAAAATATGATAGGCACTGCAAATAGGGAAGGCAATTCTAAACATGCAATAAGACCCTTGTCATTTCACAATAAACAAATAATTTGGGAATTAGAACTGCACTTGTGGTGAACCGCTGAAACATGTTGCGTGGATTGGCAAAATACATTTTATTGCAGAGGCAGTAAGCTTGTAAGTCTTAAACTGTTTACTAATAAACATCTTGATGAAAGAATTCTGAACATAAAAGACCATAAAAGACTATAGAAGCAATAAAAATAATGGTAAACTTAGACCTGAATCACTTTATAAATGATTACTGTGGGGACTAAAAATATCATGGTTTTACAATAAATCAATATTATCTGCATTTAGTCTTTGACCCTAACCATAAATGTCAGTTTTTATATGATTGTACAAAACATATGTGTAACGGTCGGCACCCAACACCAGAACAAATGCCAAGCACCCTGGTCTCGGCTCGTACTTCACCTGTAGTGTGACCGCCTTTGGCCTCGGGAGGAGCCCTCAGCTACTTGGATGCCACCAGGACTTAAACGAGAGGTGCAATGCTAGAGGTTCTGGAAAGGCAGAGGGGCACACCTGTAATAAAGTCTTTTGGGCAGAAGGTCAAGGTACAAGGCGTTAGGCACTAGAGTAGTCAGATCAGGCCGGGTCGGGGCAGGCAGAGAATAATCGTAGTCAGGCAGGCAAGGGTCAAACCAGATAGTCAATCAGAGGGTTAAGCAGAATTGAAGTCAGTAATCAGGCAAGGGGTCAGGATACAGAATGTTGAATTGTCGAAAGCCAGGCAGGGGTCAAAACAGGTAATCAGAATCAGGTTCAAACAGAATAGCAACAGCTAACAGCACCAGGAAACAAATTCTATCACGGGCAAGGTCCCTTGCCTTTAATAAGCCTTTTATACTTTTCAAATTTGGCACCATTGTGCGCTGGCGTCATCACGCCAGCGCACCTGCGCCTTTAATTAACGAGGTGGCGCGTGTGCGCTTAGGGATCTAAGATGGCGCCAGTCCCCGCCGCACCACTGGACCACCAGGGTAAGTTGGATTTACTACAATATGATACAGCCGAAGGGCTTGGTGATGCTGTTGAATGTGTTCTTCAAGGAACAGGTGGACTGCAGATTCCAAAATGTTAAGTATCTTTCAGGAAGGCATGCAACCCCTTGGGGAACAATATAAAATAGATGAAATGATGTGCCTTGTGGGATCTCATGTTAGAGACCCTGGTTCAATTCCCTGTGGCAACACCTTGTGACAGTGGGCAAGTTTCTAAATTGCCTGGTGTCAATAATGGCTGCTTGCTCTAAAAGTACTTTGAGTCCCACAAATAAAAAGCACTATATAAATGATTCCTTTCCCTTTATTGTCTCTCCCAGGTGTGCTTTCATAGACTTGCATAGTAGTGTAAAATAGTATGCTTTAGAAAGTTCCCCTGGTCAGTGATTTTTCTGGAACACTGAATAGAACACTGAACAGAACACTGGCCTGGGGAAAAAAACTTTGTGATTTACATTAGAGTTCACTGGGGGTTCATAACATTTTTAGGAACCTCCCAGTGAATTTGGGTTCCTTCTCCCTTAAGATGGCAGCTAACACTGTCACCATAAATAAGAAATAAACTTACAGTCAGCACCAGCAATGTATATATCTATATCAATCTTCAGGAAATCTTTTAGAGTCTGAAAAGCAGAATATTGATGTTTTGTAAACAATTTAATGCATATTTAAATACATATTTAAGCAAAGAGTATGTTTAATTCACCAAAGACTACTATTTACATATGTCTTTGTTATGACTATGAAGATTTTCATTCATCCAGGTCATAGTATATCTAGTATAGGTCAATCTAAAAACAACTGGACTTGCTGAGTAATCAATGAAGACGTTTCACTACTCATCCGAGCAGCTTCTTCAGTTCAACTGACTGGTGTGGGAAATTCTCGTCATATAAACTCTTACACTAATCCATTTATAATGGCACATTGTAACTCTTCAAAGAGGTGACATCTGAAGAAATTCACAGAGGTGTTGATTCTGTGTAGTTGTGATAGGATTATCCAGTGTCATGCAACTCCTAGATACAGGTGTTACTTGTGAGAGTTGCATGAATGCAGATGTCACCTCTTTCAGGAGTTACAATGTGCCATTGTAAATGGATTAGTGGAAGAGTTTATATGCCGAAAATTTCCCACACCAGTCAGTTGAACTGAAGAAGATGCTCGGATGAGTAGTGAAACGTCTTCATTGATTACTCAGCAAGTCCAGTTGTTTTTAGATTGACCTATACTAGATATGTCTTTGTTAATTAAATTAAAATGTAGTTTTCATTGCTTGTACATCTATGGGATCTCTTGTCCAAAAACTCAATCCAGGATGCTCCAAATTACAAAAAGGCCATCTCCCATACAATCCATTTTTAATAAATATTTTTTTTTCTTTATAATAACAATTCCGCTGTTCCATGTACTTATTGGTAACTATGCTGCATTCTATACGTGGAAATCTAAGCACAGAGATGCACATCAGCAGTTTTAAAATGTCTGTTTCATTGTGATATTTGAAGAAATTTTCCAATGGTTTGCTTTGATACTATTTACTGTTATAAATAGCAATGCTACTATATCCCTGCCACTTTTATACTTGTACAAATCAAACAGCAACCTCATCCCATATGGAGGATGTTATAGAACTGACAAAGGTATGTCAAATGCCTGTTGTATGATTTCCATCAACTTCATAAGGCTCACACAATGGATCTTACAGACTAAAGTTGCTGTATTAATATCCAACATGTTTTAATAAAGAAGAAGCTTATTTACAGAACAACATACAACTTACTCCTTTTAGAGTCTTCATTCCAGACAAATCAATAAATGATACTGCTCCAAAATCAAGAATTAGACTGTGGATGTTAACTTTGGGAACTGCAATGTTCATTGGAAGATCTGCATTCCAGTCTATATCTGCAGGCAAATCTGAAGTATTAGTAGGCTGGTCCAGCTCTTCCACCATATTATTATCAAGTTCCTCATCCTCAATGTCTTTGCAATCAGGAGATACAGTGACCAAACCGTTCTGCAAAAAAAAAGAAAATCAAATGACTGGTGGCCTGTGTTAAAGGGGTGGTTCACCTTTATGTTAACTTTTAGTATAGTTATAGTATATGTAGTTATAGAATGGTCTTCTATTGATCTTAATTATTTATAGTTTTTTAATTGTTTGCCTTTTTCGTCTGACCCTTTTCAGCTTTCATATTGGGGTCACTGACCCCATCTAAAACAAATGCTCTATAACACTACAAATGTATTGTTATTGCTACGTTTTAATACTCCTATTTCTATGCAGGCCCTCTCCTATTCATATTCCAGTCTCTTATTCAAATCAATGCATGGTTGTTAGGGTTGTTTAAATAGCAATCTTGAGAGCTGTTGAATAAAAAGCTAAATAACTTAAAAACCACAAATAATAAAAATGAAACCCAGTTGCATTGTCTCAGAATATCACTCTCCACCTCACACTAAAATTGAACAACCCCTTTAAATTAACATTGTTTAATTCTGAACTTACTTAGGTGTTGAGCTTGTGAAAAAGACTTTAAACAGCCCCAAGAATTATATACCTTTCTCTTTATATTCAGTCTCATGCTGTTTCTAAATCACTAGCAAAGAGGTTTCAACTGTGCAAGCTTGTGCCTCCTGATCCAATGGAAATCATTCAGGCTTGAGCAACAGGCTTGGAGCTTTTTTATATTATACAAAAAGGACCTGGGCATTGGTTTTCATCATAGGGCTTAGTCCTCCCCCGCCATTAGCTTTCAGAGGGGAGAGATAACCTAGACCCCAGCATTGGTTCCATTTGATTAATCCTCCCCCGCTTGCGGCTTTTAAGAGAGAAAACCAATGCCCAGGTCGGGAGACCTTATTTTTCAGGTAATGCTCTTATGCCGGGAGGCTTTAGCATTTGAAATTATGACCAGAGGTAAATAGTTAGGGACCGCCATATGGGTTTTACCTTGATGTGGTATGGTGGCTTATCAATTTTATGATCATAATTTTGTAACTAAAAAAACCCCTGTCTTTGTAAATACATGCATCTGCATAGATTACTGATATGACAGGGGACAAAGGAATGTGCATTGATCATTTTTTCTTTTTTTCTATGTCTGTAGTTAATTTGGCCAGATCAGTAGCACTTCCAATGTATTTTAGTACATTTTTATTAAGCCATGGAGTGCTCTCACAATTTTTCCTTTTTGTATTTTCTATTGTAGCAGATTTATTCTGTTTGGAAGTTCAGCAGCTATGCTGCAGGCCAGGCTTCCATGTGGTTGTAGCACCCCCACACCTGTCTCTTTAAATGGTGGAACAATTCCTTTGGAAATGGGTGTTGGTCTGGGCAGTTTCTCTCTTCTAAAAGCCGCAAGCGGGGGAGGATTAATCTCATGGAACCAATGCTGGGGTCTAGGTTATCTCTCCCCTCTGAAAGCTAATGGCGGGGGAGGACTAAGCCCTATGATGAAAACCAATGCCCAGGTCGGGAGACCTTATTTTTCAGGTAATGCTCTTATGCCGGGAGGCTTTAGCATTTGAAATTATGACCAGAGGTAAATAGTTAGGGACCGCCATATGGGTTTTACCTTGATGTGGTATGGTGGCTTATCAATTTTATGATCATAATTTTGTAACTAAAAAAACCCGTCTTTGTAAATACATGCATCTGCATAGATTACTGATATGACAGGGGACAAAGGAATGTGCATTGATCAATTTTTCTTTTTTTCTATGTCAGCTTTTTTATATTGTTTGTTCCTTGACTAAACAGAGATAGTTTATTCTGGATACGGTGTAAATATAAACTAGTTAAACATACTCTGTGTTCCAGTTCATATAGTATGACGATGTATTCTGCTACTTGTTAAACAGTATATTGCATCTTGAAAATTACTTACTGGTGTCACTTGCAACTCTCCTTTCTTTAGTAATTTCTTGATTTTTCTTAAAGCCTTATTGCGTTTACGCAGTACCCACGATGGGTTAAAGCCAGTCTGCAAAATGGTATATAATAAAAATTAAAACTTCTCTTTGAACAAAATTGCCACCTGCTACAAGTGTATACAAATTAAAGAATGAAAAAAAAACCACTTACTGCAGCAACGATTTTATCTCTAAAGAAATCTGCATTAGCAAAAAAGAGAGGAGCTGGAGATCTGACAATTTTTACCCCATCTGGATCATAAATCTGTAAGCAAATAGTATGCATAAAATGATTGTATGTATCTGCTGAGGGAGTTTGTATACAAATATATTAATAAGGAGACATAGGAGGGAACATTTGGGAGAATGTAGAGTTAAACTTTGACACAGGAATGATAAAGTGCTTTTCCAGGCAGACACAAAATGCATTTCTACTTACATCACTGTAATCTTTTTTTGTTCTGTAAATGTCTGTTCTACCAATATTGGCAATCACTGCAAATTTGGGGCTGTGAAAATAGAGGTAGTTGTTAAACATTTATTTGTAATAAAGCAACAATTTGATATACCATTTGTGCACCAGTGTCAAAGATATGGTAAAACACATATTCAGCAATGAACAATGATTGCTGGTATATATTGTTTTCCTAATAATGAAGTTCCTATAAATGAAGCACGAGAATTAAAATCATGGAATGACTGTTGCTGAGGAAGTTCATTTGTGCTATTGCATAATGACAAGAAAGCATGGTCCTCCATGTGATGCAAGCCACCCAATAGGGATAGGTCTGTTACTACAGAGTTCTGCTCATTACATCTGCTTGTTACACTTCCTGTAGGAGAATGGAAGGACAGCCCTTATTTCAGCCTGAACACTAAGTAGAGAATATCTCTCTGTATCTCTGATATAACCACATTTTTACAATTGGGACATAGGGATTTTAGAAAAATATTTGTGATTTATTATATGACCGATTAATTAATGTTCATTGAATAAGCTTCTTTAAACAGGTAGGAGAGAGTCTGACAACTCGAGGCAGAGAGTTCCAGAAAGCAGATGCCCAAGAGAAGTCTTGTAGATGAGAATGGTCTGAAGTGATAAAAGGAGAGGATATTGTGCGAAATCTCAGGTATTTTACTTACAATTGTACACGGAACACCACTGTTAGAAGTTCTATTCCAACACCAGCTGCCAGTCCAAGATCCAACCCAAGAAGAAGAGCTGCTATGAATGTTAAAATCCATACAAGCTGTGAAAAATATAATCTATAAATTAGTGAAGCATAAATTTTTTTGTTTTGTATATTCTTCCACAAAATATTAAATTGGTCAGAGATTAATCAGAGATTACAATCTTCAAGACGTACCAGTATTCATTTAATAAAAATAATATAAATTAATTGTATGCTAAACATAAAAGGAAACCTATTTTTCTTTATAAATAGTTAGAAAGCAGTGCACATCCATTGGCCATCTCCTTTTGGTAGATACTTTCTTTAGATGTTATGTCTGGAACACTAATTAAAAATGGTCAAGCTTTTCTAAGTAAACAAAACTGAGTATAATGTGGTACTGCAAGTGACAAAACTACACTATACTATACTAACTATACTGTATTGAAGATGCAAATGTAACTTTTCCTAGAAGAACAATTGGAGAAGTCCTATAGCTGTACCAACTATGTCATTAAAGGCACATATTTCCAAATAATATACTGTAAATGTATTAAAAAAACATAAAATTGATGAGCAGTTGTCACAGAAAGCGTTGTACTTACACAGTCAAACTTATCTCTCTTGTACAACATGGGAATTTCATTAAACTTCATTAGCATTCCTTTTAAATTGATGATAATTATGCCTGCCAGAACAGACTAAACCAGAGAAACAAAATGATTACTGTTTCCATTAACTTTTAACATTTTGCTTTCTATTTACGTATATTATTTATATATTCGAAGGACACATTAAAACAGAAAGAAAAAATATGTTATTATTTTTTTATTAAAATTGCTATTCATAAGAGAATAATTATTATTTTTACCTTTTGAATGGAATGGCATAATTTGGAATTAAAAGGGCAAATTAAAAGGGCAGTATAATAAAAAGGTATTTTATTTACACATAAAAGCAGAGTGTAATAATTAGGGTTGCCACCTTTGACCTAGGCAAAAACCTAGGTGGGGGATGGGCTGATAACATCAGAGGGTGGGGCAATGACAGCAGAGTGGATTGGTGATGTATCGGGTCATTCCTAGTAGGGGGTGTATATGACACTTGGGGGCAGGGTAGTGACATCAGAGGTAGGTATTGGCCAGATTTATTTATTCCACCCCCACACTTTATTTTTTTACAAATAATTATTTTGCTGCAATAGCAGCTTCAGGTGTTTCCAAGATCTAGGCACATTTTTCCAAGCATACGCTGGGTTGATCCAATTAGTCCAATTATTTGACATGACTGCTGAGGCACTCTTTATTATTAAAAAGGAAAAGTGAATTAGTTAACATTAGGGATGAGAAAACTTTTTCAGATTGTATAGTTTGCATCGAAATTCATGGTTTCTCAAGCAAAATTTCTTGCAAATCCATGCTATTAAAAAAATGTGGCCTGTTAGTTAGTTAGAAAAAACTAGTTAGTTAGAAAAAAAAGAGGAGATGACGTTATTATGTGCCCCCACATAAACATATTTGTCAGAAGCCCTCCCTGTGACAGGAGCCATCTTGTGTGGATTATGGAAGAAATTGGCAACATGGGCCATATTTTTCTATGAAGAACAGTTGTATCATAGTAAAAAGAACCTTTTCTAACAAGGTAGGACAATGTATATACTATTGCAGAGCTAAGAACATCTCAACTGCCATATAATTTTTATTTCCCAACAAATGTGGCAAAATGTAGCAGTTTCTTGAACTTTTCCACAGTTTCATCAAAATGAAATGCTGTTTGTTTGGTAATCACTAGTAACCACTAATAAATTACAATAAGTCATGGGAAATACTTCAATATCGATCTTTGTAAATAACTTTATAGTCATATCAGATAATATATATCAAACCTTATTTTTTCAACTTACTGTACAAGCCCAGTGATGCTAGTGTTCTAAAGCAGTGATGAGCTGTACCACCAATAAGGTTACCCATTAAAAATGCTGGATTATTTAAATGTTACTATTTATGTATACAAATACCTTAGGCAATGGCTCTAGAAGATATCCAACAGCTAATATAACTATCAGAACCATTGTTCCTGATATCATTCCAGCGACCTGTAAAAATAACCACAAAAGTGTCATCAGAAAATAACAGTTCATAAAACTGATATAGGTTTGGGCTAAAATTATTTTATCTAACACAAACATACCCATCAACATATAGTTTCTCTCTTCTTGTGATAAAACATTTCTTAAAGGTGTCACACCAAATGTTAATCAAGAAGTTTTTGCTGGTTTTGGCCATGTTACCAAACATCTGGGAACGTGTGACACTTTGGATGAACAGTTTAAAAAGACCACTATGCAATCCTATTGGATTACAGTTGGTTTTTTAAAACTGATTTTTTTATGTACTGGCTACAATGAGCTAAATTGCTAGAACATTGGAGGAATATGAAGGTGCATCTGCTTATATGGGCAACAAGACAAATATGGTCAAATGCAATATCTAGCTTGGCACATGAGTCTATTGGTTGGATAACTGTAAAGCCACCCAGTGTATGGCCACATTTAAGCTGTCCCTTGCTGACCAGTAGGTTTGATATTATGCATTCCCTGGTAAGGCATTGATTGGACAATGGTTCCAAAATTTTGGATAAATAACTGTGGTGCACTTCGACTCTCCAAACTGCTTTTATCTGGACGACCACATATTGACTAGTCTAAACTGACTAAATTCCATATAATGATTGGTGTATGCTTCAGGGTGGCCTTCATACAAGTACCCCTTTTTTTTAAAGCCTACTGAATCAGACTACTCATCTAATTGTGATTCTAAAACTGTAATCAGAGTTAAAATACAGGAAAGCTCTTTTATTTGTTTTTGCAGAAAGAAAGCAGAGGCTTTTGTACAGGTAGAAAGGAAAACATAGCACAAAATCTGATATAAATTTAAAAAAACACAAATAAATTATTCAACCCACCTCATAAAAGTATAAAATCCTTTCTGGGGATATATAGTTTTCCCAGGTTCAATAACCCACAGCAACCAATAAGACATTTGTTTTTTATCAGGTATATGTAACCTTATGATTGGTTGCTTTACGTGATTAGACCTGAAGCAACCTACACTATTTTTTTTAAATAATTAACATCTTATGCTGATAGTAATTCCTTTACAAGTAATCTGTAATATTATTGGTAATTGTAGCAGCACTCTGAGTGTTCTGCCAGAGGCAATAACTAAAAAATGAATTTGTTTCTTCCTGTAATAAAAATACCATCCTACCTGAGTTTTGCCTCCTGTGCTTTCTTGTACTGAAGACCTTGATAATGAGGTGCTTGCTGCAAATCCTCTGAATGAGCCACATACAATATTGCTTAGTCCAAATGCTATTAGCTCCTGTATAAAATAATGGGGAAAATGTGTATACCTTTATAATATTACATTTTTGTGGTTGATTTTACATTTTCATAAAATTATTGGCTAAAACGATTATGAAAAGAAACAGGACAGTTTTCCTTAAAATTAAGATTAACTACTAAGCATGCTGTAAACAGTTATATAAGGAGACAATTTAAAACTGGTTCCAATTTTACTTTTTTTCTTTTCATTTGCCTTTCTATCCTGTACATACTCCAGGCACATATGTCTATGTTTTTGACATGAGTTCATCCACTGGGGTTTATGTAGAAAACAACTGCAGTCATGATTATTTGTTACTGACCCTTATCTTGACTGATCTTGTAAATTTCTACCTGAAATTGACATTGGCTTCTACTACGACTATTCCTATGTTCACAATTTTGTCTTTACTTTTGGGTGAATTCAGCTGCTTCCAGATCCATATATTTGGTGGCCTTTGCTTGCCCTTGTATGTTCTCTTAAACTCCCAGTTATAAAACCAACAGCTCTGCTCAAAAAGGTGGAAATCCTTTAAGCATCCTTTGGGTTCAGGTTGCTTCATTGGACAGGTATCCATACAATATGTGTATATGTAATTGAAGTATTTATACATGCAGATTATAGAGACTGCAGGTTATCAAACCTGATTTTTTTCAGTGATATAAAAATAAAGTGAATAGCACCTAATGTCTTCCTTTTCAGCATACTCAGGCACTGAAATATTATAATATCTAATTTACAGTGAGGATGATGTATTAAAATAAAATATACAAAAAAAAAATTGACAATGTAAATCCCCAAGTGAGATGGCTCTTGAGCAATGTCCATGAGCTGCTGATCATAAATATCTTACCTGGTTACCATCTACATTATAGTTGTGTTTTAAGGCGTATACTTTGGCAACAGAGAATGCAATTGCAAACCCAACAATAGCAATAGAAAAAGCATTAGCTATTGTGGTTTGAAATACTTCTAAACTTGGGGCCAGCGGAGGTTGGTATCTGTGTAAAAATAATAATATGAGTGTCAGAATAAACAACTGTCAAAAGTTATGTACTTTAATGGTATGATACTAATATACTGTATGTCACACTTGTGGCCTAGAGCTGATCTAAATGGGGGATTCTCCATCTATAATTCTAATACAAAAAAGCATTGGGATGGTTCTTGTTTTAAATAAAGAATAACATATTAGAAGCAATACTAATATAACCGCAACATGTGCCTTTTGGAGAAGATAATGTTGATAGTTCTTACTAGGTAGAAACTTTTGTGACATCTCAAATTGGGACCTATAATCCAGAATAATTTGGATCTTCATATATTAAGGGGCACATTTACTAATCTCGAGTGAATGATTACAATAAAAAATACTTTCAAATTTCAAATGTTTTTTTGGCTACTTCGACCATCGAATTGGCTACTTCGACCTTCGACTACGACTTCAACTTTGAATCGAACGATTCAAACTAAAAACCGTTCGACTATTCGACCATTCGATCCTTAGTAAATGTGCCCCATAAGTCTACTAGAAAATCATGTAAACATTAAATAAACATTAAAATAGGATTGGTTTGCTTCCAATAAGGATTAACTATATCTTATCAAGGTACCGTTTTATTATTACAGTGAAAAAGGAAATCATTTTTAAAAATTTAGATTGTTTGGATAAAATGGAGTCTATGGGATGACCTTCCTGTAATTTGGAGCTTTCTGAATAAAGGGTTTCCGAATAACATAACCCATACCTGTATTGGATACATATACAGAACCCATGCACACTGCATTTACATAATATTTTTTAAAAGTGTTTGTTGATAACTGAAATCTTAATTACATGTATTTCAAAATTACATTGGCCAAAAAAGAAATGTTGTTGAAAACTCTTACCCTTTTTGTATTGTACCTACAGTAGTTACATGGAATCTGTCTTTAAATTTAAATCCATATGACAGACCAGCTGCAATGATTGTCTATAAAATAAAACAAATTGAGGTTTTTGATAACAGGACATCAAGGCCAAATGTAAACTGACCTACACAAAACACACATTCCTGGAAATAGTCTTCAAATTGAGGCAGCACTAGATTAAAGCTGTCTGGGTAGTATACTGTGCCTCTGTGATATGTTGATTGGTAAGAACGCTTAGTCTAAGGGAAGGATGTATCAATTGCTGTGTTCAATGAAAAAAACCCAACTGAGGGTAAGTGTATTTAAACAACTTTCACTATTTGTTATGCTACTTTGAGAAAGGCTCTGGTGGAGCCGAAACATCATTCCATAGCTCTTCAATAAATCATTTTTTATTTTTCTAAGACCTGCGAGTGCTGATCCCTCTTTTTGTTTTGTATAACTTATGTACTGGTCGCGCACCCAGGCATATTTATTCCTTTTTTCGTGAGTGCTGGCATCCTTCAGAATTTACATATATATATATATATATATATATATCAAACAAAATAGGCACAACCCCTTTTTTTCATTAAAAAAGTTGCACACAGACAAAAATCATATTGTTCCATTTATTTTCAACTAAAGTAAATATAGAACTTTTTTCATTGCTACTTATTATAGGGGTTGGAGGAATAGGGTGGGGTTGGTACAGAGCTGGTTACATTACATACAATTATCCACTTAGGAAAAAACTGTATTCTATACTGTAGTTTACATGTATTTGGGTGATTCGATCAATTAGTAGCCTGTGGAGGACAATGCAGTACTTACCAGTATTATTTCAATAGGAATTGGAACAGGCAGTTTTGACTTATATTTAGCATTGAGTTCTTTCGCAATGTACACAAGAATCATTACGATAATGCCTATAATAAGATCAGGAATATTGGTTGAGGTTATCTGAGAAAATATGCTCTCTAGAGACTGAAAAAGAGAGAAATAGTTAGAATACATTACACTCTTTTAATTTAAAAATATTTCATCTTAACAAATCCTGTGTGGTAGGCATATGTCATGTATCATACAAATAACATGCCTGTACTTCTTCATGAACTTTATGTTCAACATGCCATGTTTTAACAAAACATTTAAAATTAGTGTCAGCCATTCTTTCAAATTATGTTTGTTAAAGTGAATTTTAAGTCATATATGTGCTGCTGCCTAACCATAATACCTCTATCTGTAAATTGGCCAATGAATTATCCTTCTTGATATTGACTTTAATTGTTGTTCCCACCAAATATGCTACAATAAGCATATAAAGCATAAGGTAAATTCCTCTATTATAAACAAAATATTAGGCTGCTGGGCCAGTATTTTTTATACACCACCCTAACATTGCTGAAATAAGGACAAGGAAAGGCAAATCCAATACATTGAATAAATAAATAGAATTTAGAATGTCTGGGTAGGTGAGGTAAGTATGTGGTTTGGTGTTAATTTTTTCCAGGGGCCAGTGCATTTTTCTTTTAAAAGAGCAACGGCCTGGGGGAAAAAACTTGATTTAACTGTGATGTACCAGAATTTTCAGCAGATCTTTCTGCTCCATTTTGAAATGCAGAAATTTGCTGCTTCTCCCACTAATATAGTGAGGACTGCTTTAGGACTTTATTGGTGAGCACATAGACATTACCCCTACCCGTCTCCTAAGTTAAGCGCCATTCAATACGGCACTAAGTACACAGTGCAGTTTCCCAGGGCATAAATGCAAGTAAAATGTGCACTAAGGAGCTTGCTCTTGCTTTTCTGCAAAAGTAAACACATCTAATTCAGTTCACAGTATTCCTTTAACAAATAAATTTATGTATTATTTTCATTCACATTTTAGAACAGATATGTACAAATTGAAAGAGATACTTACATAAAATATGGATAGTGGCCCACTAAATGAAGGTATTTTAACTCCAAACAAATATTTAAGCTGTGACACCACCACTTCAATAGCAGCAGCAGTTGTGAATCCATTAATTAATGGGTCTGACAAATATATGGCTATAAAACCAACTTGCAGAAGTCCTAAAGCCAACTAAAAAAAATACATAAAAAAATTATATCCAGCTGTAAATATACATTTACATTTAATAGCATTTTGTCTAGGTACAATATACTAACCTGTATAATGCCAACAAGGAAGCATAAAGATGATGCCACAATCATTCTTTGGTGCTCTATCAATGCTTCATTAGTGGCATTGGTAGAATTAGAAAAGCCTGTTGTGTCACCAGGTACAATGCTAGCCACAACTGACCCCACCATAAGACTCACAATTGGAAAAGGACCTAAAGGGAACATAAAGTTGTGTTTATTAAATGATTATAAATAAGTATATGTTTATTCAATAATTTAGGGGCAGAACAATCAAATGGAGCATTATGGAAAGTTTCACAGCATGTATTTTACAGTAAAAACAAATAATCTTTTTATGAATGGTGTAGATCAGTGCCCTAAAAAATATATTTAATAATATATTATCCCCATAGTGTAATTTACTGAGTACACACACATGTACACAAAAGCACTCTAACACACACACTATTTATTAAAGTCCGAATGCTAAAAATGTGAAAATTTTACTTTCTTTACTATAAAATCCGAATTTTAGTACAAAAAAACCTAAGATTTTTCAATATTTATTATACCACAAGGCAGCAAAAAATCTGAATCCAAAAATACTGTCAAGATCCTTTAGAAGTCAATAGCATAGGTCCTATTTGCAATTTGAATTTATTATTGTCTCTTCTCAGTTTCGTACAATAATGCAAACATTTCAGGCTTTTCCGCCAATTTCACAAAAAATTAGGACTTTTCGAGTGTCAAATCCGAAAAATTTTGATTTTTCACTTGACAATCCATTTTTTTTTGTTGTGGGTTTTTAATAATAAATAAGGGTACAAAGTGGATTCTAGTTTGGTCAGATTTTTTTATTAACCAAGCAGAAAAATTCAGATTCTGATAAACTACACTTCCTCCCTTGGCAAATTAATAAATTCGTACGGTTTCCACTACCACCTCTATGCTGACGATACTCAGATCTATCTCTCATCTCCTGATCTCAACCCAGAACTCCTAACTCGCGTCTCCTCCTGCCTGTCCGCTATCTCTACCTGGATGTCGCAACGCTACCTTAAATTAAACCTCTCCAAAACTGAAATGGTTCTCTTTCCTCCAAATAACACCAGTAGCATCCCCGAAGTATCCATCATAGTTAACAATTCCACTATCACCCCCTCTCCCCAGGCCCGGTGCCTTGGGGTTATCCTAGATTCTGCCCTGTCATTCACTCCTCATATCCAGTCACTTATCAAATCATGTCACTTCCACCTAAAGAACATATCCAAAATACGATCATTTATCACCCAAGACGCTGCCAAAATTCTTATTCACTCTCTCATCATATCGCGTCTAGACTACTGTAACTCGCTTTTAATTGGCCTCCCCCTCCAGAGACTGTCACCTCTCCAGTCCATAATGAACACTGCTGCGAGGCTCATACACCTCAGCAACCGCTCCTCCTCTGCCTCGCCATTCTGTCAATCCCTGCACTGGCTTCCGTTACCTTTCAGAATCAAATTCAAATTAATGACAGTGGGGCTCATTTATTAACGCAGCGCAGCGCATAAGTGGACGCAAAAGATTGTCTGCGACATCACGAGTGTGATCGCTAATATATTTGCGTGATATTGCGCATAACACAGAGCTTTTGCGATGGTTTTGTTTATGCGCATTGCGCAAAAGATTGGGCATTTATGTCGCAAACGATGCCGTGGTTGTTAGGGGCGTGGCTGTGGGCGTGGCTACAATGCGCTTGCACTGCGGCCGTCGCAGATTTGCGTCTGTATATGTGCAAAACTGCACCCGGTCAACAGCACCACAATTTTTACGACTGCCTGTTTGTGGCGTAATAGTAACGCTCTTCAAAATGCGCATTCCTGCCCAGCTGCGCTAGCAGAGCCACACTGCTAAACTGGGTTCTGGCAAATACAATGGTGCTGCTGTTGGTGGGGATGTTTGTTAACTCAAAGTTTACTCAAAGATGAACAACCCCTGTAAAGTGCATATTAACCACGCCTTCCACCCAACATGTTTATATTGACCAAGGTTCCTTTAAGGGTATCAGGTAGGCTAAACACCTTTGCAACCAAACAAATATTAGCACAGAAACAAATGCAGATGCGTCTAAGTGAACGCAATATGCGCAATATGTGACGCAACTAATTAAAGCAGCGCATTCATACATGAGCACAACTAATCCTTACCTTTGCGGTATCTTCCTGTGCGCACAATTTATTATAAGCACTGCGACAGCTGATACGCAGTTTCACACAGTTTCACAAGTCGCACCTACATTAGCGCACAAAATTGCACTGTTAAGGTATCGTGCGCTACATTATTAAATACTCGCATGCGCTGGGCAAATGTCAGGCCACTGCGCTCTTTTTAGCACTGCGCTGCGTTAATAAATGAGCCCCACTGACTTTCAAAGCACTTCACAACTCTGCTCCACCCTACATCTCTGAACTCATCTCTATATACTCACCCACTCGCTTACTACGCTCCTCTACTGACCTCCTACTCAACTCTTCTCTCATTACCTCCTCACATGCTCGCATTCAAGACTTTGCAAGGGCTGCACCCCTCCTCTGGAACGCTCTCCCACGGTCTGTCCGACTTTCTCCCAACCTTTCTACTTTCAAAAAATCTCTGAAAACGCACTTCTTTCGAGAAGCCTACCCTCACTCCGCTTAACTACCAAACGCAACACCACATACAATACCACATTTCTCACCCACTTACTTCGATCTTGCCCACTCACACACCTTGTGTATTACTCCCTCCCCTTTAGACTGTATGCATATGCATAGGGCCTTCCTCACCTTTTTGTACCTGTATTGATTGTGACGTTTGTTACTCCATATATTCTATATATGTAATTCGTGTGATGTAGTTGTATAATCACATTTACTTTACAGTGCTGCGCAATATGTTGGCGCTATATAAATACATGTTAATAATAAAATAATAAAAATAACCCCCAAAAAGTAAAATCTAAAACAAGTAAAAAAACTTTATTTTACAAGCACATATAAATGATTTTATAACTGTATTTCAGATTGATTGTATAAACGGTTGCAGAAAACCACAACTGACTGAAAATTCAGTTTTTTTCAGGCCAAACAAATAACAAACATTTAGTGACAAATAGAATTAAGGAATTTACCTGCTGATACATGTCTGGAAGAGCCAAATAAGAAATACACCACTACTGGGAAAAATGATGTATATAGTCCATACCCTGGTGCTACATTTGCAAGCAGTGCATATGCCAAACCTACAAAATATCAAGTGATTTTTATATGTAAGTTATGCCAAATAAGAAAAACTACAAGGTATAAACTGAGAGAAAAAACAAAAACAGAATGCACACAATTGGTCAATCTTGTGGTTATAAAGGCCCTTGCCTCAGAAACATTCTAATTTAATCTTCTTTGCTATTTTCATTTTGAATTCATTGTGGCACTGATAGTACATAGGTAATACGTACTTATAAAAGAAAATTCACGGAAGCCTAATCCCAGTATCTTATGTGGCAAAGGGTTACATTCCAAGGGTAGTGACACAGTAGGGAGCCACATGATAAGATAAGCCACAAACTACATACCCCATTGGCTTTTGAAGAATGAAGGGGTCATGAAGACAAAATGCATCATGTCATCATTGAATTAAAAAAATGCTTTAAGGCTACAGCCTAGGTTAGTAGTGCATTCAACTGTTAGAAAGACGAGA
Organism: Xenopus petersii; assembly: GCA_038501925.1. Lineage (NCBI taxonomy): Eukaryota > Metazoa > Chordata > Amphibia > Anura > Pipidae > Xenopus > Xenopus petersii. Next base: position 79,567,774 of record CM076676.1, on the reverse strand, counting down.
TGCATGAGAGATGTGTATGTTAGTTAGGGACCATAAGATCAATGTCACTGTGTACTAGAAACACATTTGCACAGTGCTCCTCCATATATTGAAAAATAAGTTTTCCCATTGCAATCTTATATGAAAATACAGGCATTGGATCTATTATCCAGAATGCTTGGGACTTGGAGTTTTCTAGATAACAGATCTTTCCATAATTTGGATCACCATACCTTAAGCCTGTTAAAAACTTTTAAACATGAAATAAACACAATAGGATTGTTACAGATTCACACAGCTTCATTAGGATCAAGTCAAGGTACTGTTTTATTATTAGAGAAAAAAAAAAGAAATCATTTTTAAAAATTAGAATTATTTGCTTAAAATTGAGTCTACAGTAACAGTAGCAACTCAATTGAACATCTACTAAGGAGGCAATCAGAAAGTACATACTGTATTGATAGTGCTATTGATGTTCAGTGCTATTAAATATACAGTTGTCAGAATCTTGTGAACCCTAGCCATAGGTTGGTGTCATGTACAGACCTTTCTACTGGGTTTACTATGACACAGTATACAGGTGGAGGCCTATTTATTGAATTTTAGTAATTTTAGAGGTTTTAACCACGACTAAACTCACTTTCTCTAAATCTATGTATGCAATGAAATTTCTTAAAATATCCAAATAAAAAAGTACGAACTAAAAATAACGCTGAAGGATCCGAAAAAAATATACAAATACCTCTAAAACCTCAGAAAATTCGATTTTTTTCATACAATTCCTAAATATATATATATATATACCACTATTTTTTAAAACCATTAGGTGGGGGTGCAATGAGGGTGTGACCACAAAATACATATAGCCAAATACAAGAGATCCTCTGCACTCAACCCATTATCAATATATTTAAGACAGAGACATTTTGTGCATACTGCTACTGAAAAAATGCCTTACCCTTTAAACAACACAGGGATTGTTTGTCCATATATTGCAATATATTTAAAAAATAGTGGTGAGCACAACTTTCCCTTGTTTGTTATAGTTATACAGGAGCGGTGACCAGCTCCATGTTGTAGCTCCCACCCTTCCCAGCTATAGTCAGGTGATCCCACTGGTGTCTAATAAAAGGGCAGCCAAGTTTGGGAGTTTTACTTTGAAAGCAGCTAGTAAGTTGCAGGTAAAACTTAATCCCTTTTTAAAATGTATTGTGAGCATCAGCTCAGCCCCCACCATCGCATTGTAATTAAAATAATCAGTATTCTGTGTCACAGTGTTTAAATATGGCAGTTCTTTTTCTTATAATCTTTTAGCTGTCAAAAAGGCCAGCTACTGTACAACATATTCTTTTTGAATTCTTTTTAATACAGCAGAACACCTTATAGCTTCACAATAGCTCTCTGTGAAGGCTACACATTGATTATATTAAAAGTTATTCTACAATAACTTTAATTTTGCAAGGGGTAGGTAAGCAGGGGTAGTATTTATATAACATTGGTATTTAATTGGACATTTTAATAGGGCTACTACAAAAACATTATCCCTAATCGTAGGGGTAGTGTGAAATTAGAGCTCTTTTTTTATAAGTTCACATTTTTATTAATTTTACATGCCATTAACAATCAAATGTATTTTGAACAATTAACAGTTATAATGTAGCAAGTATGAAATGGTGGTTGAGTGCCATACACAGTCGTTCATGTACATTTTCATATCATTTACATTGCTAATAGGCAACCTGTAATCCCTCTACTGTTCGCTGTTGGAACAATCCATAATGTTAACTGTGTACTATGTAAATTATGGGATAAACCAGAATGGTGGGTTGGGGGGGGTCTAAAAAGTAATTACCAAGGGTTCTGTCCCAGAAATCAAGTTTTTTCTGATTGGACCGTTTCAAATTCCGCCCAAGGAAGCCAGAACAGCTTGTTTTTGTATCGCATACCTTGCAAATATGCTCTAATAGTTTCCATTGTTCTGACCCATTTAACTTTGGTAATGAGAGTTTGTTGGTTTGGAAGGGAAGCACTTTTCCACTAAGCTGCTCTGAGTGTTTTTGCTGCTGTCAGTATGTGTGTTGCCAATTTGTCTCAGGAACTTTTAATGTTTTAATTGGTAGTCACAAAATAAATGACAATGGATCTGGTTCGATAGAGTGTTTAAATACAGCCGATAGAGTATGAGCTTCCATGTCCCAGTATTCTTTAACCAGTGTGCAGGTCCACCACATGTGATAGAATGTGCCTATATCTCCACATCCCCCAAAGCATAGGATTAGAGATGGCGCGAACTGTTCGCCGGCGAACTTGTTCGCGCGAACATCGGGTGTTCGCGCTCGCCGGAAGTTCGCGAACGTCGCGCGACGTTCGCCATTTTGGGTTCGCCATTGTTGGCGCTTTTTTTTGCCCTCTCACCCCAGACCAGCAGGTACATGGCAGCCAATCAGGAAGCTCTCCCCTGGACCACTCCCCTTCCCTATAAAAACCGAAGCCCTGCAGCGTTTTTTCACTCTGCCTGTGTGTGCTGAAGAGATAGTGTAGGGAGAGAGCTGCTGCCTGTTAGTGATTTCAGGGACAGTTGAAAGTTTGCTGGCTAGTAATCGTTTTGATACTGCTCTGTTATTGGAGGGACAGAAGTCTGCAGGGGTTTGAGGGACATTTAAGCTTAGGTAGCTTTGCTGGCTAGTAATCTACCTTCTACTGCAGTGCTCTGTATGTAGCTGCAGTGGGCAGCTGTCCTGCTTCTGATCTCATCTGCTGACTGCTGCAATAACAGTAGTCCTTGTAAGGACTGCTTTTATTTATTTTTTTGTTCCAATACAGAGCAGTATCAAGCAGATTACTAGCCAGCAAACTTACTATCATCTGTCCCTGAAATCACTAACAGCTCTCCCCCTACACTATCTCTTCCAAGCACACACAGGCAGATTTTTCAGATACATTTTTGCCCTTGATCCCCCTCTGGCATGCCACTGTCCAGGTCGTTGCACCCTTTAAACAACTTTAAAATCATTTTTCTGGCCAGAAATGTCTTTTTTAGATGTTAAAGTTCGCCTTCCCATTGAAGTCTATGGGGTTCGCGAACCGTTCGCGAACCGCTCGCATTTTTGCGCAAGTTCGCGAATATGTTCGCGAACTTTTTTTCCGACGTTCGCTACATCCCTACATAGGATAAAGTACTACTTCAGATATGGGCTAGCCTTGTGGGAGTATAATACCACCTAAATATCATTTTGTATGTCCTTTCCATCATTGTTGTTCAGATCAATGTTTTGCCAGTTTTGTCCCAGATAATCTGCCATTTCGCTGGTGTGATCACCTCCTGCAGATCTGCCTCCCATTCTGTCATATAAGGTTGCTTTAAAGTGGTATTATCCACTGCTAGATTGTTATACAATAGAGATATCATGTGGGTATTCTGTTCTAAAGTGTTACATAAAGTCTCAAAATATGTAGGGGATGGCGGGAAAGTGTCAAAATGTCTGGGAGATGAAATGGCTGATCTGCAGGTACCTGAAAAACTGACTGGACGGTATCAGAAGGTTTCCCTTGAGATCTTGAAAAGTTCTGACTTCCTGTTCTCAAACTAATGTGGTGGATAACAGGGCTTTATTTGTGATCCAAGCGAGAAAAGCTTTCATTTCTTCCCCTGGAGGGAATCTTTTATTTCCAAAAAAGGAGCAACACATTAACTTTTGTGGTGATACTGTAAGTGTAATTTTTCCCTATATTTGTCCCATAACTGTATAGAATGGTTTGTCGTAGGGGGTCCATAATTGTTCTCCTGTCCTTTTCAGATTCCAAATTATAGATGTCTAACCATGGCATTGTAGGATAGCTATGCATCATAATTATGTCAGAGAGTCTGGCTGCCATGTAGTATCTGAAGATATGAGGCACCCCCAAGCCCCCTACAGTCTAGTTTAATTCTGGGGCGTTTTTATCCGATATAAACTGTGTAATGGATTTTTGTAGGGAGTTAGCTACTCTTTCTGGAAAATGCACTGGGAGTACTCGGAACAAGTATAGTATTTTAGGTAGCATCGTCATTTTTCCCGCCGAGATGCGACCAAACCATGATAGACCATATTTACCCCAGGTCTGTAGATTTGTTTTTAGTGTAGAGAGCAGAGGTATATCGTTTTTTTTCATACAGGAAGTTATAATTGGCAGTGAGCTGCATTTCCAGATATTTAACAGCATGTTCTTGCCAGTGATAATCAAAGTTAGCTTGCAGATTTTTTTCTCTGTAGGATGCATTTTGATTGGCAGGGCTTGTGATTTGGAACTATTTATCTTGAACCCAGATATAGTACTGAATTGGTGTAACAGATGGTTGATAAATACACTTCTAAAATCCTATAAGAACAAATAGAAAGTCATTCAGGGGAATGTAATAAAAGTCGCAAAGAGCAAAACAATTCGCACCAATAAGACTAAAAATCCACATCTCGCAATGTAATATTGTTCCTTAAACTGTTATTGCATTGCGACTTTTAATTGCGCATTGCGAATTTTAATTGCGCACTCATAAGAAGTGCTTGAAGGTGTCGTAATCTTTTGGAGCAAACATAACGACTTTTTCAGTAAGTTTTATTACATTGACTGCGCATTGGCGCAAACTATAAAATTTGCAAACGGTCTTTCACTGTCGGAATTGGTCGCTAAACAGTTTCCGGGCTCGCAAAAGCTATATTAAATTCGCACAAAGCAAAATTTGTTCGCGCAAAGGCATAACTTTTCACATTGCGAATAGTTTTTCCGTTAGTGATTTTTATTACATTCCCCCGTTTGAGTTTTTCAGTGGTGAGCTCTAATTTCACACTTTTATAAATCTGCCCCTTACTGTTTGGGTAGCTTTTTATAGCTAAATACAGCTTATAATACACAGGAGATTTCAAATTAGGTAACGTCTATGCTACAAATTATATAGCAAAAAAAAAAAAGCTTATTACCTTGAAGCACTGCCACAAGTCCTGTGGTGATTCCAGAAATAATATCACTTAGGAACCATTCCTTAAATCGGTAAGCAGGAAGCCAAGAAAGAACAGGTACAAAACTTAAAACAGTCTTCTTTGCTTTTTGAGGAGAACACCTATAACAATTATGATCAAATATATCAATTTACCTGCATGCAGTAATGATCAAAATGACTTGCTAAATAAATGTAATTTATCAAAGCTATAATCAGATGTATAAAGCTTAGCCCACAGGGTTTGGCCAAATAACTGGAGAAAGCAATCATGTTTTTGCAATTGATTTTTTAAATAGGTTAAATAGTGAATAACAAATAACACCATTATGTTCTACAGAGCTTATCTGCTATCTGCTGTGTAACCTGAAAAGCTGCCCCCATTGCTATACAGCAGGTTATTTATATAAACAAAAGTAGCATTTCTAAAGCAAACACAGCAGTTTTACGAGTGCAGGGCAACACTGCATTATATTTGTATTACTTCAAAACACTTTAATTGTTTGATGTTACTGTTCCTTTAAACAGCATATTTTTCCCATAAGTGTTTTTTTAATCTACAGCATTTAAAACTAATAACTGATTGGTTGCTATGGGTAACTGCACTGGTGCATTTTATAACTAATGTTAGCAAGTGAGCCTTGAAATATTCTAGATGAGTGAAAAATAAACTGTTTATGAAACTCTTGATCTCATGATAATTGAAGGTATTTATGCATACTTGCCAATTTACTTGGTGCTGTAAATAACAATCTTATTCAACAGGAAACATCTTATCAGCATTTGACAGCAGATTTGCTATACAAAGCATTGAAAAACATAACTGTACCAAGGCAAGCTGTCTATTGTACTGTATGTTGAATTGTCAATGTGATTGTTGTATATTGGTAATTCTAAGTAATTCTAAGTATCTCCCATTACTCTGCATGATGCCCTTTATAAAGCTTCAGCATGAGACAGTTTGAGCTCTAACAGTTGTATTTTACATAGTGTTTAATTAATAATCTACAGTATGCCTACATGTCCTATTGTCCTCAATAGGATTAAAACTTGTCTGGTATTTTACCATTTCAGCAAGTAAAATTGATGCTTTATGCCAATGTTAGCAATAGAGAATAAAGATAAAAAGATTGGACGTCTGGTATTTTTTTCTAGAAAAGTGGCAACCATACTCCTTAACGATTTGCACTTAGTTGCTATACAAATAGAACTTAACGATTACACTGTTTAGACAGTGATTCAAAAAAAAGAGGGTAGCGCACAAAGTCTAGTCAAAGGCTAATGTGTTTACGTTGCCAGGGATATACAGAGAAATGTAAAAAATACTGAAGAAATCAAAGATATCATCAAATTATTGGTAGGGTTTTAGAAACATTTTTAACCCATTATTTTTCTATCAACTATTACATTTTCCCTGTTTAGTTAGCTTGTATTGTAAATCTATATATTTATATATTGTGGAGCAGACACAAAAGAATGGAAGTAAGAGTAAAGAGAAATTAAACTAAGAACACAAGAAACAACAATGAATAGAAAACGTTGATAATCCTGTTTGTAGTAAGTGGTGACATCTATTGCTTTTCATTTTCTTTGTAGAGGGTCATGTTTTTTCAAAAATTAAAACCTGGCAGGTTTATTTAATTATTTTCCTTGAAAACCTGAAAAAGTTTGCAGTCCCATGCTGTAACAAATTTGTGGAGTTTTTATTGACTTGGTGTGAGGACTCACCCTAGGGGATCGGCGGGGACACCAGCAGCTCCTCTGGCGGGGATGGCCGCGTCGTGGTCCTGCTGTGTTGCTGGCTGCTTGATACTAGGGCGTTCGGGGCGCGCACCTCCTGGTTTTATAGGCTTTGACACTGGCATGATGACGCCATACTGCCACGAAATTCAAACCTATTTAAAGAGAGTTCTGTCTGCAGGTTGTTGCCCATTTTCAGGTTCATCTTGTGAGAGTTCCTGGGTGCTATCCTGTGTTCTGATTCCTTTTTTGACCCTGCCTGCCTGACTTTTTATATTTTGACTCCTGATTTCTGTGATCCCAACCTCTGCCTGGTAAACCGGCTACTCTGATATCCGTATTCCGACCCGTGCCACTTGGGCAGTGTCAAGGTGACCAGTCGTCCTTACCTACGTTAACTTGCCCTATACCTGATGATTTAAAATAAAGACACCAAAAGCCCTGGATGGATTTACAAAGGCTGCAGCTTTTATTAACAATGTTTTCAAAACATAACAGTAAAATGGTTTCAAACTCACAAACATTACTCAAACTGGAATGCTTGCCAGTAGTACCTTACTGAGTGAATGGACCACCGCCATGCCAATCCAGCCACCCCCATGCTGCATGCTGATGTGCAAGTAAAAGCACAGTAAGCCTGACTCAAACCCTTCTTCCTGGGACCATCACCCAAGGAAGCATCAAGCAAGTGCTACAAATTATGGAAATACTGCTCTATTTCCCCACTCCAGCAATCATTCCCCCTCCAACCAAACTAAGACAAGACATGCACTCCACATAAAACTACCCCCCGGGATCACTTCAACTGGCCTCCGCGTCACTAAGGGCAGAAGGGCTGGATGTTGCTCCAACCGATGTTATGAACAGAGGCTTTCCGACTTTCATTTGGGAAGCCCTATGACCTGGGCAGCATTGAGGTCACCAGTCTACTTTAACCTCCCCTGTACCTGATGATATATAATAAAGACACGAGGAACTCTGGATGGATCACCCTAACATCTGATAAGACAACGGCCTACACCCATCCTTCCCACAGTTCTTTCCACCTGTTCCGCAGTGAGGACCAATGTTCTGCACCAATAATCAAATTTTTACAACCCCCACAAGCGATGCTCTGGAGCATATATTGAGTTCCAAACAGCAGAAAACCAACAGCCACAATAAAGCCATTATTGGCAATGAAGAGGCGGACAGGCTATTGACAGCCTAAACTAATGCTTTGCTGTCGGAGTTAAACAGCACTTTGTGGTTTTCCACTTTGTGGTCAGCAAACTCATTGCCCCACAATTCCACTGCCACTAGAATGGGTAACAATTCAAGGAATGTTTATGATCAGTCTGCTGTCAACCCAATTCGTGGGCCAAGCTTCAGCCAAGTAAGCACCAAATCCCTTCTTGTAAGGAGGGCCCTGCCACCAATGTTTTTTTAAAAAAAATTATTTTGGGGGCCCTGGCGCAATGTTTTTTTTTAACTTATAAGGGGCCGTGACCATCAATAGCTTTTTATAACTTGTGTGTGGGGGGGTTACTTTTTTAGCGCTGATGTCTGTGTGGTCTTTGGGTGGGATGGAGTGGGGCTTGGGTGGAGTGGGTGGGATCTGGGGTGGGGCTTGGACGTTAGTGTGGGCTGGGCCCAGGGGGCCCAGAAATTTTTTTGTACGGGGCCCCGTGATTTCTAATGGAGGCCCTGAACACACCATGGTTGTTTTTCTATATGAGGGCCCATGAATATGGCGCCATCTTCAGGGGGCAGGCCACAAGTTTTTTTGCAAGCCCAAGTCACTAGCTATACAAACTGCTGCAAAATGCATTTGTTGTATTGTACAAAACATGTAGGAGAGAGGAGGGTGAAGAGGCATGCCTAGGGTATTAATCCTCACTGAGCATGGGTTGAATATATAAAGTCCCTGCAGGCAATACCTTGGCTGGTATCACATCTAGGACCCCAACACAGTAAAGCAATAATACTAAGTATTGCCCCACTTTGCAGTCCTCCTATAAAATTCATTAACATTTTGAGATCAGTCATAGCATACTAGAGTTTGGTAAACAGACAAGTGTGTTTGCCTAAGCCTAAGACATGCAACATTTGCATCTAGCTAATGTAAATTTGGGATGGTAAAATAAGACTAATAATGTAATGTATAGAAGACAGTTATGTTGTCTTCAGCTCAGTCAGTGTTATTTATGTTCTCTTTCACGATTCCTATATCAGTCAAATACAATATAAATAAAAAAGTATATGAATTACAAGAATTAAAGACAATTGTAAATATAGCATATCAGAGCTGCCTAGGCCATTAGTTGATTATACCAGTTATCAGTTTTGATTCTGTACCCAATAACTGACCTCTAGGGCAGCCTCCAGATATTGCTGAACTCCTTTTCCTTTTTTTATATTGAATATGTATTGGGTCTCCACATACAAATTGCAAACAAACATATGTTTAAGCAAATAATAGTTCTAATAAAACAAGCATGGATCAGCAGTTCAGGCCATTAAATGCAATCAGTCATGATGATGATCAAAGCAGATACATTTTCATGCCTGGGACCTATTATCCAGAATGCTTGGGACCTGGGGTTTTCTGGATAAGGGATATTTCCATCATTTGGATCTCCATACATTAAGGGGCCTATTTATTAATTCTCGATTTTTTATGGCCAAGGTTTTTAGGGGGGAAACAAATATTTTTTTTGTGGAAAAAGATTTATCATACCCCCAAAGCTGCTAAAATTCCAAATCCAAAAATACTCCATCTCAAACCTGTAGAAGCCAATGCCAGATGTCTCTGACGTTGTTTCTTGACATTGTGATCTGCGCTGAATAATCCAATATAGATGAGTTTTTGTAGCGACAATTCAAGACAGTTGAGTTTTCAGAGTTATTTGTATGATTCGAATTGGAGCTAAATTTTGTCGCAGTGTTTTTTTGCTCTGACTTTTTCCGAAAAATTATTGATAAATGAGTTTCATTTGTTGATGGGAGTTTGGTTGACTTGATTTTTATAAAAAAAATTTGATAAACATCAAGTTTTGGTAAATAACCCCTTAATCTACTTAAAGGAAACATTACATAAACCCAATAGGATTGTTTGCTTCCAATAAAGATTCATTATATCTTAGTTAGGATTATGTACAAGGTACGGTTTTATTATTACAGAGGAAAATAAAATCAATTTTAAAAATTGTGAATTACTTGACTGAAATGGAGTCTATGGGAGATGGCCATAATTCTGAGCTTTCTAGGTAACGTGTTTCCAATAACTGATTCCATACCTGTTATCAGTGATCCATGTAACAGAAATTGCGGAACTATTTTTTAATTAATGGAATTAATTAAACAAGCCAACAAACAGGGGGTGGCTGTTGGACTTGAACACACTTTTACTTCATCCAAAAAGCATGCAGGCATTACACAGTACAGTTCTTGCTAGATTCTTATCTTGTTTAAAGGTATAATATTATCTACCAAAAGTTAGAGTTGATCAATGTATTATTCTTCTGCATTACACTATTTGTTGTATTATTTTATCATCATTGCCCTAGTTCTGCAGATGTGCTGTTTTGCAGCATTTTTCAAATGTTACTTACGTGCATATTCTCTTTAAGTGATCTAGTAGTGTTTTATGGTGTCTCTGCACTATTTCGTGATCAGAACTGAAGGAATCCTCTGAGTAAATGGGCCTTGCCACCATATAGTTATTTTCCACCGGATCCGCCATTGAGAGAATTTTTTTTTAAAATATATAATATATTTAATTCATCTGGAAAAAAAAGACATTTCATTGATAAATAAGTAAATGCAACAGGATCCTCTTTAATTGTACATTTTCTTGATCTATTCTTGGTTAATATTACAGATTTATAATAACAGTTGGCTTCATATAGAATAAAATAAGACCATAGGAGTAGTTTAGCTCTTTTATCAACACTACTTCAATGAATTTGCTTATTGCTTCTATGAAAAAAATTTGTACAGTTTGTCAAAATATTCGGAAAGGGTATGTACAGTGAAAGCTGTTAAGCTGTGGAATTCTCTCCCTGAATCAGTTGTACAGGCTGATACATTAGATAGCTTTAAGAATGTGTTGGATGTGAGGGAATACAGGGTTGTGGAAGGCAGCTCATAGTACAAGTTGTTCCGGGAACTGGTCCGATTGCAATCTTGGAGTCAAGAAGGAATTTTTCCCCCCCTCTGAGTCAAATTGGAAAGGATTTTTGCCTTCCTCTGAATCAACCAGCAGTTAGGCAGGACTTGAACTTGAAGGTTGAACTTGATGGGCATATGTCTTTTTTTCAACTTAACTTACTATGTTACTATGTACGTGTATTATTGTTTCTTCTACTAAATAGAGCAAGACTGATATAGAAATTAACTGGCGTTGAGTAGAAAAAAATTCCACATTTAAAGATGCCAAAAAGAACACATTAACGGGGCAATGAACACCTATATACACTTTTTTTTCCAAAATGAGCAACATAAATTGAACTTTGCTAAAAATACATGTCTAATTTTTAAAGGGTTGTTTACCTTTAAAATAACTTTTAGTATGATATCGAGAGTGATATTCTGAGAAAATTTGTAATTGGTTTTAATTTTTTTTTATTTATGGTTTAAACTTTTTGTTTAGAAGCTCTCCAGCAAATTACCCTAGCAACCATGCACTGATTTGAATAAGGGATTGAAATATGAACAGGGCAGAGTCGAAATAGAAAGATGAATAATAAAAAGTAACAGTAACAACAAATGTGTAGCCTTATAAAGCAATTGTTTTTCGGATTGGGGTCAGTGAAAGCTGAAAAGGGTCAGAAGGCAAATAATCAAAAACTAGAAAAAGAAAAAATGAAGACCAATAGAAAATTTGCTTAGAATTAGCCATTCTATAACATATTTTGGGGAGTTATTTATCAACGGTTGAGTTTTAGAGGTTTGTCAGGTTTTTATACCTCAAATGAACTTGCAACTCAAATGTTTTTTGATTTAAGAAAAAATGGGAATGAAAAAAACTGGAATCTGTGAATTTGGGGTGAAAAATTGAATTAACAAAAATAGAATTAACACCAAAAAAACCCCCGAACATCATGAAGGCTACCAATATTTTCAAATGGTTGAAGAGACCTCTGCCACTGACTTATACATGACCTCAACAGGTTTTAGCTGGAGTATTTTTGGATTCCAGCTATTTCCAGGTTCAGGGTATACTAAATCCAGAAATATTCAAGTTTTAAAAAAGTTTTTAACCCAAAATTTGAGTTTTGACTCAACTCGACCTTTGATAAATAACTCCATGACTGTTAAGTTAAAGGTGAACCACCCTTTTAAATTAAAATGAAATCTATATTTTCTTATGCACCTTCCCCGCACACCCTATGCATTTAACTCATGTTGAACAAAAAAATAAATAGGTGGTCCTCTAACCTCTGCTACACTCAGTAAGACATCCTCCTCACAAAGTTTATGTCCTCTCATCCACTTTTACTTTGTCACTGTGTTTTATAAATACAAACCATTTTAGCAATATTCGGGTATTGGATTCATTCCGGAAACCCATTATGCAGAAAGCTCTGAATTATGGAAAGGCTGTCTGCCATAGACTCCATTATAATCAAATAATCCATTTTTTTCAAAATGATTTCCCTTTTCTTTGTTATAATAAATCAGTAGCTTGTACTTGATCACAACTAAGATACAATCCATCCTTATTGGAAGCAAACCCAGCCTATTGGGTTTATTTAATGTTTAAATAATTTTCTAGTAGACTTAAGGTATGAAGATTCAAATTACAGAAAGATCCCTTATCTGGAAAACCCCAGGTCCCGAGCATTCTGGATAACAGGTTTATAAATCACTTGAGCATGCTTGAGATCATGAAAATGTTTTGAAAGTCACATAAGGCCCAAATATCTCCAGCTGGACAGTTCTGCTCTGTCTACATCAGTAAAAAGGAACTTTATATTTTTCTCGCTTGCTAAATTTACAAAAGATTAGGATTGAATAGCTATTTAACTCAAAGGTTACATGGTTATCTTATTGAAAACTCCCTTCTATCTCGTGTTTTAAAGTGAATAGCAATTATTTTTCTCTTGATTAACCCTTGCATACTGCCGCTGTAAACCTGCAACATTTAGGGGCAACAACATTTTGCCATTTATCAAATACAGATCTTAAAAAAAATTAGAAATGTAGATCTTGCCAACTAAAATGCAGATGGAATCAAATTCAATGGGAAGTGTATTTTTAACATTCAAGTTATACAGTTTACAAATGATATTGAGATTAAGCCATTCAAATTCTAAATAAATAGTTGAGATCTTTTTTCTCAAAATGTTGAAAATCTAACATTAGATAATTGATTTATAATGTTTATTTTTCACAGTACAAAAAAAAAATCTTGACTTGTTTACAAGGAGATGTTGCTGAATACATTTTAACAATGCTCGTTATTCATTCAGTTAGGTGTAAGAGCTCAGCACAGGTGTTTGTCCAATGCAATCAAACATATCCTGATGAATTGAAAATATTTAGAAACAGAAGGAACTGATGTCAATTCTTCAAGGTTTTTAACTTTTTAAGTACATCTGTACCTAAGTTCAAACAATGGTGCCTATGGCATGGGGTGTGATAAATGTTTTGTTTTTTCAAAATTATGAAAATCACAGGGCACAGTGAGTGGTTTGATTAATGCTTTGGGACATGGGTGTCTTGAGAAAGGGTTTTGGTAGAACTCCAATTAGAAACAGACCTATTATTATTCCTTCATTCAAGTTGCAGACAGCAGTATAAGTATTTTCAGGTGAATAAACAATTTTATATGCAGTAAATACAAAAATATTAGGTATACATATTATGTGACTGTCACATAACATAACGGCACATAGATTTCAGCATTATACTGAATGTAGTTTTACAGTCTTTGAGCTGCTTATCTAGCACAAACTTAAGTCAACTGATATCAGAAGCGGACTTTCATTTTTACGTGTTGTCCAAGACTATTTTACTGTCCAAATAGCGGTTATTCAGTCTAATGCAGGTATTATGAGCTACACTATAAAATCTATGTAGCCTGCTAGATCTGTGTGCCACAGACATTTTATACCTTCTACAGCAGTGTCACTAATACTATTAGTTTAGACATTTTTAGGAATCTTTATTACTTAAAATCATTATTATGATTTTACAAGACAATTTAGTGTCATTCAATGAAATTGCATCATACAGTCACTGCAGTTTGTAAAGGTTCTCCTGACAAAAAGTAAAAACCAAAGTTCAGGATAGTAAATGCTTTCTTCTATGATTATATATCTGCCAATGTAATAAAATTAAATTTAGGATTTGTAACACTTACCTATAAGCTCTGTAAGTATTGTGGAAAATAGTTCCTTGAAACAACTTAGTTCCTAAAGGCAGTAGCAGACAGCTAATAACTGTTTTCAGGTAGTAGTCATTTCATATATTCCTGCAGAAGGCGTTTCAAATTTGTGTAGAGCAATCATTAACTTGATTTAACTGTTTAACATACAAGAAGATTTTGAATGAGTCAACCTTTGAATCTGTCATCAATGAGTGATATTGATAAGGAAGTTCTAAATGTGCAGTGTTTTGTATTCTTTATTATTCTCATAATAATATGGGATAGATGATTTCCATTTACCATAAATATATTCTTATATTTTGGAATTTCCATTCTCCACAATATTGGTGTCTATTCAAGCATTATTCAGGGCATGACAAAAGGGATGGTACATTACAGTAGAACTATGAGGTTATAGGATCATGGCAGTAGATTCCACTGTTAGCTCTTTCAGTGTCAGTATTGTAACGGAATAGCAACTGTTCCAAAAAAAGGGGAGAGCAAAAAAAAAAAAAACCTCACTACCACATTTAACTGTTTCAGCCTGTATATGTTACTGGAACTGTAAGATGCCCATTTAACAATAATCACATTTTGAATCTCAAAAAATTTATGGTTTTCCTACTTTTTTTTATAAGCTCTAAAATTTGAGATTTATTAAGGGGCACATTTACTAAGCTCGAGTGAAGGATTCGAATGAAAAAAACTTCGAATTTCGAAGAATTGTTTTGGGTACCTCGACCATCGAATAGACTACTACGACCTTCGACTTGGATTCAAACTAAAAATCGTTCAACTATTCGATAGTCGAAGAACTGTCTCTTTAAAAAAAACTTTGACTACATACTTCGGCAGTTTAAACCTACCGAGGTACAATGTTAGCCTATGGGGACCTTCCCCATCACAAAGCTTTTTTTGATAGAAGAAAAATCCTCCGTTCGATTGCTTAAAATCGTTTTGAATCGTTCGATTCGAAGGATTTTATCGTTCGATCGAACGATTTTTATTCGATCGTAGGATTTGCGCTAAAATCCTTGAATTCGATATTCGAATTCTAAGGCTTCGGGGTTTGAATTTGAGAGTTTATTAACCCTCGATATTCGACCCTTAGTACAATTGAAGTTTGCAATTCAATAAGTTTAATTAAGAATATAAGATTGTGAAATGCAAACTTTTATGCTTATTTGTGCATTTTTTTCTCTTTGTGACCTTTATTACATTTCACCTTTATACTAAATATTCCCATATTTATATATACAGGAATATATCTATCTATCTATCTATCTATCTATCTATCTATCTATCTATCAATCTATCTATATATATATATCAAAATGTGAGATTACAGCTCACCCCAGAAAAGCTCACCTATGGGATTTTTAGGATTGTATTTATCAATGGAGTTCACCATTTGAATGAACAGTGAAAGATCACAAGTACAAAAGAATATTGTTCTCAGCTAAAGAGAACAAACTGCCACATTTAGCCAAATACCAGAGAATGTAGTGAAATGCCCTGCTTATTCTTTTGCTTTCAAAATCATCTACTGTATATTTTATTTTCATTAAAGTACTAGTAGATCTGTGTTTTGTTACTACATCCTCCTCAAATGAGCTCTGTATAGGAAATAAAAAAATAAAAAAACATACCATTACCCTGTCTGTGTAGCCAGTAACTGATAAGAAGAATGTTTTACTGGAGATTATAATTTGATTAACCATGTTATTTTCCTCCTGAAGAGGAAAACCAAAAAAAAAGTGTTTTAAAGTAATTAAAATATAATGCACTCTTGCCCTGCACTGGTATTCACTTCATACAACTATAGTTCATATAGTAGTATATAAATAAGCTGCTGAGTGGCACAAGGGTGCCATTTATTTCAATTGTCTCCATTGCTACACAGTGGCTTGTTTATATAAATTAAATAATGTTTAAGCAAACTGGTTAGTTGTATCAGTGCAGGGCACTAGTACATTATATTTTAATTACTTTAAAGGTATTCTGTCTCAGGAAAACATGAAAAAGTTCAACCAAATTAGAATCCACAATTGGACCTTTTTTAATCCGTTCAGGGACAAACACGAAAAAAATCATGCGTAAATCCAAATCATACTTTTTTCTGACTTTTTCCAAAATTGCTCCTTTTGCTGAAAAGCCCAAAATAGTTGGATTTTAGGGCTAATTCAATCTCAGACAACAAAAACTTCCAAATAGCAAAGGGACCTCGCCCATCGACGTATATACAACCGTGGTAGGTCTGAGATGCTGGATTTATTTTTTGAAACTCGAAAAATTCTATTTTTTTCCATTAAAAATTTGTTTTTTATAGTTAAACAAAAACCTCAAATTTTTTGAGTTTTTGGCATTC
This sequence comes from Xenopus petersii, assembly GCA_038501925.1. NCBI lineage: Eukaryota > Metazoa > Chordata > Amphibia > Anura > Pipidae > Xenopus > Xenopus petersii. The sequence goes on along the minus strand of CM076676.1, from coordinate 79,551,361 downwards.
GGACATTACTAAATAACCCCCTAAGTGAACTAATTAGAATAGAGCTTATGTAGCTGAGCATCTTTTCTGTGTGCATGACAAGCGCAGAATTGTCAACACATTACTACTACTACTACTACTACTTAAGCTAACTTTCTTTCCCTAGTATTCCCTAATATCTCTGTCTATCCTTAGTTCCTATCATTTCTCATTTCCTATCTACCTTCTCCTTTCCTTCTGCTCTGCTTCTTTTTAATTTAAAATAAAATAAGCTAAGGGTTTGTTGTTGTCTTAGTGGTAATTTGCACGTTATACAAAGTTTAGCACAAACTGTCACCATAAAAAATAAAATCTTTTAAATGATTGAAGTAGTGGTCACAGTGACCCCACTTGTCTAGCATTGGGCCTTGATGCATTTACTCAGTTAGCTGCATATAGTATCTGTAGTAAGGCATAAAGACATGATTTCATGAACTTTTTATAAATACTATATATAAGTTGGAGGGATATTGATTATCAGGGCATGCTATATTAACTTATAACACAAGAGCCATGAATATCCTGTACATTATTTCCTTAGCAATTATATCCTTAGTGCTTAATGGTATAATTGGTTATAATGGGAGCTTATTGATGCCATTTGTCACATGATTCACTGAAACTTGTGTATTATAATAAATGAAGTAACCCCTGTTGCAAAATATGAGACTATTAGAAGTCACCTCGGAGTCCCATGACCTGTATAAAACACTTGGTCTTCGGCTTCGTGTTTTTATATGGTCATGGAACTCCTTGGTATCTTATAATAGCCTTATTTTACAAGAGGGGTAGTTTATTCATTATATAAACAACTCTGCAGTATGTAGCATTTGTATTTTAATTGTATAATATGTTAAAGGGATGATTTGGAAATGGTTTCCCTTTCATACCTAACTCCTACAAAAACCACTTACTACAGGTGTGTTTATTGTTTTGTTTATTTCATATATGCTTATGGCTGCCTAAAACTCAGTGCAGTCAGCAATCTGAATTATCAACCATCAACTGATGAGAGATGTGTACACCAGGTACTGCTGTCAGTCCTATCATGAAACCTTTATTTCAAAGCAGCACCTATGAAATGATGGTCCTGTCAGACCTTTCAAATTTGTATGAGAGCAAATCTGCTTGCTTGTGATCTGCTGAGTGAGAGTTTGAAGTACAGAAGGCTGATCCATTCAAGCTTCTATAAATATGGACAGAAGCAAAGCTGAACTCATTAGTAAATATTTGCCAATGGACACAGGAGTTAAAGAAAAACTAAGAGGACAACAAATGTTAGTCATATAGGGGCAGGCTTATAGGAGAGTTTAGGAGTCCACAAATCCAAATTCATAAGCACTCTCACACGCAAATACAAAGTTCATGGAAAGATTTTGCTTCTATTTTAATAACAATTTTCAACAAAAAAAATATAATTTTCTGTGTATTCATAGCTAGTTGATGTGGTCAATCAGCCTCCAGAATTACACCAACAATGACATTTTATCCATAAGGAAAGCATTCCTAACATGACATTTTATTGGTGGGGTTGGGTAATAGCTGCCCTGGGTCACTCTAATAGCAGAAATTCCAATTTTTAACTTGAAATCTAGTTCTTTTAGTTTTTTCTATGGTGGTCGCTAATTGTTCTTTGTAATTATTTTTGTTTGTCACTTTGCTAAATGCATTGCATTTTTAGCGTTTTTGTTTTATAAATGTGTACTGCTTGTTTTTGTCCGTAAAACGTTCAGACCACAACTAGTAAAACTGTGATTTTGAACACTGAATTTGGCACTTGCAGTAAGCAGACTCAGTAATGCTTTAGTAAAAGTGCCAAAACAGGGGTTGAGTGATGTTTTGGATATCTATTGAATAAACAGGACATATATTTTATTAGTAGAAAAAAACAAGGGTTTTGGTGTGCTGAAATTCACCATTTACTTTCAAAAAATGCTGATTGTGGTTTGAAAATGCACATTAATTCACTACAATGAGTATAAACCTACACTTAGGGGCACATTTACTAAGCTCGAGTGAAGGATTCGAATTAAAAAAACGTTGAATTTCGAATTTTTGGGTACTTCGACCATCGAATAGGCTACTTCGACCATCGAATAGGCTACTTCGACTTTGATTCGAACGATTCGAACTAAAAATTGTTCGACTATTCAAACATTCGATAGTCGAAGTACTCTTTAAAAAAACTTTGACTACATACTTCGCCACTTTAAACCTACCGAGCTACAATGTTAGCCTATGGGGACCTTCCCCATAAGCTTTCTAAGCTTTTTCTGATCGAAGAAAAATCGGTCGATCTATCGATTAAAATCCTTCGAATCGTTCGATTGAAGTATTTGTGGTAAATCCAAAGTATTTTACTTCGAGGGTCGAATTTGAGGGTTAATTAACCCTCAATATTCGACCCTTAGTAAATGTGCCCCTAAGCCAAAATGATATCATGAGAACCAGGAAAAAACAATGAAGTGCATTAAAATCACTTGTTTGTAGTGTTTGTCCTGATATGTAATAAATGTTTAAAGCTTTATTTACAGTGGCTAGGACAACACCTACAAAGTAGTTTCAAAACAGATCATTGCAAAGTGCTCTTGTACTTTCTTGTGACACCAGGGGGCAGATTTACTAAGCTCGAGTGAATAGTTAGAATAAAAAATATATTAGAATTTCTAAGTATTTTTTTTGGGTACTTCGACCATCGAATTGGTCAAATTCTATAGAATTCGATCGAATCGAATGATTCGAACGATTCGAAGTAAAAATCGTTCAACCATTCGACCATTCAATAATCTAAGTACTGTCTCTTTAAAAAAAACTTCATACTTCGCCAGATTAAAGCTACCGAAGTCCAATGTTTTTTTTTGATCGAATAAAAATCCTTCGATTTATTGCTTAAAATCGTTCGATTTTAACCATTTCATTGTTCGATCGATCGCAGCATTTGCGCTAATTGCGATATTTGAAGGTTTTTACTTCGAGGGTTTTTTAACCCTTGAAATTCGACCCTTAGTAAATCTGCCCCCAAGACTTTTGGGTTTTTGTAAATTGTTGTTTTTCTGCTAGTGTTTTAATTTCTCACATTTATAATTCCTAAAAAATTAAATAGAGTGGCTATTCATTTTGCTGGACTGAGCAGGTAACAAGGTAAAATGCACTACTTACAACATATTATCTTATCCATGCTAGAATGTTGCTTGGCAGTTTGGCTCATGGGAGATGGGTATTTTTGGCCTTTTCTCTATTTTTTACCATTGCGCATAATCCCTATAGAGGAGCTGCCTTTCTCAAATTATGAAGATTATGCAAGACTATTACAGTAGAATATATGGATCCAAAGTAAATTAACTTCTTTTGCAGTATGTACTATAAATAGGTGCTTGAAGTAAAATTCTCAATTTTTTTTTTTTTTGACAGTTACACTGAAAAATGTTTTATTTGATTACTAAGTAAGTCTCTTGAAAGTAAACAAACCATGGGTGTAGTTCCATGAACTTTAGTTTTTAAAAGCAGATATGCGACAATATCTTGGGCCTCCAGTACAAAGTTTATTTTAATTGCTACGTATCTAAGAACATGGACAAAGCATTACCGTTATGTAAAATAAATCAGTATAAAAGTTGAACTATAGCATGTAAAAGAATAAGAGGCTAGTTATTGTTCACAACTGTATCCCACAGAAAATTCAAACAGAAAAAGTGTAATAGTAGTTTTGAGAAATTGGGCGTTTGCTTGATTTTTTTTTATATGGTTTTACTGAAAGTGAATTTGATTGTGAGGTAGCACCATTCATTTATATTAACCCTTTGCATGTTGTGATTTCAATTAATTAGTGTCTCAACATAAAGCCCATTTCCCAAAGATGGAAATAGTCCTTTTACACATTCTATAAGTAGAATGGTGTTTTAGGTAACAAATGAATGATGTCTGCACACTCCACAACAGATAAGCACAATGCAAGAAAACCTATGCAGAGAATAGAGCTAAATGGAGTGTGAATTCAAATGAACAATATTTTTTTTTTTTTGGCGTGACTGTTCCATTAACAGGATCAGTATTTTATGATCTGTTTATTTAAAACGATAAGAAGGGTAAAGCCATATCTAAATATTGGACCTGTACTGCTGATTTGAGTATTTGCATGGTGTGTTAATTGCCTATAAGACAACAAAGCAAGGATTTAGGTAGCTGGGAAAAAAACTGTTAAACTGACCTTTTGTTTTAGATACAAATGTGATACCTGGGTGATCAGTAGGATTCCATGACATTTATACAGATGAAGCCAGAAGGGATGGTACGTTTAGCGCGCTGTAACATATCAAGTTAAATGCGCTAGTCGCGTTAACTGCAGGGAATCGGGCTGTCCCGACGTGTACAAAAGATAGGCATTTAAATTAAAATAGGCGCAATTCCACTAATGGACACCAGGTGGCGCCTGACCTACTTTTCATTCCTGACCCGACTCCAGTAGATCTTCCGTGACAGAGAGCAGGCTAAAGAGCAGGCTAAACTAAATAATAAGTTATTGCTGCAAAAAAACTCATTTAATTGTAACACTATGGGACACACAGCCAATGTATGTGCTTTACAATGTATGTGCTTTACATTCTTAAGTCTAAGTTATAGTAACATGCAACTATTTCCCTTAAAAGATTGAGCTCTGTACCTAGAAAAAAACTACAAACAATAAACAGCACGTTTGCCATTTTCTGTAAAAAAAACAAAACAAAACTTTATCCTGAATAAATTAATGAGATATTCTGTGAGAAATATTTGATGCTACTGACTATATTTAACTATAAGAGAAAGTTTTTCTAAATGTTTCAAAGTTAGCTGCTATAGTGTAGTGGTTTAGGCATGGGATTTTAGTGCAGAAGGTCAAGGGTTCAAATCTCTTAATACATTTTTTTTTTTTTGTATTGAACTTTTTATTAGTCATAATATGCAGAGTAAGGTTTTGAATTGCTGATTGTAGCCTTGTTTTGTAGATATGTATTAAAATAGGAGTTTATAGTTTCAAACCTATTTAATCTCTGGTATTAAAATCAATCATTTAATCAATATTTAAGTGCTAAAAGCAATGTATAAAAAAATGTATAAAAAAAAGTTTTGAAATAAAAATAGCTTTAACTTAGCAGTTCATTTTCATGTGACAGTGGTTCAATATTAACATTATACAAAAGCTCCAGAATTTCATGACAGTTTGACACAGCATTTTACACAATAAACCTATTTTGTGGTAACCAGGTAACTTAGAACATTAGTAATAGTACAGTGGATATGTGTTATCCATATACAGTATGTGCACATCTGTAGTGAGACACAAGTGGCAAAGTGAGACGTGGCGCTTATAGAAGCAGGTTAATTTGGGTTGGAAAACTATGGGAAACAGACCCAAAGGCTCACAAAGGCCTTCAGGGATTTGCAGTAGATACTCTAGTAATGGATTTGCAGCGTCAAAGGTCCTAGTGTAGTTGGTTGTAGTGTGTTAATAGGGAGACATGATGTACATTGTTAGAAGGACTTCTGTGGCGTTTGCAGTCTGGCGTATAACATGTTCTGTTAAAGGAACAGTAATGTAAAAAAAAAAGTGTTTTAAAGTAATGATAATATAATACAGCGTTGCCCATCACTAGTAAAACATGTTTTTGCTTCAGAAACACTACTATAGTTTATATAAACAAGCTGCTGTGTAGCCATGGGGGCAGCCATTCAAGCACAGGATACACAGTAGATAACAGATAAGTACTACTATAGTTTATATAAACAAGCAGCTGTGTAGCCATGGGGGCAGCCATTCAAGCACAGGATACACAGTAGATAACAGATAAGTACTACTATAGTTTATATAAACAAGCTGTTGTGTAGCCATGGGGGCAGCCATTCAAGCACAGGATACACAGTAGATAACAGATAAGTACTACTATAGTTTATATAAACAAGCTGCTGTGTAGCCATGGGGGCAGCCATTCAAGCACAGGATACACAGTAGAAAACAGATAAGTACTACTATAGTTTATATAAACAAGCAGCTGTGTAGCCATGGGGGCAGCCATTCAAGCACAGGATACACAGTAGATAACAGATAAGTACTACTATAGTTTATATAAACAAGCAGCTGTGTAGCCATGGGGGCAGCCATTCAAGCACAGGATACACAGTAGATAACAGATAAGTACTACTATAGTTTATATAAACAAGCAGCTGTGTAGCCATGGGGGCAGCCATTCAAGCACAGGATACACAGTAGATAACAGATAAGTACTACTATAGTTTATATAAACAAGCTGCTGTGTAGCCATGGCATCTTCTGACGCATGCGCAGTAGGAACATTTACCGGTACCGATCTACTGCGCATGCGCCGAATGTCACGAAGTAAAATCGAAAAACTTTGTGACATTCGGCGCATGCGCAGTAGATCCGTACGAGTAAATGTTCCTACTGCGCATGCGACAGAAGACGCCGGTCAAAGCAGGAAGAAGACGCGCGTGGAAGAAGATGGCGACTGTGAACTCCGTGAACAGGACCTGCGCAGAAGGGTAAGTAACAAGTTAGGGGCATTTGCCCAGGGGGACAGGTAGGCCAGGGGGGAGGAGGGAGGGGGGTAACACAGGGGAGGGGGGAGGGGTTTTGCGCCGAGGGGGTTTCCTTCTCCTTTAACAAACATTACCACAACTAATTACATCTGAGCAATTGTACAGTTATATGGGGGGGGAGTTGTACTTTAGTGTCTCAGCAGACGTCAGGGAGCAGTAACGTTTATAGCATTATAGTGTATGGTGCCAACCCCCCATGAGTCATATTGGTGGGGTGCATTCAGAGGCTATATTGCATAGTAGTGGAGACTTGGCACACCGAGGAAGCATAGGGAAATTTAGTCACTTATATATTGGTTGTCCTTTGCATTGTATTAAAATTAGAGAAGTTCATGGGGCACAGCAGGTCTGGACTGGGATTCAACTGACATTTCAAGTACCCAGAGGCCCAAACAGCCGCCTCCAGCAGCCCAATAAATAGTGAGCATCTGTAGCAACTTGCAGCAGCTGCTCTGGCATTTGCCAGAACCCACAGATTGCCAGTCCTTGCCTGGGGCACAACCACGCTTCTCATATACAGTAGATGTGCGTACTCTGTGCAACCTGTGGATAGAATGCATGCACTAGTGATGTAGCAGTGCAGCCAGTATAAGGCCGGCTGCATCTGTGTTTCTGTAGAGACATAATAGTCTTCTCTTTACCCCTAGGAAGGTGGTGCACTGCTTATTTCATCAGCAGTTGTCTGAGTAGAGCGACATGGGGCTGCCATTCCACGTAAGCAGGGCCTTTCTCCTTGATGCCTACACACAGCTTCCCTATATCTGAAATTTAGGAAGTTCTAGATGAAGGGCCTGGGATGTCTCCTGTCCTGCTTTAAGGCAGCTGAGAGTCTAGCTATCTGTATAACAGAACATTCTGTCCCAGTGGCTGCACAGATCCTATCTGATCCCCATTGTAAGCAGCAGTCCTGTCCTGCTTTATGGCAGCTGAGATTCTAGCTATCTGTATAACAGAACATTCTGTCCCAGTGGCTGCACAGATCCTATCTGATCCCCATTGTAAGCAGCAGTCCTGTCCTGCTTTATGGCAGCTGAGATTCTAGCTATCTGTATAACAGAGCATTCTGTCCCAGTGGCTGCACAGATTCTATCTGGTCCTCATTGGAAGCAGTAGTCCTGTCCTGCTTTAAGGCTGAGATTCAAAAAAAACATTTGCTTTCAAGTTTCTGTACATCTAAGGGTCAGGGCACACAGGCAGATTCAGGGAGATTAGTCACCCAAATTCGGAAAATGAATCGTGCAGCCGGCTATTTACATTTGAATGTAAAACTGCATGGGCGACTTCAGCATGAGCCAACAGATTGCATGTGTCACGTTGGATGAGCAGAATCTAATGTCATTAATAGAAATGTGGGATGTTGTCACGCTGCAACAACACCCGACATTCCTATTACTTACATTATATTCGGCGCATCCGACGTGACACATGTGAATGTTGCATTGGATCGCGCTGAAGTCGCCCGTAGAGTTTAGCTCTAGGTGGTGCAGCTGCCAGTGCCTCTTGTTAACAGCCCCAACCCCCTACTAAAGTCCTACGTGTGAGGCTGTTCACATGAGCAAGCCCTTGTGCTTTCAAATGCAAATTAGCTAAAGTGCACAGCAGTACACATTTAAGGTGATTAAGGTACAGACAACAAAGGGTAGGGGTGGGGGTTGTGTGCTGTTGTATTCCATGTGCTTAGTAAGAGGTTGTGGGAGATGGTGATGTGTAGGGAGAGAAACCACCATCTATACAAGCCTTGCCTTTTGTAGTATCTGGGTGGGAGTCAAAATAGGCCCTGGCATTGCAAATACACAGAGGCCCAAATTGTACCTAATCAGCCCACTAAAGAGTGACATTCTATGGCATCTTATAGCAGCCCCTCTGCCATTTGCCAGAACCCACAGATTGCCAGAGCAGGCCTGCTAGGTGAGGAGAAATGATGGGTGCAGGTCTAGATTTCACTTTTTTGCGTGGCACGGCCTGTATGTGCCAGCCCCCCACCCCCGGAACATGCACCCCTACGACTGCACGCGCATGCGCAGGATGCAGCAGCATGGCACACTTCCCCAAAACTTTTGCCGCCCTAGGCCCGTGCATACGCCACAAATCCAGGCCTAGATGGGTGAAATATTTCGCTATGAAAAATGCTCATAGACTGTAATATACAGTAAAAAACATATTTATTAAATATGTGCGTTTAGCTACACCGAGTGGAAATAGAGATCAGCCCAAAAGGTGAATAATGTGCCCTGTAGTACATACAGTAAGTTGTGAACTAGGTCTGGACTGGGAGTCAAAATAGGCTTTGGTATTTCAAGTACACCGAGGCCCAAACATGATTGGAATGGTTAGTGGCAGGTAGGGTTGCCACCTTTTCTGGAAAAAAATACCGGCCTTATACATTTTTTTTTCCATATTAATAACATTGGGATCAGGCATCATTTTTAACGGCTAGGCCGGTAAAATACCGGCCAGGTGGCAACCCTAGTGGCAGGTCAGGAGATGGGGAAGTCCGATTGTTCGAGGATTCGAACGATCGGATCTTTGCATCTATGGCCAGCTTTAGGTTTGAGCAACAATGGAGGGCTTTTACAGCCTGAACCCTGAGATATAAACAATGCAGGAGCCAGTGGGGGAACTCCACGGGTGTCTTCAGAGTGATCCGACGCATCACGTCGGAATGCGCCAAATCTAAGATAGGTAATAGCAATGTCGGATGTTGTTGTGCTGCATGTTGCATCTTCATCTGACAGTTATGTCACGTCGGATGCACGCAGAGACAACATCTGACATTGCTATTACTTACCTTATATGCGGCGCATCTCACATGACACATGCGAATCTTTGCGTTGCATCGGATCGCTCTGAAGGCACACTTGGAGTTTCAGCTTTAAAGCTTTTACATGGTAATCAGACAGCAGCCTGACTTCATGGGGGACGGGGGATACACATGATAGTCCTGCTACTGGGAATATGTAGACCTGTGGCTCTAATTCCCTGAAAATATTTTGCCTTTTTTGGATTTAAAATGTGGGAAAATTTACATTGGAAAAATGCCTTCCAAGCTTACTCCCCAGGATTTATGTACAAGAGATATATACAGACAACTTTAGAGGTTAGCAGCCCAGCCAACAGAATCAATACTTTGGTTTATCTGGAGATTCAGATGGTTAGATTGTAGATGTACCAACGCACACATATGCTTGTTTTGGTCACTAATGACAAAATTTATTACCAAAATTATGATATACAGTATTTAGATATTTAGGTGAAATTCTCTATGGATTGGCTATCGTTTTGAAAAATCAATGGCATTATAGGGAGGTGGCATATAAAATAGTTTACCCATATTTTATCCACAGTTGATAGAACTGACCTGGTGCTGTATGAGGGCTCAAGAAACAGCCTTCTATAAACGCTAGTCCAGTGCCAATACATGTACTAAGGTTTTAGGATGAGCATAAAATTCAACAAGCAGCAAGTGCTCTTTCTGTGGTATATCAAGTAAAACAAAGTTTATTTAGTAAATAGTTAAAAATAATAAATAGTTAAAACTAGAGGAAAAAAAATTATGTAAAAAACTCTCAGGAATTGAACTCATGACCTTCAGCATCATAATCCTGCAACAAGCCCACTAAGCTATAAAGCCTGAGCAGGAACATGTCCTACACAATTGATGTTATAAATGATTTGACAGTCATTTCTGATTATTTTTTGTTTAATTACATTGCAATCTGCTAATTTAAAAAAACTTCAGCATAATTAAAAAAAACATAAGGGCAGATCATGGATTTGTTTTAAAGTTCTGAGTGCAGATCCCCTATAATAACCCAATGCAAAGTCATCCACAAATACAATTTATAATTAGTGTTACTCTCCATCAAAAACATATCTCCACACTTTTATATAAATCACACTGCCTTAATCTTCTAGCTGAATACAAAGAGATCGTTTCTCCAGCTCTTCATTTTATGAGGAGATTGTGGCTGGAACGATCTGTCTCCTCTCACCTCTCACGGCAGCTCACGTAGATTCCTATCTGAAGCAATACATAGCGCTTGGAGACATCTAGTGGCCAAAGCTGGTATTGCAGCCAATTTAAAAACTGAAACTGCGTTAAATGCGACGAGACATCTCTAGGTATCGCGCTTGCTGCTGCTTATCTAGCGTCACAGCGCGTTAAATGTACCAAAAAAAGTGGCTGCATCTGTAGCAGGAAAGGTCTTGTGATGTATGACCACTTGCACTGAGTGCAGTATAAGGGCCAAGGTGTGCTTTGGCTATCTGCAGATGATGAATCATGTTATTTTGTTGCATTATTTCAAGAACGTGCCAAATGTTGCTTATGACTAGCTTAATAAAGTTTTTATGAAACACAATAAATAGCTACAACATTCTGTAACACTGTGTACATTAAGTAAACTAAATTATCACAAATTTCACAATTATTTTGACTATATCTGAAGTATCATATTAACATAACAGTCCACTTCTGTACTCATTCATACATTTTCCTGTTGCTTAGTGTTTGCACTGTAGAGCAACTTGAATTAATTGCCACATAAATCAAAATGCTTTACCTAATTACGCACAAATGTTCTTGGGCGTTACGAAATACTGTTATCTTAAAATGTTATATTGCTGCCAAATTCATTTTAACACCTGTTCAGTGTTCTACTTGACCCTTTATACAATTTTCATCTATTTTTGGATTCAGCAGTGCTCCTGCTTTTAGATTAAAAGGCCACACAAGATAGATATTTTGATATGGATATAAAAATAATAACCTTACGCTTAATAGAGACCTCTTCTTGCAATAACAGAGGGGGGAGGGGATAATCCATAAGTGTCTCAAATGGAATTTGCCCATTACAAATGGAATTTGCATTCTGTAGGCCAGATTCAGTTCAGTGAGAAAAAGGTTTATCGTGTGAAAACTCATGGACGAGATTCAATTAGAGATGCTATTCAATTCAATTCCACCAACAACCTTACCCTTAACCACTCACATATCAACTTCTTGGATACAACCATCTACATAAATAATGGAACCATACAAACATCCCTATACCAAAAACCAACAGGCTGTCCTGAATATCTTATGTGGGAAAGTTTTCATCCTCATCACATAAAAAAATCAATTGTGATTAGCCAGGCTCTGAGATACAGACGGATTTGCTCAAACCTTGATGACAGAAATAAACATCTCCATTCCTTACAGAAAACTTTTGTTAATCAGGGATACCATCCATAGGTTATTGATGATCAAATCCATTCATGTGCTTCATCCAATGTGGTATACATCATTACATGTACTAGGTGCTCTACAGGAGGCATATACATTGGTGAAACAAAGATTGCGCACCAGGATGAACCATCACAGACATAAAATCAACACCAAATCATGTGATACACCAGTGGGGCAACACTTCTGCAGTCAAAATCACAGTCTTCAGGACATGCAGGTCTTAATTCTAAAGGGGAACTGTAAAACTGAACAGGAAAGGAAGATTTATGAATGCAAATATATGGAGTTATTTAACACATTTAGACAGGGCCTTAATTTAGGGTCAGGTTTCATGTCACACTATGCGATCTGACTGAATCCAGACTCCTGGACTATTTACAACCCACCCTAATTCATTATATTATTTCTACATTTGATCTCTATCTATCTGTAACTTCCTAATTAATTGCCCATGAATACCTTTCACTGATCTAACAGTATATTTGCTGTGCCTTTCCAGCTTTCATTTTTATTTTGCCTGATGAAGGGGCCTGGTGCTCAGAAAGCTTGCAATGTATTTTTATTGTTAGCCAATATAGGTATCACTTCTACAATACTTTTTGTATTTGTTTGTTTTTTTATTTGTTATTATTGCTACTGGCTAACACGGTACCACAGTTTTTGTTTTGTGCTATTCAATTCAAAAAACGTATCTCACTGTTTATCATGTCTATGGGAAAAACTGGAGCTGAATTAGGAGAAAAGTTTTTTCTCCTCAAATTGAATTGCGACCATGAGTTTCCACTTGATAAACCATGATACAATTTTTCCTCACTGAACTGAATCTGGCTCAATATATGGTAAATTCAAGCATTATGAGGCAGATTTATCAAAGGTTGAATTTCAAAGTTTTTTTAACTCTAATATATTTGAATTTACTCACAAATTGAATGGAAGGTTATTTATGAAAAAACTCAAATATTCGATCGAATAAAAATGACCCGAAAATTCGAATGAAATTTGAATCAAATTTGAATTGAGTTTTTCTCCAAAAAAACTTAGAATATCAGAAAGGCAATTAACATATTCAAATGGTTCAACGGACCTCTGCCATTGACTTGTAAACAAACTCAGCAGGTTTTAGTTGGCGAATATTCGAATTAGAACGGTTTCCAGGGTCGAGGTGTGATAAATCTTAAATTCAAATTCGAGTTGGTGAATTAAAATTTGAATTTGTGAGTTTTGACCAAAAACCAAATTTGAAAATTCAAAACTGAATTTACCATTTGAACCTTAATAAATCTGCCCCTATGTGTTTCACATCTTCAAACTAGCAAAAAACTTTGGCACTATCTTTAAGGTGTTGTTCTATTCGTAATCAGTGAATCACTCATTTTTTGCTACAACAGTACACTTGTGTCAACTGCATTATAATAGTCTTGTTATTACACTAGTATGGATGTGAACCATAAATATATGCATTAGGTGACCTTTGCCATTATATATTTATACACACACACACACATTAATTGTGACTAATGATTTATTATAAAGAGCATTTACATCAAATGAGCTATGTAGGTGGAATGGTAAGTTGACATACACATTTTCCTATTTTAGCCCTTTGCCTGCCAAGCACGTACACCATACGTGCTGGCAGGCAGGGGCTTTATTTGCCAAGGAAGTACTATTATTATTAACATGTATTTATAGAGCACCAACATAGGTTTATATACTCTGACACACACATTTTAGTAAAGATTCCTTTTTACAGGGGGGTCTTTATGGCACATAATGTACAGTTGGGGCTCTGTTTCCAGCAGCTGATTTGGCCAGCGTGAAAATTCATATGCATGTTTTTCATTTGGGGTCCATACATACCACATACTTTGGTAAATATATGCATATTGGTCATCAAACTATTCAGTAGACCTCTGACGTCCATATTTAGGGTAATTTTTATTTGTACATAAAACACTGTGTGAGATAAATGCAGCAAACTGCAAAATTTTTAGGCGGCTTTCAGAAATATCTTAAAAATCTCCATGTTTAGAAAAGCTTTGCAATTTCTTAGTTTGGTATAGAAAGATGTCGTTATCTTTGTTGGATTCATCAGAATGTGTACTTTCCAAAATACAGTATATGATTTTGTAGGTCTTTGTGTTGTTAGGAGGGTCTTGTGGCACAATACGCAGTCAAAAAAAAAAGCGAATCAACAGCAGAGAAAATACATATGCACTATTTTTATTATTTTTATATAGGGTCCATACATGCCAGCTACTTTGGTTTATCTATAGATATCGGCATCAAACTGTTCCGTAGACCCTTAGCGTCAATATTTAGGGTGTTTTCCAATTGTATGTAAGAAATTGGATGAAATAAATATGGCCAATTGCAATATATAATGCAATTTTCAGAAATGTCATAAAAACCTCTGCCTTTAGCATAGCCTTGCATTATTGTAGTTTGGAGTAGAAATACCTAATTACCCATTCATCAGAATGTGTATTTTCCAAAAATATATGGTTTTGTGTGGTCTTTGTACTGTTAGGAGGGTCTTGTGGCACATAATACACAGTCAGGGGTCTTTGTTCACAGAAGGCTAATCTGAGAAAATACATATGCACATATGCAGAAATACATATATTTTTATTTGGGGTTCGCACATGCCACTTGCTTTGGTTTATCTATACATATTGGGCATCAAACTGTTCCGAAGACCCTTGGCATCAATATTTAGGGTGTTTTCCAATTGTATGTAAGGAATTGGGTGAGATAAATGTGGCCAATTGCAATATTTATAGGCAATTTTCAGAAATGTCATAAAAAAACGCTGCCTTTAGCATTGCTTTGCAGTTGAGTAGTTTGGAGCAGAAAGACATATTTACAAATTTTAGAGCCGTCAGAATTTGTACTTTCCAAAGATATATGGTTATATAAGATATATTAGTGTAAATGTAAGCCATCAAATACGTATGCACAAGGTAGATTCTGGGGTCTTTATATGCCATGTACTTCGATAAACCTATGTACATTGGGTATCAAACTGTTCAGTGGACCCCAGGCTTTCATATATAGAGTGATTTATCTTGGTACCTAATAGTATGTGGGAGATAAGATGCTGCAAGGTGGACGTTTTGAGGTGGTTTTCATAAATATCACCAAAATTGCCGTCTTTAGAATAGGTTTGTGGCTTGGTACTTTGGAGTAGAAAGACATGCATGCCCAATTTGGATTCAAGGGAATGTCTGCTTTTCAAAAATATGTTGTTTTCTAGGGTGAACGTACTTTTTTCTACTTTGCCCCTCAAAAAATTATTTAAATGTGTTGTTTTTGCAGTACCTGAAATGACAAACCATATGGAGGGGTCTTGATTTGTGGCCCCTAGATGCCACATGCTTAGGTAAACCTATACATTTTGGACATAAAACTGTTCAGCGGACCCCAGGCTTTCATATTTAGGGTGCTTTATCTTGATACCTAATAGTATGTGGGAGATAAGATGCTACAGGGTGATTTTGGAAATGTCACCAAAATTGCCAAATTTAGGAAAGGAAAAATGGTCTGGCGATAAAAGTACCAAATCAGCTGGCAGTGAAAGGGTTAATGATATAAAATAAATACCATATGTAGATATTGTATTGTTATGTATTATTCACACACTAGCAATTCTTTCTCCATCTAGTATATATCTTATCAGCTAGGTGTATGACGAGTGTGGGGAGCAGCTATCAGAATTCCAATTTTTAATTACTGGTTGCCAGAGCAAATGTCATTGTGTACTACTGTGTATCATTTTAGCAGTCATTAAGAGTGTATTTACTACAGTATGCAATACTGAGCAGTCTAGTTGTGTGTTTGTTCAAAGAGGAGTGCAGGTAAATAAAGAGACCTTAGGCTAGGGCCAAATGGGGCCGAAATCTGGCTGCTGAAATCCACATGCCGTTTTCAGCCACTCACTGTAAGCGGTATATTCTTCTTCTTTCGCATGTGGAACCCTTGTGTCGTCTACGGCCCAAACACACTCATCGGATTTCAGCAAAGAAACAAGAGACTTCGCATTTTATGCAAAATCTGCCAAGTGTGTTTGGGCCAGAGCTGGAAGCAAAAGAAGAAGACAATACTGCTGGTGGTGAGGGGCTGAAATCAGCCTGCGGGTTTCAGTAGGCTGATTTCATGCCTGTGTAGCCCTAACCTTAATTAGATAGAACTAGCAACCATGAAGGCGTCTTACAGAAATTGATAATAGTGTTATAATGTACATGACAGTAACACAAAAATCAATAGCATCCAATTCCCTCCATGCACAATGAAAAGAATTATTAACCTTATTCATGGAAGAAAGTAATTACATTATAAAAGACGAACACACTGTTTTAAAAGCTTAGATTGCTGCCTTAGAAAAGTGGCAGAAAGGATAAGCATAACTTAAGGTGTTATGCTCTTTTTTTAATGTGAACTTATTTACTATAATTGTAATATTCATTAAGGGGGTTATTTACTAAACCTCAAATTTATCTGGTTGGCTTTTTTGGGGCAAAAACTTGAATATTTTTGTGGAAAAAAATACTCAAATTTTTCGAGATTTTTTATACAGGTATGGGATCCGTTATCAGGAAACCTGTTATCCAGAAAGTTACGAATTACGGAAAGGCCGTCTCCCATAGACTCCATGATAATCAAATAATCCAATAATAATTTTAATAAATGATTTCCTTTTTCTCTGTAATAATAAAACAGTACCTTGTACTTGATCCCAACTAAGATATAATTAATCCTTATTGGAAGTAAAACCAGCCTATTGGGTTTATTTAATGTTTACATGACTAGTAGTCTTAAGGTGTGAAAATCCAAATTACGGAAAGACCCGCTATCCGGAAAGCCCCAGGTCCCGATGATTCCAGATAATAGGTCCAATACCTGTACATCGATGCTGCAAAAAGCCCAAATCTGAAACTCCGCCATGTCAGACCTGTCAAGGTCCCATATAAGTCAAGGGTAAAGGCACCAATCTCAATTTAATGTTATAATGGTTTGTGCTTGATTTAGCCCTAAAATCCAAATAATTTAGTGTTTTCAAGCAAAAACCCCCAAAAAATCGAGCGATTCGGGAAAAAAGTCTGAAAAAATTCAGACGATCTGGGTTTTAATCCAATTCATTTGAGTTTTTTTCATTACTAAATAAGGTCAAATCAGGCATAGGAGTTTGGTTGTGTTTTTTTTTAATAAAATAATGAGATAAATAACAGATTTTAGTAAATAACAATGGCCTGCATTTTCCTTTTAAAAATAGGGGTCATTTACATGTGCCCTGAACGCAAAAACTTGAAGCATGGTTTAGAGTGCAGTCTGTTGGGCAAACCAGGGCATTGCAGCACCTTGATGCTCCCTAACTTGCTCCTCTGATTAATGGTAAGTTAGGGAGTGGGTAAAAGGTGGAAGAGAGGATGCATATTTCCACCCTTTACCGGTCATTTAAAAAACACGTAGGCTAGATTTAAATTTCAAATGCTGTGTGCATGCACATACATTTTTTAGTAAAGATATACTTACATTTTTGAAAATGCAATCGCCACCCCTTGTTCTTGGGTGAGAATTTCCTAGTACTAAAGAAAGATGGGTCATTTATCAGCTTTAACAAGCTGTCTAATAACACATATACATACATAGGATTTCCATGCATTATTGCAAAAATACAAACCAATAGCACTGTTCATTCCTGTGGAGGAAGTGCAGCACTTGCATACTCCAGGTGGGGCCTTACCAGGTACCTATAAAGAGGCATAATTATGTTTTCATCCCTTGAGTTAATGCCCTTTTTTATGCAAGACAAAACTTTATTTGCTTTAGTAGCCACAGAAGGATAGGGATGTAGCGAACGTCGGAAAAAAAGTTCGCGAACATATTCGCGAACTTGCGCAAAAATGCGAGCGGTTCGCGAACGGTTCGCGAACCCCATAGACTTCAATGGGAAGGCGAACTTTAACATCTAAAAAAGACATTTCTGGCCAGAAAAATGATTTTAAAGTTGTTTAAAGGGTGCAACGACCTGGACAGTGGCATGCCAGAGGGGGATCAAGGGCAAAAATGTATCTGAAAAATCTGCCTGTGTGTGCTTGGAAGAGATAGTGTAGGGGGAGAGCTGTTAGTGATTTCAGGGACAGATGATAGTAAGTTTGCTGGCTAGTAATCGTGTTGATACTGCTCTGTATTGGAACAAAAAAATAAATAAAAGCAGTCCTTACAAGGACTACTGTTATTGCAGCAGTCAGCAGATGAGATCAGAAGCAGGACAGCTGCCCACTGCAGCTACATACAGAGCACTGCAGTAGAAGGTAGATTACTAGCCAGCAAAGCTACCTAAGCTTAAATGTCCCTCAAACCCCTGCAGACTTCTGTCCCTCCAATAACAGAGCAGTATCAACACGATTACTAGCCAGCAAACTTTCAACTGTCCCTGAAAACAGGCAGCAGCTCTCTCCCTACACTATCTCTTCAGCACACACAGGCAGAGTGAAAAAAACGCTGCAGGGCTTCGGTTTTTATAGGGAAGGGGAGTGGTCCAGGGGAGAGCTTCCTGATTGGCTGCCATGTACCTGCTGGTCTGGGGTGAGAGGGCAAAAAAAAGCACCAACAATGGCGAACCCAAAATGGCGAACGTCGCGCGACGTTCGCGAACTTCCGGCGAGCGCGAACACCCGATGTTCGCGCGAACAAGTTCGCCGGCGAACAGTTCGCGCCATCTCTACAGAAGGATACTGCCCGGAATTAGACAACTTGTTATCTACAAAAACTTACGAGATCCTTCTCAGTTAAGGAAACACCCAACATACTGCCATTTAGTGTATAACTTGAGAGTGGAAGAGTGGTTTATTTATACCACTTGACTGGTATAATAATTTTCCAGGTCATTTCTTTAAAACTGGAAAACAGCAGGATAAGACAAACGACTGTTTAGAGAAAGTAACTAAAAATGTCTGAAAATAAAGCTTCGGTCCCATGAACTCCACTACCCTTACCCCTATTCCGTGCCCTCCATCCACTCCCCCCTTCCTTCCATAGCTTTATTTATGTATAACTGTTCCTTGAAAATAAGCTCTACGTTGCACAGTTACTGGTATGTCTTGTTCTTATATAGTTTATTTATATATTTTTTAAAAAAATTGTAGTGCTCCTGTATGAACTGTATGATGTTTATACAGTACCTTGTGTGCCTAGGTATACACACTAGATAACAGCACAGCTTATACATTCAGCTGAGATTGCAAAAACTTCTCCATGATCATCTAGGGAAAAAGGCAAACAAAATACACCAGCAGTTAAGCTGCCTAGTTAACCTTTAAAATGGAAATATTGTTGACCACAAAATCATATGATAACCTCACAAAGTTAACTTACAAAATTGACTTCCAGGAATATTTTCTTTGGTGCATTTGTTTTATGGAGCTTGCAATCTAATTAGTAGTAAGGGCTTTACTAACATGTTAGTAAAAGTGCCAATAAATAAGTCTACTCATGATCAAAGATATATATATATATAGCTTTGAGAAACAAGGTATTGCAGAAAATCGTTCTGGAATTCAGAGGTCATAGCCACGTATATGACTGAACTGGCATTAATTTTTACATAACTTAAACAGAATTTGAACATTTAAATAACCATATATTGTTTTCTTCCTTGTTCCTGCAGGTTTAAAACAATTCAAATATTGAGTTATAATTAGGCATACTTACTGTTCTCTCTTTGAACTGTTGAACTCTTTGAACATGATGTGATGGAGCACAGGTTATATTGATGCATAAGGCACACAGAATAATTTTATTTCAGTGAGAAGAATATGTGCAGAAATGTATCTTCCTTTGGCTAGGAACTAGCTAACAGAAATTTGTTTCTACTATTATTTATTGTGTGCCATTGTCTCATTAAAAAAGAGATGCAGATATAAGACATAACAATTTACAACTACAAACATTAACATCTGACAGAAACACAGTAGGATCAAAACCCGCCTAGTCTGGTTTCAACAGGTCTAATAACATAAGAGTTGGAGGGTTATAAGTGTAGGATTTAAACAAACAAACAAACAAAAACTAACCAGTTCTCTGTAGTAAGAAATTGTCTGACCAATCAAAGATTATGTTGAACATGCTTCAGTTGCATAGACTATTTCTAGGAATGCCTAATTTCACTAGGTTGTTAACAGGCTATGTACACTGCAAAATCTTCTTGTGTTTTCTGTGTTCATTGCACATTGTGTAGCCAACCCTAAAGGCAGCTGTATACTGGGATATTCTTGTAAATATCTGCTAAACTGAACAATATCCACTGAACAATAAATTCCCTTCCTTTTATCTCTTCACTGTGACATTATTAAACAAGAGAACATACATAGATTCAACAAAAACAAGTTGAAGGCCAAAGTTGATCGGCTGCCAAATACTTTCCTTTCATCATGTGAAAAACAAAGTCTGGCTGTGCCCTTACTGCAATTGTAATGCTTATTATAAATGCTTATTATATTACATACTGTATAGAATGGGTATTTGCTGCTTTATGACAGTATGTGCACAAAATGTATTGGGCAAAATCTTGCCACACGAGTTGGTGAAATGTTGCTGCCAAATGACCTTTATACAATTACTTTTGAAAAAATGTTAAATAAGTATTGCAAATCAATCGCAATGTCTTCATAGTGTTTTATGCAACTGTTTACACTGTATCACTATTAGGCACAAAGAAAACTATATGTTTTAATTATTAATTAGGGATTCATATTTATTTTTATCACATATAGTGGCTTTAATATTAGGTAGAAAATTTTACAGCAAACAAACATATACCCCAACTAAAGGAGAACTCTAGAATCACATTTTCATTATGTAAAAAAAATGGAACAGAGTTCTCCTTTAGTTGGGGTATATGTTTGTTTGCTGTAAACAAAACTTTCCTGAATACATTAAACATTATGATTTAAATGGTATTTCAATATGTACTTGCAATTTGGTTCTCCCTTTCAGTACTGCTGGTTCTGACTCTTGAAACAATACAGCATAGGCCAGCTTTCTTCCAGCACAGACTTCAATGTCCACAATGCATTGCATGATACTTTACAAATAAGGGCACGTTTATTAAAGGTCAAATTTTAGTGGTATTAGAGCTTTTTGAAATCATGATTAAACCCTATTTTTCTATAACCAGGAATGCCATGAAAGTTTTTAAAAGATCTGAATATAAAAAGTATGAATGAAAAAAGTGCAGAAAAAAAATCCAAATATCTCACAATTATTAGAGAAAAACATCTGAAATCATCTAAAAGTCTGAATGGCTAAAAAAGCAGAGTTTAATCCAATCAGCACAGTTCCCTTTGACTTCTATGGGCCTCAACAGCTTTTACTTGGAGAAGTTTTTCCTGGTTTTTACACTTATGGGGTTATTTACCAAAGGTCGAATGTTAGAGCTATGTGAGCTTTTTCAAACCTTGAATGAACTCGAATGGTTACTATTTTAAGAAAAAACAAGAATGGGAAAAACTCAAATCAGCGAGTTTGGGGTTAACAACCTGAAAACTAGAATTGATCGAGTTTTCATCAGTATAAAAACTGCTCAGATTCATCAAGTTTTCAAGCAAAACCCACCGACAATAACTCGAACACCAAGAAGGCTATTAACACTGTCAAATGGTTCAGGGGATCTCTGCCATTGACTTCTACATGACCGTGACAGGTTTTAGAAGGTGTATTTTCGAATTCAAGCTATTTCCAAGGATGAGGTAAAAAAAAAATCTCTTGGAAAAATTCTAGTTTTTTCTTAAAAATCAAAAAAAATCGAGACTTTTTAACCTGAAAATCTAACAAAAAATAACTTTGAAAACTTGAGTTTGTTGTGGAAAACACAACTCAACCTTTGATAAATAACCCCCTTAATAAATCTTGAATTTTTAGAGTTCTAGTGAAACGAAAAATACGATTTGTGAAAAAAACGGAAATCTAAATGTAAAAAGGCCCCATAGAGTTATTTATTTCCCCATTTTCTTGGCCCTGAAATGTAAACGCTAATCCCTGTCCCTTTTTGTCTGCATTGTCATAGGCTGCCTTTAATAACTTTTTATTATAATATTTACCCTGAAATTTGTTTCTTATTACTTCGGTCTGTTTTATAAAATGTTGTTCTTTATTGTAATTCTTTTCTACTTGCAAAAACTGGCCCACTATTGTTAACATAGTGTACGGTGTTAACATAAGGTACACAGTCACTGATTTGAAATGTGTCCTAGTTACTAAAGCATGATCTTGTACAAAAACCTCCAAATTAAGAAACAGTAATGAAATTTTGTACGTGACTTTTAAATTGAAATCATTAACATTAAGCACAGCCTGAAGATCAGCTATGCTCACATCGCAAAACAGTAAAATTGAATCAATATATTGACACCAGAACAAAACTGAATGCACAAAACGTATTGGTCAAAAAGGGAATGACTTCATGCTTGTCATTAAAATTAGACAGAGAATTGTACCATTCAAGGCAATTAAAAATCTAATTCCTGAATATATCAAATATGGCTAAGGTGGAGCAGAAATTGATGTTCTAAGAAACAAAGTTAAATTAATACATAGAAAAGAGTGTGAGTTTAAAAAAGATCAGCATAATTATCTCACTTGTAGCCAGATGAGATTTTATGTTATGAATAGATAATATTCAGTTTAAGCAATTTAATTTTTCAGGTGTCAGGACCTTAGGGGCATGTTTACTAACATTGGAGATAAATATCTGGAGAGATTTCTGGAGATGTTGCCCATAGCAACCAATCAGATCTTTGCTTTTGTTTTCTAACTTGGCTGTGGCTGTTTAAATCTAATTGCTGATTGGTTGCCATGGGCAACATCTCCAAAAATTTCTCCAGATATTTATCTCCAATGTTAGTAAACATGCCCCATAGTGTCAGGAATAGGTAGGGGGCACAGAGGAAGCAGAGGTGGAAAGGATGAGTCCTTCAGGCAGAAGCTGTTGCACATGGGACACAGAGCAAAGGACAGGATCAGGGAGATGAGGTTGAAGAGTCGGAATCTGGAACAGGACTGGAACAGGGGGCTGGAACAGAGGGCTGGAACAGGACTGGAACAGGACTGGAACAGGACTGGAAAGCAGAGCAGGGCTGGAGCAAGGTTCAAGGTTCAGACAAGACAAGGCAAGGTAATGTTCATTAGTTAAGTAGTTGATCCTCTAGAACGAAAGGTGTTTCCCCAATCAGGCAGGGCTCTCCTCCACGCTCAAAAAAAGACAATTTCCACAAGAGATTGTTGTATTCCTCAAAAACCACAAGGTTTTGAGGGGGAATAAAACAGATAAAATATATATAGTGCAGTATTTCAAAATAAATTATGATATTTTTTGTGAACTTGCTATGTTCAAATATACCCGCATGTGAATAATTTATACTTAAAAATCATGCACCATCATAAGGAGTTAATATTTAACCAGTATAAAAGTCTGTAACTTAAGTGGTGCTAGAGGTTTTTCGACTATAGTCCTTATTTATATATCCAAGTTTTGACACCTGTGATGTTTAGAGTTATAGTTGCACAGAAGCCCACACTCCGATCCTAGTGTCTGGCAGGTATTTATACTTACAAGAAGTAAGTTGATACAGGCATATGTAATTTGAGTGTCTCAAAGGTAAAGTTCAGACCAGAGCTAGGGGCAATGCCACACTGCTCAGAAAGGACAATGCCCAGGCACTGGTGGTGAGGAGGGCTAGCCTTATATAGGGCATAGTCAGTTCTGATTGGCTGGCCCCAGCCCACCAATAAGGCTGCTGCTGGAAATACACTGCAAAGGTCAGGTGATAGATAACCAACACACCTGCTAGCTGCTCCTATGGCCTATTGGATAAGGTATAGAAACCCAAAGGTCCCTGGCTCAAATCCCAGCAAAGCCTTATATAAAGAACAGGTGCATATTTCCCAACAGGGGTGAAAATATTGCCCTTTGTACTAACGCTAGTATCTGTAATAAGCCAAATGCTCTGAATAGAGTGAAACTGGGGATATCTAAAATAAAGAAATTTGGCAAGTAAAAGTGAGAAAGACCAATAATGATTGACCTCCACAGTTTTACTGTCAAAGGACATATAACCATAATTCTCCTTGTACTGCACATTACCACCATTGTATAGGAAGTATAGGACAATGCGACTGAAAGTAGGAAGAGAAAGGATGAGCAAGTGACCTTGGTTATCTCTTCAGTAAACACTGCACCACAAGGTTGAACACGTGCAAAACAAGGCACATGGGCCAGATGGACTCTGTGGAGGGTTTTCAGCAGATTACATCCATTGTAACATACATTAGCTACGGTATTTGAAATGGGAAAAGGGATAATCACCTCTGGACCTGAGCCTGAAAGGAGGCAGAGTTGCAGCATAGGCTGGCAGCAACAGGGCTGCTCTGAAGTATCGCTGTGTGATGGACGCTCCAGAGGGGCTGTTCCCACATCATCCTATAGCGGTGTTTCATATGGAAAGTTAAGGCTGAACCTGACTCTGCCTGCACCCTACAGATTCTCTGATAACAGAGATTGCAAACTGCAACTGACTGGTCATCTGTTAGGTCTTTTGCAGCCAATCCCGCTTCAAAAAAGGAAAAGTTGCCAGCGTTTTGTAAGTTTAATGCATTTTTGGCACAAAGGACATGATGTAAGTGACAGAAGATTGAGGACGAGCAAGCTTATTTTTAGCACTTCGCCTGGTCTGAGGTGGCAAAGTCAACTCTGGAGAAAGAGGTAATGTTCAGTAAAATCCACACTTTACTAAAAATGTAAAGAACTTTCACTAGAGCGAAAGGTCGTCTGGTGATAGAGTGTGAACGAACGCTAGTGACAGTCTCTTTCACTAGCGAATTGGCACCCGTGCCTGTTAGTGAATTGGTGATGTCCTTGCGGGTGGCAACGCTGGCAAATTGTCCCTAGCAATAGCCACCTCGTCCTTTGGTGAATTTGCCCCATAAAATTCTAGCACTGGGGACGGCTCTGGCCCCATTGGTTGATGTGGAAAATTAGGGGTGAATAACATGTCTGCATTTTTGTTTTCAAGCACAGAACAAAACTGTACCAGATGAAAAAGTTTGCTCATTCCTTAAAGATGACTAAAAAAGGGTCATCCATAAGATACAATTGGTAAGATGGAGGCCATCCTCTCCCTCTACTGAATGAAAATATTGACAGCTGTTTCACCTCCTACTGTGGTTTTGTCCAAAAAAGATAAAATACTCAAAATTGCCCCCCGTCATTGAAATGAAAGCGCACGTGCACCAGGCACTTTCCATTCACATAAATGAATATGCACATGAGCATTTTATCATAAACTACAAAGTACCAGTGGCTAGGTTTGCCACCTTTTCTGGAAAAAAATACCGGCCTTCCTATATATTTGTTTTTTTCCTTTTTAATAACATTGAGATCAACCATTATTTTTACAGGCCAGTAAAATACCGGCCAGGTGGCAACCCTTGCTGTACCATGACCATGTGGACACTACAGGCCTGTATGGTATGTAACTTTTTCTAGGAAGAAAAATGCTATCCTTCTTAAATGTTTTCTGTATTTGTTCCTATAAAGTGGCAACTGCTTCCACCTTAGGCAAAGACTGAAACAGAGGGAATACTCTATGGGGCAAATTTACTGATGGTCGAATATCGAGGGTTAATTAACCCTCGATATTCGACTGCCGAATGTAAATCCTTCGACTTCGATTATCGAAGTCGAAGGATTTACTGCAATTCGTTTGATCGAACGAAAAAATAGTTTTAATCCATCGAACGAACAATTTTTCTTCGACCTAAAAAAGCTAGCAAAGCCTATGGGGACCTTCCCCATAGGCTAACATTGACGTCGGTAGGTTTTAGGTGGCGAACTAGGGGGTCGAAATTATTTTTTTAAAGAGACAGTACTTCGACTATCGAAAGGACGAATAGTCGAACGATTTTTAATTTGAATTGTTCGATTCGAAGTCGATGGTCGAAGTATCCAAAAAACCATTTGAAGTCTTTTTTCCTCTATTCCTTCACTCGAGCTGAGTAAATGGCCCCTAAGTATCTGTTATCCAAATAATGAACCTTCATAGCATCAGATACTGACAGTGACCAGTTGCACAGAAATATACACTGATAGATTTTCGTTTTTATACTATTTATTCAGGGATATACACTAAAGGGATGCCACGCTTTATTCAGGGTTCACTGGTTGGGGTTATTTTTTTAGCAATCTGAGTAATATCAGCAAGCCACGCAAACTTTGCAAGGTTGTTGTAAACCACCGCAATGGAGACAAAGTATCCCGCTAAAGTTATCTCACTGAGAATGAAAATTAAAGTTTTGCTGTTCCACAGTACTTTAAGCCAAGCCAATCCTACTCCCCTTTTGGCCTTCCCGCGTGTCTTTCCGCCTGTCACAACCTTACGATTATTTACAAGGCAGAAAACCGGAAGTATCGGTGACATTCTTGCAGACCAAGATGCTTTGAAGACTACATTTCCCATGCTTCATCTCTTCTATTCCTTTCCTCTTTGCACATGCGCGTCTCGCACAGTCCTTGGTAGTGAGGAGAGTAGGTTAGAGGGAGGATATAACCTACGGAGGCAAAATGTACAGCTGGAGTCGCGTGTACTGCGTATTAAGCCAGGTAAACTGTATCACCTTGTAATTTAGGCGTGGCAGCTGCATTAACTGAGAAAAAAGAACCGAGTATTTTGTGTCTGAATGAGACTGGCAGCTAAGGCCTACATCAAGTCTCTATACTGACTGTAACCTGCACCAAAACTTGTGACACCTTCTTAATAATACCCCGCCTTCAATACCGAGCTACTACTGGGGTTTCACATTGAGCACAACTCTCTAAAGTATCTTAGTGACTACAGTATCCCTATTGTAGGGAATATGCCCCTCCGTCACTGATCATGTCACACGTGTAGGAACAGGATCCAGTACGTTATATAGTGTTCCTATGTCAACAACCCATGTGGAATGTAACATCGCTCAATAACTATTTTGTTCTATTCTTGAGGTCTAGATCAAAAGTTTTATCCTAAAGTTGCATATTTTTACATTTTAGAATAAGGTGAATAAAGCATATGAGGAAACCAACCCAGTTTGCCATTGTCCTAACCCTAAGTTCCCTAATCACTCGAACAAATGTCATTCTGGAAAACTGTAGGGTAGTTTCCAAGAACAACCAATCATGTCTTTGCTTTCATTTTCTAACTAGTGGTAGACTGTTGCTGACTGGATGCTAGGGGTAACTGCATGTTCATATTAGGGCATCTATTGGTAAATCAGTCCCTCCCCCCCCCCCAAAATTGATTGCTATATGGGTGCACCAAATCCATGTTTTATGGTAATTAAAGGAATTGTTCAGTGTGAAAATAAAAACTGTGTAAATAGACAGGCTGTGCAAAATAAAAAATGTTTCTAATATAGTTAGTTAGCCAAAAATGTAATGTATAAAGGCTGGAGTGACTAGATGTATAACTTGTCAGTCAGAACCCAACTTCTTGCTTTTCAGCTCTCTTGGTTTACACTGACTGGTTACCCTGGCTACCAGCCAGTAACCAATCAGAGACTTGAGGGGGGGCCACATGGGTCATTTCTGTTGCTTTTGAATCTGAGCTGAATGCTGAGGATCAATTACAAACTCACTGAACAGAAATGTACCATGTGGCCCCCCTTCAAGTCGCTGACTAACTCAGAGTTATAGAGCTGAAAAGCAGGAAGTTGGATTCTGGCTGTTTTATTAGACATCTGTTCACTCTAGCCTTTATATATTACATTTTTGGCTAACTAACTATATTAGAAACATTTTTTATTTTGCACAGCTATCTATTTACACAGTTTTTATTTTCACACTGAACTATTCCTTTAACACGATAATTGCAATTAAAAGGCAATATGTTATTAAAGAGCCACAGACCCCTGCAGCAACAGTTTGCAGATTGAATAGCTGTATGTAATTACCTGTATGATGTGCAGTTACATTTTTTATTGAGTTCTGTATAGGGTTTTTAATATCTTTCTGTAACACCCTCATTACCCATACATCTGGGTTCCTAGTTAGGAGATTACAGGAAAGAACTATAGTTTAGCTTTGGTTATAAATCATATCTCTATAGGTTGTATCATTTGGCTACTTTGGAAAATAAGACCACTAGCTGCTTACTACCAGATGGTCCTAGTTTGGGCAAAGTGTTAGGACAGCAATAAAATAGTTGGTAAAATGTAAAACAAATAGCTTATTTTTCCACCCAACACCTTATTTGTCTTAAATTCTTTATGGCTTTCCCCCTAGCACCTCCTAACAGTAAGCCAGTACAGTTTTACATGTCCTGAGTGTTACAGACACACTATTGCCTTATTCGTGTGAATGATTACAACTGATACTGTCTCAACTTTCAGCCCCCCATCGATTCTTTAACAGCAACTCTTAGCACCCCAAAATAATATTTGTATGTGAATGGATAGTGGTAATTGTGTGCTAGATATACCTGTTGTATATACTGAAAACAAATATCGGCCTTGTAGAAATGTCTTTATTCATGAGGCACTTTTGCTTTGTCTGTGAAGGATTCTTCCAGTTCTGCATTCTGAAATAATGCTGGAAGGTTTATTGGTTCCTAATGAAATCTTTTTTGTGTGTTGTGTTAATGTGAAAAATTAGATTTAAAACTCTGCTGGGGCCAAGACTGACGTGAATGATTAATAACCGCTATAAAACACTGTATAAATAAAGGGTAATTTTCTAAAGCAGATAGTATTAATGTGAGATTTCATTAATGGCATTTTTATTTGTATAATTAACACTGCTTTTTTTCGTTTAGAAAAATAATTTTAGCCGAATACCCCATGGCTTACAAAGAATAAGTTTTGCAGCTTGGAGAAACTATTCAGAGAAAGCACGTAAGTAGTGCATATTTTTCATGTACATTGTACTTCATGTACATTTAAATAATGTCTGTTGTATTTGTGTTTATTTTCATTAGCCTCACTGTTCTAGTAGTTTTGTCGGTAATCAACCACTAGCCCTTCCATACACTCACATTATGCAAGCCATCACTTTACACGGTTCTCTGCTTTTGGCAAGCAGAGGAGCACTGTACGGGTTTATCTTGACGTGGTATGATGGCTTATCAATTTTTGATCATAACATTGTGACCCCTGTTTTTCTAAATACATGCACTTGCATATATACTGAATTACTTATGAGACAGGGGACCAGGGAATGTGCATTGATTAACTGGCCAAATCAGTAGCACTTCTATTGTATTTAAAGGAATAGTTCAGTGTGAAAATAAAAACTGGGTAAATAGGCTGTGCAAAATAAAAAATGTTTCTAATATAGTTAGTTAGCCAAAAATGTAATATATAAAAAATGTATATATAAAGTGAACAGACGTCTAATAAAACAGCCAGAATCCAACTTCCTGCTTTTCAGCTCTATAACTCTGAGTTAGTCAGCGACTTGAAGGAGGACCACATGGTACATTTCTGTTCAGTGAGTTTGTAGTTGATTCTCAGAATTCAGCTCAGATTCAAAAGCAACAGATATGACCCATGTGGCCCCCCTCAAGTCTCTGATTGGTTACTGCCTGGTAGCCAGGATAACCAGTCAGTGTAAACCAAGAAAGATGAAAAGCAGTGTTCTGACTGACTTGTTATACATCAAATCACTCCAGCCTTTGTACATTGCATTTTTGGCTAACTAACTATATTAGAAATGTTTTTTATTTTGCACAGCCTATTTACCCAGTTTTTATTTTTACACTGAACAATTCCTTTAAACACATTTTACTTAGCCTTGGAGTGCACCCACAACCCTCTTCTTTTGTATTTTTATGGCAAACAGAGAAAAACTGATTTTAAGGGTTACTTAAACCCTAACTAAATCTACAACCAATGCAGTAGTGATGTGCGGGTCAGAGTTTCCCTGACGCGCACCCGACCCTAACCCGCCCTGCTGCCGCCCACACCCCCCCTTCCGGGGTCCTTTTATAGACCTGCACCGTCCGCTGATTACGTCACAATGACGTCACAAAAGGGGCAAGCAGACGTGACACTATAAAACCGCAACCCGGAAGGTGGATGCCGGCATTTGAAGGTGGTGGGCGGGGAGAGCAGGAGAAGAGCTCAATCCGCACCTGGCCACCACCTGCGAGGAGCAGTGCGAGGTCGACCCAAACCCGGTCATCGGGTCTGCCCGCACATCACTACAATGCAGTGTAGCTGAGCAACAACTTACCCATCTCTGTTAGTATTGAACTGACCTGCACTTGCTTCATTTGGGGGATTTTTATAATGGGGAAGATGTTTCTGTTCAGCTGTGTTAAGACTTTAGATCCCATAAAACAGGACTGCCCAGCACATCTATAAAAAAAACTATTTCTCTTGCCTAAATTGGGGGACACAGGCACCATGGGGATGAAGATCCTGCAGCTGGAGATGGACACTATGTTGCAAAATATGACTCCTCCTCCTCCTGCCCTGTGCTTCATCCCCTGCCTCCTCCTATTACCCCCAGTTTCTTTTAGTGTCCTCAGATGGAGAAGACACGATTTTCTTATGTGGCTGGAGCACAGATCAAGGCCCCAGGTCTAAGATCACGCTTAGGGGCCACTGATTTATTCAAGAGCCTCTCCAGCTTCAACCTATCTGCCCTTCAGCCTTCCATAGTTACATAGTTACATAGTTAAATTGGGTTGAAAAAAGACAAAGTCCATCAAGTTCAACCCCTCCAAATGAAAACCCAGCACCCATACATACACCCCTCTACTTTTAATTAAATTCTATATACCCTCTCTCCGGAGGTCTGCAGGCTTGCTCCTCACCCCTGCGCTGTCTTCCCGATCTACGGAGGTCTGCAGCAGCGGTATACACTCTCCTGAGTGTATAATAACACACATATAAATATATATTTCACATCTGTGCATATATATATTTATCTGTGTGTGCTTTCTACACAGGGCACTGTTCAGCTGGTGTTTTTCTTAGGTGAGTACTTATTTTATTTTACCTCATTTACCCCCCCTCCCCTGTCACACAATTAGCTTAGACATCTCTTATCGCTCTTCCCCTGGCGCCATTACTTCTGCGATACTCTTCTATGTGACACTCACCTCCTGCGTTCCACCGCCCTTCTCCTGGCCTCTGGCGTGCTTTTCTACCTGGCGCCTGTATTTGCACCTTTTTTCTCCTGGTGACACGCATCATGCGTTCCAACCCTCGCTCACACGCCCCTTCGCATCTGGCGCAGGTTAGTTCTTTTCTCTAGCCTGTCGATCTCTTAATCTCAGCACACCCAACTCAGTCGGCTCTGTCTCCCCTGTTGCAGAGCCCTTGGAGCGCACCTGCCTGTAGCTTATAGTGCGGCTATTCTTTCACCTGCATTTACCCTACTCGCGTCCAGCCTTCCCTTCAGCTGCACGTCTGTCCTACATATCAGACAAGTCACACATTCTTTATATTCTTTGCCCTGTAAAAGCTTTTTATGCAACTAAGTGCATGTATGCCTTCTGTATGCCATAGGGAGCACGGGACTGAGGGGTCACCCTTCTCATCTCTTTATCTCTCTACAGGCCACTTCTACAGCACCTATCAGCTATATAATGCCTAGCCTTACATACCCCTGCCTCAAAAAAAAAAAAAAAGGGATTCTTTTGAGGATTCAAGCTACCCCTTCCATTTTCTCACGAGAAGGAGCAAAATGGCTAATAAGGCAGAAGAGCCCAGGACCAACAAGTCCTCAGCTCAAACACACCAACAGGTTTCTTTTTTAGCCTACTCAACCTGTAAAACAAAATTTAATTCAGCCTCGGCTGATTCATTGTGTGGGGCCTGCAGAAAAACTGACTCACTGCCAATTACCCAGGCAACCAATTCAGACTCCTTAGGGCTATATCCCTCTCACTTGCAGGCATTCAACACCTGGCCCGCATGCCCGAGACCTTAGACAAGGTTCTTGAGCGTTTATCTCAGCCTTCTCATTCTGACTCCCGACCAGGGTCCTCAAAACGTCACGCTCTCTCTCCTCCAGACTCTCAGGGGGGACTTCTCTGTCCCTCTGACGAGGAAGGTCAGGTCATCTCCGCGGAGGACTCTGATCAGGACCACCCTGATCTAGACATAGACACCCCCAGAACCCAAGGGGAGGTGGAGGGACTCATTCAAGCTGTACTAAACACAGTGAACATTGAAGATTCTACTGCCTCAGTCGAACCTGCAAAGAACATTTTTAAGAGACACAGTAGAGCTCATGTTTGTTCCCAGCATACAAACAGTTCGACGAAATTATCAAGTCCCAATGGAAAAATCCTGATCACAGGGTACAGCTTTCTAAATGCTTCACCCAGACTTATTCATTTCCAAAGGAGTGCATCGACCTCTGGTCTTC
Source organism: Xenopus petersii (assembly GCA_038501925.1). NCBI lineage: Eukaryota > Metazoa > Chordata > Amphibia > Anura > Pipidae > Xenopus > Xenopus petersii. The sequence continues at coordinate 79,519,112 of CM076676.1, read as the reverse complement.
ACCTCCCGCAGTAGATCCTCCGGTTTCCAGACTATCCAGAAATACCACCATTCCGGTCTGATGCGGCCGCATTTAAAGACCCCATTGACAAGCGTCTCGAAGGTTTCTGCAAATCCACCTTCTCAGCTTCCGGTTCAGCCTTCCGTCCTATATTCGCTATAGCCTGGGTGGCGAAGGCCATGGAGGTCTGGGTAGAACAAGTGGCACAGCTCATTGGATCTGAAGAACCTACTACCGACAACTTGCTTTCCCAAATAGCAGACGCCACTACATACATTGGAGACGCAGCACTTGACGCAGCACGGATGGTTGCTCAAGCTTCAGCTCAGTCCTTAGCAGCTAGTAGATTTTTGTGGTTAAAATCTTGGTCCGCTGACCTAACATCCAAACGTTCCCTAGTCAGCATACCCTTCCAAGGTAAACTTCTCTTTGGGGCTGAACTGGATAAGATTATTTCTCAGGCGACAGGGGGCAAGAGCACCCTTCTCCCTCAATCTCGACCCAAGAGACCACCTTTCAAACGGAGGCCCTTTTTTCGTCCCTTCAGACAAGGACAAAGGTCAAAGACGCAACATGACAAGTCCAACTCTAACTTTCTCTCCCGCTTCCAGGGCAAACAAAGACAACCGTGGTCTTCCTCGAAGTCTACCTCCAAGCCCTCACAAGACAAAACTCACACGGCATGAAGGTGTGCCCCCTCCCAAAGGGATACCCTTAGGAGGTCGACTCAAATCCTTTCGAGAGGTGTGGCACAACAAGATTCAGGATCAGTGGGTTCTCCGGGTGGTATCACAGGGTCTGCTGATCGACTTCACTCACCCCCCCCACAGATTCTTTATATCCAGAATGCCGACCAAAGACTCAGACAAAACCAAATTCCTCTCCGTCATACAAGACCTCGCCTTGGCGGGAACCATTCAACCCGTTCCACCAAAGGCCAAACGAAGAGGCCACTATTCCAACCTTTTCATGGTTCTCTCAGGCCCGTCTTAGACCTCAAAGATCTCAATCCCTTCGTCCGGAAGTACCATTTCAAAATGGAATCAATACAGTCGGTTCTGTCGTACATGGAAGAAAACGAGTTCATGACAGTCATCGACATCAAGGACGCATATCTTCATATACCGATCCACCCAGCTCATCACGGCTTCCTCAGATTCTATCGAATGGTCAGCATTGGCAGTTCGTAGCTCTGCCATTCGGTCTGTCATCAGCTCCACGCGCATTCACGAAGGTCATGGCGGCAGCATTGGAGGAACTAAGACTCAAAGGAATAACAGTTATTCCTTATTTGGACGATCTCCTTGTCAAGGGTCCTTCCGCACCAGTAGCCCTCCTCCACACATCCCAAGTCCTGGAGACCCTAACCTCATTGGGCTGGACGATCAACTTCAAGAAGTCGAACCTACATCCGACTCAATCAATGGAGTACCTGGGCCTAGTACTGGACTCCAGACAAGGAGAAAGCCTTCCTACCTCGGGACAAGGCCAAAACTCTCCAAAGCCGAATTCGGTCTCTCATGGGGCCCAACAGCATCCCCCTTCAAGCAGCCATGCAGACTCTGGGCACGATGGTAGCCTCCTTTCCGGCCATTCCGTATGCACAAGCCCACACCAGACCTCTTCAACACACCATACTTCTACACCAACGCAGAGATCGAGCCAACCTCGATCACAAGATATCCATTCCGAGTCGAGTACAGCTCTCCCTACATTGGTGGCTTCAACCACATCACACAAAGAGTGGAAAACTCTTCCCCCCCCCCAGCACTGAACGGTTCTAACCACAGATCCAGTCTCCGGGGGTGGGGCGGGGTCATTGGCCAAACCAAAGTTCAGGGCCTATGGACTCAAGTAGAAAAGAGACTACCCATCAACCTTCTGGAGCTCAGAGCGATACGCTACTCCCTCGAACGCACGGCACCGTTACTCCGGGGAAAACCAGTGCGGATCCAGTCGACAACGTGACGGCCGTGGCTTACATAAATCATCAGGGCAGAACCAGAAGTATCAGGGCCCTCAAGGAAGCTCAAGGGATCCTAAGATGGGCAGAGGACAACGTTCCCGCGATATCCGCTGTCCACATTCCTGGAGTGGACAATTGGATAGCGGACTATCTGAGCAGAGAAACGATCGATTACGGGGAATGGAGTCTCCATCGCGAGGTGTTCTGTCTCATTGTGGAGAAGTGGGGGCTTCCAGAGATCGACCTCATGGCATCCAGGCACAACAGACAGGTCCAGCAGTTCGTCTCAAGAAGCCTAGATCCTCTAGCCCACGCAGTAGACGCCATTGTGATTCCCTTGCGCTTCTCCAGGGTTTACATCTTTCCCCCCCTCGCTCTTCTACCGAAAGTCATCAAGAAGATAAAGAGGGAAGGAACTCAAACCATTCTAGTAGCTCCATTCTGGCCCCGAAGGTCTTGGTTCGCGGCCATAGCAAACATGGCGGTAGACGAACCCTTCCATCTCCCGCAACAGACAGACCTACTCTCTCAGGGTCCTGTTGTCCACCCGAATTCTCATCTTTGGGCGTGGCTCTTGAAGCCTTTATTCTACGAAGCTCAGGAGCTCCTCCGGAGGCAATTCCCATCATGCTTTGCGCATGTAAACCTGTCTCGGCGAAGATATACCATAGGTTATGGAAGACCTTCATCTCTTGGTGCGAGCAAAGAGATCTTAACCCACAAACGGCGGGAGACAGAGAGACCCTTTCATTCTTACAAGATGGACTTGCGAAAGGCTTAGCCTAGAGTTCCCTGAAGGTGCAAGTGTCGGCCCTGTCCATTCTTCTGCAGAAAAAACTGGCACTGCATCCCAACATCAAAACCTTCTTACAAGGAGCTACACGTATTCTACCAACATATCGTTGCCCTGTACCTCTGTGGGACCTCAATCTGGTGCTCTGCAGGAGGAACCATTCGAACCGCTAGAACAGATCCCTCTGTCTACACTAACAGAAAAGGTTGTATTCCTTTTGGCCATCACAGGAGAGTTTCTGAACTGGCGGCATTGTCCTGCAAATCTCCCTTCACGGTTCTCCACATGGACAAAGTTGTTCTCAGACCCACTCCAGACTTTCTGCCTAAAGTGGTATCCGAATTCCACTTGAACCAGGACATTGTGGTACCTTCTTTATGTCCAAACCCTATAGGCCCCCTTGAGAACAAACTCCACAAACTTGATGTTGTCAGAGCTATATCTTGTTACATCAACGCCACTGAGAACGTCAGAAAATCGGACGCTCTTTTCGTTATCCCTGAAGGCCCCAAACGGGGTACCAAGGCCGACAAGTCGACTTTATCCAAATGGATTAGAGCCATCATTTCCAGAGCCTATGCTGTCAAGGGGAAAACTCCTCCTCTCCAGGTGAGGGCTCATTCTACACGTTCTCTCAGCACCTCATGGGCTTTACGACACTACGCTTCAGCGGATCAAATATGTAAATCGGCCACGTGGGCATCTCTCCATACCTTCACTCGCTTCTACAGGCTCCACACTCACGCTTCAGCCGATGCTGCCTTTGGGAGGAAGGTGCTCAGAGCTGTTCTTAGCTAGACACCTTGTATACAGTGTCCAACCCTTAGTGGGCGCTTTGGGACATCCCCATGGTCCCCCAATTTATGCAAAAGAGAGAGATTTTTGTGCTTACCGTTAAATCTTTTTCTCTTGTCCTATATTGGGGGACACAGGCCTTCCCTCCCGATTCTGATACTGTTTTCACGTTTTGTTCGTGATTTTTTCTTATAGACTTGTTAGTTCCTTTTGATCAAAGTTTTTCATATTTTTAGAGGGTGTTGTTGCTGTGTTCTCTTCTGTTTTGGCCTGTTCTGCTCCTTCTTCGGTCGAAACTGAGGGTAATAGGAGGAGGCAGGGGATGAAGCCCAGGGCAGGAGGAGTCATATTTTGCAACATAGTGTCCATCTCCAGCTGCAGGATCTTCATCCCCATGGTGCCTGTGTCCCCCAATATAGGACAAGAGAAAAAGATTTAACGGTAAGTACAAAAATCTCTATTTTCCCCTGTACTGGGTACAAAGAGGGAAGGATACACATTGGTCTAAACATACCTCCTTTGTACATTCTCAGTATTTTGCGACACATGTTGTGATGCTGTATATTTTCTCTTTAAATTGCAGCTGAAACCTTTGCTAAACATTCACTCCTCTTTGATAGTGTAAAGGTAATGACACATGACACCTTTTTATCATGATAGAGAATGGGAAATTCACATGTGATCCTGCTTAATAGACAGGTGTGTATGACTGTGAAATACAGTACAGAGCAGTGTGTTTCCGAGAATCTATCACTTAGCAGGACATGGCGTGACCTTGCCGTTTCCTGTTCATTTTGAGAAGTGGGAAGATTTCCACCATTTGTCCCCCTCCCTCAAATTGCTGGGATGTAAAAACGATGCCATTACCTTTTGGGTAAACTGCTGCTGTTGTTGTCTTTTTCCACTGGCACTTTAAAAGATTGTTTATTCTGTACACTTTAAATTTATTTTATAGTAACTGCACTGATCTATACACTTCATTTGAGTTATACCCTCCTGTAATTTTTTTTGAAGTTGAAGCAGATGTTACAGTCATTGGTTCAGGTCCAGGAGGCTATGTTGCTGCCATTAAAGCTGCCCAGCTGGGTTTCCAGGTGAGTCCCCAAACTTGACTTGTTTTCTTTTGTAAAATTATTGGGTTTGTTTTATAAGACCATTTACCCAATTTATGTCAGTAGGATTTTGGGGCATATTTTAAAAATCATGGTTAATAAAATATAGAAAATACTACTTCAAGTTCTTTCATTTAGCATCTGGCCAAATTGAATGGCAAGAATACTGCCAGAATACATCTGTGTGTGACAACTGACCTAATCTATAAGAAGCATTTAGCATTAGAATTTGCCAGCCTGCTGCACGTTAATACTATAAGCAAATATGAGATTGATGTTGGCTACTAGACAAATTTTGGCTATTTATAAAAAAATATCCGGTTTTTCTAAATTGGTCAATTAGGATTTTTTTATTTCGAATATAAACATTGTAGTCTTGTGTTGTGTTCATTTTCCTTTTTATTTGTTTAACTTTTTTCATGCTATAGTTCAGTAGGGATAACTGCTTTTGATTTAAAAACTACTGATCCTTGCATTATTTGGTACAGCAACTGCTAAGGAGGCAAACATAGTTATATTAAGATTTTTGCCTTTGTACTGCCACATGATTAATCCCATCACTGTGATACAGTATCGAGTATACTGAGGTTTTTTTTCTCCAAATCTGCTGAGACTATTTGTCTGCTCCTCAAAACTGCAAATAACTAACTAATAACAATTGTACAAGGCTGATTCTGTAATGTTGCTTGACTTAGTATTATTCTCTAGCTGTAGAGACAGATTTGGATATTACACCAGGCTTCTTGGTTGCAGATAATAGCAAAGGAAACATTTTTTTTTCATAAATATATAAATAGTAAGTTAGTAAATGTAACAATATGTTCATATGTTCATTACATACAAAAATTATGAAATGATCACGTATGTTTTTAACTTTTCTTTCTTAGACCGTATGCGTGGAGAAAAATGATACCCTTGGTGGAACTTGTCTGAATGTTGGCTGTATCCCTTCTAAGGTATGTACATTCAAGTTCATAAATTAATTTTACTTTCTCATTTTATAGCTAACTCATGCTAATGCATGGCAAAAGACTTAAGTTTTATGTACCCAAACAGCTTCATTCTTTAGTTTCATAAAAGACACAGCAACCTAGTTTTGAAAGTTTATAAGGGTGGTAATTGTTTTGGTTATACAGGTATGGTATCCATTATCCGGAAACCCATTATCCAGAAAGCTCTAAATTACGGAAAGGCCATCTCCCATAAACTCCATAATAATCATATAATCCAGTGTTTTAAAAACGATTTCCTGTTTCTATGTTGTAATAAAACAGAACCTTGTATTTGATCCCAACTAAGATATAATTAATCCTTATTAGAAAGCAAAACCAGCCTATTGACTTTATTTAATGTTTATATGGTTTTCTAGTAACGTTAAGGTATAAAGCTTCAAATTATGGAAAGATCTGTTGCAAACCCTAGGTCCCCAGCATTCTGGATAACAGGTTCCATACCTGTACTAACCTAAATGTTAAGAGTAAAATAAGCAACAGTGATGCACTTCTTTAGGAATCTGTGAGCTTGATCATTGGACTCATGAACTGTTTATATGGTTCAGTGCAAATCGCTCGTTCACCAGGCCTCGATAACATAGGATAGAGACCTTCCCAGGTTTAATATGGAAGACCCAACCTGCACTCAGGTCTGCAATTTACAATTTACCCAATCTAACCCTCTAGAGGCTTACCTCTTAAACTGGGTGACTTGCTGAACCTGCCAGGGCTGGAACTACGGGTAGGTAAAAGAAGCATGTGAGGGCGGGGGCGCTGGGCACATACCTCTTTTGTCGCCTACCTTAGTGCAAGCTCTTGTACCCCCTACCGCCTGCTTGTTATCCCACCACATGCCAGTTAATCCCTCCCGCCACTTGTCAACACGAGCTTGTTTGTGCACACAGTCGCGGTGGTGGAGCAAGTGTGAGGTGGTTGCCTGGATAATGTTAGTATATGTTTATATGGGTAAGGTATAGTGTATTGATTATAGCTTTCTTTTAAATCTTGCTAAAAGTTTCAGTATCTCTAAAAGGAGAACTAAACCCCCTCTTAAAGAAACCACACCATACACTAGCCCCCCATTGACCCCCTCCCCGCATAGCCCAAGCCCAAGTGTCGCTGCATGTTGCACTGACATCTACATACAGAGTAGCGCAGCAGAGCTCACGGGTGCCATCTTCATTATAGGGGTGTTTAGTTCCTTTAAGAAAATGAAGTATTTAAGGTTTGCGCACTTTGCAGTTAACCTGCTTAGTACGGCTTCAAGGGGAAGAAAACCTAGTTGGCACAAAAACCCTCCCCCCTCCCATGTGTTGCCCACCCTCCCCCCTGGCCTACCTGTCCCGCTGGGCAAATGCCCCTAACTTGTTACTTACCCTTCTGCGCAGGTCCAGTCCAGGGAGTTCACAGACAACATCTTCTTCCACGCGATCTTCTTCCTGCTTTGAATGGCGTTTTGGTGCATGCGCAGTAGGAGCATTTTGCCGGTACGGATCTACTGCGCATGCGCCAAAAGTCACAATGTACTGAGATCGTACCGGCGAAATGCTCCTACTGCGCTTGGTCAAAGCAGGAAGAAGATCGCGTGGAAGAAGATGTTGTCTGTGAACTCCCTGGACTGGACCTGCGCAGAAGGGTAAGTAACAAGTTAGGTGCATTTGCCCAGCGGGACGGGTAGGCCAGGGGGGCGGAGGGTGGGTGGGTGGTCAACACACGGGAGGGGGGAAGGTTTTTTGCGCCAACTAGGTTTCCTTCCCCTTTAAGAATATTGCTGTATCTTTCAAACATACAATGTGCTATTACAATAAAATAGTTGTAACATACATATTTTTTGTTTATTTACAGGCTTTGCTAAACAACTCTTACCTCTATCATTTAGCTCATGGAAAAGATTTTGCGAACAGAGGAATTGAAGGTAAATTTTAAACCTTGTGCTTAACCAATGAATCATACAGTTGAGCAAAATGTGTTTCATATCATGGATACTATCTTAGGAATTATAAAGACAAATAACACATCAATAACAGCAGAAATAACTAGCTACAGGTTGGGTAGGGAGTCATATATGCCTGAAAACAGACAGTGCTTGATTCACAGGAAAGGGGAAATTTTTTGTTATCCATCCTAGAGCAAAAAGGGTTTTAAGTGTGGGGCTGCATGAAACGCAAACGTGGTGGTTTGCACTCTTGCTTTCTGTCTTCATCTTCTACATGTGCAGCAAGAGTAGGTTGCATGAGCTTTACATGCTGTGAGGAGAGTGAAAGCATGTGTGAGGCTGCCTGGCAGCTGTGTAAACTTTGTGCCTAGAAAGTTACTGCCTTGGTTTATCTGAATTTAACTTTTAGTTCTCTCCTGTATAGTTGTATTACTTATATATTTACATTTATTTTGGTAATATATTTAATGTCTTTGTGACTTTCTTTTTCTTAAGTGACTGGCATCTCCTTAAACTTGGAAAAGATGATGGAGCAAAAAAGTGGTGCTGTTAAGTCTCTCACAGGTGGAATTGCTCACTTATTTAAGCAGAACAAGGTTTGACTTTATAATTTTAACATCCAATTTGAAGCTGTTAAAATATGTATATATGTACACACTTATTTGGTTTGTTATTCAGCCAAGCTAATAGGCCAAACTCAAAAATTATGGATTCTATTATGCATCCCTAGGATAGATGGATGGATAGATAGATAGATAGATTTTTTTTTTTTTTTTTTACAAGAAACACCAGAAAGTCCAGCTTTGAGATCAATTAATGTAATAGCTGGGATGATCACTTATTTGTTGTCCTAGATATTCCTGAAGCTATTGCTATTGCATCATGCGCTAAGATAGCGACTGGACAAATGATGAGGGTCCAACAACTCCTTATGTAAGAGCTATGGAAGATGGGATATCTTGGCTGCCACTAGGGTTATCCACCTATCCATAATACCCCATGTTCCTGCTAGGAAGGACTACACAGTAAGTGATCTCTGCAAACTACTAAGCGTTCTCTTTTCAAAAACATTTTTAATTTAGGTAGTACACGTTCAAGGATTTGGAAAGATTACAGGCAAAAATCAAGTAACAGCAACAAAGGCAGATGGCAGCACCCAAGTTGTCAACACTAAGAACATTCTTATTGCAACAGGCTCAGAGGTTGCTCCGTTTCCAGGAATTCTGGTATGATACATTGTGTTCTTTGGTTATAAATCCTTGGCACAACATACAAGACCCCCCTCCCCCCGCTGCTTTTAATTGTGTGGTGCTAACCCTGATTCTTAAACCCCTGTAGCTCTCAGAGCATTGAGGTTCCATGTGATGTCTCAGTCGGCTTCTTTTGCAGACTTTTCTTTTTTTAATGATGCATGTTTATCAGAAATTGTCAGTTTAACTGGCAACTACAACAGTGCAATTATTTATAGGTTCTGTTGAGAAATGATTGTTCTAATTGTGTTCTAGATTGATGAAGAAACAATTGTATCTTCTACTGGAGCATTGTCTCTTAAGCAAGTGCCTGAGAAAATGGTGGTTATTGGTGCTGGTGTCATTGGTGTTGAATTGGTAAGTTCATCAGTTTTTTTATATTTTTTTTATTTTGCTGTACTTTTATATATCCTTTATTAATATACTGGCTTTTCAAATTGTTTCTAAACATTAAGTTTAACATAATGTTTTACGCTTCTTTTTTTTCTAAATTTGATTTTATAGATTTTTTTTAAGGTAAACCTTATTAAAATTAGAACAATTTGTCACTAGATAGATGACCATGTATTAATAATAGGAGATTGCAGAGGGTCTCTGTTTTGGTCACACCCTCATTGTATCCCAACCTAATGGTTTAAAATTGTTTAGTGCTGAGCAGAACTTTCCTGTTTTGACAGTATTGTATTTAATTGCAAAAAGAATCACTATGTTTGTATGTGGAAACAGGGTTTAGTTTATTAGTCAGAGCTGCAATTGTTTCTGTTCAATTAGTGTTCATTTGACTTCATTGACTTCTTCAGTAAGGGTGCTTTAAATAAGCTTAACTTAATGTACAGCTGCAATAAGCTCCTCAGTGTGCGTAATCACTGATTTCTCTCTCTGTATCTTCAAACATAAGAAATGTAACCAAACCTCTATATATGCTTCAAGTCCCCCTTTCCAGGGCAATCACACGGACAGAATAGAAAGCCCAAACCATGTGCATTCCCTGTTTCACATTTAAATTTTTTATTTGTTAAGGATGTGCAGTTCAGCTGGGATGCCTGCACGTCATTGGTGGTCCAGGGAGCACCACCACCTGATAATACCAATCTGCCACTAAGATAGCATTGATTTTCCTAGGAGATACTAGGTTCCCAAGCCAATAAAAGACAATGACACAATCTGGTGCATGCACATAAAGATATAGTGCATGTGGCAATTATATCACAGCAACTTAACATGGTGGCTGATAATATTAATGACCCGAGGTACAGTCAGGCAGTGAATACTTGAATACAGTAACAATTTCACAAAAATGTAGCATTTTGAGACAGAGGGTTGAGGCTATTTTATACACATTAAATTTTCCTTATACCTTTCCTTCAGGGTTTAAATCAATTAAAATTTTGTAAAATTCTCAATCTCTGGTATGCATACCATATGATTCTTCCAACTTGTATTGACCACCAGGATAAAAATATGTGCAGGGATCAAGAGCACTCATTTAGACTTCTGCACAATTTGTATTTGTGCTTTCCAAATGTACATGTAGTGTACTAGTTTTCCACGTGATAAAGATGCATTATTCTGTTCTCTGTGGCACTATTTTAATATTCTTTGAAAGTAGTATTGCTTAATTGAGACAACCTGCTAATGGTGTGTCATTTTCAGGGCTCTGTATGGCAGAGGCTGGGAGCAGATGTTACAGCAGTTGAGTTTTTGGGCCATGTTGGTGGAGTGGGCATTGACATGGAGATCTCCAAAAATTTCCAGCGTATCCTTCAGAAACAGGGGCTGAAGTTTAAATTAAACACAAAAGTCACTGGTGCAAACAAGAGACCAGATGGGAAGATTGATGTTTCGTAAGTTTTTCTTTTTTTTTAGTTTTTTTAATATTGCCTGTAATACATGAGACGAGAATTGCATAGAGGATATTCACACTGTTTAAAATGGCTGATAAAAGACAATAATTTGGCATTTTAGGTAACCTTGTTAAGTTTAACATCAAGGCTTGAAGTGTTACTGAACGTATTTTCAAACTGGACCACCTGGTTTAGTGACAGTTTAAACTGCACTGCCCTGTTTAGAGTCAAAATAAGGTGTTAATAGTTTCTTGGATGCCATTTTAAAGAAGTAGTGTTTGTGATCCACAGTATAGAAGCAGCAGCTGGCGGAAAAGAAGAAATTATTACTTGTGATGTATTGCTAGTATGTATTGGTCGCCGTCCATTCACAGAGAACCTTGGGCTACAAGAATTAGGAATTGAACTAGACAGAGGAAGGATTCCAATTAATAGTCGGTTTCAAACAAAAATACCAAAGTAAGTATTATTAACTTTAATACTTAATTTCTGGTTTCATGTTCATATCCAGGTTAAAGAAGACACATAGGATAAGTGAAACCCCTCCCTAACATTGAAGAAGATAATTAAATATATGGTGGTAAAAATAAATATGATCTTTAAAGTTCACTCATTTATTGGAGCTCCCTATAGATCTGCTACTGTCCCTGTTTTAAATAAGGGGTGGTCATGTCCTAACAGTCCTTGACAGAAGCACGCTAGGAGGGGTATAGCCAATCACAGCCCTGCAGTCACACAAGCAAAGACAGGCTTCATTTCCCAACAGTTCAGCCTAGCAGCTGATTGGTCTCTATACTACAGAGCAGTGTGCTGAGTACAGCTCCTGTGCATGGGAAAGGAGGCAGCAGGCAGTGGAACAGATGTGTGGGACTCGTAGGGTTTTTGAAGAAATTTTCAACAAATCAACCAGAAACACTTTTTCAGCTATTTCTATCTATATTTAAAAAATTATAATGCACTGGCATATTCTTATTTTTCACACAATGGCGGTTATGTAATAAAAGGCACTAAGTTTGCCCAAGGGCAGTAACCCATAGCAACCAATCAACAGGTAGCATTTAATGGTCACCTGTTTAAATGCAAACATCTTATTGGTTGCTATGGGTTACTGCTCCTGGGCAAACTTAGTGTCTTATATTACATATGGGGGAATATGTCTCCTTAAAAAATACAATCATCTTAAAGGGGTTGTTTACCTTTACAATAACTTTTAGTATGATGTATCGAGTGATATTCTGAGACAATTAGCAATTGGTTTTCGTTTTTTATTATTGAAGGTTTTTGAGTTATTTAGCTTTTTATTTAGCAGCTCTTCAATTTGCATCTTAACCAATCTGGTAACCAGGGTCCAAATCACCCTAGCAACCATTCATTGATTTGAATAAGAGACTGGAATATGAATAAGAGAGGGCCTGAATAGATCAGTAGTAGTTTTTTAGAAGGGGGTCAGCGACGCCCATTTGAAAGCTGCAAAAAGTCAGAAGAAAAAGGCAAATAACTATAAACATAATAATAACATGAAAGTTACCTTAAAGGTGAATCGCCCTTTAAGTTAATTTATGCACATGATTTTTGTTTTTCTTTTAGGCATCAATTGTACATTTTTGTCATGTTCTTTGTAACTGTTAATATTTACAGATCACTGTGATGTATTTTGCATTGGATTGCATAAATCTAGCCCACATAAAAGTAGTTAGTCAAACCACAATATTGTGTTTCCTAGAAATGACTCCATTGCCGCATTTTATTCATTCTCCAAATGTATCTCACCTGAAAAACTCAAAATTTAGGTTTGATTGTGTTTGTCCTTTGGACCTGAAGTGATGCCCACTTTCAACAATATCTGATCCAAGCTTGCTCATATATTAATTGGGGAGGCCAGAAAATGCAACCACACCAGACTATAGAATCACTTGGCCTTTAACTGACAGCAGCTAGTTCATAATGCGAGACAATCAGTTCAACCCAACTATCTTTGACATTATTGAAAAAGAGGGGAGAAGCAGGAGCAAATCCAGGTCACAGACAGGGTGGTTGGAGACCAGAGTTCAGCCTGAACCAGCCTGCAACCCGCACATCACTAGTGGGGACTTCTCTGTGGCCTCCTGACCATATCAGTAATGTCACAGGCAGGAAGATGTCAAGTTACAACATTGTAGCAGTACTGTGGGACAAAGGAATATTGTGATTGCAGGCAAATACAAAGTAATCATCAAAAAATACATTTTGTCTAACCTGCCCCTGAACCTGAATATTAAGATAACCTGAAGTTAAGGTAAAATAAATTACATTGCTATTAAAAATAAAAACAACTTTAACTTTGGTTGTACTTTCCAAATAGTATTTTTGCAATAGGGGATGTTGTGGCTGGACCGATGTTGGCTCATAAAGCAGAAGATGAAGGCATTATTTGTGTTGAGGGAATGGCAGGAGGAGCAGTTCACATCGACTACAACTGTGTTCCCTCGGTGATCTATACGCACCCTGAAGTTGCTTGGGTTGGGAAGTCCGAGGAACAGTTAAAAGAAGAGGTACATTTCATGTTGTTCATGTTTAGGAAGAACACATAAAGACTGAAAGTTGGTAATGTTAAAAGGTTTTAACTAGCCAGGTTTCTTATGTAATTGCATACATGTAAAGCCAAATGCACAATAGCTAAAATGTCAAGTCTGATTCAAACCTCTGATTCGTGAGGCTTATAAATATGTTTATATATTTCTTTTCATTTGTTTATGTAACCACTAAGAATTTTCAGCTTCGGTACAACGTAGGCTGAATTTAAAGCTATTTATACTTTGAATTACATGAACCTTGCATGAAATATCAAATGTATTACAATCAATATACAGAGGGTAATCTTAAAAGGTATCTGTTTGTTTTTAATTTGCTTAAGAGAAGGACTCACATGTTGTACTTGGTCTGTTTTCTAGGGTACAGAATACAAAGTTGGAAAGTTTCCTTTTGCTGCAAACAGCCGGGCTAAGACCAACGCTGACACTGATGGCTTGGTGAAAATTCTGGGCCATAAATCTACAGACAGAATGCTTGGAGCCCATATTCTTGGAGCAGTAAGTTACATCATTATTAATGATGAAGAGACGGTAGTGAGGATTAGAAATTTGTAATTTCAACCAAAACGTGTGTCAGATTATTGCCCTATGTATTGTCCAAAAACAATGTTATTCTATTAGGCAGGTGCACTGCTGCCATTAGGTGGCAGCAAGGGGGATGTGGCAACAACTTGGCCACCTCAGGGCAGCACAGGGTCCTAAAACGCCCCTGCCATTAGGGTGACAAGAAAAAAGGTGTATATTGGACTACTTATGAATTCAGTGTTGATTCAATGACCACCGTTCTAAAATGTTGTATGCTAACTCTCTGTAAAGGCTATGAGCAAACTAAGCTCATTTTTGGACGACTCTCCCTGCCAACATGTCATACTCCTCATTGTACAGGCATCACCCCACCATGGCATCTTCAGAGTGAATTATCCCACTACAGCAATGCAGTAGGAGAGGGGTAATAAGTTGAACAAATGAGGAAAATAACTATATATTCACCTCTAGATTTATCCATTAGATAAGAAAAATATCTGTAAAAAATTTTTACATTGGCCTAATAGTAAACCCAATCAAGTTGTCCTACAGTCCTATAGGAGATGAAATAGTATGACATTTGTCAAAAGACTTTTATTGAACCTCTTACTGACTAAACTAAACTGCAATTGGAGACCTGTTAGATATATATTATTTTTTAAACCAGCATTAAGCTGCCTTTTATGATCTCTTTGCAGGGTGCTGGGGAGATGATTAATGAAGCCGCTCTTGCCATGGAATATGGTGCTTCTTGTGAAGATGTTGCTAGAGTGTGCCATGCCCATCCGGTAAGTATAGAATAATTCAAAAGATTCTAAAGTTGTTGTCAGTAAATGTGCAGCCTTTTAATCTTTTTTTCTATTTTCTGTTTCTCCTTAAAGACTGTATCAGAAGCCTTCAGGGAAGCTAATCTGGCTGCATCATTTGGCAAAGCTATTAATTTTTAAGTGGAAAATGTGTACATAGAATTTCTTATAAAAGAATTGCCCTCATAAGGAATGTCTACTACAGTTTTTTTTCTCTGGCATAATCGATGGACTCTTTTATAAGGCCCAATTATGTAACAGTTTAAACATACGTTAAATAATTTCAGAGCATTAGGAAGCGCTGCCTAATATTAGAACACCATTGTTCATGAATCTGTTTCTTAATTGTTACATACTCTGTAAATGTGCTGAACATAAAGCTACATGAAGTGGCTCTATCATGTTTTCATCTGATTAACTAAAGAGAGGTACTTTATAACATCAGAGTGACTTTGAAAAAGTGGTATGGTTAATGAAAACTATAGACATTTGCTGTTTATAAATGCAAGGCAGGTAGGTTTCACTAGGGCCAAAATCAACCTCATCTACTAAGTAACTAAAAAAGAGAGAAACTGAAAGTTCTTTCATTTTCCTACTTCCTTGCTTCTTCAGAGCAATTGTTGGCAGGGTAGATGGCAGTTAATAAAATTGTTAGATAAATGCACTGTGTAATGAACTTTCCTTACTGGTAAGCATGACCCTACAGCTGGGGGAGGGAAGGCTGCTATATGTACAGCGCTACACAATATGTTGGTGCTATATAAATACATGTTCATAATAATAATATGTAGAACGTATTGCTCCTTTTAAATACCCTGTTTATAGGAGATATATATATAAAATATATATACATACGTACACTCCGATATCAAAATAATTGCCAATACATTTTATAAGTAAGCTCTATTTATGTTGTACATGTTAAACAATGCATTGGAATTCATATTCCAGTTATTCCTATCAAGGGCAGGTAAAAAATGTGGAATTTGCAATGATAGTTGTTTTAACAGTGTGTCTGCTTTGTTGTCCTGTTGAATGTATTAAGAAACAGACTAAAGATGTTCCCAGACATCCTTTCATTTAGGCTAAGGGCATTTACATACCTCTTGTATAACTGCATTTCCATACAGAGGCTTTTTGGGTGTTTCAATGCATGAGAATGCAAGTGTAAACTGACCATGTGTACCATGTGGTCCCCCTTCTAGTCGCTGACTAACTCAGAGTTATAGAGCTGAAAAGCAGGAAGTTGGATTCTGGCTGTTTTATTAGACATCTGTTCACTCCAGCCTTTATACATTACATTTTTGTCTAACTATATTAGAAACATTTTTTATTTTGCACAGCCTATTTATTTACCCAGTTTTTATTTTCACACTGAACTATTCCTTTAATGTGTAAAATTGTCTGAATTTTCAAAGTTTGATTTTCAGCATTGTGATTAGTGCTGATCAGCATCCTAGTCTTGCAGATTAATACACTGTAAAAATACCCTCAACCAAAACTGTAATTAGAGAGCAAATGTTTTAAAACACGTAAAACTTTTTATGTTGAGTAGGTTTGGTTAATGATGAGGGCTTGGAAACTTACACTAGTTGATTTTGCTCCTTCAAAATCAACTAATGTGAACCTGGCTTCCAGTATTAAAAGAGGGCAGAGCTGCTGAACCCCATTCAAAAAAACTTATCTAAAGAATATAGCTGCAATTCTCTCCAGCCTTGTATGAAGAGATTTTGGTATCCACAGTGCACACTTCCTATGTCTGACTTTTCTCTATCAAGCCTATACATAGTTTGCATCAACCTGTTCAATATTCAGGTTGTGAAGCATCCAAATATGAAACACAGTATTTTACAATGATCATGTATTTTTTTTAACTTGAGTTTACAAAAAGGTAACATAATTGTTTTGAGATTTAAAGTAATATTTGACAATACTGTTGGTGTGCCAAAAATGCAAGATGTTTAGTGTGTGTCACAATTTTTTTTTTTTTTTTTTTTTTTTACAATTTAGTGGTATACTTCATTTAACTAAAACAAGTGCAAGTGTGTTTCTTAAATATACAATTTAAACTACAAAATATAAACTGGGTTAAATGTGGGAAATTAAATATATAGTTTTCCCTCAAATAAAAAAAAGTGTTTTTTTTTAATACTGAACAACTGAAAAGTATTGCAGTAACAATAGGCAGTAGCCATATTTTATTTAACAAAAGTTGCCATAACGTTTCTTCATTTGAGTTTTACTTTTTAGCCAATAAATAACATTTGGTCCTGACTGTATGCTTTCTGCAGCTTTTTATAAGCATGTGCTATATACTGCTGCTTTCTGGCTGATGGCTTGGAGAATAGATCGGACTGTTTCTTCCAGTTGTACTAACTGTTTTGCTTTTTCTTCTAGAATCCTTTCATTACCTTCATACGTCTTTTCTAAATCTGAAACCAAGCAAAACATTGTTAGTGCTTGCACATACACAAAATCAGAAGTGTGCGTGCCTGTTAAAATCTCAGGTAACATTCACATCTGTCTTTAGTAGCTATGAGCATGTGTGGTTACACAAAGTGCACAGATGCATTGTGTATAAAGAATGTATTATCTAACAAGTGCATGTAATAGCAGTGGTGTGAACAAATATGCTCTCGGTTTAAAAGGATTGGTCTGTATACCAGAACTTACTAGAGATTTCCACAATGGCTGGACGGGCACAGGATAGGTAGCCCTGCTTTAGTGAAATAACAGCACTGTAAAGGTTTTTTTGGCAAAGCACCACCACCACCAATAAGAACAGTATTACACCCATAACTTGCCCAAAATATTAAAATATAAAGTTCTTCACATAAAGAGATACAATTTTACACTCTTCCAATGTTCTAATTTTACAAATTGGTTCCTGAAAGGCAGCTGCACCATGATACTCAAAGATGTGTTAACATGATGCCCCATGATCTCCCATTGTAAAGTTACCAGACCATAGGAAAAATAATGAATTTCAACTAGAACGGCATTGCATGAAATCTGCAGTTGGTGCAACCCACCTCCAGTTCCTCTCCATTCCCATCTGATTGTTCAGGCCCTTTACTTTTATATATTAAAGTAGACATATAGGATTGGTGGAAACTCACCTAATATTGTGGGCAATAATGAATAATATATGGTGCTGGTTTTACTTTCAAGCTAAAAAGTTGTATAATCTTTAAAAATGGCCCCTTAATTAGAGCTCCCTATAGATCTGTTACAGTCCCTGTCAGTGTTTCAAATGAGGGTGGATGTGACCTAATGGTCCCTGCCAGAAGCATAGTAGGAGGGGGCAAGCCAATCACAGCCCTGCAGTCACACAAGCAAAGCCAAGCTTCAGTTCTAGGTTTGCCTAGTTGGTGTTTTAATCACACATACTATATTTCATGGAGTATAATGCACTGGAAGATTCTGGTTTTATCACAATATGTCTCTTTCATGGAAATGCCTAAGTTGCTACATTGTTGGTATGTAGATGACATACTGCAAAAAAAACATATCTACATTTCCAGTTTTAAAGGAGAAGGAAACCCAGTCGGCGAAAAAACCCTCCCCTGTGCTGCTTCTCCTCCCCCCTGGCCTATCTGTCTCGCTGGGCAAATGCATCTAACTTGTTACTTACCCTTCTGCGCTGGTCTACGGAGTTCACCAACGCCATCTTCTTCCTGCTTTGACCAGCGCATGCGCAGTAGGAGCATTTCGCCAGTACGGATCGACTGCGCATGTGCGTGACTTTTGGCGCATGTGCAGTAGATCGGTACCGGCGAAATGCTCCTACTGCGCATGCGCCAAAATACCGGTCAAAGCAGGAAGAAGATCGCTTGGAAGAAGATGGCATCGGTGAACTCCGTAGACTGGACCTGCGCAGAAGGGTAAGTAACAAGTTAGGGGCGTTTGCCCAGCGAGACAGGTAGGCCAGGGGGGAGGAGGGAGGGGAAGCAACACGGGAGGGTTTTTGCGCCGACTGGGTTTCCTTCTCCTTTAAGGTTACACTACAGAAAAAAAACCTTACACAGCTGGCATGAAAATAATTAAGTAACTGAAGTATGATAGGACCCATATAATACATTAACATTTGCTGTTTAATTTTAGGGTTTTGATCAAGATAAACCTACCTTTGATTGTGTCTAATTTTTTATTTGCTTGTTCTAGCAACCCTTTGGCTTCCTTCTGTAGTTCTTGAGCTTTCTTTCTGGCTTCTTCAGAATCTTCTGCTTTCTTTGCTATCAAATCTTCAACTGTCTTATATTTATTGTTAAGTTCCCCATCCAGAACCTGAAAAATGTAAGTGTTTAGTGTGAATAGAAGAAGTTAAGTTTTTATGTTAGCATTACATATAATCAGTATTAGTTTCTTCTTAGATTTTGGATATGAAGACTGAGTGTGGTGACACATACTTCGATGATTATATTCAGTTTTTTGGTCAGTAGGGGGCAGTTTGCTATAGGCAATGCCCTGTAATGAGGAAGATTCCCTATTGTCAGCCAAGGGAGGAGATTTCTCTGAGAGAATAAATGAGGGTTTTAAATAAAGCAAAGACTTCTGCTGTATACAAGGGTAGAAAATGAGGCCCAGGTAAGATCCAGAATCCTTCTATAGGCTTTAATAGTTAGGCCAGCTAGCCTGATGGCCTTTATTAAAGGAGATGTGGGAGTAGGCCTGGTAGCTGAACAGCTTGTGCACCACCAAACAGTTTAGTGAGGTCAGTATCCCAAAGGGCACCCCATCTGTACAGGGACAACAGTGACCTGGCCATAAATAATGTGACCTGCATTTAAGCTGGGAAAATTTGAAGCATTGTTTTCCTATTTGTCTAAAGAATAGAATTAGTATAAAATACTGACCTTTTAGCTCAAAGCTCTCTGATGAAAATCTCAAGAATGGCAATATGAACTTTGTTTTATACTTATCTACAGATCCCATAAATGAGATGTGCCAGGACAGGTTTTATAATACACCAGTACAGTACTTACCTTTTTAGCTCCATCAGCACTGGCTTTCACTTCATTTACAGACTTTTCAACCTGATTTGCTGTCTGCGAGTTGGCAGCTGACTTCTTCATTAGATCGTCAATGTTTTTTTCTAGTTGAACAAGCCGTTTTGTGGCATTATTTAAGGTCTCTTCAGACACTGCTGTTTCAGATTCAATCTATAAAAGAATCCACAAATTTATTGCATATCCATAATTAGTGTAAGTAGAATTATATTATTGTTGAATGTGTCTTGACTCTGTGCTCCACTGACCCCTACAAAAGAAACAATGATGCCCCTTTAAATTTTTTATCATTGCGCATAAAACTTGCTCTCCCAGACTATAAAAAAATATTACAAAGTTGTCCACCTAAACTATATACATAGGATTGTCCTTATAGACAATGAACCTCAGTGGCTCAGCCAGGAAGAAAAAATAACAACAAAATCCATGTATCATTTATTCAACATGTGGATACCTCCAAAATTGCGGCAAAAAATGTATACATCATTCCTAACTACTCAAGCATCAATCCAAGTTTGGGATAACATCGTGCATGTGGACTCTCTTACGTGCGGTCTACATCCAAACTTTCCACTTGCAGCTCTTAAAAGGTATTTTGCCTAATTTTAACCCACAACTTTGGCTTACAGCTGGTATGAAGTACTTGGATGACATTGTGCCTAATAATAAACTAGCATATTTTGAAGAGCTGAAATCAAAATGGGGCAATTGCCCTTCTTAATTTAGATTTAGGTCCTCTGAGACCACTTCATAGACTCTTAGAAGTCCATATATTGGAAGACGCTAGACTAATTATTGCCTAACACTGGAAATCTAAAGAAACTCCTGCAATTTTAGAACTCATTAATTTCCTTCACCTAACAGAGAAGCTAGAATATTAGGACACCAGGAATAAAAACTTGCTTCACAAAGATAGAATGGCCACCCTGGAGTGTTACAAAACTAAAATTAAACAGGGTCACAGCCTTACTTGTAATCAAGGAAAACAAATACAGCATGTGCACAGAATACTTGATATGTTTCTTTCTATTCTCATTGGATTTTCTGACTTTTCTTTGTTCCCAAATGTTTCTTTACAGGCCTCACCTTGGGCACTAGTTTGTTTATACTGTATAATCCTGACTTAAATGTTACCGCAAATTACTATATAATTGCACAAACTCTGAATCAAACTAAAAACGATCTTTTAAAGTGACTGCTTAAAAATGTAACTCTGGCCATCTAATAAAAAAGAGAGGCTTGCCTATTGGAAAAATACAAACAATGTGCATGTATTTAGTGGGAGCATTTTCCCCATAGAGAAGTTGAATATTTCATGTGGCATCAGCATATTCACTCTCTCCCTCGTTAATATGCAAAATTGCTGAGAAGAATGATATGTGTATACAAGACTCTCTCTTTTGAAGGAATCCCAGCTTGATAAGGTGCTCTAAGTGATTGCATTGACCAAATGAATCAATTGAATCTATAGGGCAACTGGATCGATTTTTGCTATGGCACAAGCCATTTGTCCACTGCTCACATTCAGCAAACTGACAAAACAACTTTCCCCTCTTGTCACTCCTAATGTTTTACACATAATTTATATTTTAAAGGGGTAGATCACCTTTTAATTAACTTTTAGTTAATTCAAAAATGTTTCTGGTTTTATTGAATTACTGGAACTATTGAATGTTTTGTCCAGTTGTCTACAGTTACATTA
This sequence comes from Xenopus petersii, assembly GCA_038501925.1. Taxonomy (NCBI): domain Eukaryota; kingdom Metazoa; phylum Chordata; class Amphibia; order Anura; family Pipidae; genus Xenopus; species Xenopus petersii. The sequence continues at coordinate 79,497,812 of CM076676.1, read as the reverse complement.
GAATTTCAGCAGTTATCAAGTGGCTAGGATTAAATTTACCCTAGTAACCAGACAGTGGTTTGAACGAGAGACTGAATTATTAATAGGAGAGGACCTGATTAGAAAATGAGTACAAAAAGGAACAATAACAAATTGTAGCCGGACAATAAAACATTTTTGTCTGCCAGGATCAAGGACAGCTATTTTGAAATCTAGACAAAAATGCAAAAAAATAAGTAAAACAATTCACATTAAAAAAGGCCAGCTGGAAAGTTTTGAAAAATAGGCCATTCTATACCGTGGTAAAAGTGGTTTTCTAAAAATAGTTCTCCTTTAATTTAAACTGTTCCGTTTATGAGCTTTGTTATACATTTCGAACTTACAGACGTGAGAAGATCATTGGTCCCTTTGATATCATCATCTGCTCTCTTAATGGCTTTTTCAGCAGCACTTTGAGCTTTTCCCACTTCTTCTAATGCTTCCTTCACAGCATCGACTGTTGCTTTAATATCTGCAGCACTTTTGCTGAAATCACAAAGTATTGTGTCATAATATGTTATTTTATTCTTATTAAGTTATGCCTGCTGCACTAAGCTAAATGGTCTAACAAGGAAACAAACACATATTACCTGAGTAAAGCAAATGAAAACTGTTATAGTTTTTTTGTTGTCTTACCATAGACCAATGATAAATGAGTCCAAAAAGGAACAGTATTTGAAAAAGTGCATATACTACACTATCTCTTAAATATATAATATAATGAGAGGGTTATGCCTCTAGGTTACCAATACACATATTGAAGTTTTTTTTGGTTTTCCATATACAGAGTATTTTGTTTGCTATGATTTTCTTTATGAAGATTTCAGACATAAATGCCCAGTGTACAGTGTACAAGTTCTCCACACACGAGTCACTCCATAACCATTGCAGTCATTTTAAATGCAAATAATTCACTTTGTAGTTTCATGAGATTGCATAATAGGCACAATCTTTACTATTCCCATTCTTTTTGAATAACTTTAATTCTAATAACTATATTTGCATATACCACAAACAGGGGTTTTAGGTTATATGTTATGTGGAGGAACACTGGAGTTATTTAATGAAATATGCAAAGTTTGCTTCTGCTCTAGCCACCTATAGCAACCAATTAGTAGGTAGCATTTACTGATGTATAAAAGAAAACGTGATTGGTTGCTCTGGACAAACTTTGAGCATTTTATTACATACAGTATATGGGTATTCTTTTTACTACCAATAGTTGGATGTGACTTGATTCCCTGCAGTAGATTAAACAGCAGCATGGCACCTGACTCAGAGCTTGACTACTCACTGCTGACAATGTAATCCCCATTTTTTATCACTCATGTCACATTCTTGTAAAGCAGAAAGATCTTTCCTGCTGCATTTATGGTTTATATATTGGTACACATTATTTTCTCCTCCCTCCCAAAAAAATCTGACATCATTGCTGAATAGCAGAAAATACCTTGATTCTTTGGCTTCATCTAGGAGAGCCTCTGCTCTTGCAATATCCCCAGCACTCTGTTTGAGGATTTTGTCTACACCAGAAAGGCTTTCTACCCGTTCACGGATTTCCTCAGTCAATTTCTGTAGTTGTTCAGGGGTAGTGGGCATTTCCATTTTCAGTACTTCGCTAGCAACCGCTTCAATGCTATCCAGATCAGCACCATCTTCTACAGAAATATAAGTAAGCAAAAGAATGAGTATAGAGAAAAGTGCTGCTTCTCGGATATTCTCCTGCATCTTAGTAGTATCTGCAATACATTTAGCAGTACAGTAGCGACTATACTATGAATGCATTGTAAGCTAAATAATTTGGTTTGTAATAGAGGGTCACAATAACTACCTTTATTGCATTTTGTGAGGAGCATGCTATTTGAGTGAAGAAGAAAGAAAGGGCCAGGGCATATTCTCCGTGTGGTCTGATTTAGCTCTTTGTAACAGATGTGTAACTATTTTGCGACCCCCAACAGTCTGACTTTTCAGCAGGCTTAACTGCCACCATTTTTCCTCAGGATCTTTTAAGTTTTGCCGGATTCATGAGAAAGGCAGCAGGAAACTCATATCGGGATGCTTTTAAATGATACTTAAAAACCTGCCTATTAAAATTAATTTTCTGTATATACTGTTGGCTGGTACATTAAATTAATGTTGTCATTACATGGGTGAAGCTTCAGGTCTTCCTTCTAAGCTGAGGGCAGTAACAAAAATTCAAAAAAAGAACATGTGAAGTTCACTTTACGTGTCTCTCCCACTCTCTCCGCTTGCAGTCCCTGGGCCAGGAAAGTCATGTGTTCCATCTAAGGCTATGCATTACTACACACACATAAAAGCTGTCACAGCAAATGCACACAACAAACTGTAGTTCTCACAGCATTTTTCACATGACCACATTAGTGTAAAAGTTGCTAAAAATTGGAAGCCTTTCCAAACAATCAGAATGTATAAAATAGCCCAAGAAAAAGAAACAACCCAGTGGGAATGCTTATTATACTCACGCATTAAAAACTCTCTTATCTGTTTGATGAGATTTCTTAAGTCTTCATTGCTCCGATTCACTTTTTCCTTGGTGGCATTTGCTTTGTTCAGGACATCCTGAGCATTTAGCTTAGCTTCTTCTGCCCTCAACTTTGACTCTGCAACCTAGTGGAAAAAGGTAGTATTACAATTTTCTATTTATCATGGACTACTACTTTTTGAGGGCCAGATTTGGTGAGGTGAAAATGTGTGGGGGCTGACCATTCAGCCTGACATTCTTTGAACCATTAACATCATTTAACTCATTTAAACAAGGAATAGCGTAGCCATAGCGAACAGGAATCACATAACCGTAGCAGTACAATTTGGGTACATTAGTGAAATGATCCACAACTTGGTCTATACTGCTGCCTGTGTGCTGAACGTGTTAGCAATAGACACGCACTGGCACGTAATGAGGTGCCGCTATCGCATACTTCTTTAGTTTACTGTACTGGCACGTCAGTACGTCTTGCATACTTCTTTAGGTATTAGTAATAGGTAATAGTATTGATACCTTCAGCCCTAAAGAAGTATGCAATAGCGGCACGTCACTATGTGCCAATATGTGTCTATTGCTAACACCTTCAGCACACAGGCAACAGTAACAGAAGTGGCAGATCATTTCACTAATGTGCCCAAATAGTTCTGCTATGGCTATGTGATTCCTGATCGCCCTGTGCTGGTGGGCCCATTATTATTAATTTCGTGATGGAGGCTGCGGGCCGGTGTAAATGTGTAAAAGGGCCGGACTTTGGACACGCCTGGCCTACATACTTTATGACTGTGTTCTGTGTTTATTTGTAATAGAGCACTGTCACAATCTTTAATTTGAATCTGGTTATATCCATAGCCAGGCTATAAACTAATGTTATTGAAATAATCCAATTCGTTCTACCTATACTGTACCTCACTAGGATATGGAACATGCTGGCAATACAAATGATACTGATGGACCACTGACTTCTTCCTCTACAATATGAATTGTAATAGAGATACAGTTTCCATTTCCACTAAGAATTGTGTTAAGGGCTTAACCTGGCTAAATGAATACTGTAAATAGATATGTATAGAAAGTAATTTTCATTACTTAAATCTAAATCACAGTAATTCTTCATTATCAGTTCATTATTACAGAATTTACCATTTTAGACAATTCTTCTACTTCTGCCAGTGCATTTTGAATTTCTGTGTCAAAACTTGTGGCTGTTTTCCAGGCACTGTGGGCTACAGTTACCAGACCCCCACATCCTGGCCCACCACATTTTCTCTTTCCATCATCTGTCTTGCAGTTAAGGCCTCCACATTCAGAATCTTCACAGAGTACACCAGGAGAGTTGCCACAAGTCTGAAATTAAGCATTTACCAAAATGTTGTATGAGTACGTATATGGGATATGTGCAGCATATTGGTGAATAATTAATGACACAATTTCAAAAAGAAGGTTCTAACAAGACATGTCATTGTTATCATTAATCTCCTACAGTCTGCCCTTTTCCATTAAGGTCAATATAAAATCTATTTTATTCGGGGGAGGGGGGGTTTAATCGCCCAGCTACAAACCGCTTCTTCAGGCGACTAATCTCCCCAAATTGACTTCCAACCTGATAAAATCTAAATTGTCAGCAGTGATGGCACTCAGATCACTTCATTTTCCGAAGATGCCGGAAGTTGCCTTGCGAGGAAACTTGGGAAAGTTTGGAAAACTAAGCGATTTGAGTGCCATCCTGCGGTTCGATTCTAGCCGACGGGAAGGCTTTTCAGGGAGATTGTTCGCCTGAATAAGAGGCGATTTTTTGCCAGGCGACTAAATCTCCCTGAATCTTCGCGTGTCTCTGCCCTTAAAGTATAAAATGCAGGTCCCATACAAAATTAAAAAATTAATAAAAAGTCAAATTTCTTGCTGAGTCAATTCCCTCCATTTAATTGTTCATATCAGCTACCAAAAGTTATATTAAGCAGGTAGAATGTTATTTTTATATGCACTAAGCCCAGTTTCAATCCCTGTGAAGTCAACTTCCACCAGTCGAGCTTTATTAGTAGCAACCGATAACCATATCAAAAGCGCAGGGAGCTATCCATTTACTGCAATTTTCAAGAGATTCTAATAGACTGAGGTCAGATCCCACATCTAACATTACACTTGCATCCTGTAATGACCAGTGGAGCAAGGACAGTTACTATTATTATCCTGATATAGCACCAACATATTCATCAGATCTGTACAGAAATTATACAACTTTCACATCATTACAAAATTTGTGTAGTAACCAACCTATATATGTAAATTCTTTTCAGATAGTGTCCTGATTATGATATAACCAAGAACCCCAGCAATGCTAAGCAAATAAACAAAATATGCTGTAAAGCAAAACTCAACTGTATTGCATCTCCGAGCACAAAAATCAAGATAGCTGATCAAGGCTTCACTCAAAATGTTATTTTAAAAGAGGCAGAACATAAGAGGTTATTCATAACTTCATAAGTTTGTTCACATCTCGTAAGTCATAGCAACCAACAAGATATGTATGTTCAAACACCTGGCCAGTGCATGATACCTGCTGATTGGATTATATGGGTTACTAGAACAGTAGTAAACTGTAGTCTGTTTTTTGCATTCCACCATGCGTTTGCACATCTTTAGTAAGCTTGGGGCTGCATTTCCATCTTTCCTGTTGCCTTAACAGATGCATTAGTGTACTGCAACATGGCTTTACCTTTCATTTTTTTCTCTCAATTTTTTATTGATTTGGGAGATGACAGGTTCATGGCTGCACAGATCAAGTATAATAAAGTACTAGATGCAAAACATAATGGAAACATTCATTGCTATCATTTTTTACCAGCACAGTACCTTTTCAGAAAGTGAAGAGAGATCCAAACTTTGCCCATTGCCAGCAAGTTCATCCAACAGTCGAGTCTGCTCCTCTTGCTCTTTCTTAAACTGAGAATAGTTTTCATTTATTAGATTTTCCACTTCCTGTCGTGTAACAGCTGAATGTTCAATTACGCTATCTGGATTGGACACAGACACATTGACCTTCTCTTGTGCCTCCAGAGACATTTGGAAATATTTGTTGATGCTGTCCATGGCGCCTAAAAAAGCACAAAACGTATTTGAAACTATAAATTCTAGTATTACCCTGTGACCATGACAAATGCTTTCAACTTATTTTAAATACTTTAATATCAACAAATCCTGCAAAAGACGCAAGTATGCAGGAGTTCTGTTTTGATTGTTTTTAAGAAAACAAACATTTGGAGTTGTGCTCTACTAAAACAAAAATAGTGCCAATTCAAATGTTTGATTATATCATAACTACTATATTGATTATAATATAACAGTGCAGATACTCAAGCACAGAATCATCATTTTTTTAAAGCATCTGGCCTGAGAACATGTGAGCTATAGATAATGCAACTATATACAACTTATATACATGGTAGGCTTTACATGTCCTTTAAAGCAAGGGGGTTCAGGTTCAAAAAGCCCAAACTTGCACTAAGTAATGCATAAATTAGCCAGATGATCTAGGGCTGAGGTGTCATTCAATGCTGGTTTGTCAGTGGCAGCTAGAATTTGAAATTTAACAATAGCTGTAAGCCCTGCATTATCGTCTGCAGTCTCTTAAACACAGGGCCCACAATTCATAGTATTAGAATACACTTGCATGTCCCCTATCCCTATTTTACCCTGCTGTACAGCTTTATTAAATATGTATGCTTGTACATGCTAACATTAAAGAACCCACTTACCCTGCACATTAGAGATTTTCATAAATTCTAACTGCTCTCCAAGTTCTTTTAATGCTTGTCCAAAGCTTTCAGCATCTGCCTGAAGAGCATCAAGCTTCTCTGTGTCATTCATTTTAATTTCTGCTAGTTTCATCTCCACTTCAGCTGCTCTTTGGGAAACTTCAGATTTTAGCTTCCTAAAACATGGCAAAAACAGCAAAGATTAGTCATGATCAATTTTATTAAAGTATTATATGTTACATTTCCTTGTTTTTCAGATGAATAGGTGAAATATGTGATCACAATATCTGGTTTAGGTTCGTGCCAAAAGAAAATCTGTAGACAGTTTTTATTTCTTTACTATTTGGTGGAATTTAGTGTCATTTAATGCACTACTTACTCTGCTTCCTCAAGGAGATTCTCAATGTTTTTAAGTGGATGTGAAGCTGGATTATTAGCCAGAATGCTTCTGATTTCATCTAATTTCTCTTGCACTTTATCTACAGTCTGTTGGTATGGTCCAATAATGCCAGAGATCTTCAGGGCATTGGTACGGTTTAGAAGCTGACTTGTTTTGTTAGAAAGCTCTTGGATAATGACATCCCACAAGGTAAAACAGTTGTGACAAGGTGTGCAATTTGGGAATGTACCAGAATATCCACGAGCACACTTATCACAGCGAACTCCTTCAACTCCTTCTTTACAAATGCAATGTCCTGTAGCACGATTACACTGTGATGTCTGGATGCCTCTAGAGTCACAATCACAAGCTAAAATGAAAAGTGTTTAATTAAAAAAAAAGAAATATCGCACAACATGTTTACCTCAGTTGATGTAGTACAGATTCCCTAAAATGTTCTATTACTTAAAGGGATACTGTCATGGGAAAAATTTCAAAATGAATCAGTTAATAGTGCTGCTCTAGCAGAATTCTGCACTGAAATCCATTTCTCAAAAGAGCAAACAGATTTTTTTATATTCAATTTTGAAATCTGACATGGGGCTAGACATTTTGTCAATTTCCCAGCTGCCCCGGTCATGTGACTTGTGCCTGCACTTTAGGAGAGAAATGCTTTTTGGCAGGCTACTGTTTTTCCTTCTCAATGTAACTGAATGTGTCTCAGTGGGACATGGGTTTTTACTATTGAGTGCTGTTCTTAGATCTACCAGGCAGCTGTTATCTTGTGTTAGGGAGCTATCTGGTTACCTTCCCATTGTTCTTTTGTTTGGCTGCTGGGGGGAAAAGGGAGGGGACGATATCACTCCAACTTGCAGTACAGCAGTAAAGAGTGATTGAAGTTTATTAGAGCACAAGTCACATGACTTGGGGCAGCTGGGAAATTGACAATATGTCTAGCCCCATTTCAAAATTGAATATAAAAAAATCTGTTTGCTCTTTTGAGAAATGGATTCCAGTGCAGAATTCTGCTGGAGCAGCACTATTAACTGATTCATTTTAAAAAAAAAAAAATTCCCATGACAGTATCCCTTTAACCACTAATTCATCTAGCCTAATCACCAATTAATGCTTACCTGTTTTGCAGTTTTTTATTTGTACTGTATACCTGGATAAGTCTTGTCCTTCAAGAATTCAGGTTTGTTAATCTAACCAGTTTCAGAGGAAATTCTCAAACTTCCTAGGACCACAAAGCCACTGGGTGCCTGCTCTCAATGTAGTTTTTAAAGAGATACCATCATTTGCAGCAAGAGGGGGTTATAGAACCCATGACCTCCTACCCCTTCACATCCCTGTTGGATTGGCCCTGTCATCTATAGTTACACTCCTGGATGAAAGTACAAATCTTCCTCTTTATAGATTTGTGAAGTGGTCTGATATTCGGTGCAATTTGGTTTTTAGGAAGGATATTAATGAGTTTAAAAATATGCAGTGGTATGGGTATAAACTTGTAAAGGGAATTGAACTATTACTTAGCCGAAAAGTTTCACTGTACTGCCAGCCTAGATTTAAAGTTAGTATTTTCACTTGAGGAGAGCTAAGTTGGGTAATTATCATTATGTACATGTATCAGATGCCATTATGTACAGGTATAGGATCTATCTAAATAGTGCTTAGGACCTGGGGTTTCCTCAATTTGGATCACCATAAAAACAATTTGCCCCAGTAAGGATCAATGCATCTCAGTTACCTTCAAGTACAAGAAACTGTTTATGACAGAGAAAAAGGAATCATTTTTAAAAATTAGAATTATTTTCTTAAATTGGAGAGCCGTCCTGTAATTCATGGTTTTCTCAATATTGTGTTTCCAGATAGGGGATGCCATACCTGTACTATCTCTACGATCAATTCTTAAACGGGATGTTCAATTTAGGTATTAACTTTATTTTATTCTGCCTATTTACAGCCTGCAATTGTACATGTTCCCTGGTTGTTATATTTATTTCTAATTGGTCATCTTTTATTCTTTTCATTACCTCTACTGATAATGGATTTTCAATGCTGACTTAACACTGTTGTTTGTTGCTAGGGTAAACAGTAGTAACTAAGCAGTAGTTAAAACTCCAAGCCTTAGAGTTGCAGAAAAACATGGACACATTTAAACAAAAAAATAGAAAAGAAACTTTGTCAAAATTGTCTTACAATACTGTTGTCTAAAAGTAAACTCATCTTCGACCATATATTCTTTAAAGAATATAATTTAACAAATATAAATTGACAAATGCAATCTTTCTTATTTATAAACACAGTAAAAAGTTCCCCATAATCCTGTATAATGGTTATTTTAGAGAGATCCTGAGCTTTGAAAGCAATGTATTGTATGAATGGCATACATATGTTTAGTTGGTCTTTAGCATCACTTTTCATCAGAATGGGCCTTTTATTCTCACAACACAGCTGAAAAGATCAGTACACAACACCCCAAGCAATTATAATCTCCAGCAGTGACTTTGTATAGGAAATATTCCCTCTTGCTAGCACAAAGAGCCTTGTGGAATGACGGTCAATTAACTTTTTTTAGATAAGGATCAAGACTTGGGAATCTAAATAGAAGGCCATAAAGTAACACAAAAAAGGAGTGCCAAGCCAAAATTAAACAGGAGTAATCTTTGATCTTGAGAAGCCCCTTCAATTACCCTCAGATATTTATCTAGGTAGCCTGCAATTTTTGTAGAAAGAAAATTTGCTATAAAATATATGTGCAGATAGAAGTGGAGCTCCAAAGATCTTTCTAAATGTGAAGCATTTATTTAAAATCTAGATATGGTTATTTAGATCTTAGAATAAAACTTTTGTCTCCTTTTCTGAATCTTCATACTGGTTAACATTCTTCTAAATTGCTACCCTCCCACACATCAGTGGTTGTAGCAAAATAGCCTTATTATTAAAATGAACAATGAAGACTTTGTGTAGTTCTGGCATCTATTCACATATCATTATTATAAAGCACAATCTGTTCAGCAATGTGTAGGGCCGAAACAATGTACAACGAGTTTAACTGTAAAGGATTACAATTAAACTCAACAACTTTTGCTGTGTTAATGGATTATTTCATAATTCTGGAACTGCTTTAAATGCAGCAAAAATTATAATATTGATATATATGTGTGTGTGTATTACAACACACACACACTTATTAGCAAATCATAAGAAGCATTTTCAGTTTGATTTGAAATCTAGAAATGGGCTTCAAGTTCCAGAAAATTTTTATACATTTTTATGCATTTCATTTTAATAATTTTGCTGTATTAATGTGTTCAAACAGTATGGAGACCTAACATTCAACCCAACCCATATGTTAAAAATTCTATATCTAATGTAAAATATTACTAGCCACAACTTTATATAATTTTCCTTTATTAACCCAAATAGCTTTAAACCAATCTTATCTAAACCTGAAAGAAAATGGCTTTGTAACTGAACCAAGCTTGCTAGATTTTTTTGCCTACTGCCAAAGTTACTGTTAAAATTTTTCTTCCTTTAAATGCATATATATTTATTTATTTAACAGAAACTACACCACCAACCCCCCCAAAAAAAGACACAGGTCAATTGAGTTTTGTCCGATGGATCATTGGAAATGCAATGTCATTTACCAGCCATAGGTTGTCAGGGAAATGCTGGCGGTTCTCCCTCCCACCTTAGATGGGGTCCCTAGTATTTTTCATTGCCTGGTGCCACCTATTCAATAACTCCTGTCTAGTAGGTACTAATGACTGATGGTACAGTATCACACTCTATAATTGCAAGAAAAATTACAAAAATATAAATGTATATGTTACCTCTGCACTCGATGTCTGGATTTCCCCAGAAAAGTTCCTGGCATTCACTGCAATCCCGTCCGCCAAATCCAGGCATGCACTGGCACTGGCCCGTGAACTGCAAATATAAAGCATGCAAACAATCAGATAAAATTGTTAAATATGCTTTATAAATGTTGAGTTTTGGTTAGTAAAGGTATGGAATCTATAATTGATGTGACTTCTCATTTACTACAGGCATGGGACCTGTTATCCAGAATGCTTGGGACTTTGTTTTCTGGATAACCGATCTTTAAGTAATTTCGATCTTCATACCTTAAGTCTGCTAAAAAAAATTATTTAAACGTTAAGGGGGTTATTTATGAAAGTTTGTGAGGTTTTTTATACCTTGAATAAACTCACAACTCACAATATTTTCTTATTTTTCAAAAAAAACTTGAATGTAGAAAACTCGAATCATTGTGCAATCGGGGGGGAAACTCAAAGATATTCAATATATCCGCGAAAAAAACACCTCAAATTTATAGATTTATTTAATGCAAACCACCGGAAAAAATGAAAATCATGAAGGCTAAAAACATCTTCAAATGGTTCAAGGGACCTCTGCCTTTGACAGGCTTTAGTTGGAGTAATTTTAGATTCAAGCTATTTGTAGCTTCGTGGCATAATACATTTCAAAAAAATTCAAGTTTTTTTCTTTAACATTAAAAATTTGTCTTTTTACTGAAACTACCCTTGAAAAACTAGACTTTTTCGTGAAAACACAACTCAACCTTTTGATAAATCTGCCCCCAAATAAACGCAATAGGCTTCCTTTGCTTCTGATAAGGATTGATTATGTATCAGATTGGATCAAGTACAAGCAAAATGTTTTACGAATATGCAAACATTTAAACATAATGTAAAGATTAAAGTTAATTAAGAACAAACTACAATCTCTATAATACAGGGGAAAAACATAACCAGGCAAAACTGTTCAAATAGAAAAACAAATTTACCTCATTACAAGATAACCCTAGAGATCGATTGGTGTTACATGCACATGATTCACAGCCAGTCCCACTTGCTAAATTCCAGGTATTTGTTTCACAACGATCACAACTCTGTCCAATCACATTGGGCAGGCATGGGCACTGCCCATTTGTCCTATTGCAGTGACATTCTATTTCTCCAGTGCAGTGCTCCTGTTCTGTACCAAGGTAATTGCAAACACATCCTGAAAGCAGAACAAACTAAAAATTACTACAGAAGAATATGAAGTCTCACTGTGATACTTCCTGTCACTTCCTGAACCTAAAGAACTTCAAAGGAGCTGATAAAGCTAATTAAGTGTCCACTGACATAATGAGATAATCAGCTGATAAAAGGCAGAGATGGGAGGGTTTGGGGAGCTCTGAACAAACTGCCATGTTTTTAAAGAAGGGGGGAGGTTAAGGTCAGGGGAAAAAGTCCAACTTTCAAATTAATGCTTTATGATTGCAAAAACTCAATTTGTGTTAATTGAAACATGGACAGAATGTAATTTGAGCACAAGCCCATTTTTTTGTGTTAATTTAAGCAAATGTGTTTTTAATTGTATATTGTCCCTTTAACATTATAATATCCTCCTTTGTTATTTTCCTATAGGTTCTCCATTGTCGGAACTTTTGAACACACAACAACACATTGTCAATATCTTACTTCTACAATCCTGTTGAAGGGCATTCCCATAGTATCCTAATTGACACTGCTGGCAGTTGTCCCCTTCGGTGTGGTACAGACACTTCAAGCATAATCCTGACTGTTTATCACAGGCAAGTGGGTCATCCATATCGATATTGTTATTGCAGTGGCATGGTTGACACACTCCACCAATCTCTTCAGGGTTTCCAAAATACCCAGATGAACATCCATCACATCGTATTCCTAGAGCAATTAGGAAACATAAAACACTTGAGCACACGATGGTCTGAGAAACATATTCATTCAGTAAGTCACAGACAACTTAAGCACTTAGTATGTCTTGTTAAATACCCCCTGACCAACATGTCTATACAGTAACTGAGTTTGTTTTTTTCATAAAGCCCCATGAGTGTGTCCACTTCTTTGTTACTGCATGATTTGAGACAGTACCATGGCAAAGACAAGTGCATCATTGGGAGCACCCTTTCTTTGTATTTATTGAGAATATAGATGTTGATTATAACAACTGCCATATAGTGAGCAAAGTAGCTTATTTTAGGTTAGTCTTCTCTAGGTTGGAGAAAGCTTACCTGTATACCCCATATTACAAGTGCACACCACCAGCAAGGTTGTAGGATTTTTGTAACAACCACTGGCAAACTGACGCTCACTACCTGGACCGTCAGGACATGGACAGGGTCTGCAGTGATCCCCTGATCCAAGTCTGGGATCTCCATAGTAACCTGAAAGACACCTAAAAGCACATACATATTCATATTATTGATATGATGTTAATGTTTTATTACTAAAATGCTCTTCTTTCTCTCTCTCTCATAGCATATCAAATCAAATAAACTATTCCCATGATATAACCCCTGACCACTTTCCCAACCAACAGTCTCAATACAATACAAAACATGATTATTATCTGGATATTCAAATGGAATCACAATATTAACTGGGTCATGGAGAGAACACCCATATTTTACAATTAGCCATGCAAATATAAACTGAAAGAAAATGATAAAAACTGTGAATGTTTAGTTTGTTTAAAAATTAAAATATAAATGAGAACAAAAAAATAGAAACCAGGTTAGATGATTACTGAAAATAGCAGTAAAGCTGATTACCGTTCACAGCTGTATCCTTTGGTATGGTCCTTACAATTTGTGCACTCTCCAGTAAGTACATTGCAGTCTTCAGCATGTCCATTACACTGGCACTGCCTACAGCTTGGGAAACCCCAGTAACCAGGTAAGCACATATCACACTGACGCCCGTATGCTCCATGAATGCAGGGACATTGACCAGTTTCAGGGTGGCAAAAAGCATGAGAAGATCCTCGCACATCACACTCACAAGCTGAAAGGAGATGGATAATTATATATTAAAAACAACATCAGGTCCATTCAAGAGTTTGATATCCATGAGACAGCTTAAGGAATGTTTCAGTAATTCCATCCTTTAAGTCCCATAATTACTAATCCTTTTCACTTAAGTCCCTGTGCCTCAGACACCTAAATATATATTGTAAACTACATTGGAAAGGTACTGTACTGACTGTCCCTGAATAATCCCTTTACAGTGCTGCTTGAAATGAGTAACCTTACAAAACAAAAATGCTAAAATGTTCAGCCTTATAAATTCAAATGGATTTATAGATTAGATTAAATTGATTTTGATCTATTGATCTATGGACTGAAACTGACATACGTTTGCATCCACTAGGTCCAAAGCCAAAGGTTCCAGGGTCACACTTGTCACAGTTTCTTCCAATGACGTTGGGACGGCACTGGCATTGACCACCATTTGGATTGCATACGGAACTCAAAGATCCTTGCGGGTTACAATGACATTCTAGACCACATAGAAAATAACAATTAATAATAGATTCAGTTCAACTTTTTGAAATTACAGGTTACATAATGCTATGATTATTGTATATTTGGTATGTAAATATCTTTTTATAAGTACAAGGAGAGAGGAGGACTTCATACAGCTGTAGCTCCACATTCAACTTACCCAAGCCACCTTTGTGTAAAAGTGCAGAAATGCTGAAGAGAAAATTCTTGCACACATCAGTGAGAGGAGTTTTTACAACACTCTGGCTGTTCTCAAGACATCTGTATCTCTGGAATGTTTGCCAGGCAGTGTTGGTGGTGACATCATCTCCTGAGCCTCCCATACTAAATATGTCAAGGGACTTGACATGAGGCAGCAAAACAATCTGCAGAAATCATTAAAATTAGTCACTCAAAGTGTTTTTTATTTTAATTGAAAAAAGAAAATAATTTTTGAAGCATAGAACTGCCCAGTGTCCATTGCCAAGTGGGGACTTTAGCTAGACTAGTGAAAGAATACAAAGTAAGGGTTTGAGGTGCAATGTGCACAGCTGGAATTTTAGGCAATACAATTGTTCTGTGATTCTGTTTTCCATCTTATCCCCAAGCAACTGCAATGAGACAGAAGTTGGCAATCCTTCACACTGACCACAAACAAACTCTACAGTCCCATAATGATGTCCTCACTTCAATACAAATGGCTTTGTAATTCAAAAAATTGAAGTACTAGATTCAGGAACTGAGTTTGGGTCTTGTTAATAACTATTAATCCCATGAAGTCTAGACATGATTTATGATTTACCAATGAACACATTTCGTTCACCATAGATGCACTATTTATTTTCCAGTTCTACCTTAATTCTTGCCCAGAATTCACATTTGTACTATTTTTGTCTTTTAGCCCAGAAAAGTTTCACACCCTGTTTTTTTTTACTTACAGAATCAATTAATGTGTATGGATTTTCCACATTGGAATTCACAGAATACCGAGGCAGCTCCAAACGTATTGTGTAATTCAATCCCTTCTCAAAGCAAATAGGACGAGGAAGAGTGATATAACTGCAAAAAAGGGTAAGTCACTTTACTCATCATGACTGTAAAAGAACCCTTAGGGACAGATTTATCAAAGGTCGAGTTGTGTTTTCCAAAAAAAAAAAAAAGTTTTTTCAACTGTAGTTTTCAGTCAAAAACTTTAATTTTTGGGTTAAAAATTTTAATTTTAGGGGTTTTAAAAAAACAAAATAGATTCTTTTGGGTTGTTGTACAAAACCTCAAATTTTTGAGATTTATTATACCCCGAAGCTGGAAAAGCTTGAATCCGAAAATACTCCAGCTAAAACCTGTCGAGATCATGTAGAAGTCAATGGCAGAGGTCTCATGAACCATTTGAAGATGTTAATACCTTCATGATGTTTGGGTTTTTTTCAGTGGGTTTCACTTGAAAACTTGATTCATTTGAGCAATTTGAGGTTTTTCCTGTGAAAAACTTGATGGATTTAAGTTTTTGGGGTTTTCACCCCAAATTCACTGATTCAAGTCTTTTCTGTTCAAGTTTTTTCTTAAATTAGAAAACAAAAAAGTTGTGAGTTCATTAGAGGTGTAAAAATCTCACAAACTCTAAAACTTGACCTATGATAAATAACCCCCATAGTTGATACAATGGAGTAAATTACACACAACTGAATGCCACTGACTGCTACTTACCGAGAACCAGGTGGTAATGCCACTGACTGATTATCATCACTTGGGACAGTGTTCCCACAACGGCTGCTAGTGAGAATCTTGCCTGGGCGCAATACTGTGATAACTGCTTCTTCCCACTGCTCTGGTAGCTGAGAACAAGAGTAAATGTTTAGAAATAACAAAAATGTGCATATATAAAGTTACTTTATATACAAATAGATTAAGATATACCATGAATATAAGTAGGCATTACATTCAAGTTATCTTCCATTACATTAATAGACCAATTTATGATTATATATAATGATATAATAAATAATAAAAACTTTATGGAAACTTAAGGACACAGTGTAAATAGTGCACCGAAAGATGCATCAATAAAGTCTGATGCTCCACCTGTATTTAGCTTTATCCATGCTGAAGAAGCAAACTTTCTTTTCCCATTTGGCTCACATAGCATACACCAGTGATTTTAATAATAGACTGTGTGCCAGAGGTAGAAATAAAGAGTGCTCATCCATATTTGTACTATCTATCTATTTGTTGCTCCACTAATGGGATTCAACATAGAAACTGATTGCACCAGTTTGTGGTATTTACCAATGTATTATCAAGAAAGCAGCCAAGATCATCAATAAGTGGCATATGCATATTCATACATAAACATTTCTCCTAATACTGAAGAGGCTCTCTATCTGACCCCAGTCATTCAGAATAAAACAGCAATTGTTCTAATTGCAATGACTTACTTGAGGCTCATAGCGAATTAACAGATCATACTCCATGGATGTTGGAATGTCATTAATGTGGAATTCTAAGTATGCACCTTCTGGAACTCTTGCAAACCCAATACCAGTCCAGGAAGGGGTTCGATCATGAGGAAGTGATCTTTCAACAATTCGGACCTCCTGTTGAACGTAGATTATTTAGTTTCTTGCATTATTTTTCAAGTGTATTGTAGAGTACAGAGGATGACATTGGAAATTAATACATAAATAATAGTTATAAATTACATAAAAATGACATACATATTACTTTAAGATGCATACTCTC
Organism: Xenopus petersii; assembly: GCA_038501925.1. Taxonomy (NCBI): domain Eukaryota; kingdom Metazoa; phylum Chordata; class Amphibia; order Anura; family Pipidae; genus Xenopus; species Xenopus petersii. Next base: position 79,481,100 of record CM076676.1, on the reverse strand, counting down.
ATATTCATAGCCTGAATAGGTAGCATACTTACAGGGCCAAAGTTTGCATACTCTGCTTCATAGGTGTAATGATCTAAAGAAATAAAATAAAAGCCCGACTCCACTTCATTGCACTGACGTCCAATCATGTGTGGTCTGCATCGGCACTGACCAGATTCAGGTGAGCAACTGCAATATACCGGAAAGAATTTTAGATTACTTTTTAACAATTTAACCAAAATTCATCTGCTGCCAGCATTACATTATTATAATTGCAAATACAAAGGCCTCCCGGCCCCCATAATGGATGTTTCTGTAATTTGGATCATCATACCTTAAGTCTACTAGAAAGTCCATATAAATATTAAATTAACCCAATAGGCTGGTTTTGCTTCCAATAAGGATTAATTTTAGTTTGGATCAAGTAAATGGTCCTATTGTATTATTAGAAGAAAAAAAAAATCATTTTTAAAAATTTGGATTATTTGGATAAAATGGGGTTTATGGAAGACAGAATTTCTGCAAATCGGAGTTGCTGGATAACAGGTTTCCAGATGATTGATCCCATTCCTGTACTACTAAATTTGTTGATTCATACACCTATGTGTGCATACAAATTTACATACTGAAAAATATACGAGTTATATATCAAAATGTGAAAACACATAGCTGCATATAAATGTGTGTGAACCTGTGATGGTGCTATCAATATCAAGAGAAGCTGTGCAAGTTCAGCTTACTTATTGTCCTCTGCTCCTCCATGATCACAGTCACAGGGTCGACAGCCATCCAAGTCATTACTCAAACCCCAGAACTCAGGCTGCAAAAAAAGAAATTGTTAATAAATTATTTTATTGCAGTGGGGACTAAATATAAATTATTTTCTAGAAAAAAATGATCTAGAAGACTGGAGAACACAAATGTCTTTTATGGTAATGCCACTTGCAGAGAGGTAATGCTTTTGTTTTAGTCAATTTTTGTTTAGTTGCAATAATACTGACTGCAAGATGAGCCTTATAGGACTCCACTGCTGCAATTCTGTGGGCTCCCTCCAAAGCAATTTTAATTCCCTTAAAAGACCAGCAGCAACAAAAGAATAAAATGGTTTATTATAAGCATTTAGCATAAAAATTATGCACTGTTACGCTGCACTGGTAAAAAGTTGTGTTTGTGTTTCTATAAACAGTAAGCTGTCTACAGAGGGAAAAATCCCACTTTACATAGCAGATAAAAAAATAATAGTTTAGAATAAAATGGTTCTAGTACTTATGCAGGAATAAAAACTTTGTAATATAAAATTTTACATTTGTTTACATGTGATGCCCACAATGAGTTTATTTGTAAATGCTGGATCAGCAGACACAGATTTTCATGTATAAAGAAAATCAATTTATGACGTGACAAAAGGGGTGTGACCTAGCACTGCAATGAGGAGGGACATAACATAATTAGTGGTATAACCAGTCAAATGAAAGCGCAAGAAATACCATAAATTTATACCAAGATATTGATTCACCCATACTAAACATAATGCTGCAGAATATATAGGCTGATTCCTTCGCAATCAGTAAGAGAAGGAGTAACATCTGCCGTATGCACGAACTACTTCTTGACTAAAGTAAATAATTGAATGTTGAGTACAAAAAGGTTACATTCAAATTTCAGTATACAGTCACTAACATCAATAATTTCATAAAATATTCCCGATTTCAAACAAACTAATAATTACCGAACACTGATCACATTTCCTTCCTTTTACAAAGCGTTTGCAAAAGCAGTTTCCATTTCTAGAGTCGCAAGAGTTTCCACCAGGGATAGTCCCTAGTGGGTTACATCCGCAATCTATAAACAGAGAAAGAAAGTCAATATAGTGGAAAACTATTAAATGTGTAAAGTTTAGAAGACATGCTTACACTGGCAGCCTTCTGGATCCTCTGCATTTAGGTCATAGAAACCTTCTTTACACTGATCACAACGCTCTCCTTCAACATTTATTTTGCAACGACACTGTCCAGCAATAAAACCCACTGAGAAATCTGAATAGCGGTCACATATTCCTCCATCCTGGGATCCAGCTGGGTCGCAATTGCAGGCTAAACAAAGATTGGATTCATATATTGCTATTAGATCTACAACTGAGAAAGCAAATCATAGTGCAAAGCTTACTGAATATAATGCAGCATTCTATAGAACAGGTATCTAACGCATATATAATAAATTGTATTAAAAAACCTTTTTAATATCTATATAACAAAATAAAACACATACATGCAGTAATCATTTGAACAGTGACTATATGGGTAGGCAATGTCTTTTCAAATGAGAAAAAGATGACTTGTCATAACGCTGGACCCAACAGCTCTTTCACTTACGCTGACAGATGTTTGGATCACGTATATCTTTATCTGGATGCTGGTAGAAAAATGGTTTGCACTGTTCACAGTTCCGCCCCATTGTGTTATGTTGGCAGTCATCGCACACTCCTCCACTGGTATTCCCAATAGACATATAAACAGCCATATCAAAATGACAGTGTGTAGAATGCTCATTACAGTTACATCCTGCAAAAATGTTTAATTGGTTAATAAGGACCTTTTTATGAGTGAACATTTTTTAAAAATAAAGACTGACAATGAAACTGCAGCTACTGGAAATAAATAAGCAGGTACTTCATACAGTATGTACTTATAATAGTTTGCTTTTCTGCAAATGCCAATAAAACTTCTATCTCTTTGTCCAGCCCATAACTAGCTACATCCTCAAACAATCGCCTTATAAAGCATTTATTTCCCATAAGGAGCTTCTGTTAGTAGCCTTCATAACTGGCCTTCCTTCTTCCCCAGAAACCCCATAACCAAAAGGGTTTAAATTATAACTGATCCACCACATGGAAGACATTAGATAGCAGACATCATTGTGTCGCTTTATTTACTTATTAATATAAAAAAAAATATTATAAATCTACAAAGCAATGCTTATATCAATCACTGGAAAGCATTAATTTAGTAGCATTATACACAATCTTACAAAAACTGACTGTGTTTATTTCATAAACTTTAGTATTTCATATGATATAAACCATGTTTCATCTCCAACCAGGCCTTTATCAATGTTTTAATTTCTTACTTACTCTTTTAAACCTTTTATATTGTCTACTTATTGCTATTTTTCATACATAATTAATGTAATTTGTAGGATTTACTGAGCACAAACCAGTCAACAGTGAATTTTACTATGTGGGAACTCACTTTTACAAGCATTGCTACTGCGACCTTCTGCTGGTCTCCAAGGCAAATCATGGTAGAAATCTAGACATTGCTCACAGTTTAAACCCTTTGTGTTATGTCTGCAAACACAGCGTCCATGCACCTTGAGCAAAGAAACACCGGAAAATAAAAGGGACAATTCAATATAAATACACAGAGAGACAGTGATTAACGGATGAAAATAAGGCAAGTTGTTTTGAACATGTGAAGGTACATTTTCTGTTAGGAGATTGTTTATAGCAATAGTATTCCATTAATTGCTGCAGACATTCTCAGATACAACTGTAACCATACACAGAGTGCTTATAATTTGAAACCATGACATCTGGGCTCCTCAATGTTAAGTGAATGGAGCTTCAGAGTATTCTGTTGCACCTGCCTGCCACATAGAGCAACCTTAAAAGGCACTTTTTAAGACATTAATGGGGTTATTTAATGCAAGAATCAACGCTTACTACAGATTTAGTCACCTTTAGCAAGAAATTGTCAGGTAGCAGATACTGGTCACCGGTTTAATAGAATATTACTGGTTACTATGCGTTACTGCACCTGAGCAAACATTGTACAGGTATGGGATCCGTTATCCAGAAAGCTCAGAATTCCGGAAAGGCTGTCTCCCGTAGACTCCATTTTATTCACATAATCAATTAATTAATTAAAAAGTAGTTTGTACTTTATCTAAACTAAGATAGAACTAATCCTTATCTGAAGCTTTTGGGGTTAATTTAATATTTACATAATTTTCTAGTAGACTAAGATCCGAAATTTTGGAAATATCCATTATCTGCAAAACCCCAGGTCCTGAGCATTCTGGATAACAGGCTCCATACCTATACCTGTTGTAATTTATGGGGGTAAGCCTCCTGTATGGCCTAAGGAAAAATTACTTAGGTCACAATATTTTGAACAAACCCTGGAATAGCCCATTGGCAAGATAAAATCTGAAATATATGCAGTTCATTATCATTATATTTCTATGGTGCCAGCAAAATACACAGCTCTTTATGTTAATTTAAAACAAATAGGTGTCTTAAAATAATTTAACAAACAAGGGTCACAGCATAAAACAGAATTAGATGAAAGGGTCACAGCATAAAACAGGATTAGATGACCCTGCTCACAAGAGCTTGCAGCTAGGCCGCAGAACTAATGGTATCCTACACCATACTTACCATTCCCTCCACATTGTCAGAATATCCTTTTACTGGAGCACATTCACTTGCATGTCCATAGCAGAAGCAGTTTCCACGAACTACCATGTCATAAATTGCATAATAGTATTTTTCTTTTATTTCCACTCTAGAATCCAGCAAGTTGTCCCCCAATGTATGAAGCTTCAAGAATTTGACTCTTAAGTTTGTAATTCTTAACATACCTTTTAAAAGAAACACTTATTTAGCTTAAATGAAACCTGTAAAGATGAAAATCATATCTAAAATATCTAAAAAAAAAAAAAACCTTACCCTAAACATCCAGTTACTATTTAAGGCAAGGGCCACAAGAGGTATTTGTAGCCTTTCAGTGCACTTTTCAGATAATGGGCCACATTCCAGTTTAATGAGAAAAACATTTCTCATGGTTTATCACATGAAAACGCCAATGGATAGGTTAATTTTATCAAAATGAATCTGACCCAATATTGGGTCTGAAATGGGACATTGATGCCGTGCTTCCCATTGCCCAGCATTTTGATAGAAATACTGAGTAATCAAAACACAGATTCTGCCATAGCCATATTTTTGAACCAGTCATTAAACATTATAACAAATTATTTCAAAATAACTGTAATGAACAGTAGAGGAACATGTTAAGCTAAATTCAGTATCAATACAAAGAATTTGAAAAATTAAGCTTACTTTTAATCCTCAGACTATATGGATCTTCAATTCGGTAGGCGGGATCCAAAACACGATAAATTACCTAAGGAATAACCAATGAAATGTACTTAATTTGTAGTTGAATAATAATGATACATTTTAAACATTATGAGCAAAACCTTATTACCTCCCCTTCTGTTGAAGGCTCAATGTCTGAGTATCGAGAATCACAAATTATATCATCTACTTTCTTCATCGGTCCAGTGAAAATACCAGGAAACGAAGCCTCGCAGTCATATGCAAAATACCTATATACTTTCCAGGTTTTCCCAAAATCAGATGATCTTTCAATTAACATTGCAGCTGGTCGAAACGTCTAGTTAAAGAATATTAAAAAGAAAAAAAAAGCATTTTTTGAAGCAATATAAACTTCTTATAAAAACAATGTTTGTTAGGGTTACTCCATTAACTATGGAAAGAATTTGTATTTGGCATGAAAAGAGTGCATTGCATATTTTTGGGGTAACAGTAAATAAGCACATTTGAAATAGTGGAGGGTATTATACCCTATTTATTCATCTACACACTTCTATTATATCCTTCTAAAATCCTTTTTTAGCTATTTACGTTTTTTTATACCAAAGGCAGGGCTGCCCATCAGATCCTTTACTACAAAACATTTTGCATGCGGTGTGCAACATTTAAAATGTTTTTTTTTTTCAACATAATATTCACCAAGTGGCAAACAATGCCTCATTTTATTATAGATTTACACACTGGCTGTAATTGTATGTTCAACCAAAGGTTACGGATTCCTTACCTTAAAGGTCATGATGAGATGAGTGAAGTGGAATTCCGCTTCAAGGTCCAGCTGGATTGTAACATTCTCCAGTCCTTTCAAAGACAGATTATAGGTAACTAGCTACACTCTTTGTTTTTAAGATGAATACATTTCTTTTAGTTGCTCATTAATCCCTAGAAACACAGAAAACTTCCCATCTCTTTCAGGCTGAGCAGGGCAATCTTTTGTTGTGATATATCCTAGGGCAAACTAGACCTTATATTTATATAAGGTAGCTCTGTCTAACTATGGTCCTTCAGCAGTTGTTTATCTACAACTCCCATTTCTACATCTATGGCCACAAACTACTAAAGTCAAGTTGAATATTTTATTTCACATAAATATGACAAAATGATTTTCAAAACAAACATATTATTAGAAAATATAAATGTGCCAAATTAAACTGTGGATTTCACAATTAAATTAAGTATGTATGTATTAAAACAGTACGTATGTAACAAAGAAGCTAATAATAAAAGTGGGTCTTTAAAAGCAGTGACACTCATGACATTTCCAGGATATTCAATATTTAAAAGTTGCGATTTTTGCACCAGGTTACACTAGTTACCCATCACAACCCATCAGAAAGTAGCTGAACTATTCAGCTATCTGAAAGCAAACATCTGTTTTCTATGTGTTAGTAGAAGTGGTGCAAAATGTGTGACGTTTAATACAATTTTTATTTTGATTTAACATTGATAAAATGTGATGAATAACCATACCTAGCTTGCCACTGACCAATGGAGGGTCATTACTTGCTGAAGGCCAGTAATTATCAGTTGCATATGCAATAGATATTTATTGTTAATTGAAGAAAAGTTATAGTTTTACCATTCACTGATTGCCACCATAAGTTAAGTCGATTTGGTGCAAATGTGGTGACTACATTTTCAATACGGTGACTTTCTGTATTATTTTGTTCATTGTAAGGTTCCCGAGAATCACATATAAAGCACTTCTTTTCCTCCTGGAAACAAGGAAAATTGAGGTTTACAATGCATACCAACTTAAACACTTTGTATTATATTCATTCATTTTTATGTTCTGTAATATGTAAAACATATTAAAAAAGGAATGTTATCAATAATACCAACTAATATGAACATTTTTTGGCTGCCAGTGCAGGTAAGCAAGAAGAAAGCATGCAAACAGATTGCACTTAATGAAAACCACAGTGAATAACACTGTTAGAATATATATATTTAAAAAAACAACAACAGGTATTTCCACAAAAAGCATATGCTAGTTAGAGCATTTCTCTATTTGGGTCTAGTTCGCACTTAAAGGGTTAGTGAATTAAATCTGCAGGCAATGTAAACAACCGGAAAGACTAACAGATGCAACTGTTTAAACAATGCCTGTGTGAATAGAATTACGACAATCTCCTGCCAGATGTTTTCTGTTAAACCAGGAATGCAGAGAGGGGAGGCTTCATCCATGCCTGAGAAAAACTCGCAGACCCCCCTTAGGAATTGGTGTGTCCATTCACAGGGGGATCACATTTCATGTGAAAAATTCAGCTAATAAGTAAAATATGCATAATAAGAACAATATCTGGCAATTTGTACCTGAAGATGGCTAACAATACAAAATGATTCTGGTTTTTGGTTGCCACATGTAGATGATGCAGTGAGTTGCTCTGATCGACCAATCAATAGATCTCCTGTGGCTGGGTAGCAGCTTCCTTCTGTGCAGCCATGGCTGAAATCTGGCTCCTGGGCATAGGTAGCTCCCCACAACAATACTAAGATACACCAAAGAAGATGTTTTATTAATAAGCACAGGCTGTAAACCAACACTTTTTTTATTTGTTGGTATTTATATATTGCTATAAAGAGATTATACATCAGTTGATCTTACAATCTAAGGTTCCTATCACATTTACACACACACTATGTTCAATCTAAACCATTTAACCCGCTTGTATGGTTTTGGAGTACATAAAGTGCCCAAGCTAGAATAGAACTCAAGACTCCAGTGCTACAAGTGCTAGCCACTGTGCTGCCTGCTTTTACTTATAGTTTAGATTATTTTTTTTAACCACTGCATATAGATCTGAAAAAATTGATGGGCCAGTTAATAACTTTGAACACATTTTAATTACATTCCATTCTTTAAATCTCTGCCTTTACGAATTAGCAGTACATATTAATACTTGAGCTGGTAGTTCCCAGTAGCTCCAGGATTTCTCAGTACCTTGCGTCAACAGATGCACATTCTTGCACCTAGAAATGGGCGCAGACAATCATTTGCATGTGTTTTCATGCAACAGTAGCGTCAGGCACATCACCACCATTATTAGCTGGAATTGGGGGGAAAGTGCTGTGCTGTTGGTAAAAAACAGGGCTACTTGTGCTAAAATTGCACACTTGAGTTTGTAAATTTTCCCTTGTGAGTGTCATTAGCTTTAAACACTGCAGCCATTTTCTGTGTGTTTCAGCTATTAAGTACAATTTGGCTAAATCTCTGGTCCTATCGCACATGATCCAATAGTTCAGATTTTTTGCTTGCCAAGAATGTTTTTGCCAGTCTCAAGATTTAAAGTCACAGTTGAGTTGCTGTGTAAAAAGCCATCCTTTAGCATCTTGTATTACATTCATTTAACAAGAGAAAACCAAGCATGCAAATACATTTATCATTGGTGACCAGAAATATTAAAATATATGACTGATGTATTAAAGTTCTGCTATGCATAGGAAAAGTGTACATAAAGTAAGAGACTGCACAGACCTCTATCGACAAGTCATTTGTGCCATGCCCTAGGCAACAATCAATGACCATTTAAAACAGCCATTTACACCTTTAATTGCAGGTTACCACTAATTCTTCACAAGAATAAGTTTACAATTGTTAGCTAGAAGGCAGGGAATCTTCAATGACTATGGGAACAATGCAACACACAGACAGGAAACACTAATGCTATACAGAATGTTAATCAAAGCACTGCCTGGTTGCTACATTACATTTTTGAAATATACAAACATTTATATAATTAAAAAATAAAAAGTTGGCAATTTCTTAGAATACTCTAATACTCATTGCAATACTGCAATACTGTTGAAACCATACATTTTTTCCACACTGTTGCATTAAATAGTTCTTATGTTAACTTGAGAAGGTCCCATTTCCAACATCTGTGCAAGCTTTTTTCCCAAGTGCAAGATTAAACAGTCAGGGGAGGGCATTTTGGTGCAAATTGACTTAGCCCCAGGGAATTATTTGCAGAGTTTGGGAATTTATGACCTGGTAAACAGCCCTAGGAAATGTAAAGTAAAGACATAGGCATAAAGGCCACTGAACAGTGCCAGAGAGCAAGACGTTTGCATCACCCTGTGTTTTACCCTCAGCTATGTTTTCAGAGCAACTATAGTATGATCTTATCACTTGGAACTAAAAATCAGCAGCCACATGCTTGGAGAAGGTAGCACCAGCTGGAGTAAGGTGGAGCAAGCATGCCTAGTACAGTAGGTAACTAACCCCCTTATGTAATAAAAACTACTAAGTTTACCCAGGTTCAATGACCCATAGCAAACAATAATATGTTTGCTTTTAAACAGGTGACCAGTAAATGCTACCTACTTATTGGTTGCTATGGGTTTCTGCTCCTTGGCAAACTAAGTGCCTTTTATCACATAACCCTAATATAGCCTTACAGTATATCCATATTAGTGGCAAAACAATAAAATTGGGGTTATGTAATGATTTTTAGTAGATTTAAGGTATGATGATCCCAATTATGGAAATGCCCCTTATCTGGAACAGACCAGGTCTCAAACATTCTGGAAAACAGATCTCATACTTGTACACAGATACAACATATATCCAGACATCTGTATATGAAACAGACTATTGCACAATACATGCTATGGGATGTTTCTAAGAAAACAACGGAAACACAGGCCACACAGAGGCCCACACAGCCCCCACCAGCTCATTAAATAGTGAGTGTCTATGGCATCTTACAGTAGCATTTGCCAGAACCCACAGATTGCCAGTCCGGCCCTGAGTGACAGTCACCTATTTATATTGTCACATAGGCAATACATGCAGAGATATTATCGTTAGCCGATATAAATCTTCTAACCTGTTCGATGGACTAAACATTAGATCGCCATGGCAATGAAAAATGTCAGGACGATCCTCATACACCCCGAAAATCGAAGGAAACGAAGATTAGTACAACTTTATCTTTGCGCCTACGGCCAGCTGTATGGTGGCTATAAATTGCTCAACCTATGCAGTAGTCTGTCAGCCCATAGACCAACAAGACAGATACTTAAGGATGTGACCATACACGTGTATGAACAAGTTTTTTTAATTGTTTTTTTATTTTAATACAGATTGTCCCTCCTGTTCAATTTTGACCAACTGACAAACCTTTAGGCAGATTAGGAGGTAAAGAGGAGCCATAGCTCCACTCCCCCTGCAGTTATTCTGATCATTTGGCTTTCTGGCTAAACTATTGAAATAATAGAATGGTAGCCATGCAATGTTTGGGTCCTCGTATGGTATTTACACCATGAGTTGATCAATCGGATACCGTGAGATATCAACCCATGTATTAAGTTTGCACCAAAAGCTTACTAGCAGGTAAATAAAGAGACCACTGTATTTGGTACAATGCTTTCTCCATTGTTGACTGGATTTGGCAAAGGATTCTTTTTCTTCTTTTAACAGCCGTGCAGTTGTTACCCATACCCAGGCACGCCTTAGTTGGCAATTTGGCTCTCCTTGGCCAAACTGGCAGCTGGTGGCTCTAAAGAGGATTATCTTCGCAATCAATATCTGATCAGGAAGACAGCTAATACTGCTTGAGTTCATAGATGTGGTATATAGTCAGCATCTTTGTATGAAATCCCCTCCTACCTGACTGCTCTCTGAGGCTCAGAATGTACAGAGCAGCCAGATTAAGCAGGCAACTTTTCCAACAAATAACATACCTATCAAGAGTGGTAACATCTAAAAATGCTTTGTTTTCTTTAAACTATATTCATATTCTCAACAAAATAAATGAATAAGAAAAATAAATGCAATGCAATCCATCTTAAACTGACCTTCATTTAATAAACTGAAATGTTTAATCATGTGCAAATTTATAAAAACAATAATAAAAAATGATCACTGAGCAAATTGTAGGAAAAAAATTCAAAATATTTGCTATGCCTGATAATTCTTATGGTAAAAGGTCACAGTATAAAGTATTTTCTAACTCCATGCAGGATGTCGTGTGTGAGAGTGTAAGTCAGGAAGTTATATCTAGGCAGCTTACAGAGATAATCCATTAGTTATCTTGCATGGCAGTGGGGGATGCATGTAGTACAGCTTTTATTCACAGACCCACCCAGGCGAATCATGGTATGGAAGGTACGGAAATTCCCAGTTACAATCACCTCTAACAGGGACCTGGGAAAGACCATTTAAACTGCAGCATGTGTTTATTAACAAAAATTAATCTAATATTAAAGAAACACTGTACTCAGCACTGTACATTGTTTAAGAGAGCTGCTACATATGTTGAAAACATTTGTGTTTGAAGAAGTAAGCCTACATCAGGACTTTAAGGGTTAATCTATTAATGTAAGCACCTTTCCAGCAGCAGGCAGCACATAATCATGCACCGGTAAACACGCCAAGGTCACATTTTCATTTAACAATAGCTAAAGGTAACTGCATGAGTTCTGCACGTCTGCCTGAGAATAATTTAAACAAAGGGCAACTGATTTGAGTGAAAGCATACCATCAGTTATTGCAATTACATAAAAAAAAGTTTTAGTATAATTACCCAGAAGAAATCCTGGCATCTGAAACAGCCCCATTGTCCACATGGGCTGGGGACTCACTGGGAATAAACCTCTTGGATCTGCTTTCTTAAATAAAATAAAATAAATTAATGTATACAACAAATAACTATGAATAGTTTCACCCTAAGAATTAAACAGAGAGGAGACTTGCCTTGTGCAGTGCTTCCTTCCAGTGCCCCTTAGATCACTGAGGAATTTCTTCCTTTCCAGACCCAAAAAAGTTTTACTTGGAAGTTTCATGCGCATGCACAGTGGGAGCTCTCCATCCCCCCAGCCCCCTCCCTCTTTTAACAGAATTAATGCTGCACACCCCTGTCTGTCAGTAGAGTGATAGTGAATGCCTAGAGAACAGATAGACTAGAGAGTGTGCACTATGTGTAAGAATTTATTTATTTAACTTAATACTTATTATTGTATTTAGTAAGGATAAGAATAAAAATGAAAGTTATAAAATACAACCAATCATTTTTTATCAGAGGGGTAAGTGTCATCTAACACATTGCTGTTCTATGGCCAGAGCTGGATAGTAGACATTAGACTGGTGTGAGCCTTCCCATAGTGTACTCTATTTTAGAGTACAGAGACCTGTGGCTGCCCCATGATTACAGCACCATTAAGGGTTGTTCACCTTTGAGCTAACTTTTAGTTTAAAGTAATAGTAGAAATCAGGTCTGATTGTAACAGTAGTTCCACCAGGAGTGCTTTCTTACTGAGAGCCAGCAGAAACTGAGTGTTTGAATATTTACTTTGATGTCGACATGCTTGAATGAACAGTGTATTACGAGCACTTACGAAGTTACGTGTTAAATTTCAGCGAGCTGATCTTACTTTCCAATCATAAAGCTAAGTTTAAACAGAAAATAACTGAGTTTCAGGGGAGGTGTTTTCTCTCTCTAAATAAATGTCCTTGGTGCATTCCAACCACTGTGTTAAGTAGATTTTTCATGTAAACTATTTTAAATGTACTACAGATTCCAGTACCTACAGAAAAAGTAAGTCTACTTCTTCCAAGCTTAAAATTCAGTAAGGCAGGCACTCAAATGAAGGCAATCTTCCACCAGGTTGTTGAAGCAAAGTAAAAAAGGTTTATTGTGTCCACAGCCTTACACGTTTTGTGTTATAAACACTAAGGGACAGATTTCCTAAAAGGCGATGTGACTAACGCTGGTGAAAATTCACCAGCGTGAGACATCATGCAGGCACTTCGCCGATTTACTAGCACCCGCAGCTGTAACTTCGCTAGCGAAAGAGACAGATGCTAGCAATCATTCACACTCTATCGCCAGGCGAATTTTTGATCTGACGAATGGATTTAACTCAAATTCACTAAGATGAGGATTTTACTGAACGTTACCTCTCTCGCCAGACTTGCCTTCGCCAGCTCAGACCAGGCGGAGTGCATAGGATTTCCTCAATTTTTAGTGGAAAAAATTTCTAAGTCCCAAAAAATGCTGGCGTCTTTTCCTTTTTTCAGAGTGATCGCCTGCACTTTTTATTTATCCTGGACTTGTGTAATGTAATGTATTTGCTGGAACATACGCTGTATGCAAATTAGCCTCCGCTAGCGCAACTTCGATTTGATTGCCGGAGTAACGCTAGCAAAACTTTGCCAGAGTTCGGCACCCTGGACGCAACTTCGCATTTTAGTGAATTACCGTTGTCCTAGCGAATTTACGCATGACGAAGTGTTGCAATCGCTGCGCATGCTGTCGCTGGTGAATTTTCGCCGATTAGTGAATTTGCCCTTGAGTTTTCTGATAAAAAATGATGGAGTGTTATAAGTGTAACGTTCCTGTGGATGTGGAATAACAGCATAGCAAGTAATTCAACCAGCAGAAGAGCAGGTACCCTAAATTATCAAATGTCATCATTCCATAAAGAATCATAGCAGCCTTTTCAAAATCCGTATGTGTCGATCATCATGTTTTGACTGTAAGCTCTTGCAAGCAGATCCATTTAATCCTACTGTTCTATTTTATAACCCTTCTTTGTTTATTTATTGTAATTCCTATTAATTATCACATCATTGTGAAGTACTGGGTAACATTCTGGTGCTAAATAAATAAATAATTGATTATAGATAACTGTTTTTGTCCAAATAGCATGAACACGTGAGTGATTATTGCAGATGGATAGTAGTCCTATGTGATAAAAGGTGCCCAGGTGCAGTAACCCAAAGCACCCAAACAGGTGGCCATTACGTGGTACCTGTTTGCTATTGATGATTAGCAACCAGGTGATTAAACTGGGCACCTTTTATTAATAATAAAATAACCCAACATATGAGCAGAGTTTAAGCTGACAGACATGTGATCAACTTTGTTAGCATACACACAACAGATCTTGGCACAGAAACACTAAAGTATATTTAAAGGCATACTGTCATAGTAAAAAAAAAGTTTATTTCAAAATGCATTGCACTGAAATACAAATTCTCAAAAGAGCAAACAGATTTTTTTATATATTTCATTTTTAAATCTGACATGGGGCTAGATATACTGCCAGTTTCCCAGCTGCCCCCAGTCATGTGACTTGTGCTCTGATAAACTTCAGTCACTCTTTACTGCTGTACTGCAAGTTGGAGTGGTATCATCCCCCCCCAGCAGCCTAGCAACAGAACAATTGGAAGGTAACCAGATAGATCTCCCTGGTAGATCTAAGAACAGCACTCAATAGTAAAAAGCCAAGTCCCACTGAGACACATTCAGTTAAATTGAGTTGGAGAAACAACAGCCTGCCAGAAAGCAGTTCCATCCTAAAGTGCTGGCTCTTTCCAAAAGCACATGACCAGGCAAAATGACCTGAGATGGCTGCCTACACACCAATATTAAAAAAGAACAAAAAAAAAAAACACTCGCTGGCTCAGGAATTAAATTTTATATTATAGAGTGAATTATTTGCAACGTAAGCAATGTAATTTAGAAATAAAAACTACATCTTAAATCTCAAGACAGAATCCCTTTAACATAGTTAAGTCCATTGGCAAATATAAACTACTAAAGAAGGACATAAACATATTATACTATAAATATCTAATAAACAGATCATAATCTGCAAAAACTAGGTAGAAGCCTTGATTTTTGTTATTTACATTACCTGAGTCTAGGGCTCCTCTTGTTTGCACAGCCTGGTATAGGATCCATTACTCAGAAACCCATTATTCAGAAAGACCTGAATTACGGAATGGCCATCTCCGATAGGCTGCATTTTAATCAAAATAATTCACACTTTATTTCCTTTTTCTCTAATAATAAAACTGCACCTTTCTAGTGGTAAAACAATCCTATTGGGTTTATTTATTATCTATCTAAATTTTTAGTAAACAAAGCATGGAGATCCAAATTATGGAAAGATCTCTTATCCGGCAAATCCCAGGTCCCAAGCATTCTGGAGTCAAGCCTCTTTACATTTTGGCACATAATTGTGGTAATATTCAGCTTTCTATGAAACAGGCCTCCAAATGTTGCTTTTAGATGATCAGACCCATAAAAGAAATATATTGCAAAAAAGGGCACATATTATGGGTGAACTGTAGAACTGGGCTGATCATAAAAGGGAGCTGTTTTTTTAGAGTATGACAAAGTAAAATTACCCAAAATGTGACAATAAAATGGATATTAAAGGCGAAATATGCCCCATTTTTGACATGCAATCATTCCGTTGGGTTTATGTAGAAAAGGTGCATAAACAAACTCTGAAATTCCATAAATAATATATAAATGCATTTTTCTTACACAGACATAACTAATTCAAAAAGAAACCATGATAGTCTTTCTGTGTGATGACTGGGACCAGCCCCTACCCCCACCAGATGTATTGACAAATTGCCCGTGTCAACCAGCCTAAATGTAAGCTGTGACTATATGAGTGTTGTTATTTGTTGCCTGTCCCATTGGTCAACTGTGGCAGTGTGCTGTTGGTGAAGTCTTAGAAAGCAAGAGAAGGCAGCATTTATCATTGATCATGTCGATCCCTATATGCAGCCTGCAACTCCTTTTCTACAGAATTGAACAGGAATGCAAAAAAAGTCATATCATCACAAAACAGTAGTCCTGTGGTTTTGTGTTTTATAATCTTGTCAGGGCTTTTTTTTTGACATGCATTGATTATCTTCCACAAACCACAAATCACATCCTGTTATACATCAGCCTCAGATAGACCCTGTGAATGTGTCTTCATTATCGCCTCATCCAATATGAAACCCTAAACCAGAATTAAAAACCATTATAGCACAAGATGTAAACAGGCCCCACAATAGACCTGCGCTCATTGTCAATTTAGAGTAGGAAACGGCACCAAAAGATAGATCAGCATTGCAGTATGCGTAAACAGGGTAAGGAATTGGCAATGTAACAAACACTTTAGATGCATCAATGCAGGAAGATGTAAAAACATACTAATCTGATATTAACCAACTTTTACTTGACTGAAATAAATCAAGGAGCTTGTGGTGCTAATCACAAGAGTTGAATGAAGAGAAGTAGAGAATCACATCTGCTGTAGTAACAAATAGAAAATACAAATAGAAAATGAACTTGAATTGACAAAATGGATTAGGTGCGATTAAGCTATTTTCTGAGAATAATATGTCTTCTGTTTTCTGCCAAAATTTCATAACAATTCAGTAAGAGTTTATTGTTTTGCTGTCAGGAGGCTATGCAATGATATAGATGCTGGAATATACAGATAAATGTCTGGTGTAATTTTTTTTTAAGTATCTGACCCTTGGAACCATGGTTCCCTCCTGGCTGTTAATTGACAGACGTAGCTGGTAAATCACCAGCTAGAGCTGAATCGCTATTATAAATACACTGGCAATGCACTTGCCAGTAAATTAGAAATGCCCTCCAAATCCCTTCCTTTTCATTTCTCTCTCTGCTGCTGATCTCCCCTTCAAAGTACAGGCCTGCCCATTTCACCTCAAATTTTCCTGCCACATCCACTTTCTTCTGCCTAACCTGTTTTCCTGCCTCTATAAATCATACCCACGCCCCAAATGGCACGACCCCTGCAACAAAGGGCATTATTAGGTAAAAAGAAAAGATGGCAACCCTACTTGGAACCTGACATTGAGTGGACTGAGGTTTGCTGTTACAAAGCTATACATGAACTCTGTATATATATAGTTATACTTTATTGTAAGAATCTGTAAGACAGATGCAGAAAGTTTTCAGTGTCTTTCAAAACCTGTGATTATATTTATTTATATACTGTATATAGCACCAGAAATGTATGCAGTGCATTACAAGGCATACATACAAATAGTTGTTTAGTTATCATATATTTAACAGTAAGAATAAATTAGCTTTTGGAGGTAAAGTGTGCTCATATAATAATTCCTTTTCAGGTTTGAACTCAGGATTTCTCTGACATGGAAACACCTTTTTTTGCTTAGCAGTAAAAGCATTGACCTAACTTCAGAAGATCCCCCAACTGCAGGGAGCCCATAGCGGAAAGGGGGGCCTAGTAAGGAAACCCCATCTCTCCTTTACCTGCCTGCACCCCCACCCATAGGCCAGAGTTATGCAATAGGCAGCAAAGAATTAGCAAAATAAAACATTGTGATCTTTTCAAACTCTACAGAAGCATTAGCTAACTAATATGAATTTTCTAGGAGAAAATTGGAGTGTATTGCCCAGGGAATATTGCCTACAGAATTTCCCAGAAAGTGTCTCAACTTACACAGGTGATACTGCAACATTCAGAGCTAACAAATTTCTCACGTCTTACGCAAAGCTAGCATTAAAGAGACAGCTCACTGCAAAAATAAAGCTTATTAGGTAGAATAGTATAAAAATTATGTTTACAAAACTGTATAATTTACAATTGTATTATATGTACTGCTTATATTTTACTTTTATGTGTATTACTTATATCATACTTGTTTTTTCTGCCCATAAAAGCAGCATTTCCATTTAAATGAAAGCGGAAACCGCTTCTGTATTTTATTTTGATATGGTTAGTAGGGTTCAAACAAACTCTTATAAATTTGAGTTTTCCCACACATTTACAAAGTCAAGTTTGCTTTGTTCAATAATTGTAGGTTAACACCTTAAATAAATATCAGAGAGTAATTGGAGGTCTTCTAAAGATCAAAGATTATTTCTCATGTTTAATTTTGTCTCTGCATTCTTTTGTTTTTGTCATTCTATTTGTTGACTCACATCCTTCTTGATCATTATCTCTAAAGATTTAAGAAGCCCTCATACCAAAATGATCTTTGATGTCTGCATGAGGCAATACCCTCCATTTATAACCACTTCTGCGTTTTCTACTTTTAATACTGCACTTTTAGCAGGTTGGTGAGAAAGTCTATTTTAGGCCATAAAACAAACTACAAGCTGCCATGCTATGAAAATAAGTTGAGGGTGAGGTGTGAATTACAATTGATGATAAAACTATGCCATAAATGCTAGATTTATTAAGGTTTTGAGGAGAGTAACCAAGAAGTTGATGGGTGGAAACCAACCCCCACCTCGTGGCCAAAACGGTAAGGATAAATCAAATGAACTGACAAGTCATCTCTTCCCTTTGAGCTCTATTTGTCAGCCTCTAAAGATGGGAGTAATTAATCTAGAGCTTTTTTATGTTTTGAAAAAAATAGGAGTGTGAAAAAACATTGCCTGAAAAAGTATATCCCACGTTCCTAATAATATAAGGAGGAGAGTAACCAAGAAGTTGATTGGGTGGAAACCAACCCCCACCTCGTGGCCAGTACGGTAAGGATAAATCAAAAGAACGGACAAGTCATCTCTTCCCTTTGAGCTCTATTTGTCAGCCTCTAAAGATGGGAGTAATTAATCAAGAGCTTTTTTATGTTTTGAAAAAAATAGGAGTGTGAAAAAACAATGCCTGAAAAAGTATATCCCACGTTCCTAATAATATAATATGCCCTTTAGTAAATTTTATGAGAAAACAAGATGCATTTAGTATGATTTGTCAATTATCACTTATTTTTATTTCTCTATCCACATTTGAAATTTTGGATTGACACTGGGTTCTGAAGATAACATTAGAAATTAATAAAATCTGTCAAAAAGACAAAATGTCAAGTTACAAAATGTATTTGATGGTATCAAAATGTGAAAATACATTTATGACAGAAACTACACAATGCCAAAATTAATGTCCATACAAAAAAAGAGAGTGCTTTTTTTGTTGTCCTTCCTGTGTCTGTCCTCTTCAGTTTAACTTTTCCCTTAATTTTGTGATAAGCTTATAGACTCAAATGTATAGTAATAAAGGTGGCTGGCCATATAGTGGCCAACCAAGTACATTCTTGACTTCACTTGTCCCCAACCTGCAGGAGCCATTGTATCAGGAGAAAAATTTAATTTTGTGGGCCCCAAGGGGTGCCATTTTGTGCACACACAATGTGAATTAACAAACTCTCGATTTCAATTAAATATGTTCATAATTGAAAATTTGCTGACTAGCAAAGAAGTTCTTGTAATGATTAAAGTGTTTTAGTGACTGTTGTGTGTATATGAAAAATATTATTGCAGTGTCTGTATGCTACTTAAAGAGAGCAGAGTGGTGTCATATAAGGCTAGAGCCACATGTGGCAGATTCTCAGCCTGTGGATAAACAAGTAATTGAGTATGTATTTTGACACTAAAATCTTCTCTGTGTGCCTGCACCCACACCAACGTAATAGCTCTGGGTGCAGGCACACCAGAAAGCTATTAGGAGCGTAGGCGTGGATTCCCAGCCTGCGCTTATCCATAGGCTGAGAATCTGCAACATGTGGCACTAGCATTGTGGCTTGTGCTTTGGGTCAGAATGCACATATTGAGTCTGACCATAGTAACTTCTGAAACTAATTCTGCTCCATGGGGTACTTGCAGAGGTTCTGGGAGATGAACACACGGTAACAGACGGTTATTGTGTAGTTGGGTAGTAGTTTGTGATTTTTTTCTGGTGACTGCTTTTCATAATAAATAATAAATGATTTCCCGAATCTCTTATGAAACAATTGAAATGGCATCAAACGTATGCTTGTGTTAAAAAATGCAGTCACTATAAAAAGCTTAAATGTTTATCAGCAGGGCCCTCCAATGCTCTTGCTGGTGGTATATAAATGGAGATCAAAGAATGAGATATTGTGGGATGACAAGATCCCTTTAAGCTTTACAAGTAGAATATGTACTCTCTGCAGTAACAATGTCATTTTTAAGCTTTATGGCTTGCTTCTCTAGCCTTATTAATTGATTAGCCTTTTCTTGATTTGTTTTGTTCAGTTCATCAATCTTCTGTTCCAAGTCTGCAAAAATATAAATAGAATATAAAATTAGGGTTTGTAGTGCAATGCAAGCAATGTACACAAAATTACAGCCCAATAAAAGTGATAAATAAGTTCAATGAAGCTTTATCGGATAGGAGAACATATTTATCAATAAGAGAAAATGGGGTAATTTATAAAGGCCCTTCTACGATGCGATTATTACTTTGATATTAAAAGATGGTAAAGACCCGTGCCTTACCAAATCTTACAGACCAGTTTCCCTAATTAACAATGATGCCAAGATATTGTTGAAACTTTTAGCAAATAAACTGATGAAGGTAATCATATCTTTAATCCACCCGACCAGACCGTCTTCACTCCCTAAAAAACTTCAATAAACTTGAGAAGTATGTATACCCATATACAACAAGCTCTACTCTATCATACCACCGGGGCAGTAGCCTCATTAGATATTACCAAAGCATTTGATTCCCTTAACTGGCAATATTTGTGGGCCCATGGTCCTGCTCCTATATAAGAAACCAAGAGCACGAGTCCAAGTCAATAATGGTCTATCGCCCCCTTTGAATTAAAGACAGGGACAGGAATGCCCTCTGTCCCCATTATTATTTGCACTTGCTATTGAACCACTAGCGGCAGGGCTGAGGCACTCACCACTTGTTCAAGGACTGCCTCTAGGACAGATAGAGGAAATGGTAGCATTATACATGTACAATGTTCTACTTTTCCTTGCAATTTGGGCCCTTCACTGACAGCAGCACTAGTGATAATCAAAAGGTTCGACTCCGTAAGTGGGTTACATATAAATAAATCTAAACCAGTGCTGTTTTTCCTAGGCAACCTTGCCCTTAACTTTGTCACTGAATTCTGGTACCTTGGCATAATAATTACTACAGACTCTGCCCAATATGTTGCAAATAATCTGGATCCGATCCTGACTAAATTCAAAAGCGTTACTCCACACTGGGTAAATTACCACTGACCCTATGGAGGTGGTTCAACTTATTCAAAATATTATACTTACCTAAATTTCCGTATCCATTGCTGAATTTGCTGGTTTACTTGAACAATCAATACAGTACTTCAAAAAGGTTAATAGCAGATTGATTGCTTTTATATGGGCAAACAAAGAGCAACGATTATGTTTGCTCACTCTTACAGCACCTAAAGGCTTGGGGGGGCCTGGTGCTCCCCAATTTACAGAGATATTATTTTGCAACCCAACTGTCCTATATTTATAACTGGTTTAACCCAGACGTGGAGAACTCCTTAACAGAATTACAGGTGAAACCACTTTGGTTTGTGTGTTTGACATAACTAAAGTCAGATATCCCACTTATTCCATTTAACACAGAAAATTGTGTCACAGCATTCCAGCTAATTAAAGTGTTCACCATTGTTCACAATGGTGCCTTGCTATGCTAATGAAAAGGTTAAATGCATTAAATGAGTTAAGATGACTTTAGATAACACAATTTCTTCAGTTAATCCAGAGTCATGATGTATTTAACACACAAATCTAAGTGGCTCCATCTGTACAAATATCACTCACCGTCTCAATGGCAGCTCTCCACAACTCGCCGTATAGATTCCAGTGTGTCCTACTTAACACAACCATTAGGATATGGGCAAGATTACATACCAAGGACCACTCCACCAAACCAAATGTGTCACCTAAAATGCCTCTATGGAGGAACTCCATATCTAGCCGGTTTTCACTGCTGGCCACAATTGGTCAAACACCTTGATGATTTCCTACTAGAGGTCACACTTGTGTCACTGAACCAGTTAAAAGCTTAATTTGATTGCCAAACTGCCCAAATGTTTCACTACTTCTAATTATGACACACATTTCATGCCCAGTTTGGCTCCTACAATGTGACACCCAGGCTGTGTTTTTTCCTTGACAACATTTCACCAGTCATCCAACTGGCTTTCACAATTCAGAATAACTTGTAAATAGGATCTTTTTCAGAAATATATCCTCTGGAATTTTGCTCCAATCAGCATTATCTGTTTATCATAGCATTGTATGTGGCATACAATAGATGTCCCACCCCCGCCTCTATTGAAACTTGTTTTTTCAGTTTTTACATATATGGATTCTTTAACACCTCTTTTGAACCAGTCGCACCGTCCAGTACCTGCTGATTGACTCCCACCATACACTAGATCACAACATTCCAGAGGATATATTCCTGAAAAAAGATCCTATGTTCAAGTTATTCTGAATTGAGAAAGCCAGCTGGATGACTAGTGAAACATCTTCAAGGAATAAACACAGCAAGTCCAGTTGATTTTACTTATTTTCACATATATATTGTGACCTGGATGAATGAGCATCTTCACAAACAAGGCAAATAATTCAATTAATTATTTTCAATTGGCAAACTGAAAAGTTGCTTATAACATATTAAAAGTGAACCACCATTTTAAATGTGCACTGTTTCAAACAATAAGATTATACAAAAAGCACCTACTTGAACATTCACCCCAAAACTAGCTTTATGACCAATATACCTTAGCATCAGAAACAAACTTAAAATAAGAGTAACACCACAACATTAAAGTTATTTAATGTAATTAAAATATAATGTACTGTTGCGCTGCACTGGTCAAATTGGTGTGTTTGTTGCAGAAACGCTTCTATAGTTTATATGAATAAATTGCTGTGTAGCCATGGGGGCAGCCATTTAAAAAAAAGGTAAGGCTCAGGTAAAATAGCAGGTTTCAGAAATATTCTGACATAATTTACATTGGGTTGTATTTTCTTTTTGGTTTTTTTTGTGCTCTAGATTCTTCCATGGATCAAAAATATGCTTGTAGGCCCACATTTTTTAATAGAATAGACACTAGTGTGTGTGTGGTAGTATGTAGTATGTACTTAATAAAGACACTTGCCTTTAACGCGCACCTTGCAATCAGTAACTTCTCTATATTGCAATATCTGTTGGAATTATGTAAATAAACAATAATAACATTTGCACATAGAACTGTAAAAAAAATTGTGGAAACAAAATTAATTAAAATAACAATGTTTCACTCAAGTGAACATTTTTATATTGTTGCCTTTTCAAAAGTTGAAAGAATGCACATAAAGTAGATTACCTGATATACTTTGAAATTTGTTATCAATTTCTTTAGATAGAGTTTCAGCCTCTTTTTTCAACTGTTGCAGTCTTTCTAATATTTCTGGTGGGATTTCTCTTTTCTTCAGCTTTTCTTTGAGAAGTTGATATTTCTCTTTAAGATTACTGAGACTCTAATAAAATAAAAATAAATTAATTATCAACCTTAACTGGTGCTATTGATGCCAGAAATAGATATATTGTAAGCTTATATTGTTGGTTGCGTCATTAGAAGCAGCCATACATTGGATACCTTTGGATGTTATTGTTTTATTAGGCTACTTACATAAATAGAAACATGAGTTACATGTTTTTAAATTTGATTTATTAATTAAAATAATGCAACATGAAATTATTTATAAGCAGTTTCTAGAAGGCTGCATGGTTGATCTAAATGGATCGTCTCAATTACCTCAAAGTAAGTTATTAAATATCCAAAACCTGCTAACAGTACTGTGATAAATAAACCCAAATAGGCTGGTTTTGCTTCCAATGAGGATTAATTATATCTTAGTTGGGATCAAGTACAAGCAACTGTTGGATCATTTGGATTGCCGGGTGCCGTGTCAATGTTGAAGTAATCCAAATCCAAATGTTGCGACACGCACTCCGATTATTATCAATAATTTTTATTTGTATTTATACATCATAGATAAAGCATCTATGCTATGCTTTATCTATGATGTATAAATACAAATAAAAATTATTGATAATAATCGGAGTGCGTGTCGCCGCAACATTTGGATTTATATATATATATATATATATATATATATATATATATATATATATATATATATATATATATATATATATAGCAAATTTGGACACAGTGCACATGGACAACCAAAAAGCAATTCCTGGGTGCTGGTTACATGTATCAATAGTAATAAGCAAAAGAGAAACCGCACCAACAGACGGCTCTTAGTTAAGCGCCAGCACTCTGCTCAGGTAGCCTTCGGGGTGCACAGTCAATTTCTCAAACATACAGTTTAGTTTAGGAATGAATCATTCCAGGACCAGCACTTCTCTTCGTGAAAATTTTATTTAGATACACATCAGTATATATATATATATATATATATATATATATATATATATATATATATATATATATACACATTACTACAACACTATCTCTTTGCACTATATCTATGACTTGTCTTAAAAATGCACCAAGTTCTTTCTATGAATATGATTAACTATGCACTTTCATGATACCTAAATGCCTCTGTATTTTAATTATTTTTATATGACCATATTTGTTCTCAAGTATTGCATTAATTAAGTGTAAACTCTGTTTTGGCTCAATAACTGCCTTCCCAGACTAGTACTAGTAGAACACAGGCTGCAGTGGACACTATCACCCAGAGTGGGCCTTCACAACTACAACTCTCTTGCTGACATACAGAAAACTAAAAACAGAGGGCACCAGAGGTTCTTGCAAACAACAAAACAAAGTGTTTATTGAACATCCACAGTGTTTACTCACAGCACAGTTTTTCAGAGGCAAGTTGTACAGGCAACATTACATGCAGGCTGACACTCTCCTGCAGACAAATTTGGCAGGAATCTCACTTCACCTCTGTGACCTCGTGGTGGCCTGGATCACCTCAGGGAAATCCTCTATCCTGATTTCCTCTCCAGTGGGATCCCTAAACTACATGCAATATGGCCTGGGAGAGATACCTTCAAAACTGCCACTCCTATGTTGGAGCTCAGAACTGCTCTTTTTAGCTGAACACTAACTGACTTACACACCTAGATTATACTGTTACAGAAGCTACACTTGCCACTATTTAATGCCTTATTCAAAGGGCCCTGTACCCCAACCTTAACTGGAAGAATGCCCTGACCCAAATCAAGCATCCACCCTGTTCCTAAGGTGGAAGGCAAAGAGGAAGTGCCACTCCTTTCTCAGCACTATATCAAAGTGAGTGGCCACCCTACCTGCTAGCCAATAGCACACATATGCAAATGAACTTACTTTGATACATTCTGTTCTGCCTAGCAACTAAGGGAGCTGAACCTGTATCAGGGCCAGAACTAGGGGTAGGCAGAAGAGGCAGCTGCCTAGGGTGCAACCATTGGGGACACTGGGCAGCTACCTCTTCTGCCTACCCCCAGAACAGACTCACCTGCAATTGAGCTTGTGCATATGTGGGCGGTGTCACGTAAGAATGTATGTAAGAGCGCGCCGTCTCCGCGCATGTACGTAAGCGCCACATCACATGCAACGGGGGAATTGGGGGCGAGCTGGCCGGCTGGGTTGCCTAGGGCGCCCCGCCGGCCTGGCCTGCCTCTGGGGGCTATTAACCCTATGGGTTCTTAGTAAGCTAATGCTTCTAATTTTAGATGCATTGAAAACAGATCATCTTGTAAAATAAAACTTGTGAAGGACTTTAATTTATTTAAAGGTTACTTTACCTTTTCACTTTCTATTGCTTGCTGCATTGCAGCCTTGGCATCATTTTCTGCTTTTGCAGCACTGTTTCTGTTTTTCAGCATCTTATCCTGTAGCTCTGCTATCTTTTTTTCGAGCCGAGTATAAAGATCATTTATAGCCTTCATTTTATCTTCTGTCAAATCTGCCTGGGCTTTAGCCTAGAGGAAAAAAAAAAAAAAAATATCTATATATATATATATATATATATATATTTTATATATATATATATCATCATGTATTTATATAGCGCTGTCAAGATACGCAGTGCTTTACATATATATATATATATATATATATATATATATTTACACATATATACAACATGTCTCAGTTCTATTTTTTTTAACACGGCAACTTTATTTAAATTTCACAAACTACACAGTTACACCATGAACAAAGTTATAGACCCAGCATTGGACTGGGTCGGAAGGACACAGGGAGAAAACTTGGTGGGCCCCCGCAGACCCAGGTCCTCTGCTAGAAACCTCTGCCTATAGGAGTCGGTTGTGGAGCTCTGCTCCCCCCCCCCCCGTGACCCCACACACAATCTCATCACACATACAGTTTAACTTGAGATCGGGGTGGTGGTGGCATTTGCAACTGGGGTGGGGGCCCCGGACACCCCAGTCTGACTGTATAGACCTACTTGATAGTAGAATATTGGGCAAGTATGTTTGCTTTCTTAAAATGGCATTGTTATAGGAGAGAGCAGGATTCTGGTACCCCACACAAGCATTATATATGAATCAGTGTGCTCTGCATTGATATTAATGCATCAGATTGTATTGTTTCTGTTCCAGTTTATTATGCTTTTGCTTATATGACATTTAATAATTGCATGGAAGACAGATTGCAATTCATCTCAGAATATCACTGTCTACATCATACTAAAAGTTGAGGGTTAATATTGCTTGGCTTAATAAAGATGATTATTTTATGGAGTTTTCTAGTATAGTCTTTCCTACATGTAATACAGGGTTTGCTGAGTAATGATCATTCGCTTGAGCAAAAATTCGCCTGGGGAAAGGATGCAAAACTGTGCTAGCGACGGTCTCTTTCGCTAGCGAATTGTCTACACTGTTTAGTAAATTGGCAATGTCCCTAAGGATGAGAATTCTGACTAAGTTTCGCTAGCAATGGCCACTTCGCCCTTAATAAATCTGCCCCATAGGTATTATGCAACTAAAGCTTGCCTTCAAGCCAGGAATTCAAATTAAGCATCTGCTTTGAGGTCATTGGGAGAAACATCCAAGGGGTCAGAGAGCAACATGTTGCTCACGAGCTACTGGTGCAGGATCACTGATGTAATAGATGCACAGGATAAAAGTAACGGGAAAGAGAACTACAATCAGATAAACACAGAGAGAGAGGCAGGATTAATATTTAAATAACCAATTCCTTTTTTTTTTACTTTTGACTCCAATAAATATTATCTTAGGAGTTGAGATAAAGAGTAGACAGATGAAATGGAATGTTGTGAAGTCAGGGGGCAGGAATGCACATAAGAGTAAAGCAGCACACAAAGAAATCATACAAGAGGAGAGAGGCTTACAAACTAATCACTGGAAAGGATAATAACATTAAGAAAATAGACTAAAATTCCTAATGTACTACAAACTGTAGTACAAGGAGATACATAACCTCAGATAGTGCATATTCAATATTTAGTGCTGCCCTGAGACAGCCTAGTTGATGTTGCCCCCATCGCTTACTTTTAAGTGCCAGAGCGAGTTGAGAGGGGCCGTATAGCTAATGCAGAGAACGTCACAGTACTGAAATTCCAATTCAAGAATTGGAATGTTGGGTCTTAAAGTTAACTGCTAACTTACTGAGTGCTGCTGCACATGGCAAGTTTTTCAACCTCCTGGCATCAGAAACACATCAGAGAGAGTACATGGCAGGTATATGAGTAGCTGCTTTAAAGGAAACCTATACCCCCAGAATGAATACTTAATGTTTAGTAAACAGTATATTGTTATGAAAATTGTTTATTTAGATGAAGCATGGTTTTAAATACAGGTATGAGCTGTTTTATGCAATATATTTTATAGACTTACAGTATACTGTTCGGGAGTATAGTTTTTCTTTAAGATACATTTCAGGTTAGGCTGTGGATGTTGTCTTTGGCTGAGAGCTCTGGCTGAGAGCTCTGTATGGGCCTCCATAGGATTCATTCATTGACAGAGAACTGAACACTCAGATTTAGGGAGGCACCGAATCCACTATTTCGGATTTGGCAGAGCTCCCAAATCCTTTGCGAAAGATTCGGCCGAATACCAAACCGAATATGAATCCTAATTTGCATATGTAAATTAGTGGTGGGAAGGGGAAACCATTTCTTACTTGTTTAGTGACAAACAGACACGCAATTTCCTTCCCCATCCCTAATTTGCATATGCAATTTAGGATTCAATTCGGCCGGACAGAAGGATTAGGCCGAATCCTGCTGAAAAAGGCCAAATCCTGGCTGAATCCTGGATTCTGTGCATCCCTACTCAGATTGTCATATCATAAACTTAAGTAGTATTCTTATCATACCTCTGAAAGCTTATTTTTAATATCCTGAAGATCATTATTCACACTTTTGAGAACAGAAGATGTTTTTTTCTGAGAACCTTCAGCCATTTTCAAAGCATTCCAGATCTCATCTGTGTTTGGGAGATTTTCAGCTACCTTTCTAAACACAGAAGATAATATACATTTAGTTGTACTAAACTAATACAATTCCATAAATACTCTTGAAATATCTTCTAAAAGTTATCAAAATGTTTCATATTAGAATATAACAGCTAATACAGTTTATTGGATACAAACTTGAAGCATTCCTGTCCCTGGAGAAAATGGACACAAAATTTGTACTAAAAGGAGGAAAGAGTTTTAAAAAATGTGGTGAATAAATGGCATATGAAAAAAACTGTTTACCTAGCTTCCTTTGCTCTTTGGTTAAGTTTTTGAACCTCTTCGAGTTGGTTTTGCAAACTCTTCTTATTTTCCTTGTAGCTATCACAATATTTCTTGATCTTGCTTAGCATGTCAATCAAATCATATGGTGCCGCAGGCAGCTTAATGGCAAGTATTTGGTTAACAACGTTTTCAATATCTACAGGAGATATTGTAGAATCTAAAAAAGAAAAATAAACAAGTAGATGTAAAGAGTTACAAGTGCAAATTCTACAACCTTTCATTAACAGTCTTCTGAAATCATTTTTTAAAACTATTTTTGTGAATTACAACTAGCAGTTTGCAACAGTACCAGATATGTAAGCTGCTTTTAATAAAATATACTGAACAATTTCATAGATTTACATAATCGATTTTTGTTGGATAAATTTCAGCAAGTTTCAACAAAGCAAAGACAAATGGCAAAAAAGTTATAAATACATTAGAGAGATGAGCCTTACCTACTTCCTGTGGTGTCTTAGGGATACTTCCTCCCTGTAGACTCCTTCTGGGGCAAGGGTACACAGGTATGCTGTCTACAGGTAAATGGACAGTGTAACAGCAAGCAGTCCTTACACCAGAATGAATATTTTAATACCTGGTGTGACTAAAAAATAGCATCATGCAGGATTCAAAATTATTAAAGAAAACAGGCTTTGTAATATATTTAATAGTGGTAAGTCTAAAGCAACTGGACTTGCTGAGTAGACTTACTCTCATCTAAAAAACTTACCCTCACCAAGTCCACTTGCTTTAGACTTACCACCAGTAGATATATCACTGATATGTTGGGTGAACCTACTGCTATCACAGAACCAATATTATTGTAAATAATCTTCTTACAAAAATTCTTAAACTAAATGTTGTTTACAAGTTTAATAAATGGACTGAGGGCACAATTTCCCAACCTCGGTATGCTAACTGTGTATAGTCCATGAGAAATTTTGGATGAAAAGATTTGTATATGGAATATACAGTGTTTAAGTGTTTAATTACTGGGGTCACCAGCAAGCTTGCTAACTTTGCAGAAAGTAAAAAGAGGACTTTGGGGAGAAAAATATATCAGCAAGTGTGCATCATTGTGGCCTTGATATGCATGGATAGAAGAGGGTTAGTATCTGCATGGTGTGCCTGATATCCATGCATAATAATTTCATAACTGAGTTTAAGGAATACATAACATTTGCACCTAGAATTTAAAGCTGTGGGGACAGTGTCAATGGGCCTGACAAATAGGAATGAATGTATATTCAGCACAAGGCCTATTCATGGAACTTGAAATCTTGAAAAAGGGGGTCTACTTTAAACTACCTTTAAACCAATTAAAATGTCACATACTGTACTAAGAAAAAATAAGTACAGGTATTGTTTTCTTGAAATACCAAACACTTTACTATTAATGCAAACGTTAAGCAGTAATACTGCTTTAAAAAAACTGGGGGAAATGTGGAATTGGAAATTTGAAGCTTTAACATTATGTTACTGTTACTATAATGGCTATGAGGGATTAGTTTTCTGCTGATAAACCACCAATTGTAGTGGGGGAAATATTTAAAGGTGCCCCTGTTACCTGAACTTGCCAGTTACCTAAACTTGGGGACCTCAACAGCTGGCTAGAGTATTGCAGTGAGAAGGTCATTAATTATAGAGATGCTTAACAGTATGTTCAGTATATACAATTTGGCATTTCCAATCATATTTGTTTTTAGTTTTTAGATTTCCTTTCACTTCCTTGAACTGTTCTTTTTTCATGTATTATTTATTTTGACAAAAATTAGTTTATTACTGTATTTTTCTCACAAAAAAAAATTGGTTGTAAAACTAGAAGTTTTGACTTCCCATACTCTGTATCAAAGTTAATATTGTAAAGTAAAGGGATTCTTAGCCATTTAGACCTGTATCCAGGGACAGGTCTGAGGGTAGGCAGAAGAGTCTTATACCTAAGGAGCAATGGGGGGGAGCACTAGGCACATACTTTTTCTGTCAACTTACTGCTAGTACTGGCCCCTGTCCCCCAACTGCCCCTCCATTACTTAACCTTCTCCCTGCAGTGCCATCTCAGGAGTGTGGCATGGTGGCTGGCCTAGTTGCCTAGGGTGCACTTAATTTATCCATAAGTCCATTTAAACTTTAATGGGGTAACAGACATTTGTAAAATTGCCCTATTGCTAAAATAAACTTTTAAGCAACAAGGACCATCTAAAAAAATTGTTGCTTTCAAAGTAATTTCTTTGAAAAGAAAGTGCTTACCCAGTCCAAGGAGCTTGCAAGTTTCACAAGAAATGCAGAACTTTTGCTCTATTATATAAAGATTTGCAGCATTTCTTGCAGTAATGGCCAGGGCATCATGAGCTACTGCAATTGATTTATCTCTTTTTTCCACATTTGCCTACTATTTATTATATTGATAACCAATACAACTAATGCTATCCTAATGAGTTAGTGAGTTAGGAAGAGCGGGAGATGTGCAGTAGTGGAAGATTGCTTTGCCTCCCTGCAAGAATCAGCTGTCAGTGAGTAAGCACTCACTTTTAGAATAAATAACCTGTATTATATATAAGCCCTGGAAAAAACGTATTACTAGATTCACTTCCACAGTAAATCCTCTTTTTCTTGTATTTTAATGGTCCATGTTGTCAAAATGCTTGTTGATCAACAGAGGCAGCATGAGGACAAATGAACTACCCCTTTATGTTTCACATAAATGGCCTCCTTTATGCCTCTTTTGCATTTTTTTTGACGGGCAACATTTTTGGGAAATTTGGCAAATTCCCTACTTATCATGTGCTTTGGTGTTTTTTTGGATGTACCAACTTCTGTCTAAGGATTTCTACCCTGTGATACATTATATTTTAAAAGCAGTGGAAATTATATGAAGTTAAACCTCACTTTGTTGCTACAGCCACTACTTTTCTGAGATGGCTTTCCACTGCACAATGGAGATTTCATTTTCTCACCAGAGCATTGGTGAGGTTGAGAACTAATGTTGGGAATAGTTGGCATTCCAGTTCATCCTTTAGAATTTGAGTTGGGTTAAGAACAGGAATCTGTGCATGCCAGACAATTTCTTTTAATCACATCTCAGCAAAACAGTTTCAATATCTGATGTAGCTGACATTTACACCACAATAGTTGATGCCTGGCATTGCCAAAGGTGATATTGGGGGTTAGGCTTTGGTGCAGCTGCTTAGCCATAAAAAGCCCATGTTCCTGATATATATTTCCTGGGTTGATGTAGCTTCCAGCAACATTTGAAAATTCAGCAGTGTGGGATATGCCATTTCAGCTAGCATGAGTGTTATCAGTAACACTTTATTGTGGAACTTTGCTGGCAGCATCACTTTGCCTTTATGTAAAACAGTGACAATGGTCTGCACTGGACACAGGTTTTTGCATGGTGATACTTTATGGAGCAGTCACACACCTTACCATGTATGCAGTTGAAGCACCTACTGTACATCACATTAAGTGACCTATGTACTCATGTGACCCCACCCTTCACAACTGTATTTTGACTGTGAGTTGATAAAAAATGTTTGTCACTAAAATAAAAAGCCAGCGCCAAAGGCACAGGAGACAGACAAACAAAACAAAATATAGGGTAATATTGTTTTACAATGTTACTTCCTCTTGTGTGAAAAGCAAACCAACTGGTTTCACCTTGTAAGTGTTACCCTCATTTAGTATTATCCTCCACCAAAGGGTTAAAAAACCTTCCTTAAGTACTTGTTTGGGTGGGTACTCACAAACAGGGAATATCAACTTGCACGTAAAGAATCATGAAGCACTTCTCCTGGTATGAACTGTAAATCGACATTCCCTGTTTGTGAGTACCCACCCAAACAAGTACTTAAGGAAGGTTTTTTAACCCTTTGGTGGAGGATAATACTAAATGAGGGTAACACTTACAAGGTGAAACCAGTTGGTTTGCTTTTCACACAAGAGGTGGCAACATTGTAAAAAATATTACCCTATATTTTGTTTCATTTGTCTGTCTCCTGTGCCTTTGGCGCTGGCTTTTTATTTTAGTGACAAATTTGCGGACTTGGAGGGATACATGTGGGAGCCAGTTGGGATTTGTGGACACAATTGAACCTTGGGCCTATTTTTCTTCTAGGATACCTATTTGATAAAAAATGTTACTTTCTGTATGTCTTTTAGTACAAAAAATAAGTAGATAAGTAGATGAGAATACCCCTTTGTAATGTGGCCAGTCACACAGACATTCAATTTTAAACTTCTTTGCTGTCAATAGAAGCTACAAATTTAAATCAGACATTAGTGTTTCTTTATTTATAAAGACAGAAATATTTTGCATTACAATACTGTAACCTCCTAAACCAGAATCAGATGTTATAAATGAATAAGTTATATAAATAAACTTACCTAACAGAAAATCTTTAACATTTTTAATTAGTTCCTTTGCC
Source organism: Xenopus petersii (assembly GCA_038501925.1). Taxonomy (NCBI): domain Eukaryota; kingdom Metazoa; phylum Chordata; class Amphibia; order Anura; family Pipidae; genus Xenopus; species Xenopus petersii. The sequence continues at coordinate 79,448,210 of CM076676.1, read as the reverse complement.
CGCATTTTATCTGCTTCCAAACGACCCATGGCTTTGTTAAGTGTTTTATTCAGTTGTGATGCTTTTATCTTTGTATCTTCTGCTAGATATCTGATACTGTTAATCTTAAATGAATAAATGAAATGTTTTCAGATTCTTTTTCTTAGAAAAATGTGCCAAATCTTTATTGCTAAGAACCCATTAACTACATTTGCAGAGTCCCAGAAATAAATTAATTAGCTGATCTGTGGAAGGGGTCATATAAATATAACTACAAGTGCAATGTGCAATATTCAATTTTAGACAAAATCGCCATGGTTTTTACCCACTATGCAGCATTTTTTCTTATCATTACAGATTATTGAGTTTCTAGGGGGATTTTCGCCTGATGCATCAAAATCAATGCAGTTGTGTTCACACTTTGATGCAAATAATACAATTGCAATGAAATTGTAGTGGTGTCATTTACAGTGAGCATGAGAGTGACACGGTTGCCCTACACTTTCTGTGTAACTGTGGTGCAGTGATAGATGCAGGTCATTGTGGGAACCCTGGAGCTAACGACTGCTTCTGAGGAGGTGGTATCTCCAGGGTTTTCCGGCATCAGTGGGTGCTATTGTCACAACATTCGGAATAGGAGGCAGGAGAAAGAGCTCAACTATATACAGTAGTGCAAGAACAAGTAGCTTTAATTAATGAGATTTTTCACACACCTGACTGAGGTCTAGCACAAGTAAATGATCCCTGGGGTGTCCAGACTCAAACTGTGATTATCTGTGATACATTTTTATTACCATGTTTTCAAAGCAACAGTATTATATAATCTTTATGAAAAAAGTTTTATATTTACTATTCTGTTTTTTTTATCATCCAAAAATATTTTCAAAAAGTTGCATTCAAACCCTTCAGTTATAACCAAGGCAACGTATATTGGTTATCTGCCTCCCTGTTTTCCTAAGATGAAACTTGGCTGCATGAAAGTACTGTAAAGCCAGATGTTATGTACAATCTGCATATTGGCATTCCTTCAACTCGAAATAGAAACCTTGTTCCTGTACAACAACTGTTTTAATTTCAATCCATATTTTCTTACAAGTTGAACTGCTTAGATCGATTCTCAGTGTTTGATGTAATATGTACTATGCATGGAACTTTTATATGAAAAACTTTTATCAGAATCCCATTATCTAAACCATTTTGAAAAAGAAAAAAAATTTATTATGTTTATGTTTATCAAAATTATTCGTTAAACATTACATTTTCGCATTTGCATTTTGACACAATTCAAATAGATCACAGCTAAAAAATCATGCTTTTCAAAAAAATACAAAATTCAGCAGGTTTTGGTGGTGAGTGATATTATTTTTAAATTGCATTGTGAAAAAACTCGATTTTGTAAATACTCTAATGCAAACATCAATAATTCTGTCTTTTGTAATGACAACGTAAAAGAAGTTGCGTATTTTAGGCTTAAAAACAGCTTAAGTTATTTATCCTTTAGAAACTTTGAAATGTACCTGTTTCTCAGCCTCAAGGAAATTAATTGATATATTTCGTAGCTTCATATCTGTATCATTTGCCAATTTCAGTGCATCGTTGGCTAGAGGCAAAGCGCCATTGCAGTTTGGCCCACCACATTTTCTCTTTCCTGACTTGTCCCGACATAGTGCTCCCCCACAAGGTGCAACATCACAGGGAAAGTCCCAAACTGTTCCACAAACCTGGGCAAAGAAAACCCTTTTATTTAGTTATCTAATCACTGATGTGTCTTTCTCCTTATGTTTAGATTTTAACTTTTAAAGTACAGTTCATAACATGTTATGTGAGGAGAAATATACGTTTTTTTATCAGAGGGTTTGTTCATAGGATTTTTGTTAATTTTATTTAACCATCAATGTACAGTTTTCTATAGACAATTTTATGTAGTAACCTAGCATATTTTAACTTAAAAAAGTTTTGTTTCATGACGTATTTGGGAAACTGTAATGTTGAAATCAAGGCTCTCAAAGATATCTAGCTTTTGGACATAGTCTAATAAAGAAGTACTTACCTTAAACACCATACAAAACAGAATGTTTTTTTAGTCAAGTTTCTATTAAAGTCATAATAACAATATAAAACTGTGTATTCATAATGCAAGTACAATAGGCAACTTTGCTCGAATTCTGACTAAAAGCACTTCATTGTGGCCAAAAAATCATAGTTGCTAGTGCCCATTAAGTAACTTTTTTGTGCATGCTCCATTTGCAGCATGCAGTTTTAGATTTAGATTTGGAATGGCTTCACTTCCACAACATCAATAATGGCATTAGAATCTATTTTATTGGTGCAAATCAGCTTTGTCCATCTAAAGTACCAGGTAAAGTGCATTGATGTTTCTGGTGCGTTGCTGGTTGCATTAACCTTTGTAAATACTGTAGCATCAATGCAAGTTCACTTTTGTATTCGTTCTGGTGCTTTACACTTGCAGTTTTAAGTGAGACCCTAATCTCCTTTAAAGACAATAAGGTATAGAAATATTAAATTGCCTGTATACCATAAATCCTATTTGTTGCATGAATCACTTTGATACCCATTCAATCTGGGAAACTCAATAAATAAATTGTTAATGAATTCACTGGATGTTTAATATAGAGCACCTGTACTACCACCTAGGTTGAATTAAGAAGAATGGAAATTTATAGAGGGTTGTTTTTTTCATCTTTTTTTTTATTAAAATAGTGCACTATGCCTTCAGTACAATATTTTATTAATGGAGATTCCCTAGTTTAGTAATCACTGACAGGTGACACATTATAGCACTTGGGGGCATGTTTACTAACATTGGAGATAAATATCTGGAGAGATTTCTGGAGATGTTGCCCATAGCAACCAATCAGATCTTTGCTTTTGTTTTCTAACTTGGCTGTGGCTGTTTAAATCTAATTGCTGATTGGTTGCCATGGGCAACATCTCCAAAAATCTCTCCAGATATTTATCTCCAATGTTAGTAAACATGCCCCTCTAGCTTTGCAGTAAAGTTCTGCATATTGGACCTATTATTAACCACCACCTTTTTTGTTTCACATCTACACTTTTGCATTGATCATTTTAATGTTCTGCCTCTTTGTTTGCTTTCTCTCAGCTCTCTTGTTATTTGACATAATTGATGAACTCCAATTGAATTTTTTTATTTTCTCAAACCTGTAAATTCACTTGGGCTTATTTGCATAGAGCTGTTTTTTTGTATTGACTTGAGAATTATAGCACTACATCCTCAACACTTAAAAATGTTTTTGAAAATTTTAATTCCTGTACTTGTATTCTATTGAATGATAGTAGAGAAACTTAATAAATGTATTCTGAACAAATTTATTAGATTATTTTGCATTTGCACAAAATGTAGTTTTGGTGCCTGAACTCAAGCTAATGTTTTTTTTTAATTATTGATTTTTTTTAATCATAAATTATAAGAAAGACTGAACAACTGCAAGATGTGTAAATGATGTGATATATTTTCAGAAATCTTACCATTTCATTCATTTTGCTTATATCCAGAGATTTCATTTTCTTTAACATTTCTGAATATTGTTTGTGTTTTCCTTCTTGGTTATCTAATATGGTAAGAACATGCTTTCTAGTTTTGGCAGCTGCCTGGGTGATGCGGGTAACATTGCGCAATTTCTCACCAGCCAAAACTGATGATGAATAGTGTTTGCTGATCTTGTCGAAAGCATCTAAGAAAACTGTTGGAATAGAATTGTAAGTATGCACAAATAAATACCCAAAACCTCTTAGCAGGGTGCTTCTTTAAAACAAAACAAAAACTGATTATTGTGCAGTGCTATGTCTGTTTACACACAGCATATGTTACATACTTAAGTTGGATTGAAAAAAAAGACTAAAGTCCAATTTCAACCCCTCCAAATGAAACCCAGTGCCCATATATGCACATAAAGACCTATCTACACACTCACACACTTACACACACATATATTAACAATATATATACATACCAGATCTATATTAATTGTAGATTGTAGTATCACAATAGCCTATGATATTATGCTTGTCCAAGAAATCATCTAAACCACTCTTAAAAGCATTAACAAACTCAGCAATCACAACATAACCTGGCAGGACAGTCCCCAACATCACTGTCCTCACTGCAAACAATAACCTACACTGCTTCAATTGATTTAATTCCTCACAGGGTGGCCTTGATCCATTTTATGGGAAAAATATTCCCAGCTATCTGTCTACAGCACCCTCTAACATACGTGTAAAGAGCAATGATGTTTCTTCTTTTTTCCAGAGAAAAAAACTCCATCCTTGAAAATCTACCATCATAATTTTTCATCCCTCTAACCAGTTTAGTTGAATGTCTCTGCACTCTCTTCAGCTCATTTATATCCTTTTAAGGATTGGAGCCCAAACCTGCACTGCATACTCAAGGCAAGGCCTTACCAGTGGCCTATAAAAAGGCAAAATTATGTTTTATCCCTTATACCCATTTTTATTCAAGACGGTACTTTATTTGCTTTAGCAGTCACAGAATGACACGGCAGAGAATTAGACAACTTGATATCAACAAAATTCCCCAGATTCTTCATAATTAAGAATACTCCCAACATGCTACCATTAAGCGTATAACTCACATTTATATTATTTCTACCAAAGTGCATAGCCTTGCATTATCATGATGATTTCCTGGCCAAACAAAACATCATAGGCTATTGTGAGACTAAAATCTACAATTAAAATAAATAGTAGAATATACATTGTTTATGTATGTGTATGGAGGGGTTGGTGTGAGTTATTGTATGGATGTGCACTGTGTTCATTTGGAGGGGTGAACTTAATGGCATTTTTTCAATCAAACTTAACTATGTGACTATATGTATGTTATTAGCAAATGTAATTGCTATTAAATGTAGTATCTGTCTTCTTGTGACTGACTCCTTATACAAGCAGATGCAGCAAATTATCAGAACTGGAAGATAACTGACTACATTGCTTTAAAAGTCAGAATTGGAACATTTAATGTAACAGATCAGCCTCAATAGTCAAATATGATTAAAGTGCATTGTGCAAATACATTTTTTAAGTGTACATTTTTTTAACTTAATGTAAATGTAATCCCTCCCCCCACGGCCATTATGTATTTTTTTTAAAATCTCTTACCTTGTTTCTTGATTGCCTTTTCTCCCTCTTTAATCTTCTTTAATCTTTCTAGCTCTTTAAATAAATTGTCAACCTCTTTTTCCACCAAGCTTATAGTTTTATTAAGCCTGGGAATCTTGTTGAATGGTTCAAAGTCAGAAATGATGACTTTCCTAACCTTTTGTCTGAAAGACATTTATAATCATCTGTCAAATAAGTATTATTTAATACCGACAATCGGGAAAGGTTTACTAAGTAGAAAATTTGATCAAATTGCCTGAATCATTTGTGATTCACTAGTTTGCTGGTTTTTAAATTTGTTTATTAATCTAACTAATTCCAGGTAAAGTTGTTGTACCATGTTAGCCAGTCACAAAGCAAGAAAAATAACAGGTGGTTTATTGGCTAAAGATAAACATAGCAAGCTTTCAGAACATTTTGGTTCCTTTTTCAAGCTGAATGCAATGAAGCTGTGATGTTCTCTGGTATATTTACAACATTCAGCTTATACATACAGTAAATGACCAACAAAGAGGAATGTCCATCTCTGTATGAGATGTTAACAAAGTTATATACAGGTGAACATGATTGAGACAAATAGATTATGTACAAGATAATGTGGATTAAAGTGGCTGTAATTAGGGCTAAATTCATGTGAAATAAAAGGAATTCCATATGAGCAGTTAGTCTAGTGTCCCAACAACTGTGTTTCTGACTCGGTGCAGGTAGTTTTTAATCCACATACTTAGCCATGAATACAAGGCCCAGGTTAAATCCCTGCTCCTGAGATTTGAACGTTTTCATTCATTTATATTCCCATACTTTCCCCCTTAAAGAAAGACACCTTATTCCATAAAACCTCAACAACCAAATTCCTTCTCAAAAAATAAAAATCCTGCACTTCATTAAAAAGTAAGCTCCTGTGTGACACAAGACAGCAGCCCCCTATAGTTTGTGTGATATGCAAACTAGTTGATTACTTCCTTCAAAGCCTTAATAATGTAATCTACATAAGAAAGAAGCAAATGTTGATTTTATAAAAACACAGATGCAATAGCATTTATACGCTTGCACACACAAAAATATACTTCTTTAGAACACATACAAATATAATCATATTAGCATTCACAAAATAATAAGGACAGTACAACAGCAAAACATAAATAAAGAAAATGCAATTACCGAATGGTGTCGTAATAACTTTTCACCTGTGAGTAATATTGAGGTGAAATAAAGGGACTCTTAAAAAAATTCTCTATGATAGAAAGTTTATCTTGAAGTATGCTTATTTGTATATCACAAACAATTTGGGAAGGTCTCTTGGGGTCTATATTTGCAGCAAGTCGAATAAGGCCATGGACAGCTTCAGACAGAGATGTTACTTCAGAGTCCCATGGGTCAAAGCACATATGACATCGGGGACACTCTGGAAACTGTTGCTTGAATTTAGGAGCACACTGGTCACAGTATCTTCCAGTGACTCCAGGCCTACAATTGCATGAACCAGTGATTTTATCACACATTGGCCTGATGGTACCCTCCAAGTTACACTTGCAAGCTAGAGTAAAAGAAAAAAAACATATATTACAGACAATATGCAATGGATTTGCCCCACATGAGGCAGACCATTGCACCAGATTACTCTAGTGTGTAGTAGTACTGTAGATACTATTACTAGTCCACCAGTAGAACTAGTATACTGAGTGAAAAATACATGTGATTTTGCTTACACATTGACTCCAATGCAATTCAGCAAATTGTGACGCAAAACGCAACATGATTTGCTCAACACAGTGAACAAGACTTGAAAGTAATGAAAAAATGTTTTATGCAAAGCAGAAAAAAGTGCCAAAAAATGTCCATAGACTCTAATTTATTTTGATACAAAAATCAACCATAATGCTTTTCATGAATTTTTTGCAGTTTCACAAATTTTCCTATAGTTTTGAGAAGTTTTTGGCAAAGCAAAACTGGATAGATTTGCTCATCACTACATAGCACCAATTTATACTCACGTAAGCACTGGTATTTGGCATCTGGATAGTGATTTTCTTCACATTCATCACATTTTTTCCCTGTATATTTTGGCTTGCATAAACATTGACCTGTAAACTGGAGGTGCATCAAAATTTAGTATATTTCCTTTTGTGAAGTATTTTCAAGAAATTTTATAAATTGAATAAATCCAATATTATTCTGCCATATAAGAAATAGTATGTGACATTTTGTCCACATACTTTATTTTTTAAGTCTAATGGCTTTTACAAGGCAAGGTAAGGCATGAGTTAACACAGCCCATTGTTCCCTATGGGTTTGTACTCAAAGCACTTTTGGGAGCTGCCAAACACAGGTAGAACGCAAAGCAGTCTAATACAAACCATTCCAAACGTCAGCCACAGGTGTAGATTTACCATGAGGTAACATAACAAATTACAGGTGGCACTAAAAACAACAAAATAAGATATGACTATAATTAATTTCTTGCATATGTAATTTTGAAGGGACACTATCATGAACAATCTCAGGTACCAGATCCATTTTGTCCACCTTTTGTAGCCAAGCAATTGTTCAATTTACACATCATAAACTTTGTCACCTTATGAGTGAGATTCTAGTTATCTTTGTAACAAGGCATTCAGACCACAGTAGTGCCTTAGCAGGAATAATTTTTGAATGACTGAAATACGATCTCTAATCAAAATTGGAAATATTTATTAACAAAGAACTAGCTATCAACAAGGTTGGATTAACAATGGACTGGATGGAGTGGCAGATTTAGACCCTTAGCAGAAATAAAGGGCAATGAAAGTAAAAACACTGGGCGATACCAGTGCAGTTTTGTGTTCATATGTGTTAAAGTTAAAAATATGTCTCCATGCTTCAGATGAGTTGTACATGCTGGTGTTATTATTTTATGCACTGCACTATATGGAAATATGTGGCTATCATCGTATGGAAGCTCTAAAACAAGAAGAGTGGATGAAAGAAGAAACGAATACAGCTCTATACTGGTACAGTAATAGCACCATACACACATACTTTAGTGTAGCTCATATAGTACTCTCATTGTAACTGTTTAAATACTTAAAAATTGTGGCTTTTTGGATCCTATACTTCCCTATAATACAGTATATATCTGATAGGACTAGACTGCTATTAAAGCACTTAGTATGATACACGTTCTATCAATCCTATGTGAGGGTTATTATCTATCCACTAAAACTCACTAATCATCCAAGAGCAAGTCACTACAGGACCTAATAAAGCCTATTTTAATAAACCTATTGTTTTTTTTGAAGGCATGCTTACATGTGCTTATTGGGTGAGCTTTCAATCATCCAGCAGGCTGAATAGACAGTGTAAGGGCATACACACTATGGCCACTGTTCCATTGTTTTGTTCCTGAATGATTTGTGACACCCCTTCACTTCACCATATATTGGCCAATATAGCGCACTGGTTCATTACATATTTAAACTTGCCCAGTCCCTGAACTGACAGATATCCATTATATATGGATAATGATCAAGATTGGTAGGCCTCTATACATGCACAGAAAATCATGCAAAAGTTTCTTTCATACAATTTTATACAGCATGTGCATGTATGGCCAGATTTAGAGATCTGCAAGGGAAGTGAGTCCTTTCACATGACACTTGTGTATAATTTACACAATGATGGAAAAGAGATTGTTTTAAATTACAATTATGCAGAAGGCCATATTAAAGAACTCTACATTTGGCATCTATAAGTATTATACCATAACCCTATTTTTTTATTATGCATTATACAATGGACATATGAAGTACGGGGTCTCTTACCTGATTGCACTGAACTCCAAGTGAGTTGTTTAAGTAACAATCACAAGGTTGACATCCACTTCCATTGGACATCCCCCAGTACCCAGATGCACACTTGTCACAGCTTGGTCCAATCACATTAGGCAAGCATGGGCATTGACCTGTAGTCTTGTTACATACACATTCTCCAATCTCCTCATATACTGAACAGCTGTCTACATTGGTCCCCAGAGGATTACATACACATTCTTACAAATAAAGAAAATATGACAGATTTAGTTAGTCCTATATTGGTTCTTCTTTTCCAAATGAAATATTGTTATGCTATTGATAAATACTAGACTGATATCTTAGGGTGGTCGCATGCAATTATTAGCCAACAGTCCAAACAGACAAATACTGTGCATACACATAAATAACCACATGGCATTTTACCACCATGCTTGGTCTGATGGTTTGTTTGGGATGATGGCCTGAACAATCAGGTCTAAATGGATGTAAAGAGGTGCTGTGGCTACACACACCTATCTGCCAATACACCAATAGCTGCATCTGTAGATTCATTTTTTAGTTTGAACAGATCAGCTGCTAAAAAAATGGATTGCTAAATGGATTGCAAAATGGTCTGTGGGAAACGACCCCCATGGTGAGATAGCATGACTGAAATGGTCTAAACTGCTTGACTGAATCCAGCCATGTGTACACCTTCAGTTTCTGTATAGGTTAGAGTTCTGCCAGACTATGCATTGCAATCATCACTACTTCTGTTGCTGATTAAAACATCTGTACTCAGCACATAGTATATTGGGACTGCATCACAGAAAGGCTATTTTGGGATAACAATATCCATCCCTGGCTACAGCTGCTTCCTGATTCAAGTGAATGACAAATGAACTGTAGAAACCACTTGAGGTGTAGAATTTTGTTTGGTGATGCTGAGTACATCCCATCTACAGTACCAGTATAATAAACAAGGTGTCTCCCTCAAATAAAAATAACCTGGAGGTGGGCATTGAAAGTACTCTTTCTATTTTTGCAGATGATACTAAATTGTGCAGAACTAAACTGGGCAGCAAACTGCAAAATGAGGTTCAGTGTTGATAAATGCAAGGTTATGCACTTTGGCAAAAATAATATACAGTAAATGCAAGTTATACACTAAATTGCAGTGTGTTGGGAGTTTCCTTAAATGAGAAGCATTTTGAGTTTTTTGTAGATAAGTTGTCTAATTCTGGGCAGTGTTATTCTGTGGCTACTAAAGCAAATAAAGTTCTGTCTTGCATTAACTCAAGGGATGAAAACATAATTATGTCTCTTTAAGGCCTCATATGGAGTATGCAGTGCAGTTTTGGACTCCAGTCCTTAAGAGGGATATAAATGAGCTGGAGAGAGTGCAGAGACGTGCAACTAAACTGGTTAGGGGGATGGAAGACTTAAATTATGAGGGCAGACTGTTGGGGACTGTTGGGGTTGTTTTCTCTGGAAAAAAAGCACTTGCAAGGGGACATGATTACACTTTACAAGTACATTAGAGGACATTATAGACAAATAGCAGGAGACCATTTATCCATAAAGAGGATCACCGTACCAGAGGCCACCCCTTCAGACTAGAAGAAAAGAACTTTCATTTGAAGCAACGTAGGTGGTTCTTTACAGTGAGGACAGTGAGGTTGTGGAATGCACTACCGGGTGATGTCGTGATGGCTGATTCAGTTAATGCCTTTAAGAGTGGTTTGGATGATTTCTTGGACAGACATAATATCAAAGGCTATTGTGATACTAAACTCTATAGTTAGTATAGATATGGGTATATATAATTTATGTGAATTTTAAGGAGGGGTGTGTGTATGGATATTGGGTTTTCGTTTGGAGGGGTTGAACTTGATGCACTTTGTCTTTTTTCAACCCGATTTAACTATGTAACTATGTAAATATAAAGCAGTTGTCAGGCTGTTGAGGGACAGGCATTTAGAACATTGTGTATCAGTTTAGATATAACAAAAAGATAAATATGTTTTGTACTTACTTCTACAGTTCTGAAGCAGGGGAGAGCCAAAGTAACCAGGTAAACATGACTCACAGTTTGCTCCATAAGTGTTGTGTAAACATGTTAAACACTCTCCAGTAACTTTATCACAGGATTCAGGATCAGTTATATCAATATTGTTGTTACATTGACAGGCTAAACAGTGCCCTCCAAATTCTTCCATATTACTATAAAATCCAGGGGGACAAGAATCACAGTTGTCTCCTGGAAAAAATTTAATTGTTATATTAAAATATGTATAGAAAAAAATTGAACATAGAAACATTTGAGTCATCAGGGATTTGTGTCTCAAAATAAATTCATAATTTTATGTTTTATCCCTATGTCAACGCTTTTCAAAAATATTTGCGTGTATGTGGCTTATTGTTCCCTCTGAGTAGAGAACAAAGGTACGATTTACGAGCATGCTCCATTGTACAAGAGCAACTACAAGGTAGTTGCCTAAATAGTAGTAGTACTAAAATGTTCAAAACTAATTGCTGATGGCTGCACTCATGCAATTTAACACCTGTAATCTACCTATACTTGTAAATCAGCCTCTTAGAGTGTATAAAAAATGTAATTAAAAAACATTAAAGCTAAATTGTTTCTTTATACTAAATATACTAAATATTTGGAATGTACACTGATTTTGTCAAACACATGGCTTCTGTAATGAATCAAAAGATGAATATCTGTTATGCAAATGCATATACAGTGACATACAAACCTTTACCATAAATGCAGAAACAATAATTATATTACCATAAACATACTACAGCTACTCCCTCTATTCACTTGAATGAGAAGTGTTGTGAGGTCCTCCTGCACCTGTCTTCAGTACATAAACATATTGTTGCTTTTAACTAATTAATTATGAATGCTGGCTTACACACACACACACACTTAATGTGAGTAAAAACCATATTACAAACCTGTGTAGCCACTCAGGCAATTACACACCATTTTCAAACTATCAGGGTCTTGGTGGCAGGAATGTGCAAAATACTGGTTACTATTAGGAGAATCTGGACACATACATGGGCGACAAGGATGTCCCAAAGTAGGATTGCCATAGTAATTGTTCAGACACCTGCGTAATTGAATGTTGAGAAAAAACAGTGACCAAACAGTGAGACAGGTTAGAAAATAAAAGTGAACTAAATGCCTTCTTTATTACAAGATGTAATAAAAACCATAGATCGTTATTAATTAGATCAACTGACAAAATGTTCAGCAAAAGAACTACTGCATCCAATAATTTCTTTGTGGCCTGTACCCACAGCACTGTGCTGAACAATACTGTATGTTGCATATCACCTTTAGAGGGTTTAGCACAATGCCATAGGTAAAGGGCACATAACTGTAGGAAAGTACAGGCTCCTTTTACTCGTGTATGCCATTGCTCTGGAAAGCACAAGTAAATGTTCAAGTTTAAGAGCCCTAAAGCTTGTGTGGTGCTGCGCAGCATGAAATTGTCAATTTGTATTTCAGGAGAACAGCAAACTTTAAATAAGTTAGCATCCATTGATACCAGTAATACCTTTCACAGTTTGTTCCATTGGTAAATCCTTTGCAATCTAGACAGACTCCAGAAACTGGATCACAGATCTCGGAATTGCCATTACATTGGCAAGGCTGACAATTTGGAAATCCATAATATCCAGGTAGGCAGCTGTCACATCGCCGGCCATGTATTTCACCTCGACAAACACACTGACCAGACACTTGATCACACAAGGGGCTTACTGAACCTTTAGTATCACAGTTACACTCTAAAAAAAATAAGCAAACATAACTGTATTCAATTAGTACTTTATGTATAATGCACACTCGCTTGTAACAGAGAATCAATTGGTAGCATTAACTCATATGTGGCGAGTCATTTCAGTAATTTATATGTATTCCAGCAGAGTCGTACACCATACAGTAATTGTATAAAATTTTAAACTGTAGCATTTATTCAGCTTAGGACTCCTGATCAAGCCTTATTTCATTTTATACAGACAACTTTTGGGGAAAAGGTTATACACAACGCATAACCTTTGTCGGTCAATATTACTCTCACAGTGAACATTGGCATCTGTTGAAAGATGCTTATCCTATGGTTGCAGATTTCAAACAGATGCCTATGATGTTGTATAGAAAAGGTTGTACTGTATAGAATACATTTAGGGCACTTTACCCATTTACAACATGGCTCTTATCGCTTTGGCCTGTGGAGGTGTGGAGACTGCTTGTTACATGAGGTGGGAACCGGTCACATCAGTTACACCACCTGCAGACAGGAGCTTAAATATGCTGTTGTCACTCATTTTCACTGTTTGACTCATACAGAGATAAACTTGAGATATATATAAATATATATACAGAAAACTTATATATGTTTATTTTATGTTTATCTGAGACAGGGCTCAAATCTTTTTCATTTAATGCCTATTTTAGTCAAAACCCTTTCCTGGGAACAGTACAGTAAATGAGTCTTCCCTATTATAAATCAAGACAGAACTGCTGTTTTTAGAAACTGTTACTGTTCTTACCATGTCCCATGCAATCTGAAAATTTAATTTTAACCTTCAGTTGAAATAGTAAGCTCTATTATTTTGGTAGGGGCACAAACTCTATTTTCTGGCAAGACTATCCTTGTAATCATGATAAAAAATGACAGAATTACATTTCCTGGTAGACGTGGATTTATCTGCTTTTAGTCGTGTGATTTTTTTAGCTAACACTAAAATGTGTCAGTTATCTGAGTTGTACTTGCTGCCTTGCAAAAACTACATTGCTCTACGTAGGGGCAGATTTATCAAAATGTTAGATTTTAATTTCACTATTTGATATACACTTCCAAATCTGCCCTTATTAGAGTAGATTCGCACAAGGATCAGGTGTTGTCTGAAAAGGACACCTGATCAAGCCTTATTTCCTTTTATATAGACAACTTTTGGGGACCAAAATGTTGTTTAGCTATACTAGATAACTATACCTTTACAACCACCGGAACCAAATCCAAAACTGCCCACGGCACACCTGTCACAACACCTGCCAGCAACATTAGGTTTGCAGTCACACCAACCTCCAAACTTGCTACAGATGGGGCTTAAGGAACCATCAGCATTACAATTGCATTCTGAAACATAAAAGACAGCAATATTTTTAGAAAAAGGATTAATCAGTTTGTGTTAAATATTTGAAAAATATTGAAAAATTGATTATACACCATGCATAATACTCCTTAAGTTTCCAATGTGGCTATGTTGTTAGTAACATATGGAAAGTCACTCAAGGAGGCTGCTGTTTCTCATACTCTTTCACATAAAAACACAACATATACACTTACCTGGTGCACTTTTTACACATCACATCCATGCATACATACATGGATGCATACATACATTTTAGTTTATTTTGGTAAGCTGTCAATACATTTTACTGGCTAAATATTCTGTATATTTTGGGGCAGATTAATTAAGGGTCGAATTGTGTTTTCCATGAAAAATTTGAGTTTAAGAGGGTATTTTTGAGTCAAAAATCGATTTCTCGTGTTAAAAAAAAACTAAAAATATTTGAGATGTATTAAACCCCCAACCCTGGGAATAGCTCCAATCTGAAAATACACCATCGAAAAACCTGACACGGTCATGTAGAAGTCAGTGACAGAGACCCCTTGAATCATTTGAAAATGTTAATAGCCTTCATTATGTTCGAGCTTTTTTCAGAGGGTTTAGCTCGAAAAATCAACAATTCGAGTTTTTTTTCCACTGAAAACTTGATCAATTTGAGTTTTATGGCTGTTAACCCTGAACTCTGTGATTTGTGTTTTTTTACTTAAAATTATCACCTTGGTGAGCAGGTGTTTGTTGATCATAGAATTTACAAAAATCTATTAGCAATAATCTACAGTTTAAATTTATGGCAACAATTTCTTCAATTTTTAAAAGGTTTTAATCCATCCATTCATTGTTATTCAATAAACATTTAATTTGAGCTCTTAAAGATCATATTTGTACATATGGATACTGTTATCTTTATTTCAAAGAAAAATGAAAAAAACCCACTTACTGGCAGCCCCATTATGTATGCGTGCAGACATGCTTACAATGAGCCTCTCACACACATCTGGAAGTATTTCTGTTCCCATTTCAGATGCCATTTCAATGCAGTTGTAATTGTCATATTCCTCCAATTCTGCCTGGTTGCACAATTTTTTTACTGAAGCAATTTTGGGTATCAGTCCAAGCTTGGCAGGCAAAGATAAAAGTTTTTATTTTGTATTAATTATATAGCTACTCACAGTAGATGTTGTGAATAGTATTTATAATGTTAAAATACATGAGCTTGCAAATATTTAAATTGAAGTTTTCAAATAATTCTAATTTCAAATTATTCTAAGAAGTCATAAGAAATTATATCTACAGTTAAAAAAGGGGGAAATTGAGAAGATCTGTGGCTAGTCACATTATAAGGCAATTGCTAGAGCTGCTACTTTGTTTCTTATACAGGTAATAAGAAAACTTTCCTCCTGGAGACAACCTTTCTTTTTTTTCTTTTTAACAACAATTTTCTATATAAATTGTCTGAGATAATACGTGAGCAAGGTAGGAAAGAAAAAAGTACATAACCACTCAGTGGCAGTACCATTTACTAGAATCTCGGTTACAGTAATATGGGCAGATTATAAATGATTTTATCAATCATCATTTGGCCATCTATTTCAAGAGGACATTTCTTATAGGTAAAAATTTGTGAGGAGTAGAACATGAATATCTATATATATATATACACATATATATATATATATATATATATATATATATATATATATATATATATATATAAATATATATATATACATTTTTACATACAGGCATAATCAAGTACACCCTTAATCCAGAATGCCCAAAAAATAACCCCATAGAAAAATATCCTATCCCCATAGAGGGCATTTTTAGAAATTAATTCCCCTCCTTTCTATTTTTCTGAAGTAATTAAACAGAACCTTGTACTCAATGGTAAAATTACAGAGTAATAACCATTATTTGGCAAACCCAAGAATTCCACATAATAAATAATTACAAAGTGATGTTTGAAAAAAATAAATTAAACTAAAATACTCTACAGCTTGTATCAGAGCGACTACATAAATAGCGACTGGAATAATGTGGCTTACCGAATCGATTAATAAATAACTATTTGAGTCAGAATTTGATTCCTGTGTTAAATAAACATCTACTGAATATTCAATCTCTGGGGTCAGACATATTGAGGTGTTCAGCAATGCTAATCTGTTATAAAAATAAAAGTTACAATCATTAAAGAGAAAAATAACAAACGGATGTTTTCGTGAGTTCATTATTTAATATACAGAGTTCATCACTCCATATTTTTTGTGCTAAATAAATGTCAAAAGACATATCTCTTAGAAAGGTTAATACACCTTTCCAATAAAATTCAAAGGCCAAATTAAGGGTATGAAACTTTGTTTCTGCACACACACACAAATATATATCTTCACTTTCAACTTCAGAAAATGTAACATCCTAAAAATATTATATGTGGCATCATTATAATCATTAAAAAGCTTTCATTACTACAAAAAAAAAACAGAATTAATAATAGAAACAAGCTGGTGCTCCATTGTGTGGCCATACCTGGATGAAGCACTCAGAAATAACAAATCTCTGCCATCAAGAGGCATGTTATTTCTGCAGTGTTCACTTGCTTCTCCTTTTGGGGAGTTTACCACAATTCTGGCTGTCCAGTCTTCCAAAGTCTGATCAATGGAGAAACAATAGTTGAATAATAACACAACGTAAAAGTAACTATTTTCTAATAGAGAATGATAAAATCAGTTTTCAATGGCTTTAACCAAAATAATGTTTCAGGTGCTGTAACACAAAGGTGACTTCACAATGGATATGATGCAGTGTTTTCTGTCTAAATGATGGCACCCTTGAAACATCACCTACCCAATGTTCATTAAGAATACCATCATACCTACTCAGAAACATAAAGCAATTGCCATTACTTGCAGCCACTTGTGTGCTGTTGCGGTAAGAAATTATTCATAATTCATAATTAATATTTTATTATATTTTCCCTTATTGTTAAATGCCCTTATTATAAATTATACATTATCTTTGCATATTATGGTCTGCTTACAGTTGGAGGTGCTAGTTTATATAATTTGTTTTGTGTGAATTGATGGTACAAATAAAATGGCATCCAAAATGTTCATATTAACACATTTGCACAGTTTAGTTAGTTCCACCTTGAAGGAACAAAAATATCTAATTTTCATGGGTAAAGGAAGATTCCATAAAACTTTTGGTCCATTTGTGGAATTGGTTTTTTGAGGTAAGATAATTCTGCAAAGTGTTTCATGGGTACCAGACCCAGCAACTCAAATTCTGTGGAAAACAGAACTTTCAGAACTACAGGATGTTTGTTATATTATTTTTGAGTAAAATGTACATTTTACACAGTGGAAAGACTACCCAGCCATGTATATATTTTACTGATACAGACAAATCGTGGGGTTATAAAACAATAGATTTACCTCAGGTTCATAGCGTATCGCAATTACAAATTCCATTGGGTATGGAATGTTGTTCACAGTAAATCTTAATCCAGTCCCACTGAGAACACGTACAAATCCAGGCCCTGTCCAAGTTATATCACTCCCAGTAGTGGGCTGTCGAAGCACCACTTCTGCAAAGCCATTTGTAGAAAAAGGAAAAATTTCCTATGTGACAAAAATATATTATTTTTTAATGTTATACATGCAGAAAATTGCAGATGTTTGTGTGAAGTTGTGAGCTCTTGTTACCTTTATGTGTGTTCTCTCAGTTAAACTTTGCTTAGTCATGTTTGTTAGTATTATCCTGCCATTCTCAAACCTGAATTCAATTCCTTGTTTTTCAAAATAATCTTTGCATTTTGGCATTGGAGTTACATTAACCTGAGAACAGAAATAGAACAGAAAAAATAGTCTTATTAATATAAAGAAATCAAAACATTTTGGTATTTTGTGAAATGTATGATCTACATAAAGTAAAAAGTCTGATTATATAAAGAGAAATCTCTTTATCAATAAATATCTTACTTTTGTAGTATGATAACAGAATAAAAAATTATTTTATCACTATAAGAATGCCAAAAAGTGTAAAGCCAGCCACACAATGCTATACCTAAATAGATCCAATTAAAACAAGGGCCCATGCAGACCTGTTAAGTGAAGACTCCACTTGATATATTTGGCTGGATGCAGCAATTGCTTGGTGAGATCATGTACATTTCCTGATTCATATTTGACTAGTTATTTGTTGAGAATGCCGTTGTTTTGGCCCACTACACAGGTCTAGTCTGTACTTAAAAAACCAATAGACAAGGGAGGGGCAGGCTGGTATATTTGTAGAAAGAAAATATGTTGTATTGGGTATAGAGGTTATTAGTAGATATTCTTATAGTTCAGAATATGTTATTTAATATGGTTGAAGACCATTTATGTGACATGGGATGACACAACAAAAATAAAATCCTCACTTGATTCACCTTGAAGCAGTGGGCAAATTCCTGTGAGTACCACTAACTATGCTGTTTGAGAGAGATACAGTATTTATGCATAGCATGTGGTGTTATGATGACAGATTTATGCTGTTACCAAAATGGTATCTTCACTTGATATGTTATGATGACATATTTATGCTGTGACGTTACCCGTGTGCGCCTAAGGACTACACACTGCGGAAAAACGCAGGCGAAAAAACAACAGACCGCATTATGAATTGTCCAGACTTTGACACCACGGGGACTTTGTTTTAAATGTCAATACATTGTGAAAATGTGAGTGCAATTCTTTTATATATTTTATTATTAAAGACGATTTTACACTATTTTAAGCACATTCCTATAGATTTACTGAAATCCAGGCAAGAACAAACAGACTTCAAAAGCAACACTATATTTGAAGGTTTATACAAATATTAAACGTTAGTAAATACCCACCTACAAATTCCCTAGACACCGTTTGGTCTCACTTCAAATGCATTGAAGGGAATGGGCATTTTTTTCTTTCATTTTTCTCAGCGAATTTTTGTTGCAGTTTCATAAAAAAATTAATCTATGGCGAAATTCAGAATTTAGCCATGAATCCATGTGTGGCAAAAAAAAATATCACTACTGATAATGCACAAACTCAACTGCACTATTCTGCTTCTGTTGGTCTGCTTTCCAAACAGGTAAGCTTTTCCGTCCAATAGACTCTGTGGAAAGCAGGTCAATGGAAGGCAGGCTATGGAGGGGGGTGGGTTATTTCTTCCTTAACCTAGAACAACACTTGAGGGAGCCTAGTTTTCATCTATTCTAATTATGATCTCTAACTCAAACATTAAATCACTTTGGCTACATACTGGAACAGCTCAAACCATCAGCTGAAACATTTACTCAAAAAACTCATATCTTTCTGAGCTTCCAGTAGATTCACCCACACTTACAGCATTCTTAGATAGTGGGTATTATTATTACTTTATATTTTTAATTCTCATTGAATTGTGTAACTGAACCCAAAATTGGAGTCAGAGCAGTTGCTGATCACAATAATAACATGAACAAGACTTGACTTGTGTATTGGCTCAGCTTTAAAAACCTCTAAGATAATGATTGCAGACTTTTTGGTCCAAGCCCTCCTTGAGGGACAAATCTTTGTTCAGGGCCCCCCAATAGCTCATAACAAAGTTACAAATATACTATTACATTGGCACAATAACCATTTAGCCATTGCCTCAAGAAAAAGTTTTCTTTTCAAACTATCTCCCTAACTGGACTTTCATGTGTATCTTTGTGAGGTTTTTTACACCTCGAATGAACTCACAACTCAAATGGTATTTAATTTATGAAAAAATCATATGGAAAAAACTTGAATCAGTGAATTTAGGGTGAAAACCCCAAATATTCAAATTTATTTTTATATGTGGAAAAAATCTTGAATCGCTCAAATTGACCAAAAAAATCCGAACATCAAGAAGGCTACAAACATCTTCAAATGGTTAAAGGGACCTCTGCCATTGACTTCTACATGATGACGACAGGTTTTAGCTGGAGTATGTTCTGATTATAGTTATTTCTATTTTTGGGGTCTAATACATCTCTATTGTGCTGGCAAAATATTTTTAAAACCTTATAGTAGTATCCCTGTAACATATCCGTATGAAAATTTACACAACTTACTATGTTTTCGGGTTTGGTGAGAAGCAGTGCATTTTCTGCTTCATAGAAGTAGTAATCAAGTGGTATAATATAGTGACCCGGTTTTGGCTGATTACAATGGCGGCCATTAAGGTTAGGACGACAGTCACATTGACCATTACTCTGGGAACATCTGTAATAAAATAAAGGGTTTATATAGATAAGCATGTGATAAGCAGATTAGTAAACTAGGTAGAGAATTATAGAATTTAAACTAACCTTTATCTGTTTGACTTATCTGAACTAGCAACAATTCATGCATAGAAGTCACATTAAGTAATACCATATTCTTGAAGGAGAAACACCTACTGGAATAACTAATTCCATAACTCTGCCCTTGTGTTCTTAATAAATAAGTTGAACCAGTTACTCCTCTTTCTGTCTTAAAATATGTTAATTACTGCTCCCTATTCTTTTCTGTAGGACCACCCATAAGGGCAAGCAAAGTGCCAAATGTAGAAATCAGTGAAAGATGCCAGAGGTAAAGGAGGAGGTTGCAATGTAGCAGAATGTTGTCAGGGAACAACTACAGGGCAGACAAAACAAAGAACTGATAATTATGGAAGAGCTTTTACAACCAGAGCACAGGACCAGGAACATTTTAATGCAGCTATGCCAGCCTTGCTTAGACAGGAACTACATCAAACAGGCTGGGTTTATATCTGAACAAGACAGTACAAACTAAGAGACCAGGGCAAATTAGAAATCAGCTAACTGTCAAGGCAGACTGAGATCATGAAACAGGCCAGTCACTTATACCAGGAGGTCAGTCACAATAAAAACAAAAGGATAACACAAAATAGGAAGGTGTGAAACAAGTAGAATAACTCTCTGCAACAACTCAGCATATAATATCCCATAGCAAAGTTACTAAACAGTAGTAGCATCAGTTGCTTAAAGAAGTATTTCACCTTCAAAACATTTATTCACTCTCACTGTTATCTAATAGCTCACAAGAAGGAAAAAAGAAAAGAGGTCCTTACAAATCACTGAGTGCTCCACCAGTATCGCAGTTGCACGGTGTACAGGAATGTACACTATTGCCAAGCCCCCAGTAACCAGGCTACGAAACAAAGGATTAAATATTTAAAAAAAAAAGAGTAATTTCATGTGACGTGTTTAAATAAATGTACATTTTAACATATATATTATTAGTTTTATTTTGAACTCTGTTTTCCTGCCTCTTGGATACAGCTGAATATGGCTGATCCTTACACAGTAATTTCCCATCTTATGATTTTATTTGGACATCTTTAAAATGTTTGTGGCACTGCACAATCTTTGGCTTCTGTCATGCTGTGCATTACAAAGGTAAAGAAAAAGCCATACTCGTGCATGTGTGCGAAGCCACAGGAAAATAATGCTGAATGATTAGAAAAAAAAAAATAGTTGAATAGGATCTATGCAGCTCCCATTGACTTCGACAACTTTTACTCAAAACTCAAGTTTTGTATTAGAGGTTTTCATGGATTTTACACTTAATAAATCTTGAATTTTTAGAGCTTTGAAAAAAATTTGAAAAACCACAATTTCTTAAAGATTAGTGGAAAAATTAAAAATGTGATTGTTAGTAAATAGTCCCCTTAGAGTGCACAAAAAATATTTATACATCACTGTATAGTACTGCCACAGCTCTGTGGTCCATGTAACCATATGTGGTAGGAATTTTTCAAAAGTGGGTTCTGGGTCATTGGTAAAATGCTAAAATTTATTACAAAATATTATATATTATAATATAAAAAAAATATTTTTGCGGTAATACAGGTATGTGATACGTTATCCAGAAACCCATCATCCAGGAAGCTCATCCAGAAACCAATCATCCAGGTAGACCATCTCTCATAGACTACATTTTATCCAAATAATAAATTTTTTTACAAATTATTTTCTTTTTCACTGTAATACTAAAGCAATACCTTGTACTTGATCCAAACTATGAAATAATGAATTATTATTCGAAGCAAAATCAGGCTATTGGGTTTATTTAATGTTTGTATGATTTTCTAGTAGACTTAAGGTATGATGATCCAAATCATGGAAAGATCCGTTATCTTGAAAATCCAAGGTCCTGAGCATTTTATACAACAGGACGCATACCTGTATAATAAAAGCCCGTTCTAGCTGCATCTGTGCTCACTCAAAACAGAAGAAAAATAATCATACTCACAATACATTCTTCACAGTATCTTCCCGTTGCAAATTGTTGACACTGACATTCACCAGTAACTGTATCACAGGTTGAGAACTTCAGGCTTCCGAATGGATTGCAGTTGCAGTCTGAAACATTTCAAGATTATATATTGGGAAAAAAAAAAAAAAAAAAAAATATATATTTTTTTTTTACTTCATTTTGCTGGTGGCAGTGTAGGTATTCAAGGAATTGGCAAAACTTAGAGAGGAAATTAAAAAAACTTGAAGCACAGTATGAGCAGACTTTAAGGGCTGATAAAACTACTGACTGGCTGAATAGATTGAACTCCATAGTAGACAAACACAAGCAAGAACTGAGTTTAAACAGACCGCAAGGTTTCTGACGACTGTAAAATTAGAATAGTGTAAGGGTGGCTTCTGGATTTGAGATGGGATAAAAATCAGGTGGGCAATATTAGGAGGAAACACAAACCCAGATCACTACAGACTATCAACAGTTCTGACCAATAAACAGACTCTGACTCTGGGGCTGTCTCCAAAACACAATCAGTTCTGCTCAAAAGAATAAGGAAAAGGTGACTCACCTGGTGGGGAGGATGCAAACCCAGGGGGAAGAAAGTCCCCAAGGGGACTGCTTTGTTTGTAGAGTAGGTAGGCACTCAAGGTGCAGTCCTCCAAGCAGTTGTAGTAAAAAGGTCTTTATTGAAGTACAAGTATGGATTACAGCCTTACGTGTTTTGTGTTGTCACAAACTCATAGGCTGGGTACCAACCAGTCAGTTTAAATCTGAGCTGGACAGTAGATTGGCCCATGCATTACAAACTGGCTAGATCGATCAGAACACTTTCGATTTTTTGTAATCAGACTACCATAGAATTCCCATATTTATACATTACCTAAAATCCACAAATCACTATCTGCCCCACCTTGCAGACCTATCATCTCTGCTGTAGGTTTCCGGTATCAACAGTCACCACATTTATTTATCATGTCCTACAACCTATTGTTCACTCTATGCCTTATTATACACAATACTCCATACATTTAATAAACACCGTCAGAGCTCTTGGAGAGGTCCCCAATGATTACCTGTTGGCAACTATTGATATTAAAAGTGTATATACTGTAATCACCCACAAATCGGCATAGAAGCTTGCAGTAGGGTTAGACAGGGTTAGGTTTAGACAGTACTTACCACATTCCTCACTGATTTATTAGAACTAGCTTTAACAAGGAATTATTTCATATTTGAAAGTGTTTTTCCCTCAAACCTCTGATACCACTATGGGCAATGCACTGGCACCATCATATGCCAATTTATTCATGTTTCAATTTGAAAAGCGTTATGTTACTACTAACTCCCAAATTATACTATATTTACGCTACATAGATAACCTGTTATTTATGTGTCAAGATAAAAGTGAGACTCTGACTGGTTTCCATCAGATGCTGAATGATTTAAACCAACATAGATTTTTTCAATGATTTTTTTCCAAAGATTTTCAAACATGACAACACACTAGCTACAGAAATTTTTTGGAAACCTACAAACCGAAACAAGATACTGCACACCACCAACAACCATCAACCCTCTATCAAAGGAATCCCTTATTCACTATATGTAATAACAGCAACACTGACACTACACAAAACAGATTAACAGATTACTACAAAGGGGGTACAGTGAAGCCAACTTCTTAAACCAAAACCTAATCAACAACAGAACCAATCACCTCTGATTCTTACCATTACATTTACCCCAGCATCCAAAGACTTTTGTGGACCACAGTTGGTCTATTGTTAACATGGATGAGACTTTGTCATTATACCAAACCCCAAGACCTATGTTTGGGTACAGATG
The DNA here is from genome assembly GCA_038501925.1 of Xenopus petersii. Taxonomy (NCBI): domain Eukaryota; kingdom Metazoa; phylum Chordata; class Amphibia; order Anura; family Pipidae; genus Xenopus; species Xenopus petersii. Next base: position 79,424,005 of record CM076676.1, on the reverse strand, counting down.
CAAAAAGAGATTAAAGGGATACTGTCACGATGAATCAGTTAATAGTGCTGCTCCAGCAGAATTCTGCACTGAAATACATTTCTCAGAAGAGCAAACAGATTTTTTTATATTCAATTTTGAAATCTGACATGGGACTAGACATATTGTCAATTTCCCAGCTGCCCAAGTCATGTGATTTGTGCTCTGATAAACTTCAATCACTCTTTACTGCTGTACTGCAAGTTGGAGTGATATCACCCCCTCCCTTCCCCCCCCCCAGCAGCCAAACAAAAGAACAATGGAAAGGTAACCAGATAGCAGCTCCCTAACACAAGATAACAGCTGCCTGGTAGATCTAAGACCAACATTCAATTGTAAAAACCCAAGTCCCACTGAGACTCCTTCAGTTACATTGAGAAGGAAAAACAGCAGCCTGCCAGGGGCAGCTGGGAAATTGACAAAATGTCTAGCCCCATGTCAGATTTCAAAATTGAATATAAAAAAATCTGTTTGTAGATTGAGTAGCACTATTAACTGATGCGTTTTGAAAAAACTTGTTTTCCAATGACAGGATCCCTTTAAAGGAGTTGTTCACTTTTAGTATGATTAACCTTTAGTATGATATAAAGACTGATATTCTGAGACAATTTGATATTTGTTTTTTTTTATTTTTTATTATTTGTGTTTTTTTTAGTTATTTCGATTTTTATTCAGCAGCTCTTCAGTTTGCAGTTTCACTAATCTGATAGCTAGGGTCCAAATTAGCCTAGCAACCATGCATTGATTTGAACGAGAGACTGGAATATGAATAGGAGAGGGCCTGAATAGACAGATGAGTAATCAAAAGTAGCAAAAACAATAAATGTGTAGCCTTACAGAGCATTTGTTTTTAGATGGGGTCAGTGACTGCCATTGCAAAGCTCGTAATTTAGAAGGCAAATAATTAAAAAAATATAAAAAATAAATAATGAAGACCAACTGAAATGTTGCTTAGAATTGGCTATTATTATATACTAAAAGTTAACTTAAAGGTGAACAACCACTTTACGACAGCATGCAAGAGCGTGCTCACGGCCCAGACGTTCTGCTTCTACATACTGGTAAACGCTTCAAAATTACCCACAGACTTACATGTACTGTACATCAACATACGTGATTTATGTCATTATTTGTCCTTGTGGATCAGCAAAAAGCCATAAAAGATCAGAAGGCGGACCTGTTCTTAGACACTAAAATTACACTTAAAGGACACTCTCTACCTACCTTCAGATTTATGGCCATCGACCACCAGGTGATCAGGACTTGACCCTTCTACAAAGTGAATCATGATGGATCTATAGACTGGACATGTTAGCCCCTAGAGCTCTCAACAAGACATTGCCTTTGGGATGTTTCATTTGAACCTATTGGTCTGGAACACTGAGTCTGGGTTTGCTACTGTCACTTTCCATGGACTGTTTGTGACATATAGTCACTAGCTACATTGATTTACTCTTTAGAGAGACTGTGCTTTATTGTTAATTTGGTGCTGTGTTATTTTGTTTTCATTTCTACTTTTTGCACAGTTTCCTCTATACACTGCATCTTCACCTACACTTTCTTATGTACTGTAGTCTCTATTTTATATCTCTCCCTGAAGGGCCCCTTACATGACAAACTACTTGACTGCTTTATGTGGAGAGTATGTGTGTTTGCGCTGAAATGTCTACCTTATTTTTTATTGTGTTTATTTTATTACTTAAGCCAGATGCTTTTCTGGCAATGTGCATGATGTTTCTGTGCCCATAGGTGAGAATGCAGAGCACGTGGGTTGATGCTAAAAATCTACCTCATATTTTACTGTGCACATAGTTGCCAATCAATACTACTTTGTTGGATGCTTTTCTGGTAATGTGCTAGATGTGTTTTTAATTGGGTCACAGAGAGACTGGCACCACTGGAGATGATGTTTCGGGACCCCAAATAGGTATTTCATGGCAGTGTCCACATTTTCCTTGGAATGGCTAGGGGGTGACCATCTTACAGCTCTGTGGGTGTCAAGTTCAAAAACAACATGAATTGTTAAACCAAGATTTTGGTCTAAGATAAAAACCTACTCACACCCTCTAGTGGTAAAAGAATATAGTACAATCACTTGAGAAGCAGTGCAGTCTGTTTAAAAGTATCCTGTTTTTCGTGCAGGGCAGGGGACTTGGTGTGGGATTATCATCTTGATAAAGGTCTTGGTCTAGGCTGTTGTTTTTTTTCTTTTTTTCAAATCCTGTGAGTATATATATACCTCCCCTTTCTTACTGGGTGCATGTGGGCAAGGCTTAATTTACATACTAAACAAGGTAGCCCCAGCACTCTCAATATATAACCCCCTGGAAAAATATTCTTTCAGGGGGTTATATATTGAGAGTGCTGGGGCTACCTTGTTTAGTATGTAAATTAAACTTTGCCCACATGCACCCAATAAGATAGGTGAGGAGCGGCATTTCAGCTTGTTTGTTTAAAAAATTTATATTTTTGCACTTAAACTTTTTGATTCTTGAGGCGCATGCGTAGCCGGCCAGACAGGATGTGTCTGTGAGAGGCTCCGCTCCCGTACTACTATGTAAGCTATAATTGCAGCTGAACTTTTATTGCTGAAAACCCCCAAGTCGACGTATCTGCGAGCGGAAAGTACCTGACTAAGTGGAGATATGGCTCCCCCACCTTCTACAAAGAAAAGCCAGCGTACTCCACCAATGTTCCAGCGACGCGCCCAGGAAAGTGAAACGCCGCCATCTTTGCCAACGCAAGAGGGACGGGAGCTGAGCGGTGAGCCACAGTCGGCAGGAGATGGTGTGCAGGCAGCCCTCCGCGCGGTGCAAGAGATATTCAAAACTGAACTGGCAGCAGCTGTGGCTGATTTCGCTTGCCAAATTAAAGACTTGGGGGACCGAGTGTATCATTTGGAACGGCGCTCTGATACATGTGCTATAGCCCTGCGAGAGGATCAAAAGCAATTAGCCCTCCATCAAGAGCGGATCTCCCAACTAGAGAGCAAGACGGAGGAGCTGGAGAACAGAGCTAGGAGGGGGAATTTGAGGGTGAAAGGAGTGCCGGAATCAGAGGTGGATTTGTCCCAGCTGATGAAGGGAGCACTACACCAGTTGTTACCAGACCTTCCAGAGGAACAGCTACGCATAGAGAGAATCCACCGGGCGTTGGGACGACCGAGAGACCCTAATCAGCCCAGAGATATCCTACTTAAATTACACTACGTGGAAACCAGAGACCAGGCCCACGAGCGACACGGTCTGTAAGTAGAGACATATTACCTCATAAGATGCAATTATATGCAGACCTGGCCCCTATAACTTTACAGAAACGACGGCTGATGAAGCCAGTCACTTTAGAATTGATAAAAAGAAATGTGAAGTATAAATGGGGATTCCCGTTTGCATTGCAGTTCAGTTGGGAAGGCTGGCAATATTCCTTAAGTACACAAGCAGAAGGCTTACTATTCCTGGAAGGTATTAAAGCACCAGGCATTCGGGAGAAAGGAGAAGAAATATGTACTTTACGCCTAGATAAGGAATGGAAGCAAGTGGCTTCGTCTAAACAAATGAAGCGTCCTGCCCCTCACTCCCCCTCCAAGGATCAAAGACCTCGACCAAGGGTTAATATAGAAGGTGGGCAGTTAGCCACGATTGAAATATAATCCTTGGAAATATTGTATAGAATTGGCCAGATAAAATCTATCTTGACTCAGGATGTTTTGGGGGGGTGCTTCGGCGGGGGAGAAAGGGCTGGCTAGTTGGGACATGAGAGCAGGATATGAATCCGACCCCACACTCTGCAAAAAGAATGAGGACACTTACCCCCAAAAGCAGACTACAAGCTCATGAGTTTAAATGGTCTGATATTTTTGTATAAGTTCAGATATATTTGCATGTGTCTTTTTTTTTTTTTTTTTTAGTAGTACTGGGATTTTGCTGCCTAAGTTAGAGTACATCTGTCAGTGTGACGGATAATTACAATCTAGGCGTACTCAGAAATTGGTGTCAACCATGTTTTAGTGGTTTTTTTTGTAGGTTTGTTTTTGTTTTTCTTGGTATTTTTTTTTTAATTTTTTTTTATTTTTTCTGGTTCTTTTCTTTTCTACAGCGGCTGGGTCAATGGAGGAGGTACGAAAAAGAAGCTCAGGTAGCCTTCCATGAAAATATATTGAAGTTTAAATGTCTATTAAGGTAATTTCACACAATGTACAAGGGTTGAACTCTCAAACAAAGCGCAGGGCAGCTTTTCAGATGTACCATCGACTTTCCCCGGATATTTTATGTCTCCAAGAGACTCATTTTACGAAACGATCTTTCCCTAAATTTTTTCACAAGAACTATACCACTTGTTTTTTAGCTTCTGCGGATAAGAAACATAGAGGTGTAGCAATATGTTTTAAGAGAAACTTCCCTTTTTCAGTAACAAAGACTAAAGTGGATGATAACGGTCAGTACATAGTAATAGAAGGAAAGCTGTTAGATCAGGAGTATATCATTTTATCTACCTATGCTCCAGTAGACTCGCCTTTACGTTTTTTTGAGTCAATGAGTAGATTTATCTCATACCCCAGTACAGCTAGAACAATTTGGGCAGGAGACTTTAACCTAGCCTTTAATCATCAATAGATAGATCCTCAGCTGGAGGTACAACCCACCATAAAAATAATACACAAAAGATCAATAAGCTCTTACAGGATTTTAATTTATTGGATTCTTGGAGAGAAATGAATGGCAATAAAAGAGATTACTCATTTTACTCACATCCACATAAGAGTTATTCGAGGATTGATTATATTTTGATTAATACCATAGATGCAGAATCCATTCGAGACTCAAAACTATTAAATTGTACCTGGTCGGACCACGATATAGTGTTTTTAACTTTAGATTTACAATCCCCTGGTCTAGTACGTCCAACTTGGAAACTTAATGAGAGTCTATTAGCGGACCCAGAGTGTGTATGTTTCCTAGACAAGGAGACTGAGTTATTTTTTAAAGAAAATACTAAATCAGAAGCAACACCTGAGTGGATCTGGGTAGCCTATAAGGCCTTCATTAGAGGATGTCTAATTAAGTATGCGGTCAGAAAGAAGAAAGAGAGAAACCAAATACAGGAGAGATTGGAGAGGGAACTCGCAGATCTAGAGCAGAACAATAGGCAAAATCCCACTAAGAAAGGAAGAAAGCTCATTGAGGAGGTAAGGCAGAAATTAAGGGCTGTTCAGATAGTAGGAGCCGAGTATGCTATGCGGAGAACAAATTTTGGTTTTTATAGGTGGGCTAATAAACCTGGCAGAATGTTAGCGGGCCTCTTGAGGGCTGGTCAGCGTAGGAATTTGATTAGTAAAATCAGAACGAAAGATGGGCAAGTTTCGGCTAATCCTGATAAGGTAGCTAGAGTGTTCGTAAAATATTACCAACATCTGTACGCAGTCGGAGAAAAGAAGAAGCAGGGAAAAATAGATGCATTTTTGGGAAAGTTTGCCCCGAGACCACTTACTGAGGAAATGAGAGAGATGTTAGATCTAGGGATCTCCCAGGAAGAAATAAAAGATACCATTAAGGGGTTAAAAGCGGGTAAAGCCCCAGGGCCGGATGGCTTCTCATCATTATTTTATAAGAAATTTCAGAGCAAGTTAATTCCTCATTTATCTAGACTTTATCAACATATCACGGCAGGTAACTCTATTCCAGCAGAGATGACGGAAGCCAAAATATCGGTAATTTTGAAGCCGAATAGAGATATGTTAACCCCTAAAAATTATAGGCCGATCTCTTTGCTTAATATCGACATTAAAATCCTGGCCTCTATATTAGCATCTAGGCTGAATAAAACTTTAAACACTATTATACATAAGGATCAGATTGGCTTTATCCCTACCAGGCAAGCACCGGATAATATCAGGAAGATCATAAATTTAGTGACTTACGCAAATAAAACTAAAACACCGTTATGTCTGCTGGCATTGGATATTGAGAAGGCATTCGATACTTTGGATTGGCAATACCTGTTTAAAATTTTAGAAGCGGTCAATTGTGGCGATTCTATTATTAATACGCTTAAAACATATTATAAGCAACCAACAGCTAGACTTAACCTCCCTGTTACAGCTCCCCCAGAGGTTATCAAGATCGAACGGGGAACAAGACAGGGATGCTCCCTGTCTCCTGCCCTCTTCGCGCTGGCGATGGAACCCCTGGCAAGAGCAATTAGGGATAATGTGGACATTAGAGGTTTAAAAGTGAAGGGTAAAGAGTATAAATTGTCGCTGTTCGCAGATGATCTTTTGGTACATCTGATAAACCCAATGACATCACTGCCCAACCTTATGCAGACTTTGAGGATCTTCGCAAAGATATCAGGACTCAATATTAACATGGAAAAGTCTGAAATGTTGCCCTGCAATATCCCACAACACATAGGTAAATTGATAGAATTAAATTTTGGATTTAGAGTACAATCGGAATACCTACAATATCTGGGGGTAAAACTCACCTCCTCCCCAGCTTCACTGTACAAGGTTAATTTCTTACCTATGTTTAAAGTACTTATACAGAAGTTACAACAATGGGATAAATGTTCAGTATCATTGTTGGGTAGGATTCACTGTGTTAAAATGACGTTGCTACCGAAAATTCTGTACCTTTTCCGAACTTTACCCATATTAGTCCCATTAAGGGACATACGGAATTTCCAGTTGGGCATAAATAACTTTATTTGGCATAATAAGCACCCACGAATACCGGCACAAGTTATGAACCTACACAAGGCAAATGGGGGCCTCTCTGTCCCGAATATCATAAAATATTATCAGGCGGCCAGGATAGCCCAATGGGCTCCTGCCCATGCCGGACAACAGGCTCCCCTCTGGGTACAGATCGAAAATGATCTGCTACATCCTTTTTTAATGCACCAAGTTCTATGGTTATCTAAAATACCTTATAATCACTTTAAAGATGCATCACAGGTAACAATTGAAATGTTAAAGTTTTGGCAATTGCAATTGCTTTGGGCTTAAGTCTTCCCCTTCACTATTAGGTCCTTTAATACATAATTATGATTTTCCACCGGGTTTATCAGGAAATATTTTTAGATGGTGGATAGACAAGGGAATCACAACTATAATGTCTTTAACGCAGCGAAGACGACCACTTACACTTTCACAAGTTATGGAAATTTATCAACCTCCACCACAGGAAACCTTCAGAACTTTTGCACTTTACAGTTATTGCACTTTATTGGTAAACAAGCATCACGTTGTGAGCACAAGATTTTCACAATTTCGAGTTTTGAATCTATATGTAGCAAATCCCCGATGGGGCAGGTATACTGGGTTTGGTATATAAAAGTTTGAATAAGCCAGTTTTGGGTAAAGAAAAACAACGATACATGTATAAGTGGGAAAAGGAGCTCAATTTCACATTGTCGATACAACAGTGGTACCAGTCTAGTATGGCGGCGAATCAGGGTAATATCAGCACTACATTTAATGAGACCTCTTTAAAAATATTGCATAGAGCATACTTAGTCCCAGCCAGATTGCAAAAGTTATATCCCTCAAGTGACCCACATTGCTTTAGGGGCTGTAAAGAAAGAGGGACTATGGCCCACATTTGGTGGGATTGCACTATAGTATTGAGGTATTGGGATTTTGTAGGGAACTACATTTCGGGAGTTTTGGGAGTCAACTTTGAAAAAGATCCGACAGTGATGCTGTTGGGGAGGAAACCTGATTATCTCCCTAAAACATCATATAAGTTGAGCCAATTTATTTTAATGGCAGCCAGATTGGTGATTGCCAGCAATTGGAAGAAACCTTATATATCTTCGGAGCTTTTGAAAACTAGAATAATATATATAGCAACTAATGAGAAGTTGAACTATAAGTTACAGAATAACATGGAGATGTATGATAAGATCTGGATGCCCTGGCTACTATATGAGAATGATGCATTATTATCTCCATCTTTGCATGTATAAATGAGTTTAAGCCCAGCCGCTGAATAGAACCCCTTCTTTTTTTTTTTTTTTTTGTAATTGTTTGTATATTCTTTGAAAATGTATAATAAAAAATATTTTGATTTAAAAAAAAAAAAAAAAATTATATTTTTTGGGGAGATGCCTCTCTCCTTAAATGCTCACTCTCCCAACCCCGCCTAATGGTGTCTTTGGAAGAGATCATGCTAAATAAAGTAAAGTAATATGTGTGCTTTAATCTTATGTGTGCTTTTTACAAACTTTGTAACCAAAAGTGTATTTTTTAAGAAAGTTACAGTTCAGTTGTTCACGAATATTTTTTCAGGGGGTTATATATTGAGAGTGCAGGGGCAACCTTGTTTAGTGTATATATATATATATATATATATATATATATATATATATATATATATATATATATATCTATATATATATATATATATCTATCTATATATATATATATATATATATATATATATATATATATATATATATATAAAACACTACTATTATCCTAAAACACAGGTTAGCACATGGGTATAGGAGAGATCTAAAAGAAATTCATAATGCTGTTTTTAATATAATTGAAGAAAAACACAGTTTATATTAAATGTATTTACTCCCAGTATCTAATTCTGAAAAAAATTCTGAACTTCACTAGGAAAAAAACATGATAACAATACTCACACTGACAGCCCAATGGATCGTTGGCACTCAACCCAAAGTAACCAGAATTACACTGGTCACAGCGGATGCCCTCTACATTTTCCTTGCACAAGCATGCACCAGCAAGGGTTCCAAGTCTCTGATTTGTTTGACTTTGACATAATCCATTGCCCTGGGTTCCATCTGTATCACAATCACAGGCTATGTGGAACAAACACAGCTAATAAATTAGCATATTAAAATAGAAACCCCAACATGTGCTCACACAAAGCAACAATAATGTAGTTTTCAGATTAAGGGCCAGAATCAATTAGATGAGAAATATTTCTTTCCTTATTCAGTTCCAGATTTTCCCATAGAATCAGATGCAATTCCACTTAACGCCCCATAGGGCCAAGTTTACATTACATTTATGGTTTATTAAGTGAAAAAAATACTTATGGGCAAGGTTCAATTTGAGGAGAAAAAACTCTTTGTATTCCAATTTTTCCCGATAGAATTTATTGGAGTTTTCATGTGATAATTTGTGGGAAAAGTTTGAAGGTTCTGTCGTTCTCTAAGGGAGGAGGTAAGGGCTGGGGTGTGCCTATTGCTGCTCTTTGCACGGAGCACCAGACCAAAAATGTTGTGCACTGTGCAAAGAACAGCACACCGCTGAGTGCAAGTGTTGCATCGATTATCACTTATTTTCTTGCATCCCTTAATACTATTGAAATTAAAGCCTCCAGGGGTCATGAATGAACCCTTTAGTATTACCTCTCCTTAAATTGTGCATTGTACTGTTACTGTTAAAGTGGAAGATTTGTTTTGCTACCGCCATATAAACAGAACAAGAGTTGAGGTTCCACCATTTTATATGTAATTTTTCCTTGCTTATTGCAAAAAAAAAAAAGACTTACGGATGCAAGCATATGGGTCAGATATATCTTGGAGAGGATTCCGATAAAAGTATGGTTTACACAGTTCACAATGATTTCCCATGGTGTTGTCTTGGCAGTCGTCACATACTCCACCACTGTTTCTGTTATTTGCTAGATATACAGCCATGTCAAAATGACACTTTTCAGAATGCCCATTGCAGTTACACTCTGTAAAAATAATTTGTATTTTAAAAGACATAAATATTTGGAGCAGTACAAATTCTGAAACGATAAATTGCTGATTTACAAATGTAGTTGCTAAATGGCTCCAGTAGAGTTGCACATAACCAACCAGCAATTGGTTTGCATCAGGCTAAAACTGAGGTCTGCTAGTTTGTGGAACTCACCAAATGAGCAGATCTGAACCTAATTTGGGCATGCTGGGCCAAGTTGGCCCTAGAGCTTTTTTTTTCAAATCCCCTTGCCAAAATATAAGGGGTTGCTCAAGAGTCACTAGTTGGGGATCACTGTTTTAAGGAGAGTATGTTGGCAGCTTTTATTGGCTTGGGTGCGGTTGTCTTAATGAATGTTAGAAATAAATAAATCAATCAATGAAAAAATATTGAAAAATCTAATCTAGTTTTTTGCTTGCAGTTATTAAATCATTTTTAAAAATTTGGATTATTTGTATAAAATGGAGTCTATGAGAGACGGCCTTCCGTAATTCAGAGCTTTCTGGATAATGGGTTTCTGAATAATGGATCCCATACCTGTATCTGTTTTTTTGATACAGATCTATGCTTGATAAACAAATATAGAGAGGCTGAAGACACTGCTTAAAACACACAGCTATAGAATGACTTACTCCTGCAGGCGTTTTCTTTAAAGGCAACAGCTGGAGCCCATGGAGTATCATTATAAAATTCTTTACATTTTTCACAGTTCACGCCATCTGTGTTATGCTGACAGACACATTTCCCATGAACCTACAAAAAGTTATTCTTTATTAAAAACATAAATCATTTTCTAATTAAACAAGTAACAACAACAAAGATTATTGTTTCATTCTGCACTTATTAGTTGGCCTGTGTAACCCAACTGGGACTTGGTTAGCTATCTGTTAAAAGGTCAAATCATGGCACTTCCCAAATATCTGATATTTACTGGCATTGATCTGGTATTTTGTTGACAGTGCAATTTTTGCCATGGCCTTTACAAGAAAATCCACTGAAATGGAAAAGTAAATTCATGCATTGGTAAATAAAATATACAAATTGTAAATTCTCAAATGACAGATACTTACCTTATCAGGATGACTTAACACATCTCCTTGTGTATTCTGTAGAGGAGCACACTGGCGAGCATGACCATTGCAGAAGCAGTTTCCTCTAACAATCATCTCATAGACTGCGTAGTAATATTTCTCTTCAATTTTATCTTGCCACTGATTGCTTATTGCATCACCAAGGGTGTGAAGTTTAGTAAAATTTATTCTAAGATTTGTTATAGTAATTAGATCTAAAGCAGAAGAACACAAGATGCAGATTTTGGAATATTTAATTGATGATTGAAGTCTGTGGGAAAAAACTGGAAATGAATTAGGAGAAAAGTTTTTCCTTTTCAAATTAAATCTCACCTATATGTTTTTATGTGCTAAACCATAAAATAACATCTCCTCATGGAACTGAATGTGGCCCATTGTATAATATTGAAGATATGCAAGATACTATGAACCAATAAATAACTGTACAAAAATTGTAATTCAGTACTCCATGGCCAGTAAGAAATGGGATGTAAATACAGTAGATGTAAATCCTAGGTTTTGGAATGCTACACTTCAGCCTCACTTAATTAACTATTTAATACACCCACCTTGTAGGTAACTTGTTCATGGGCAGTAATATGAAAAATATTATTCATAGTTGTCTGCCAAAAGGGTTACATTTTGCAAAAAGATAGTCAGGAGCATGATTTTCAATATAAAAGGAGTCCTCACACTATTTTCTTTTAAATAATAAGGTGACAAATGTTTCCATGCTGACATTCTATTTTTTAACATAAATTGGGTACGAATGTGATTCACCACCTCACCTCTAAAACAGCAGTTCTAAACACAGTAAGCTATTCATATAGTACAATCTATCCTATATTATTAAACATATATATGGGCTTGACAGGCAAGAGGGGTATTATCTATGGTAAACAATGTTAGGGGGAGGCAAATAATGATTTTATTTACCAATAATTGAATTACTTCTCATTTTCTTTATAACACGTTATTGTACTTTGTGTTTCACAGATGTCATACCTTGGATAAATGGGTCATAAGGGTCTTCAATGTGAAAGCTGGGATCCAATGCTTTTAAAACCACCTACAAAATTAAGTTAACTTCAGGTCATTTACTGAAAATATCTTCATTCTTAATGCAATATGTTTCTCCAAATGTAGAATCAAAATCTATATATGTATTTTTACTCCGTTTTCATTTTAGACTGAAGCATGAACTAAGCAAATTTCACCAGACACAATGTATTACACACAAGTGTGGACCAGCAATATACAGAAATTGCCACTCCGCAGTTCATCTTCAGGACAAATATTTCTATCTTTGCAATTAAAGTTAAACTTGAAACTTAGTGGATACATGGTTATATTATATATTCTGCATACTTATATGTCTATAGCATGAGAGAAAAGAAATATACATACCTCTCCTTCAGTAGATGGCTCTATATCAGAGTATCTTGTATCACAAATTACATCTCCCACCTCATCCGCATGGCCTTGTGGTATGGCAGGGAAAGCAGTTGCACAGTTATGGGCAAAATACTTAAATACCTTCCATGTTTTTCCAAAATCTCTAGATCTTTCAACCAACATGGCAGATGGGCGAAAAGTCTACACAAAAAAAGACAATATTATGTATTATAAAGAAATGAAATGTTTGTATTGAGAAAGGTATTTTGTTTTTTATTTTAAACCCTCCTGCCATAATTTATTTTAGCACATAACTGTGTCAAAATACAATACAATTAAACACATTTCTTTGTTTTAGAAAAATTATTCAAATTAAGCTTTTTTCACATTGGAATATTGAGACCCAATATTTGCTTCAATTGATAGCTCTATTTTCCATGTAGTTTTGAAAATAAATGTTTTACCAATATGGTTATTGGCACTTTTTGTTTTTGCATTGGGCAAATCACCTGACTATTTCTATTTTGTTTTCTGCCAAAGAGCAGAAGGCTCTGCTACTTTATGGCAGAGATTTTAGATATATTTCTAGAATTGAAAAATAAATCAAATGCCCATTAAATTAACCCATTGACACTTATTACATTGCAAGTAGAATGTGTGTGGCTAGTTTAATAATGAGGGTGATGGCATAAGTAGCTGGTGCATTTCAATCCAGGGAGAAAACCATTAATATCCCTTTTTGGTCAAACCCCCAACAACAACAGGCAGTTTCAATCCATAAGAATAACAGGTATTTCTTTATTGGCTGAAATATGCTAGTGGAGGATATTACATGTTCCATAGAAATTAGAGCAAAAAAGATTTGTTTAACTGGCCATACACAGGTTGATGCAAGCTGGCCTTTGTATGTGAGATCTCCTGACAGAAAGCTAGACAGATTTCTGGCCAAAGATTGACCAGATATTTATCAGACAGGTTTGAAAATACCATTGGATGAAGACCTTTGTCACATATGGTTTCCCAAAACCCAGAACAGACGCAAAGGTTTTGGTCACGGCTCACGCTTTCGCCTATAAGAGTTGTCTTTTGCTATGGGAGGAGCCCTCCACTACTCAGATGCCACCAGGTGAGAGAACCAAGGCGTGAGTTCTGTGCATACAAGGGAACCGTAATGTGTGACAGGAGGAATGGGGTTAGAGCCAGAGGCATTACTATAGAGGAAGCAGACCCTGCTGCTGCAATAATTTCAATAAATATTGGTAAAACAAGTCAACCTCTAAATTTTGCGGGCCTGAAAAATTATTTGCAGTGGGGCCCTGTAATATCTATTTATCCCACTGGTTAGAGCAAAGCATAGTCGTAGAACAGATGGGGTCAAAACCAATCAGTCAGTGCTTTACAGAGTCAGGATCTGGAAGAATTCTTAGTAACAGGCAAAGGTAATTTCAGTCTGTGTTCAATGACAGACAAGGGTCAAGGAACAGAGAAACCAGACTAGAAGGAACAGGAACTATGTACTATAGACTTATGTTGGGTGATGGGAAGTAGGACATGGCGCCTTTAAATATTTGAATTTTGCACCAAGCGCGATGACGTCACTCGTGTGCCGAAAAAAGAAGATGTGCAGGTAAAACCTGAAACGTAGTCACTCTGAACTATGCTGTGGGCGTCCCCACAAGGTATCTTATTGACACATTTATCAACACATATATCCAGTGTTGATAAATGAGCCCCATTGAATGCTCATAGACTTACCAATATAAATGAGATATATTGGGCAGTTGTGAAAATTCTGTGGAGCATTGATGCAGCCCTTGTATGATGGGTCTCCATTTTAACCCAAAACAATCAATGCAATTTTGCCCAATGTGCAGGTGGACAATTTGTTCTAATATTGCCAAATGATAACATCTTAAAGGGGCTGTTCACCTTCCAAACACTTTTTTCAGTTCAGTTGTTTTCAGATTGTTCCCCAGATATAAAGACTTTTTTCAATTACTTTCCATTATTTATTTTTTACTTTTTTTTCCAAATGAATGTTCCTGTCTCTGGTGTTTGAGTCTGGCAGCTCAGTTATTCAGGTGCAGACTCTAAATTGTTACAATTTTGTAATATTTAGTTGATACATTTCTCAGCAGGATCTTTGAAATATTAGCAACTATTGTATCAATTCTAACAGCTGCCTTTAATAAAACCCAGAGATACTGCTTAGCAGGTACAAAGATAAGAAATGTATCAACTCAATGTATCAATTTATAACAGTTTTAAGGGTCGGCGACCCCCCCTCCCAGAGCTGTTTTAGAAGGTAAAAAATGTCAGGTTACACTTCAATATTAAATATTGGAAAAAGTAGTTATTTCTGGCAAACAAGTGAACAACCCCTTTAAAGTGTATGTCTAGTAAATGAGGCTTAATATGTATTGATGCTCACAAGCACAAATATTAAATTAATTATGTCTGCTTTAAATGTATATTTTCACAAAGTTAACTGTTGTTGTGTTCCCTAGGTTCAGTAAATTCTCATTATAAATATGTGTAAATATATATATATTAGTACCTTAAATGTCAAAACAAGGTGGCTGAACTGAAATAATGTCTCCAAGTCCAGTCTGATACTAACATGATCAACACCTAAAAAGCAGTAAACAAGAAAACATTACTTAAAAAATGCATACATTAAATAATTACAATGGGTTTGATCTCTCTTTCATTATTGTTACAATAAATCTTCCTATAGCTGTATTATTTCAAAATCAATTTTAAGAAAACAATGACACTATGCAGATCTTGTAAATAGAACACTGTATGAAATATATCAGTTTCCTACTGTATATAGCCATTGCTATAGAGCTCTTCTGTTATGTATTGTATAAATGTGAGACCTATTGCCCTATTCAACTTGAATGGCTTCCCTAATGGCTACACAGCTTATTTAGGTAAACTAGTTTCTGTGGATAAAGGTAACAGTAACAGTTGAAAACTTTCCTGACTTTAACAAAATAGAAACATCCAAGCAGAAAATCAACTTATTTGTGTCATGTATGATTATCATGGTTGTTATATAATAAAGTGATCCCTTCAGGATAAAAAATCAAACAAGTGCATAACAATGGCTTCGATCTTGTGCAGATGAAAATAACAGGCTTTTCTGGCCTAAAATCACTCCCACTGAAAAAAATTCTTACCATTTTCTGATTGCCACCACTTATTTTTCCATTCAGGTTCAAAGGTTGTTATCACATTCTCAATTAAGTGACTACTGGGATTGCCATAAGGATCATATGGGTCTCTTGAATCACATTGAAAACATTTTTGATCATCCTAGAATGAAGAGACAAAATTAATTGAGCAGATTGCATTGGAGTTCAAGGTTACTAGCAGTTATTCAATAAATGCCATGATTTCTGAGAATATATCTCTAAACAAAATGAGAATACAGTCCTAACAGCAGTCTTGTATCTCATAGTATTGTATACAAACCTTATAATTAATCCAGTATACCTTAATCTCTATTTCATGAACACACAGATGACATTAATCATTTATATCACAATGTGGGTCAATTATTGGGTGCATTAGAAATTAATGCCAGGTTAGCATTTCAACTATTTTTTATTAAAGGAATTGTTCCCTGTAAAAATAAAAAGTTGGTAAAGAGATAGCCTGTGCAAAATAAAAATTTGTCTTGAGGGGGGCCATACGGGTCATAAATGTTGCTTTTGAATCTGACCTGCATGCTAAGAATCAAAAGCAAACTCACTGAACAGTCATGAATAGATTACATTTGTGGCTAACTAACTATATTAGACACATTTTTTATTTTGCACAGCCTATTACTATTTACCCAGGTTTTATTTATACACTGAACAGTTCCATTAAAGGAAAAAGAGGGGAAATGTTGGTTACACTGTTTTCTGCATTAAGGGACTTGCAAACCTTCCATAGTGCCCCTCTGTGACACTAGCTCTCTAAAGCAGGCACATCTTAATTACAAATGCAAAATGATTCACCATGACTAATATTTAACATATACAATGCTGTGCAAATTGGCATTCCCAATATTCCACGTTAATCCAAAAGGAATACTGTTGCTTCATTGTTCTGTGGTAGAAAACATATTTTTAATGCTTCCAATTGTAGTAATAAACAACATTTGCAAAGGAATGTTTCTCACTGGAGAATGTACAGTATTTGTACATATTTGGCCACTAGCCTGGAAGAGCTGGAAAAAAGTTTTATTATTGAGAGATGTTGCTTAAAGCATGCCAAAGTTACCAAACTGCAGCTCCCTTGTAAATAATATTGTAAATATTTATTTCAGTAAAGTAACAGAGAAAAATATTGAATAGTATAGTGAGAAATATTTATATTTCAGTTTAATTTCTCCAACAAAAGGTTAATCACGTGAAAACTCATGGATGAGATTCAGTTTGAGATGCAATTCAATTCAGAATCAAAACTTATCTCACTGTTGATCAAAAACTCAACTGAAGTCTATGGGAAAAAACTGGAGCTGAGTTTGGAGAAATCTTTTTGATCTGAGTTTTCATGCGATAAATCATGAGATATTTTTTTCTCACTGAAATGAATCTGGCCCAAAACGATTGGCAGCACAAATATGTGCTATACATGTTTATATATGGTAACACTGAACAAACTGAACAAAGTTTACTGGATGGGGTACTCCACAGTTCTCTGCAATTTTTAGGGATATATTGAAAGTGGAGTTTTTTTAGCCATCGGAAAGGTCAAAAAAGGCAGAAGAGGAATGCAAATAAGTAAAAGATTATTTTTTAAAAAAAGACAAAAATTGCCAATCCCAAAATTGCTAAGAACAGGACACTTTTTGAAACAGTAAAGTTAACTTAAACTACCACTTTAATTTAGCACTTACCTCAAGATAACTAATAATGCAATATTTCTGAGGTCCATCCAATCCACATGTGGAAGAAGCAGAGAGTTGCCTACTCCGCCCCAATAAGAGATCTCCAATTACAGGGTAGCATGACCTATTTTCACAGTTTTCCTCAAGTTTCACTAAACTCAGTGCTTTATAGGAAAAACACATTTCATTACTTCAGTACTGCAAATAATGCAGAGAAACTGCATTTAACTGTGTTAAGTTGAGTGTTCTTTTAGATGGAAATTGGAAATGTATTATACGTACTTACAATTTACTACATTTTACAAGAACAACTTACCATTAGAGATTATAAGACAGATTCAATTAGATGAAGTCTAGTAGAAGTTCCAGATTGTCCCATTGCAATTTAATGATAAAACATATCTCACCATTTATTACATGAATGAGGGACTATAATAATAGGGGTTAATTGGATATATTTTAAATGCAAAAATGTATGCCTCTGCTTGAACAAATTTTCCTTTGTTCAAATTAATATAGCTTTTGTGAATCTGAAAACTGTTTAGTGAACACTTCCAATAGTGGAAGCAAGCTTGAGAATGTTATAATTTGTGCCAATGTGCAGTGTATGTAATAAAACATTTTACTCCAAATTTGCTCCAAAAGCTTACACCACCTCCAAGCATGCCTTAAAAGTGAGCAATGAGCAATTCAAATTCACAATGCAATAACAGTCTAATGTTACAATGTGAAATGCAAACTTTTGTTCTCATTTGTGGATGTGTTTATTCTTTGCGACTATAACTACATTTCCTCTGAAGAATCTATTAAAGTCAATGGGAAAAGCTGGAAGTAAATTAGGAGAAAAGTTTGTTCTCTTTGAATTGAATCTCACCTATAAGTTTTCACATTATTAATAAATTATATAATAATAAAAAAAAATATATATATATATATATATATATTTTTTTTTTTTTTATTCATATTTTATACTTCAAATGAAGACCAGGCTACCATGCCTACAGCCCAAACACATATATAAACCCATAGCAAACCAATCAATTGGAAGTGACATCAGTGCCACAAAGTGACTACTGCAGTAAAGCAAGTGTAATGTGCTGAAAAGTGTTGTAAAGTGAGCAATGCAATAAAGTGAAGTGCTTACAGTTAACCATGTCAATTATTGATATACTTTAATTTTTCATATATTGCACCACACTCACAGGTCTTTATGAAGGTCTTTTGAGTGTGGTGTAACATAATGTTTTATAATCTCTAACCTCCTGCACCCAGGCATGTAACTTATATATATATCTTGATCTGGGCAGCACTCTGCTTCAGTTTTATTGCCCGGCTGCAGGGTGAAAAGTCCATATAAATTGAAGAAGACCAGCAACACCGAAATGTTACGTTGGCTGCGTGTGCACTTTTAAATACATTTGAATTTGTTATAAGGAATCCCGGTGTTGCTGGTCTTCTTTGATTTATATATATCTGAATCAGATGCTTGCACTCAGAACCAGTCTTCCATAAATGTTGGTGCAGGGTCAAAGTATGTATGTATACTTCAAGAGGACCTGCACTCCTTGCATGCACAAGTTTGAAAAATAAAGATATTTTTGGTTCACTAACCAAGGAGTGCGGGTTCTCTTGAACTATATATATACTAGCTTCCAAGTGCACTTCCTAATGCATAAAAATAACTTTACACCTGGAATCACATAGCATTAAGTTGACTTTGCCTTCAGGCTAGAACTTTTAAAACAAGTTTGGATTTGAAATGTAGTCATAAAATGAAGAGTTAAAGTTTTTGCATGCCTTCTGAGATTGTGCATGATAAAACTTGTTTCCTGAAGCTCATGCTGTAGATTATATTTGCAAAGCAAGCAATGAATTTTAACCTGAGACACTGTGCATTTACATAATGCAATACTAGGATGACAGTAAGTAGCCCTATAGCTGTTAAAGAACAAAAAAATCATGTTGCTGTTAGTGGGAACACACATACAGTTCAAGAGATGGAAGATTTCAATCTATGAAGCATATAGAACTTTTTAGATAATTAACTTTAAAAAAAATCGATTTGAGCATGCTTGCTGATTTCACAATTTGCTAGCAACTAATATATTACATTATAATGATTTAGGGTCTTAAACAAAATCATTTTTTCATACATATCCCTGGATTTGTTATGCATTCAACTGCAAGGGAAAATGTGAGTAAATGGAACCCATTCTTTCCTATAGTGACTGTACTCACCACACATCACAGAACTGCTGAAAGCAGATACAATGTAGCACATTACATCCAATTTACTAACACTGATATCAATTTGTGTCTGAAGTGGTAAGGTTGCAGCTTTTGCTTTGTGGATAAAAACATGCATTTATGTATTTTTTGGCTAGCTTTGCACTTGTATTTGTGAATGAGCCCACTAATCTCAATATCTGCTCAGCATAATAAGAATAGGTGACTGGAGTTCTGCAGGATGGAAAACCAGAGCTTTATAGACCATGCACCTAAGTTCAAGGTCAAACATTCATGAAAATATACATGCCCCCCCATGTCTATGAAGATTTTCATTCATTCAGGTCATGATATACAGCGTCTAGTAGAAATAAGTAGAATATAATTTGTCTTGAAAATTTAAAAATTCCAGTTGCTTTAGTCTCATTTCTAGTAGATACATGTCCCCACATTAATTACAGGGCTCCTCCAGTTGAAGGAGGGTCCACCTGGAGTGTTAAGTGTCTAGTATGTAACATGTTGACATGCTACTTAAACAAGAGAGATTTACTTAAAAAGGAAGGTATTTCATTGGATACTTTAATAAACCAACTGATGTTTGTTTAACATGATTTTGCTTACCTGTTATGAAATAGATTAACTGCAAAAAGAACATTTCACCTGTAAAAATGAATAATTTTAATTTAGTGTCTTGTTCTGGCAACAAACGACTCTCAAATTTAATTAAAAAAATAACCTAGACTGATCATGGAAGAAGTTAGAAGCCAAAACTAAAATACTTTTCTTTCTAGGAAGACAATAAATAATAGCCCCTTAATTATCTTATATTGTTAAAGTATGTAAAGGAGCCATTCATCAGCTCCTTTAAGTTTTTAGTATTCTGTGGTTGCATACTGTAGCTAAAAAATTATATCCACTTTAAAAATGTTTCAGTGAAATCACAGGACATAAGTCTTGGGTAATGGGTTAAATAACTAAAGTCTGAGTAAGAGATTGGCAATATATATGTACGTAATACGTACAGTAAGTAGAGGTATGGATCTTAATATCTGTTATCAAGGCAAGCTTTGCATCATCCCAAAATCTTGTTCATTCTAAAAGCTGTTATATTGCAGGGGTTTTCCTATGATTCCTGGAAAATTGTTCCTCGTTCATTTAGTGTCCGGACAGTACTGACTTAGCACTATTACATTTCCTGATTCTGGACATGAAATGCTACATTAAACACATATTAAACCCTGCTCCTGGTTCGATCACGACTTTGGGGCAAATTCACTAAGATTCGTAGTTACGCCAGGCGTAACTTCGCCGCACTTCGCCACACTTCGCCAGGCGTAGTTTCGCTAGCGCTCCGCAAATTCACTAAAATCTGAAGTTGCGCTTAGGGGTAGCGTAAGGTGGCAAAGTTGCACTAGCGTTGATTCGCTAAGCGAAGCGAAGTTACGCTAGCAATGGTTAATATGCATATGGCGCCAAATTCAAATTTCAATGGAGGAATATGTAGCAGCACTATAAATGCCTGGGATACCTTCAAAACATCAAATAAAATTTTGATTTTGCCCTACACATGTGCCCACTGTATAGTTGCCATGAGTTAGGAAATATAGGGGGGAAGGAGGAAAAAAATGTTTTCGATCTTTTTCAGCCTATCACCCATAATATAGAAAAAACGCCAGCGTTTTTTGAACTTTTTTTGAAGCAATCTCTATCTACTCTATTGCGCTTCGCCTGGTCTGAGGTGGCGAAGGAAGTCTAGCATAAAAGGTAGCGTTGAGTACAATGCGCGCATTAGTGAATTTGCATAGTTACGTTCGTTGCACAAATTCGCCAAGCGTAAGGGTGCGAAGTTACGCTAGCATCCATTAGTGAATTTGCGAAGTAATCAAAATGGCCAATGCTAGCGAATTGACGCTAGCGTTAGGTGCTTCGGCACTTAGTGAATTTGCCCCATGTGTGTTTTTTAATAAATGTTAATCCAAGAGGAGAATAGATGGAAACGAGTCCTTGCTGAAGTGCAACACAGCATGTTAACTGCAAAGGGCATGCTGTAGAGGAAACCACATTGGCCACTGCCATTTGGGAATTATTAGTAAAACATTCTTTGCATATCCACTAGCAAACATTTGCTGAAATTAAATGTACAACAGAAAAATTATCTTTTCAAATGTCTCATAAATTAAAGGGGTTGTTCAACTTCCAGCACTTTCAATTCAGTTGGTTTCCGATTGTTCGCCAGAAATAAAGATTTTTTCCAATTACTTGGTGTGACCATTTTTCTAATATTGAAGTGTAAAGTCAAAATTTTCACCTTTCTAAAGCAGGTCTGGGGGGGGTCAGCTCTGGGAGGGGAAGGGTCGCCCACCCGGGTCTCCCAACCAGGGGGGGGGGTCGCAGGGACAAAGATTACAAATGTAGCAACTAAATGTATCTATTTATATCTATCGTCGACCCCTCCCTCCCGAGCTGCTTCAGAAGGTGAAAAATGACACTTTACACTTCAATATTAGAAAAATGGTGACGCATAGAAAATAGAAAGTAATTGGAAAAATACGTTATTTCTGGCGATCTAGCTGAAACCAACTAGTTGTTTGAACCACCCCCTTAAATACAGCTGTTAAAATTGATACAAGTGTTGCTAAGAGATACTGCTGAGAAATGTATTAACTAAATGTTGCAAAATTGTAACAGTTCCGAATCTGCACCGGAATTACTGAGCTGCCAGACACCAGAGACACGAACATTAAACTTTAAAATAGTTTTTGGAAAAACGATAAATAATAAAGAATGGTAAGCAAAAAGTCTTTATTTCTGGAGAACAATCTAAAAACAACTCAACTGAAAAAAACAACCCCTTTAAATAATGATCCCCTACTTCTGGCCAAACTGGTAACAAGATGAAATGAACTGATACAAGTTTATATTAGATAAAGCTGCAAAACCTCTTAAATATACTGACAGTTTTTTTTCATGAAAAGGGTAATAAAGTGAATATACTGCTAATTATTTCCCCATCTACCATTTTTTTGGTGAAACTGCCGCAATAGTTTGTTGTGGAAAAATTTGCTGCAACAAAAAAGTCACAAAGACAAAAATGACACAGAGACAAAAAAGTCGCCATAAGAAAAACTGCCCATAGACTTTAAAGCATTTGGACAAAAAAGTCGCAGAGACTAAACTAGTTGCCACAAGAAAAAACTCCCACTGACTTGCATTTGGAGCAAGAAAAATTGTTGCACATAAAAAAGATTTGATCATCACTATAAATTACTGTTGAATAATTCAGAAAAATCCAGAAAAGCCCCTAGCCCTGATTAGTACATAATTTTGCTATCAGCAAAAATTATAGGTCTATTGTCACAGGTACTCTGAATGTGAACATTTAATTATATTTATCAGTGTTAAATAACTGGGTATGGTACTGTTTTAAAGGTGGTATCACCCTGTGCTTTATGGAATTTAAATTGGTATGGCTGCAAGGAAACCCTTTTTTTGTGATACAGACATGCTTTTATTCAAAGATATGCTGTGCTGTCTGCCTTGTTATAACTCTGTACTTAGCTCTAGAAGCACTTACATTTTTCACTATATTTGTAGTGGATTAGCATGTTTATCATTATTCGGGGGTGCGGTCCTGTAGCAGTAGTATATAGCATCTAGTAAGCAATATTTGCTTTCATTATTTTAATCATAGCTAATTGTTAATTGTTTTTTATAGGTTACTGCAGTGGGATAATTTAGCCCTATCTTAAAGAAATACTGACTCCAGAAATTAAACCTTTTTTTACATCTACCATAAATTTGGCTTTGTTTGCTACTTATAATTTGCCATAAAGTATTTGCCCAATGCTTTTACATTACATATCTGACTCCCTGTGTTCCTCTATGAGGAGGCTGCCATATTTGAGCAGCAGGAGCCCGTTAGCATTAGAAACTCTAACTGACAGGCTGAGATGGGACAGTGAGGTTGGCAAAACAGTCAGGTTTAGAAACTTCAACTAACAATTACTTACAAAAACAAACCTCTCAGCAAAAAACAAGACTTATAGGTAACTTTTAGGGGCACATTTACTATGGGTAGAATATTGAGGGTTAATTAACCCTCGATATTCGACCGTCGAAGTAAAATCCTTCGACTTTGAACATCGAAGTTTAAGGATTTACCGAAATTCGTTTGTTCGAACTATCGTAGGAAAAATCGTTTGATCGAACGATTGGAAGGATTTTAATCCATCGATTGAATGATTTTCCTTTGATCAAAAAAAAGCTAGGAAAGCCTATGGGGATCTTCCCCATAGGCTAACATTGTACCTCGGTAGGTCTTAGGTGGCGAAGTAGGTGGTCGAAGTTTTTTTAAAGAGACATTACTTCAGCTATGGAATGGTCGAATAGTCTAACGATTTTTAGTTCGAAACGTTCGATTCGAAGTCGTAGTCGAAGTAGCCAATTTGATGGTAAAAGTAGCCAAAAAAAACATTTGAAATTCTAAGTTTTTTTCCTTCTAATCCTTCACTCAAGCTAAGTAAATGTGCCCCTAAATGTACATTCATATTTCAAAAAGTCGTTTTTTAGTGTCAGTATCACTTTAAGCTGACCATCCACCTTGAGATCCTTTTATTTGGTGAGGTAGCACACGAGTTGACCTCTGCCCAGTTTAGCCACCCATGCACTGAGTCAAATTGGAATGATCCAATCATTGTTGCAAAGGATCATATTGTGGGCATATAAAGACATGTCAGGTGAGGAGGACCTAATCAATGCTTCAACTTGGCTTGTCTGGTGAGATTATCAAACGTTCCCATCTGGTTGATTGTTGTCCAGATATTTATTGAGCATGCTGTTGAGTGGTTTCCAGACATGGGACAATAAACTGCTGACCTGATCAGGTCCATGTATGGCCAGCTTAAGTAAATAATTCTCAGTGTGTCTCAAAATTAGTACAGTTAAACACCTCGTTTCTCTCTCTTAGCTCTTATTAAGTGTGCCATACAAACATATACACACTTATACTGTATATATTTTTGTATTTTTGTGTTTTTTTTTTTAGAGTTTGGAAGTGACCACTTCCCAAATGTTTGATTGATTTAATATTTATGCATACAATGCTAATAAGAACTTTTGAAAAAGTTATTTTACATGGTGCGTTTAATTTAGTTGACCCCACCATGTTTTATGCATCACTGATCAAGAAGCAATACAGTATGTAACTCTGCAGCAATATAACCAGAGTTTGTATCAATTATTTTTTTTACATGAAACTACAACAAAATAACGTGAGCTTCTTTTAATTTTCATTACTGGTGAAGTGTAATGGAAACAATATGCACTTTGATGATGCATATTTGATACCTTGGTGCCATGTATGCAATATAAAGGTGCATAGAGATATGAAAAATTATTTGTTGGTTCAGCTCTTGGCTTTTACACAGGTAAAAAAAGTCCATTCAATACTGACAAAAGTATCTTACACCAAACAGAAGGTTAGAATCTATTTCCAAAATTGTGTTTTTGTTCAACAATGACACAATCACTGGGTGCTGGGAAAGTTGCTTCCTGGGTCAAAAAAAATAAAAACAGGATGAGAAAGAGACTGATACAATAATTTTATGTGACTGATATTCATTCACAGTTTACCTTCAGAAAGATACAATGTTGATATTTAAGGGAAAAAATACTGCCATTTTGGAGGAAAAAATGATAGCATGTCTTTGACTTGCAGAAACCATTTCTTCATCTTGTTCCATTTTTAAGTGATGGATTCTGGAACTTTTAATAGTAAGTGGTACACAGATTCCTTGAAATGCAAATCACATCATCCATCACTTTACCTTCAATGGAATAAGGTGTGTGTGTGTGTGGGGGGGGGGTGTATGAATATGTGAGCCAAATGGGAGGGTTGTTGGGAATTGATTCCTATAAGTCAGAGGCAGAGTATTACGGTTTCCTCTGTCTGAAGCATTGTGTAGAAAAATTTTATAAAAATAAAACTAGATCACTGATTATGCACCATTTTTTTTACATTCAAGTTGAACTGAATGTGTTTCAAATATCAATAAGGAGGTCTTTTTTCTTATAATAGTGATTGGTAATGTAAAGCTTGTATGAAGTTGTTTTCACAAATATTTGTTATTTATTATGTTTCCGTATGCTTCAATCATGGGGGATTCCTGGAGTTTGCTGAACGACGATTACTCAAACATTGGACATTTTATTATCATCATTTAAATGAAGATAATTGTATATTTTAAACCTAATACATCTGTATGTTTTGCGTGGCTCTTTAACTCAGAGTCAATATTAAAATGTTTTTGAAAACATATGAATTTTGATGGAATCCAAACAGGGCAGGATTGGCTACATTACTTTAAGTCTAATAGAAAAAAAAAAAAAAAAAAAAAAAAAAAAACCTGTTGTTACTGTTCTAAGATAATATCAATCTCTGAAATTATTATTCTCAACCAATTACTGCTAATTTGTGATGTATAGCATAGCTAGTTTATTTTAAAACAACTATTAAACTTATTATCAACTTAAGAAATGAGTAAAAAAATAGCCCATGTTTTCTGTTTACATTATCTGTTCCAGTCTATTTGTATTTCATTTCCTTTCCAATATAGCAAAGGATATTACAATTCCATTTGTTTTTGAACTTTATATCAAATTAAAAAAAACAGTCTTTTGCACAGTCCTTATGTACAGTATTTGGTCACATATTGATAACAATGTGAAATTTCTAAGCAGAATTTTTGTTTCTAAAACAATAGTCAACCTGTGCCAAAATGCCAAATGACAATATATGTATAATATATTATACTTCTGAATATTAATGCAGATAATTGATCTTCAGATACATTAGTCCACTTGCTTTTCAACATTGCTTTTTACACAGTTATTTGTATCCTTTCAAATTACTCATCAGTTCAAGTGAATTTAGCTTCAATTTAACGTATATGTGAGAATAATTAAGCATTGAACAGAGATAAGATGTACACTTGTATACAATATACATGTAGATATTTATATATTGAAAAACCTTACCTGAATTCTGGAGTTTGCTGACCGAAAAGCACAGGACAAGTAACAACATAGTCATGTAACCTACCAGTAAAAAAGAAAGTGTTTCCCCTCAGGCACCTTATCTTAGAAACAAATAGCAAGGATGTTTAAGCTTGTTAGAAAGTAAAAAAAAAAATAAGATGCTTTGGCAGCTATTACCCAGAGGCCAAATAGTGTACATTAGGAATCACAGAGTATCTGTATGCTCCAATATCTAGTTTCTTCTCTCCCCCCTCAAAAATAACATCCACATACCAAACAGTATATATATATATATATATATATATATATATATATATATATTTGTATTTAATTTATAAAAATATATTGTACATTTTTTGTTTTCTAATTTCTAAAGAGCCAGTAGTTTCTATGTTTAAACACTGAGATGATACATTTTTGTGGAATTATGGAACATTTTAAATTAAAACACACATTTAAACCAAACCTTTAAGATATATGTGTAAGATATGTGTGTAAGATATGTGTGTGTGTGGAGTGTAGCGAAATTTTTTGTGCCATGGCGATTGGTCATTCAGCCGATTGGACAGGTTAAAAGATTTATATTGGCTAACGATAATATCTCGACAATACCAGTGGGAGACTGTCACTACTATTTGTCAGACATAACTTTCATACGATTGCTGTCTGTCAATTAATGGCCTGAGCATCATGTGATTTGTTCTCTTTACTACTTTATATTACTCTGAATGGTTAGTTGCAGGTCGGAAGATTGACACAGAAGATCCTATGTCCAACATAGACTACATATAGACTGTACATATATGGCCATCTTAAAAAATGATTTCTCCTTACTACCCTTCTCACACTTTTATTGAAATAATGGTAGGAATGGTATCTAGAAGAATCTGATGCAGTGACTGGATGAAGGAGGATTATAATGTTTTAAAAGGGCAAGCCAATGTGAGGGTCATTAGAATGTAATGTTTTAAAAACATGTCCCCTAAAGCAATTTCTTTGTGGATAGCACTGAGGTCCTGGGTTCAGTTTTGACCAAGACATTGGTACACTTTCTGTTATCCACAATGCTTCGGACCTGGGGTTTTCTGGATAACAATAATTTTTCAAAATTTGCATTATTAGGATAACATGGAGTCTATGGGAGATGGCCTTTCTGTAATTCTGAGCTTTCTGGATAGCGGGATTCTGAATAACGGATCCCATACCTGTTAAAGTGCTCCTGAAGAAACCAACCCTACTGTGTTGTGTGAATGGGAAAAACTAATGATGAGAATAAACTCCACTGCAAACATTACCGCTATATAAAACATAGTTAAAAAATAAACCCTGAAATAAGTTTTTCTCAAAATAAATTTGGCACTACACTACAAAAGTCTTTCAGGAATACCATATATACAGTATGGTATATGTACATTTAAAATAGAAATTTTAAAGTACCTCATTAAGGTTTTTCGATAGCAGGAAATTGTTTTCAAAATTAGGATTACATAAAATACAAACATACATTTTTAAGAAATCAACATGAAAAAATAATGTTAACACACCACAGTAAATAGCAAACCCCCCACCAAAAGTACTTTCTTAAAATAACAGATAATTGAATTGAACATTGTTTAAATTCTTGCAAAGTATCTCAAGAGTATTTCCTCAGGCAATATGTCATAAAAAAATCCAAAATGAAGAAACATTTTATTGTCTCTTTTTTGATATTGTAAAATAAAATACAATTTAAAAAAATGTAAAACATACAGTATAATGTATGATAACGATCCTAGGATGTGAATTTTACTTTTTTAATTTTACTTTTACAGAGGGGTCATATATGAACTTCCGTGTAGTGTGTATATATAGTATAAAGTACTGTGCTCTGTCATTATTAGAGATGGCGCGAACTGTTCGCCGGCGAACTTGTTCGCGCGAACATCGGGTGTTCGCGCTCGCCGGAAGTTCGCGAACGTCGCGCGACGTTCGCCATTTTGGGTTCGCCATTGTTGTCGCTTTTTTTTGCCCTCTCACCCCAGACCAGCAGGTACATGGCAGCCAATCAGGAAGCTCTCCCCTGGACCACTCCCCTTCCCTATAAAAACCGAAGCCCTGCAACGTTTTTTTCACTCTGCCTGTGTGTGCTGAAGAGATAGTGTAGGGAGAGAGCTGCTGCCTGTTAGTGATTTCAGGGACAGTTGAAAGTTTGCTGGCTAGTAATCGTTTTGATACTGCTCTGTTATTGGAGGGACAGAAGTCTGCAGGGGTTTGAGGGACATTTAAGCTTAGGTAGCTTTGCTGGCTAGTAATCTACCTTCTACTGCAGTGCTCTGTATGTAGCTGCAGTGGGCAGCTGTCCTGCTTCTGATCTCATCTGCTGACTGCTGCAATAACAGTAGTCCTTGTAAGGACTGCTTTTATTTATTTTTTTGTTGTTTTACTACTACTACTACTACTACTATAAGAGCCCAGTGCTATTAGTCTAGCAGTGTTGGGGAGTGGGACTGGTGTGCTAATCTGCTGCTCCTAGTAGTTCAGCAGCACCAACTTTAATTTTTTTTTTTTTAATATTCATTTTTTTTTTATTTTACTTTTTTTTATTTTACTACCGCTGTAGTAGTGTATAAGTTGACCTTTTAGGCATTATTTGCCCTGTAGGCATTTTTTGCCCAGTGTGTTATTCAACCAACTGCCATCTAGCATCACTAACAGCTCTCCCCCTACACTATCTCTTCCAAGCACACACAGGCAGATTTTTCAGATACATTTTTGCCCTTGATCCCCCTCTGGCATGCCACTGTCCAGGTCGTTGCACCCTTTAAACAACTTTAAAATCATTTTTCTGGCCAGAAATGTCTTTTTTAGATGTTAAAGTTCGCCTTCCCATTGAAGTCTATGGGGTTCGCGAACCGTTCGCGAACCGCTCGCATTTTTGCGCAAGTTCGCGAATATGTTCGCGAACTTTTTTTCCGACGTTCGCTACATCCCTAGTCATTATCACACAGAGGTCCTACATAGTGATAAACAAGGATCTGCTTTCTGCATGAATATAGTACAGCATGCATTCAACAGCATAAAATTAATTAGGTGAGTCCTTATGAGATTGTAGACATCCCCTACCTCATTCAGACATGTAAGTAAGTGAGTGCTGGTGGGCACAGAAGGCAAAAGACTCCAATGGAAAGCAGGGATGGGAAGGATGAGGCTGCCTTTTGCCCACCAGTGATGTGCTCTGTACTATGCGCTGAATTTTTTAGGTACAGAATGCAGCATGTTATTGTTGAATGAGCACTAATGGGTGTGATTTTGTGTTTGTAATGCTAATTTGGACTATTTGAGAGCAAAAGGGTTAATGTCTAGCTATAGGCATAGAGCAAGTGTTGCATTAGACTCTAACACAACAGGTTGGGCCTTTGCTAAATGGAAGAGATGAAAGTGTGGTGTAGTGCAACTACAACTCCCACGGGCCACTGTGCATAAAAATGACAAATAAAGGACACCAGGAGGTTCTTGCAGAACAGAAACAGTTTATTTGTCAGAGACAAATGATCCGCAGGGTTACTTATAGTCCAAAGAGGCAAAGGTGTAACTAATATCAATAGAACATCAGGAACTCCAGCAGAACCAACACAGCAGAACTCCCTAGGGACATAGTCAAGTAGTAGTACAACAATGTAGACAGAAATACCTCAAAAGTGGTCTGAATCCCACACAGTGGAGTAATCAGGGAGAACAGTCTAAACCTGAAGCTAGAGGGTAGGAATGTTTCTATTATGCCCCTAATACTGCCCTGAGCCTAATGTACTACAAAATGATGCAAGGTAAACCACCCACCATGCTGGGAAATATGCTACACCCTTACAGATCTTGACCTATGTTGCAGTTAATAATGATGCTAAGAAGAATCCAGAGACAGATTTACCCCCTTAAGGCCTATAAATAAATACTAGTGATATGTGGTCGACAAAAGGTTGACCTGCAACCAACCCTAACCCACCCGCTCTCTCAATTCACACCCGAACCAGCCTAGGACTTCTATTTTTAGAACCCACCCTTCTCTGACAACATTAAAGGAGGCTACAAGGTTCCCTTGCATGATTTGGCGGAAATGAAGGAGTGGCACCAAGCAAACCATTCAAAAGTGCAATGGAGACTTTTTGAAGCAATTATCTTTGAAGCAAGTAACATTTAAAGTCATTTTACTCGCAACTCACTGCTGTGAAATGTGCAAGATGCCCACTGTGCTTCCAGACCTAGACGAGCCTAATTAATGGAGAACTAAACCCTGAAAATGAATATGGCTAAAAATGCCATATTTTATATACTGAACTTATTGCACCAGCCTAAAGTTACAGCTGGTAGGACACCAGGAAGTACTTGCAGTAAAACAGAACAGAAACTGTTTATTTGTCAGAGACAAATTATCCACAGGGTTACTTACAGTCCAAAAAGGCAAAGGTGTAATATCAATAGAGGATTAGGAACTCCAGTAGAGACAACAAAGCAGAACTCCTGAGGGACATTGTCAAGTACAGGGTCAGACTGGGGGGGGGTCAGGGCCCACTGGGGCTGCCACAACAGGGGCCCCCCCTCCCCAGTTGCAGTCCTCGCTCCCCAGCAAACCACCCTCTGCCCTCTCCCATCCCCCTCAGAGCATACCTTCAAGGAGCGAGTGAACAGGCAGGGGCATGTGGGCGGAACGGGTGGAGAGGGCAGGGCAAACAGGCAGAGCTGACTGGAGGCCAGGAACGGAGGGGGGTCTGGGGCCCTCAGGGTTTATTTCCCCGCTTCCCGCTGGTCCAGTCCGACGCTGGTAGTAAAGTACAAGTAGTAAAGTATAACCCTTTAGGCAGAAATACCTCAAAAGTGGTTTAGATCCCACACAGTGGAGTAATTAGGGAGAACAATCCAAGGGGCATGTTTACTAACATTGGAGATAAATATCTGGAGAGATTTTTGGAGATGTTGCCCATGGCAACCAATCAGCAATTAGATTTAAACAGCCACAGCCAAGTTAGAAAACAAAAGCAAAGATCTGATTGGTTGCTATGGGCAACATCTCCAGAAATCTCTCCAGATATTTATCTCCAATGTTAGTAAACATGCCCCCAAACCTGAAACCCTATTCACTGCAGTCCCTTCACTGTAGGCAATCTTATAGCCCAGGAAAGCTACTCCCTGCTACATATCCTTGATGGAACACAGGCTGCTCATGCTGTTTAACCTACCTATCTTACTCTCCTAGAGAGTATTGTTAGAAGGATGACTTTGCAACACACAGTCTTTGGTTTCAAACCATTTATAAATTCATAAATTGACTTTTTATACTGTGATCATTGTATCTTACATGCTATACAAAACTGCTATACAAAAGTGTTAATTGTGCCATCCTTAGGACTCTGGCCCACCGGAAAAATTCAAGCATTTTGCTTCCTGTGTAATTCCCAGCTTTGCGGACAGCCAGAGTAAATCTTGAATTTACCTCTTTATAGAAATTCATGGTAATCGTTCTGACACCTGCCAGTGCACCCTTAGGTGATTATCAATCAGAGATTCATCAGCAAGTACACCAGGAGCGGACCAGTGATCATGATCAAAGTTTAAGGCACACTGAAATGTTTTGCGGCCCATCCACCAAACTGAAAATTTTGAATGAGGAACATGGAGCAGAAAGGTGGAATTGCTTCTTTTAAGAATTGCTTGAGGTAAAACTTCTTGTATAGTTGCACGAAATACTCCTTTCCACATTTATGAACAATTATGTTAGAAGTTATGTGAGAAGACAACTTCTTTACCAGCATATGTATTTAGCCCAAAGCATAGCAGTTGTAGCAGCATAGAAACATTGAGGTGGAATTAGTTCAGCCAGCTGTCACTTTATCTGACTATTGTTCTAGCTGCCAATAAGGGGGGGGGGGCGTTGATATTACTCCAACCTGCAGTGCAGCAGTAAAGAGTGTCAATTTAAAGCAAGGTTGAGCATACTTGGGAAAGTAAGCAAATGTCTAGCCTTGTGTCAAATTTAAAAATACATTTTAAAAATAAATAATTTTTTTTACAATAAAGATTTTCTGTGGTTTAATGAACTGTCAATAATAGCATAACATCACGTTATTGTCACATGAAATTGAGGTTGGAAGACATATTTATTTATTTTTTTATTTAAAGATTTTTATTTTCTGTAAAACTTTTATAAGCATATCATTAGGACACATATGTTCATGTAAGTTGTGAATCCGGGTTACATTATCACAGATTGGCATGTCAAGTTTGTAGACATTTCTGAATATATAACTCTATGCTACAAATAAACCTTCATATTTATTAAGTAAGCATGTTGTTGACTTTATTATCATTGTCTACTTTTATTTAACCGGTGTTACGTGATCGGTGTTGCCTAATCCGTTAATGGTGCTTTTCTGTAATTCCAAAAGGGGGGAAGAAAAGAAAGGGGAAAGAGGTAAATGGGGGGGGGTCAGAGGGTGAATGCAGAGGAGCCAGGTCCGGGAGTCAGTTCATTTCTGTCTGGGCCGTCTCAAATTCCGCCCAGGGGAGCTATAATAGACCGTTTTGATAGTCTTTGCCCTGTAAATATGCTCTAATAGTTTCCATATTTCTTATCCATTTTACTTAAGTGAGGAGAGCTTGCTGATTTGGTAGAGAGGTGCTCTTCCACTTGGCCGCCCTTAATGTTTTTGCTGCTGTAATTATAATAAATTTTAAATATAAAAAAATCCATATAACAGAATCCCTCAATGCACTTGATTAGCAAAGGTATAATTAGATGTATAATATTCCTGTTTTCCTCTAAGAATTAACATTTATTTATATCTATACTGTAATACAGAAATTGGTCTGATCAGTGTAAGTGGTAGGATAAATGTTTACTTGTTCACCTGGATCCCCCTAGTATAGTAGGGTTGTTCTCCCTTGCAGTGCTAGGGTCCTGAGTTTGATTCCACCAGGGCATTATCTCTAAGGGTTTTGTATATTCTCCCTGTTTCTGTGTGGATTTTCTCCAGGTACTGCAGTTTCATCCAACATTCTAACACCATACAGGCAGGTGAATTGGCTTCTGATAACATTGATTTAATGTGCGAGAATGTGATAGGGAGCTTAAAGGAGACCTGTCACCCAGACATACAAAGTATGATAAAAGTCAAATGGAACCTATATTATTTTTTTACTTCAAATATACATACTTGATATAAATGTGTAGGGATGTGTAAAATAGCCATCCCAGTATTATTATCAGGCAGTCCCTCAGTGTTATAGACACCTAACTGGGTCCTAAAATACAGTTGGGAGGGGTACTGTTTCCTATTCCTGCTCTAAACTATGCCCCTTGCTGTTTCTCACAGTGACCAGCACTGTGCTAGAATATAAAAGGCTCTGAAGCCATGCTTTCAGGGTTTATTTTGTGCTGGTTCTAACCTGAACAGGCAGGTGGAGCTCTGTGGAACCTAGACAGGTCAGGTCTAGTAAGGATAGGCTACTCACCCTTAAGAGGTCACTCTAGGAGTGACAGATAGACAGGTTATTTACAGTAGCTGAGCAGCTCAAGGCTCAGGTGAGGAGAGTCAGAGGGATTAAGATCCCGCTACTAATAGCCCAGAAGTAGGGACTAAGTGTATAGGAACAGGGTAGATAGATTCCCCTCAGGTTCCACTTAGGGAAAAGGCTGAAAGCTGGGTGTAGAAAATCAATGTAAAAAGAGGTTGAAGAAACAGCACCTTATATCCAAGCAGCACCTATATAATGTGGGTCCACTGGTCCACTTGTTAGGTAAAAATATTCAAAAGGGGGGAATATTGAATATTGAAAGCTGGGTGTACCTTTATTGCTGCTGGGCAGCTGAGGCTAAAAATTGCATGTTTTAATGAACGCATACTACACATAGAAATTTTATTGATGTATGCAGCATGTATGTATTTACCAGTCTGACTTTGCCATCTTTATTGTATCCTCTTGATACATGTCTTTACATTTATCCACTCCCTTTGCTGGAGCACTTGTTCTATAATGCACAATTTTGAGTGCAATTACAACTCCCCAGAATGCAAGCATAATTGTGGTGATGATGGGATGATGTGCTTGGCTCAGTTGTTGCAACTGCATATGATTTACCCAGATTAATACAATTGTGTGTGTATTTCATTACAAAGTGGAGGCAACTGTGCAGAAGTCCATCTGATTTCTGGTGATTGAGGTGCTTTCATGCATCA
The DNA here is from genome assembly GCA_038501925.1 of Xenopus petersii. Taxonomy (NCBI): domain Eukaryota; kingdom Metazoa; phylum Chordata; class Amphibia; order Anura; family Pipidae; genus Xenopus; species Xenopus petersii. Next base: position 79,389,445 of record CM076676.1, on the reverse strand, counting down.
ATAGGCACAACCTTGTTCGATTTGGAACAGAAGGCAGGAGAAGAACAGAGTGGCACCAAGTACAACTATACAGAAGTGCAAGGAGTGCAAAGTAAATGGAGTACCTTTAATGAAAGTGGTTTTACACACAACTGACTGCAGGGAAATTGGGACTGCAACTGTACTTGGAGACATAAATGAGCCCTCTTATTTTGTAAGAGGTACAATTTAACAAATCTTTCTCACTATGTGGACCATCCACTCTTTCAACTTCCCTGTCTAAACATTTTACATCTATTTTAGGTCTTTTATGAGGAATAGATGGGCACATATCTATATTGTGTAGTACAGATTACAGTATGTTTGTGTCCATTGAATCCAATGCACTCTGTATGCTTACCAATATTTTATTAACCTATGAATCTTTAGTCTGGCACCCTTCTGTTGCAGCCATGTTTGCTATTTACTGGCAATCTTACAACCATCTCAACAAATTGTTTTGCTGCTGCAGACTCACAGTTTTATATTAATTTACTTCTAGCACAATATTCACTTCAGATCTAAATAAAAAAGGTGCTGTACATTGGCAGATAGTACAATGCTGCACTTCTGAGTAATAAGGTATTATACTGCCCAGGTCTATGGGGCTAATACATCTGGGCATTGTGCTAAAGATGAAAAGTTCCAATACATGGTTATTTAAAAGTAATTTATCTTTTTTAAACATGTATTTCAGATGACTTATTTGTATAATGTTTAAAGTGAATCTGGTTAGTGTTTATCAGAAAAAGAAGAACACTACACCTTAAAGTTAGAAATGTATATTTCTGGTGGTAGAAATCATATAAAGGCCATAATTTGCAGGAAATAATTTATATATTGTAGTAATATGCATTACTCTTTTTTTTATCAGACCTGTAATATAAAACTGCCTATAACAAAATAAAAAGTATTTGAAATTGGTGTAAATAATTAGTGTATGAGTACTTTGACACTGGTCACAAAGCTCCAATGCTATCCTAAAACAATCTTATTTTCAAGTAGTTGATGTGGTGAAGTCATGCCATTCAATGAGCTATAAGACCACAAGTGATCCAAAAATCCCTTTTATTATTATACAGTATATTTAAAATAATTTACCATCATTCATGTATTAGATATGGCTAATGTTAAGTTTTTACTTATGGGGCTTAACTACATCAGTTGCTGGTTGTCTAGATTTTCCCAGTATATAGGTAAACTCCTTAGTTTGAAAGTAAATACTCATAGTGTTAGGAATAATGCATTTTTATCTCATGTAGGCAAAAGAATATGAGTCTGTACAGCTGAAAAAAACATTTATTTTTCAATAACAGAAAAAATACTTTATGTACCATAACAGAAATCTCTGCCTCCAATATATCCCCCATGTTTATTTTTTTGTACATGCAAAAGCTGACAGTTAGCAAATGCATGAAAGTCTTCACAGTCTTTTATTGTAAGGGGTACAAGGTGTGCATTTGCAAGATGTGATATGTTTGTATTTATATATTTTTTTCTTTCCATTATCACACACCAGATGAGCTTTTCTTGGTTCAACACGGTCTGCCTTACAACACCGACAATTGGTAACAACTTTATTGTCTTCTGTATCATAGCTATAAAATAGAAACAAAAGCCATCATTAGTTAAAATGTATTTTAATCAAATATTCAAGTATGAAGTATTAGAGATTCATAGACATAATTATTTGTAGAGTAGTTTGCTGGTTTCTGCACTAGTCACTAGACTATTTTTTAAATTTACAGTTGAAATGCTATTTCAAATTAGATTTGAGCCAAAAAATATTATAGTCAGTGATACAGAGTTAGATAGTAGCTCACATTGTAAGAGAAACAGCTACAAGAACAGTGACATAACTTTAGAGGAAGCAGACGTAGCAGTTGCAGGGGGCCCGTGGAAAAGAGGGGCCCAGACTGCGGGTCTGCTTCTTATATAGCCAACAAGAACCCCCTCTTCTCCAGATGCTTTCTTGCCTGTGGTGGGGAAGCAGAGCCTGTCAGATAGTGGGTTGGATCTGGGGGAATTGGGTGGGTAGGATGGGGGTCGGAATGCGCTGGGCCCCTCTGAAGATTTTTTTGCAACGGGACTCGGCGAACTCTAGTTACGCAACTGTACGGGACTCGGCGAACTCTAGTTACGCAAAATATATTAGTGATCAAATTAATCCTACCTGATAAGTTAGTAGTAGTTGTAGCTGTCTTCAGTTCACTTTAGAAGTGGAAAAAACATTCCACCCTGACATACTTTCTGGAAACTGTTTAACTGTTGTGGTATCACTTCAGGTACAAAATTCTACCATGCTAAAACAAAGCTCTCATGGTGAAAAACAGTTACCACTCTGCGTCTATTTCACTATGCCATCTGCTTGATAACCATCATTCAGACTGAATTAGATATAAAGTGACTTTCTATCTAAAAAAAACCCTTTTCCTATCAAATTTATTTTAGTGGTTGGCAAGAAGGTAGAGTAGATTTTTTGTGAATGAAAATGATAAAGAAACTTTTGGTTGCTTGGAAGGGTTGATTTAATGTCAGTGGCTACATAATACATTGAGGAGGCACAATTGTTTTTCACAATGTAAATACGCAAACAACCCACTCCACAACTTTATTAATTTCTCATTGATAATGAATGAAACAATCTGATTTTCACTTGCATGTGACTTTTCTTCCGTAAAAAAACACAACAAATAATCTGTAGCAGTTTTTCCTCTGTCACAAAAATTGGTAAATCAGCATCTCTGGAACTCATTTTCTATTAATAAAGTTCAGGTATTGTCTATCTCTAAAAAAAATTTCCTCAACTTTTTTCCCCCAAATAATAAAAAACCTGCTAACCTTATTGATTTTTTGCTTTAAACAAAAAGCAAAAAACAAGTTCAGACAACAAACTGTAGCAAAAAAAAAGAAAAAGTATGTGATAAAAAGGAGCATTTTAAGGCCTTAGTGGGCCCTGGGCAAAGAGAAACTTGGTGGACCCATATTATTTTGCCATGGGCAAAGCAGCAAAATATTTTGGAAACCATGCTCACTTTTTGGCCACACCCCTAAATACAACACCTATTTTACTGCAGCACAACCCAGATAAGTCAGTATAATTACTATATAAAATGAATGATGAGGATTTAATCTTAGACATGCCAATAAACCCTAATCAAAATGGACATGCCAGTATAATACTATAGATAGTATAAATACTACAGAAAAAAAAATAATCAGCATAATTATCCCAGACGTGCTAGTCATGGCTGGATTTACATAGTGGGTGCCCCTAGGCTTGCTGTCGTTCACCCCCATCCTCTCCCATTTATTCATGCACATATGCAAATTTTAATTAGGTCTGGAGCACTGGGAATTGGCATACAGGAAATCGTAAAAAATATATTGAATTTTTTGCACATCCCAAGTATTTCTGAATCAATGTGGATGGGTTAGACAGCGTGCCAGCCCCCTAAAATCCTGCTGCCCTATGTCCGGGCCTTCATGACCTTTCCACGAATCCGGGCCTGGTGCTAGTATAATTATTACAGAAAATCGATAATCAACATATTAACCACAGCTGTGCCAGTATAATCACTATATAAATGACCAATACGCAATTCATCAATCTAAGACATGCCAGTAAGATCACTGAAAAATGTCCAATAAGCACTCCATTAACTCCATACATGCTAGTAAGATCAGTGGATTGACTGAATGCATTACCTTACACTTGCTTCACAAGAATAATACCAGTATTGAATTTTTCTTCTTCCTCCCACAGCTGCTTGCTACGTTCTTTCTCTCTGTATGCTTGCTCAGACTGTATGCTGCAGAAAAATGCACTGCAGTGGAATGCACAACATTCAGCGAAAAACAGAAGAGAGCTGGGGAAACGAAGGCAATGGAAACATCGATGGCCTGAGGATGCCCCATTGGCTCTATGAATAAAGCTGTCCTGTTGATAAACAACTTGCTTGCTTTACCAGATTGCAATCCTTGATAAATGTGCCCCCATCTATCCATGCATCCTACACAGGAATACATCACATTTAGACTTCATGCACACCACACACTGCCATCTTTATTCTAAAATAATAGGTGGACCATGTATGCCACACAAGAGAACTATGCACAGTTTTGAGTGTTCTCTACATTCCTGGCAAGATGAAGGTCTACATAATGTGAGAAACCTTATTAAAAGAAATTGGGACTTGCTTTCCCCAACGGAATTAAAAGATACATTTCCATTCACAAGCTCATATATCTTTTAGCATTTTGCAAGAAACACTATCCACAGAATAAAAAACACTGGACATAATAGATAACCTGTGGAAAGGGAAAACCTTCAACTACTCAAATATAACACACATTAAGAACTAACATAAACATAGATACAGAAAAATCTCCCCCCCCCGTTTAAATGGACACCACTTACACCACAAATACCAAGTGGAAATTCTGAAATCCCACACACACATAACTCAGTTATTACCAACCAGCAGGTACCAGGAAATGGTGTTACAAATCCTACACAACTCCTACCTAAATGGTTTAAAATGGGAAATCTCCCCTCAGACAGTTGCATTCGATGTTTAACCCCCAAAGCTGATCTTTTGCACATGCTCTGGACCTGCCCTAAAATACATAACTTTTGGCTGGAAAAAAACTCCTATTGGATGCAGATGGTAGACAAACCAATCCAACCAACCTTAGACTGGGCCTTGTTTAGCACTGTTCAACATTACATAGATTTGAACAAAGGGGAAAAACATTTTGGCGGCTAGGTTGGCGGCTAGGTTGGCGGCAGCGTCTCGAAAGGCAATTCTTCATCAGTGGCTATCAACAGAAACCCCATCAGTTATACTAGCGAAACAAAAACTAAACCATATTTTCCATATGGACTGGCTGGAAGCCATGACAAAGAAAGATCAACAAACTTAAAAATTCTTTCTTACTTGGACCACATACGTTATCAATCTCCCCTCACTACTCAAATACCTAACTACTGACACCTTCACAAATACAACTTGGTATGACACAGAAATTTTGAGGGGTAAAGGTGGCCATACACGGGCCGATAAAAGCTGCAGAGTGGGAAGCTTATTGGCCCGTGTATAGGGGCCCCCGACGGACTTCCCCGATCGAGATCTGGCGAAAGTCGGGCAGATCTCGATCGGATGGGACTAAAAATCCCGTCGGATCGTGGCCGCATCTGTTCGTTGATGCGGTCCCGCGATCCGACCGCCCGTTCGCAGCCCCATATTGCCCACCTCAAGGTGGGCATATCGGAGAGAGATCCACTTATTTGGCGACATCGCCAAACGAGTGGATCTCTCCGTGTATGGCCACCTTAACTCATTGTTACAAGAAACAAACCAATTTATTCAAAACACATCCCCAAGAACTGGAATAACTTTAAGCTCACCCCCCAGGAGTCAACGGGCTTTTGGCATCTTACATAAGGTAAACAATATCAGCCTATTAAATTTGTAATTAATCTCAGTATTTTCTTTATACAAACATATCACTATGTTAACTCTATTAAAACTTAATTCTCTTTCTTTATTTACTTATTTTCTTCTACTTAATGCATGTATTACAATATCATTGATTACTGTACTAGTAACTGGACATACAACGTCCAGGAAATGTATAACATGCTATAAAAATTAATAAAAACATTATTAAAAAAAATTATTTAAAAAAAAATCCAGAACTTTTTCTAATGGACTTATGGAGTTTATAGATACGTAGTTTCAACCTACGTTGCACATTATTATATTTTTATTAGATTAAGCAAAGAAAAACAATTGAAACATTTCAACTTACAGTTATAACAAGAAATGTCCTAATTCACCAATACTTACGTCAATTTATGTTGGCATTGACCAGAACATTTTGCCATTATGATATTAGCAGAGCAGTTCGTTTTTTCATTCTGATAATCGTACTCCCCTTGGATACCTACTGTAGCAGGGACTGGTTTACATGATGTGTCACCTGCATGAAAAAAAGCAAAACTATTACGATGCCTTCCTTTAGATAAACTTTGAAATACTATTCTGTAAAACTTAGTAACTGCATCCTAATATGGTGTTATACTTCTCCAGGCTCATTTGTGGGATGTTTGGGACCTGAGGTTTTCTGGATAAGGAGTTTTCCATAATGTGTATTGACTAGGGAATGCATCTCCTATAACATGGAGCTTTATGGATATCCATTTTCTGGATAAGAGATCCCATACCTGTATTGGCAAATGTCATACTTTTGCTTTTCTGTTTGATTAAATGTAATTGAAATTCATCAGCATCCATATGCATCACTATTTGTCTGTGTGCCCTTTAAATAGGCATATCCGAAAAACAAACATGAAACATTATGAATTAATTTGCATGTAAATAAAACATTTAGAGCAGAAAGATATTGTGAAATATTTATATGTAATTAACTCTTTATTGTTCAATATATGTACGGCTATGTTTTATACATGTTATTATCTCAATACCTTTCTCTGTTATAAACAACACCACAGAACAGACTATAGAATTAAATAGAATTTATTGGCCCAAAAAAGAACAATAGTGGATGAGGATTTAATAATATAGTTTAACATTTTTCAGATATCAACTTGCTATGAACATAAATTATATGAATCCAAGATAATTCTTAACATCAGTTTGGGTGCTTGCAAAAAACAACTTCTCTCCCCCACCTCCAGACAGAAATGTACACATTTATGAAATCTTCTGTCACCATTATTACATTCATTGCAAATATTTTGTAAGAAAAAATGTATGTCACCTTTTTGGCCAGAGCACTTAAAGTGGTAGTTTACCTTCCAAACACTTTTGTGTTTTGGTGGTTTCCGATAGTCAAGGTGCCGCCATCAGAAATCACAGGCCCCTGTATGACAACATTTCCTGGGCCCCTGTCCACCACCGAGTGCCCCACCCCAGACCCAATGCACCCCCACATCACAGTTAAAGAGTCACAAAAAACATGGGCGCTAAAACATGAATGCTAAAAACCTATTGGTGGCCAGGCTCCCCCATACAAGTTAAAATAAACCTTTTGTGGCCAGCCCCCCCTACAATTGGTGGTCAGAGGCCCCCATAAAAGTTAGAACATTTTCACTGGTGGTCAGGGTTGCCCCTACAAGTTAAAAAAAAAACAATTGGTAGACAAGGGCCCACCATAAAAATTAAAAAAAAAACGTCATTGGTGGTTAGGCCCTCACCCCCTGCAAGTTAAAAAAACATTGGTAGCAAGGGTCCCCCCCTTACAAATTGAAAAAAAAAATTGGTGGCCAGGGGCCGCATAGAAAAAAAACATTGTTTGAATATCGAAGTCGAGGGATTTTTAGCATATTCGATAGAATAGACTTGGATAGAAATCGTTCAATCAAGCTATTAAATCGTTAGAATCAACAGATTCGACTGATTTGTAGCGATCGATCAAAGGATTTCTATTCGACCAAAAAAAAAACTTAGAAAAGTATTCTGGAAGGTCCCCATAGGCTAACATTGCACTTCGGTAGCTTTAATTTGGCGAAGTATGAAGTCGAAGTTTTTTTTAAAGAGACAGTACTTAGATTATCGAATGGTTGAATAGTCAAGCGATTTTTACTTCAAATCGTTCAAATCGAAGTCGAATGGTGGAATATAGCCTATTCAATGGTCTAAGAAGCCAAAAATTTACTTTCAAACTTTCAAACTTTTTGAAATTCGAACCATTCGCTCGAGCTTAGTAAATCTGCCCCATAGTGTCTCTGACTAAGCTGATGAGCTGAAGCCTGCCTAGCAGTATAAAACTGTGTAAATCTATGGTAATATCTTAGAAACCACTTAAAATAAAAAATGAATTTAAATTGCAAAAGTGTTTACACCAACTAATTTTTAGGGGTTGCCTTTAATATTTCAGTCTGACAGCTCAGAATTTCAAGCACAGACTGAACTGTTTTGATTTGCTCAGCAGCATCTGTGGAATGTTAGAAGCTATTGTATCAATTATAACAACTGTTATTATAAAAATTAAGGGATTCTGTTCAGCAGGTCCAAAGATAAGAAATCAGTCAACAAATGTTGCATAATGTGTGAACCCCTCCCAGCTGCATGAGAAGGTGCCATTAAGAAGTTAACTACCCCTTAAAATAATTATTGTAAGATGTAAGAGGATTAACAAGAAAGACCACTGAAATATACACAAAATATATTTTTACAGACAAGTTTGGGGCAAAATATAGGCCTTTATCCAGAACTTTTTTTGAGTTAATGACCTGCCAATTTGTAATATTATAGAATATTATAGAAATGCAAAGGCTACCAAAAATCTTTTATTATTACCTTTATACGTAGAATTATACCAGTAAGCGTGGTCCCCTTATTATTACATGTGTGTGTGTGTGTGTGTGTGTGCGTGTTTGAGGGGGGTTAAACGAATAACTAAATAGCCCGTTCTCCATATGTAAGATACAATATCTGTACCAGCACAAAATCCAAATCATTGTAACTGATCACAACTGTCAGTTGTTTTACTATCTTTTGTTTTGGGTTGCTTTGTTTTATGTTAGTTAAAAACAATAAAACTTACCTATAGGAAAAAAAATAAATAAGTATGAAAACTAAATAAATCCAGCTTCACAAGTACAAGTAATACAATATTGTTCTTGTTCTCCTGTTCTATAAGGGCAGTAGCATTTCAAATATTTTGCTTGTAGGAGTAATTTTGAATTAGATGATCTGTGAGTGAAATAATGGCAGCATTTTTAAAGCTACATGCTGCCTTTTGGCTTATTTGTTTTTTTTTTTTATTGCCGTAATGGATTTACCCATTTATATAATCACCTTGTTTTTTATTAACATTAGAGAAAAACATCACCGCTGATGTTGCCTGTAGCCACAAATCACCAATTACATTTGAACAGTCACCTACAAGTTAGAAAACAAAAGCAAAGATCTGATTGGTTGTTATGGGCAGCATCACCGGTGATGTTTGTCTCCAACTTTATTAAATAAGTGCTGCATTTCCAAGTGGTATTGTCTGAATATCATCTACACATACAAATTGCAAAAAATCAAAAAAAAATCTACTATACTGTACAGACAATTTAAATGTTGTCCAAACTTACATGAGAAACAACAGCCATCTGAATCATAAGTTCTTTCACTCTAAAAAGACAGATAAAAGTTTAAAAAAAAACATATTGGTGTTAATGTCAAAACTATATATGTACAAAGATCTGTGATGAGAGAGTCACATTACTATGCCAAAATACCTGGTTACCTTTATGACTGCTGAATAATCTCTTTTTTTTAATTTGTTTTACAGGTTATATGGAGAGACGTGGGATCGGTAATAATATATTGAAAAGAATCATGAGCGACGTGGGTGACAGAGAAATAAAACAACATGAGAAGAAAAGTAGACAATGCATGAGGGGGTGATGATGATGATGATAGTCACTTATGTAGGGACCTATACTCTAGGAGAGTAAAATAGTGAGGGGAGGTAGAAAGAGCAGCTTTGTGCTCCATCAAGAATTGCAGCAGGGAGTAAATTCCCTAGGCTGTAAGATTGTCTACAGTGAAGGGACCAGTGGATAAGGTGACAGGTTTTAGGTTCTCCTCCCTGGCCACTCCAATGGGTGAGACCCAGACCACGTGTGAGCTATTTCTGCCTGGAGGTATGTCATACTGCCTTTACTACATCCTCAAGGGATCCACATGTAGTTTTCTTTGATGTACTGTCCTAGCCTTGTGAATATCTATTCTGCCAATGCCATTATGCACTGTAAGTAACCCCGTGGATCATGGATCATGAAATGAAAAGTAGATAACACCGAACTGAATTAGATAAGAATCTCTTGTATGTCCTGAAACATTTGGGTACCAAATGTGCAGTTTGAATATTTGATAGGGACATGTGCCATGGTCAATTGATGCTGTCAGGCCATTTGAAATGTTCATGGTTCACATGGGGATGGAAGGAGGAGTGAAGTCCCTTGGATAAATGTAGCCTGGATATAGCTCACATTGCACAAGTTGCTTTTATCTCTATTTAAGCCACTGCAGAGGGTATCAAACTTTTCCAAAAAGGTATTATTTTATTTATTATTAGATAAAAAAAGGAAAATACCGGAAATGTATTTCAATCTGACAGCAAGATTATCTCAGGAAAAAATTTGCACCATGTGAAGCATTTGTAGAGCAAATTTCTTTGTATTTGGGATTTACCCAAACACAATCTAAACTATCTACTATCTACTGTGTGTATCTACTGCCACACACCTGACCATGCTCCAGTTGTGCCCTTCATGCCCATGGCTACTATCGCCCTACGCTCTTGTGGGACTCTGTCAATGATTTATTTGGGCGTACATTACTGAGAACTTGTGACTTAGATGTTACATCAGGTGGCTCTTAAAAGATCTATGTGAAATAAAATGCCAGAAATAATATATTTGCACACATTTAGCAACAAAAGCTTCTAATATACTGTGTTAAGCTGTTATTTGATTCTGTCAGCAGGTGTTAGCATCAGAGTCTCCAAGATGTGATGTAATATCTTTGTTTTCCTTTACTTGTTATAAAGAGAATAAAGCATCAGCCATCCCCTAGAATCATCCTGATTGGTAAGAGTCCTGACTATAACTAGATTGCAAGCAGGGCTGGAACTAGGGGTAGGCACGTGCCTAGGGCACAAAGCTGGGTGGACGCCAGGCACATACCTGTTCTGTCACCTACCCCGAGTCCGGTCCCGACTCTCCCGACTGCCGTTTGCATCTTTCGGGCAAATTGCGATTTTGCGCATGCGGGCACGCCATTTTGCGCATGCGCGGTGGAGCGAAGTTTTGAGCATGCACGCTGGAGCGCAGTCAAGCGCATGCGCAGTTGAGCGCGCACTGAGCCGGTGCCGTGGCCACCAGGTTGCCTAGGGCGCCTGGCTGGGTAGGCCCGGCTCTGATTGCAAGATTATTAATATACTCTTCTAACACTAAAAAAGTGGAGGTAAATGTTTGAAATACTAGGTACTGTATATAGATACGTTAAGTGGTTAAGTACAGTGGAAATGTTAAAACTATTACTTTTTATAGGGGATGTGTTTTGAACAGTATTTTTAGAATGTTTTTATAAGTTGTTATTAATTGGAAACAAATGATCACCATACTTAAGTATGTTCTGTTTGTCTGCAAGATGGTTGTGATTGGCTGATGTTGTTATCAATTTTTTCCACCAGGTGTCATGAGATCTTAAATCTATAAATTGCACACAATATGTAGCATTGGTATTAATAAAAAGTTGGATAGGACTCAAAACATTTTTCTGTTCTCGGCTCAGCTTCTTGGAGTGCTGCCCAATATACTCTTGATTGTTTTGATTTATGACGAAAAGATGTCATTTGATGTTTATGTTGCTGCTTGGTCAACAAATTGGTTAAGGTGAAATTTTTTTTAAAGGGCATTATTTTTTTTACATAGAAAAGAGCAAAGAAACAGAGTAAAAGTGAGTAAATTAACTTTTTATATAAACCAGCGATTTTTTTCTTATGGTGCGGCGAGTTACGCTGTGGCATGCCCTGCTGACTGATGGTGTGATGGCATATTCAATGAATTCCTTGATGAGTGGCTTGGGTTACTTTATTAAAAATTGTTATGTGCATGTGTGTACCCAGATGTTGAAGGAAATCCACACTCACAGGTTTTTCTTGGGATATATATATATATATATATATATATATATATATATATATATATATATATATATATATATATATATATATATATATATATATATATATATATATTATGTACAGCCAACTTCTTGGATGATACACCACTCCTTCCTAAGAAGCAACCTTAATAAACCCATAGTACAGGGAAATATCATTGATGATGTCAGAATGACGTCATATCTATAAATTAGTAAGTTATCTGAACTCAAAAAAATGCGACAAGTATTATATATACATCAAGTTAAACTGAAAAGACATGATAAAAAAACTGTTAATTTAAGCAAAAGGTAGAAACAGTTTGTGTAGATAAAACTGCCCAATATTGTTGGATATTAATGGCGGTGGATCGAAATAGGCAACCCTTATAAACTGTACAAAATGCACACTATGGGGGATTTCGTCTCAACATTTTCTGCTGCAAATCCACTCTGGTTTTTTACTTTTATTTATTGTTACATTTTCCCGAAAATTTACTTTGCAGGAAAAAAAGCAGATTTTCATGATTTTTTGGATTTTTCACCTGAAAAACTTCACCTGATTTTTTCTTCATTTTTATATAATTAACATGCCTGTCATTGTAGAGTACTGAACTCCCTTTGCGCCTTGCACCTGCCTGCACTGTTTATGCACTTTGAAGACCATAAACGATTTAGGGTGTTTCTCAGGTACAATTGTATGTCATATGTGTCCAAGTTATTTGCCATAAAATGTTCTGGGGGAAATTCTGTATTGTAATAAAAAGAATGTACAGAATTTTGCAATTTACAATTAGTAAATGAGGCATAGTAATTGGTACATGTAGCTACTATTTTGTGTGTGTTGTAGACAAGTTTGACCTTTTATGTTCCTAAGTCAAGTGTGCACTCAACTAGGTCTTTAAATATATTCTGATTTATTTTGGCAGTAGTTTAAAGTTAGCTAAAGATCATTTCACAATTCTGCAACAAAGTCTTCTGGTACTGTAAGTGCTGTTTTATCTGTTATTGAACAAGTTACACCCCCCATCATGTTCATATCTTTTGAAATTATTGTTCAATTGCACTGGTTTCAATTATTTCAGCCAAAGCGAGAAGTGATTATATATTTAAATCTATTTTGTAGAGTTCTACTTTTTACTTGGCAGATGTTTCTACATTTTACAAATGGCAAAACAGAACAGTACCTTGAACCAGGTTGTATAATATTAAGTAAACATAAATCAGTACATGGATCACATAATACCTTACTGCAAACTTGTTCATTTGGGCATGATTTAACATTCACTGTCAAGCCTGATGCGTCACATCTATAAGTGATACAAGGATTCGATTTGTCTATAAAGGTAGCCCCAAGCTACAAAAATGGAAACAAAACAGGTTTAGTTAATATAACATTGATGGCATTTTTCATGTAGAGACTACATTCATTTTTTTAAAAACAGCAGTAAAATCGGAAAAATCAAGACAATGGTTCAAACTTAACATACACATATAGGGGATGTAAAGTGTTAAGCCTGTGAATGAAGGCTTGTAATAAGTGGTAGGATAGCAACTTTCATTGTAACTAGCATTGCAACATTCAACTGTCATAGCATACTTCAGTAGTATCAGATAGGCAGGGTCAGCTAGAATGAGCAGTCCAATGCTCCACCAAGAAGAGACAGTGGCCTATTCACTGAGGTGGCACAAGTCAGGCTAGGGAGTCAGGGTAGAGTATTATCCCTTTAAAACAACACATAATATTTGGCACACTGGAGGTGACATGTGGTGAGTTTAATGTATAAAGTAACTGCCATATATCTTTACTGGTTTGATGAGAGTGACTATGCTATCTGTGCAATACTATTGAACCTATACAGCTGTTCTGGTTTAAGAACCAATGGTGCCAAAGCACTACAGTTCAGCTTGACCCTTTACCTCCTGTGATGGCCCAGTTAAAAGCAAGAGTTACAGGGTTTGATATGACCACTTTTACAAAGTTCAACATACAGGTCATGTCTTACCTTATATTCTGTTCCATTATGTTTACATGTCAGCGGCTCTGTTAATAGAGACATGGAAAAATACATCACAGTATATTCATTGTACAAGTGGTATGATGTCAAACAACACATTGCAAGGCTTAGATCAAAAAGCAACCAAGATTTTCTATACAGGTGATTAAATGCATGGTACATTAAAAGTTTCCCCATTGTTCAATTACTTTTGGTATGTAAATTTAATAATTATCCCTGAACTATTTTTTGGGGAGGGGGGGGTAAAAAGTTAGTCCAAGAAAATCTACAGGTATATATTCTCAAGTAGCAACTGATGTGTTATAGAAATCTAAAATCATTTAATTATTTTATTATTATGAACTGCATAATACAATATTACTGTGCTGCAAAATAATTGTCTGTGTGGCTATTCATAGTAATATATCACACTATGGAGCAGGAGATACAAATGTCCTGAATTGCTGGATTTATTGAGAATTAGGGTTACAACAACTCATTCATTACAAGGGGAGTCATTTATTTATTTATATATTTTAATATTCACACAGTGTATATTTATTGGCAAATGATTGTATTGCCCATTTTTCCCTAAAATGTTGCACTGCTATGTCCGTCTTCCAGTTTTTTGCAAACTCGATTTGCGCATATATTTTCTCAAATGGCTCACAAATGAGATGGGTATTTGTGTGAGTGCGCCCACTGCGCGAGACGTTGACAGTAATTTAAATTTGCAATTTTCAAAACTGTTTTGCAAATATTTTCTTCACCACCAAAATTGCGGCGTAACTGAAAAGCTGAATTTTGTTTTCCGATTTTTACCATAATTAAAAAGTTTGTGAGGACAAAAAAAAAATTAGCGAAAAAAATTTGAAATTCTGTTTGCACATTAAATGCCACAATCTTAGCTAGCTTTATAAATATAACCATGAGCAGGGCAAATATATTCATTGTGCTAACCACCAATAAAAAAATTTGCCAGGTAAACGTTGTAGAGGTTCTTGGAAGCTGCAGTGAACTTTTTTCATATTTGTTTTCACTTGGAATTGTCGGAAAACCTGAGTTTTTAGAGGCATTTGAGGTATTTGTATTTTTCCATTCATACTTCTTTTATTCAGATTGCACAGTAGTGGATGATGCCTTCTTGTATCTGGCATTGATGTACTATATGAGTATATAGAGTGCATCAATCAGATTTGCACAAGGAGAAAATGGGGGTTACATTAGGTAGAATTTGTAAACATTTCACCAAACTCGATAAGTCATCTGTTAGATGAAACCAACTGGATTGTTTTTATATAAACCAACTGGATTGTTTTATATACTACATGAGTTGTAGCTTCATTATTTACAGATGAAGAAAGGATGTTTGCAAATAACTCCCAGATCTTGTAATTGTTGAATCATCATTAAAGATGATGACTACAATACTCCACTTTCATCTGTAAATATGAGCTAAAATTCTGAAAGAGGTCATAAGTAATAATACTGCAGAAAACATTATAAAACATACCGCAATATCCACAGCATGATTTCCCAGGTTTTCTCAGTACCCTCCTTTCGTCGCTCTTACAGATTATCTCCTTTTCACACTGGCGAGGTGCACATTGTGTTTTTCCAGAGGTTCCATTGCATGTGCACACATCACAACCAGTTTGCCACATATGACCTGCCTGTAAAAAAGATTCATTGCATAATATGATTTGCACAGCTTCCTAAAAAGTCACATTTAAATTGAAATAATCCTCATTATACGACAAGGCAAGTTTTGATTTGATTTTGCATCTCACAAAATATTTACATTTCTTTAAAGCAACAAGAATATAGGTAGGATTTGAGTTAAAGTAAAAATAACAAATTCAAGCAAATCGTACCCCCTCAAAAATCTACCTGCATTCTGCTCCTGGACTACTTTTCTCCAGGAGCAGAATGTTGTTTCATTTAAAAAGATAGGTTCTCAAAACTCTGTTTATTTTCATGGTTAGTTTCATTGAGAGAAAGAATAAAAACTCTTAAAAGCATGAAACGCATATAGATGTTTACTTTGGCTATTCTAACAGTAAAAAAGCAAAGTTTCTTTTTGATTTATAGTTTTGAAGGTAATGTAAGTGGAATGGACAATACCTATTATGTTTTCTAGTACAGAAGAGATGAATAGCCATTTAAAATAAATACACTGCTCAGATTATTCAGCACATTTAAAAAAGTTAAAAAAAAGAACCTCTCAGAATTTCCCAAGATCCCTCTATCATGAAAACTATTATGAAAATTAAAACATAATTTATTAAACTTCATCATACACTGATGCTCCTGGCTGAATAATTTATACAGACACAAACAAAATAGCTGACTTGAGCAAAAATCCTGCATGTAGAAAAACATGATTTCTGTCTGTTGATTATTTTGAAAGCGCGATCTCTAATACTTTTTCTAGGAAAAGGCAGAACCCCACCAAAAGCAGTATTAGATGTAACTATTTAAAAATCTAGTAAAAAATCTGACTCTAACGCTCACATGAATAAAGAATGAAGACAGGCAGATTCTTATGTCTTATGATGACATTTTTCATTTTTACAATAGTTGCCCTTTAACATACTGTATAGTCAAAATGTAGATAGCTGAATAAGCCAATTTAAAATGTAATTTGTATAATTCCTTTGTTGATCAGACAATTAACAATGCCCTGGTCCTGACTGGGATGCTGTTTTTGTTTGGCGCTCATTTACTGTGCAATTCACCTTTCATACTTGCACAGTCATGGGGGAATTGAGATTATAGTAGTGCAATCTATTTGAGGGAGACTTAGACCCTCATCCACAGTCAGGAAAAGTGGACACTGTCTCTCTGCATCATAACTATACTAGCCCATGCAACCAAAAAAGCTACATCTTGACTATAATGTATAAAAGAAAGAAGATGTAAATTAAGAATTCCTTTTCCCATATTAGAGGTGTTATGTGCCCTATTTCTCATTGTAGTTAAGAACAATTTTTAAGTCTGTAATAGTAAGGAATGAATGCAGAACCTTTAAATTTTACAGTGAAGGAAATCAAACTTCAAAAAACATTTCTTATTAGGATCTCTGTAATACTGAGCCAGTTTGTGTGCATGAAATGTGGATGCTTACTTGTACTGACTCTCCAGACGATCCACAGCAAGCTGCAAAAAATATAAGATACCCACTTTGTAAATACTTTTGTTAATACATGAACAAAAATGCATTATCAAAAGCTAATATTCACAGCTGATTTCCAAGAGACCAGACATAGTGATGGGTGAATAAATTTGGCAGACACTAATTCGTGGCAAATTCCTATGTTTTACCACAAGTGAATTAATTCACAAAACTGCGTCAAAAATGTTTTTGTTGTGCGTCAAAACTGGCACACGCATAAAAATTGTTGCTCTTAAAAATTATTAAAAATGGGTATTGACTTTAATGCATTTGAACCAAATAGTTGCGCATATAAAAATTGTCGCTCACGTCAAAATTGGCGTGCATCAAAATGATTCTGATGCCCATTGACTTCATTATCGTATCGCAAAATTATTGCAATTTTTCCAGTGAAGCGAAACTGCACAGATTCACCTATCACTAGCCAGCCATGCTCTCAATAATGGTCAAGGTATAATATTTGAATACTATTAACCAACAGATCAGCACTCCCTTTTTGTGAAAATGTAGTGCACACTCTTATGTATTATAGCCTATACTATGGCATGTTCCATGGGGGGCACATATTTGCAAAAAATTACTACTATTCAAAAAGGTCGATTCTATAGTAAACACCCCCCATTTCAATGTATGCTGTGTTCTTCATTTTTTTGTTATTTGCAATTGGTTGATTAATTGATTCACTGACCTAAGCACATACAGCAAAATATTGTATATACTTTAAAACACAATAAAGTCACGTACTAGCTTTAGGAGGAATGGTAGTTGAAGGGACAGCTGAAATAACATAAGAAAAGAATGTGTCTTAAATTATCACATTATAATAATTACACACATATACTTTTCTGTGATTAATGAATTATGCAGTGCTTTACATTAGATAACAAACAGGGAACAAACAGCAAATAACAAACAAGGGTTTACAGAGTACAATAGGAGTTTTCAACCTAAAGGCTTAGGGTTCAATTGAAATATAGAGATTTTAGAAACAAATTTGTGATTGATAATAACTTTATCACTGTATTATAACATTAATTATGTATCAATGTTAAAATACATTGAATAGACTTCCCTAAACAGGTGGATCTTTAGGGAGCATTTTACAGTTTGGAAGGAAGGAGAGAGCCTGACAGTTCAAAGCATAAAGTTCCAGAGAAAACCAGATGCCAGAGAGAAGCCTTTAGATGAGAATGGGCTGAAGTGATGAGGCAAAGGTCAGAAACAGAACGATGGTTGTGTGAAGGAGTGTATTTAGAGACCATGAGGTATAAGGAGGGGCTTTATTGTTAGGTGGAGATAAAAGAGACTGGATAAGTGTTTTGCATGTATCTGAACTGAGATACGGTCATATTCATACAATGAATGGGACAAGATTTTTCCAAGTGTTTGGAAGTATGTAGTGAAAAAGACAGATGGAAGTCTCAGATAATTCCCAGGCAGCGTGCCTGTGTGTTCGAGTGAAAGGTGATGTTGTTAACTGTGAGTGAAACCTGTGGGACAGGGGAGGATCTTGGAGGAAATATAATGAGTTCTGTTTTAGAAAGATTCAGTTTCAGGTGGCGCTGTGACATGCAAGAGTAGACAGAAGAAAGCCAGTCTTTATGGATGGAGAGAGATGATTGTGATAGCGCAGGTGAAAGTAGAAAAGTAGGTGATGTTGGACGGGTGGATCAAGAGCATGACCCTAAATTTGAATAGGAGAGTTGGCCCACTAAGAGAGACCAAATTAAGTTTTTAGTGAGAGGAATTTAGAAGTAGCTGGAGAGGCAGAGTTGTCAATGGGAATATTGAAGTACCCTAAAATGTGAGCTGCTATGGCATTTGAGAGATGGAAGTCAAGCAGCAACGTTATCCAAAAAAGTAGAGTAGGGACCAGGGGACTGACATATGACTGTGAGACACAGAGAGATTGCTGTGGACTTCAAAAGAAGTTAGTGTGGTTAGAGTTTGAATCCTACATTTGGGGGAGAGAACAAATCCAACCCCAGTCTCCAGGTCAGAGGGTATGACTAAATGAGATGCCCCATAGGAAAGTGCAGCAGGCGAAGCAGTGTAAGTAGGAGAGAGACATGTTTCAGTGATGCAATAATAATATGAATGCTCCATTCTTAATTTTTCTGTTAAAACTCTGTGATTATTTAATTCACTGACCTAAGCACATAGAGAAAATTGTAGATACATAGATTGTACATAACCTGTACAAAGTATTGTCAATACTATGTTAATGCGTGTTTTAGGTTAGTAAGAAAAAATTGGAAAACAAAGTATATTTGATATGTGTAGGGCTGAGTGAAGGTTTTGCAGGGTCCCTGGCTCTTAATCCACCAAATAACTATTCTGTTATTGGAGGGTTGTTCTTTATTATAAATGTTTGCAGCTGGAATTTTAAAGACGAAAGGGCAAAAATAAACGTAATAGTTTACTCAAGAACATAAAAGTTACTTACTCGATTTAGTAGTTGTAGCTAGAATAAGAGAAGAAAAGAATATGTCTTATATTCTTACATTATAATAATTACACATACAGGGGGGAATGTAATATGTCTCGCTAGCACAAAAAAACCTGCACAACGATGCTTGTGAATGTTAGCAACCATGGAAGTTATAAGATTTTGCAATCTTAAAACCTTTTGTGCGACAAAATATTTAACGAAACTCCAGAGCAGGAGTTAATGTTGTAACGACCACGTTATCAGGAACCTTGTTCATCGATAGTACCTGCGGACTCACAGGTGAACCCTGTGTGTTCCGGTGTTCAAAATACGACCTTTTGGGGCCCCGGGCTTTCTGATGCAGAAGCCAACAACAAAGTGTGTAACAAGTTCGAAAAAGAGGTACCGGCAGTGATTTAGAAAAGATGTAGTCGAAGTCAGGCAAAGAGTTCAAGACAGGTGGCAGGAATCGTAGTCAAGGATCGGGCAGAAGTCAAAACCAGAAATTCAAAGTCACAACAAACACTTCGGCAGGAACAGTAAAACTGGAACCAGCTTGGGCACAGAAAAAAATGGAGGACTGGCCTTTAAAAGAGTTTTGCCACCAAAAATTCAAAACATGACATCATGACGCTCGGTGTCAAATGTCACACAAGACGCAAACCCGGAAGTGCGCGCCTGCTCACCAACAGGCAAAGAGAGATGCACCAGGCTGTAAGGGACTTCGGCAATCTCCCGGCATATCTCCAGAGTACCCTCCGGGAACTGCCAAAACTTGTCTGGAAACTTCTTATGAAAGGCCCTGATCAGTCTAGGAGCATGAGTGTCAGCAACTCTTACCCAAGATCTCTTCTCAGGTCCAAAACCCTTCCAATGGACCAAAAATTGGACCTTGCCACTCACCTTCCTGGAATCCAGAATCTCTTGAACCTTGAACTCTTGGTGATCCTGAAGAATGATGGGAGCAGGAGGAGGTTGATCAACTGAAAAATTATTCCTAACAAAAGTCTTGAGCAAGGAAACATGAAAAACATTGGAGATGTTCATGGTAGACGGAAGTTCCAAATGAAAGGACACAGGATTAATCACATCCTTAATCTTGAAAGGTCCCACATAACGAGGTCCAAACTTGGGAGAAGGTAGACGAAGTTGGATGTGTTTAGTTGAAAGCCAGACAAAATCTCCAACTTGATAAGGAGGATTAGCACGTCAATGTTTATAGGCCGCAATTTTCTGAGAGGAAGAAGCTTTCAGAAGAGATTGGTGGGCTTGAGACCAAATGGTTTTGAAATCCTGAACAATTGCATTTGCTGCAGAATCTCAGTCTTGAAAATCTCAGACAGAAGGGCTGAAGGGAGTCATGTTGCAAGTTATTGTGAGCAAACTCAGCCCAAGGAAGAAGTTCAACCCAATCATCCGGATTACAAGAGATAAAGCACCGTAAGAACTGCTCCAGAATTTGATTGGTCCTTTCAGTCTGCCCATTGCTTTGGGGATGGTAAGCTGAGGAAAAGTTCAGTGTGATCCCCAAATGTTTGGAAAAGGCATGCCAAAATCTGAATACAAACTGTAACCCTCGATCTGACACAATGGACTGTGGAACACCATGTAAACTAAAATTCTCCTTAATGAAGACTTGAGCCAAGCCAGCAGCCAAAGAAAATTTTTCAGAGGGATAAAATGAGCCATCAACAACTACCAGAATAGTGGTCATATCTGAAGAGTTTGGCAAATCCACGATAAAATCCATAGCAACATTGAGCCAGGGTTGAGCAGGTACAGGTAAGGGTTGGAGAAGACCACATGGCAAGCAACAAGGAGTCTTCTGTTGTGCACATACAGTGCAGGCAGAGAAAAAAGGTTTTACATCTTTAAGCATAGAAGACAGAAGACAATATTTGGAGATGAAATCATGAGTCTTCTTGACGCCAGGATGCCCGGAAATCTTAGAAGAATGGGCCCGTTCAAGAACTTGGGAGACTCTTTGCTGGGGAACAAAAATCTTGCCAGGAGGAAATTCAAGAGGACATTCCACATTAGAGAAATCAGAAAGAGAAGTGGGTGCCACCACAAAATCAGGGGAAATAATGGGTGCGGGCAGGATCTGGACAAAGCATCCGCCTTTGTGTTCTTCAAACCAGAACGATAAGAAATGAACAAAGTCCAATGGGCCTGACGAGGATTGAGTCTTCTGGCAGACAAAATATATTCACATTTCTTATGGTCTGTTAGAATAGTAATAGGCTCTGTACCTCCCTCAAGCAAATGACACCACTCTTCCAGTGCGAGTTTAACAGCCAAGAGTTCACGGTTGACTACATCATAATTTCTCTCCTCTTGAGAAAGTTTGTGGGATGAAGGGTCCCCTGGAATTCTGCCCATTGGGACAGAATGGCACCAACGCCTATCTCTGAGGAATCGAGCTCCGGAATAAATGCCCTGGCAGGATATGGGTGACAGAGAATAGGAGCTGAGCTAAAAAGTTTCTTGAGTGTAGAGAATGCCTCCTGAGCTTGAGGAGTCCAGGAAGTTCTAAAAGGCTTTTTTGTGAGGGCCGTAATGGGGGCCAAAGTCTGGGAAAAGTTCTCTATGAACTTACGATAGAAATTAGCAAATCCTAGGAAGCGCTGAATGGTTTTCAGACCTCTAGGAATTGGCCAGTCCAGGACAGCAGAGAGAGAACTCAGAGGGAGAAATGATGTAGTCCAAAAAGAAATTGTGATCTTATGAAATTCACATTTCTCGAGCTTGGCATAAAGACAGTTCTCCCTTAACTTGAGCAGAACTTGTTTTACTTGAAGAAGGTGATCAGACATAGAAGAAGAATAAACTAAAACATTGTCCAAATAGACAATGACACAAGACTGCAGAAAATCACGAAGGACATCGTTGATGAGATTTTGAAAGACAGCGGGGAGTTTTACAAGCCAAAGAGCATGACCAAATATTCATAATGGCCATCCCGGGTGTTGAAGGCCGTCTTCCACTCATCCCCCTGATGAATACGAATGAGCTTGTACGCACCTCGTAAGTCCAATTTAGTGAAGACTTTGGCTCCCCTTAATCTATCAAATAACTCTGGTGTCAAAGGCAAAGGGTAATGGTTCTTTATCGTAAACTTGTTCAAGGCTCTGTAATCAATACATGGTTTAAGAGTGCCATCTTTTTTCTGCACAAAAAAGAACCCAGCCCCGGCTGGAGATGTAGATTTCCTGATGAAGCCTTTGGACAGATTCTCTAGAACATATTCTTTCATAGCTTGGGTCTCCGGTACAGATAATGGATATGTTCTTCCCCTAGGAGGGATGGAGCCAGGGACTATAGGGCAATCATAAGGACGATGCGGTGGTAAAACTTCAGCACTTTTATTTTCAAACACATCCACAAACTCCTTGTAGACATCAGGAACAAGAAGACTAGATGCTGAAAGCAGAAATTAAGCAGCCACAGGAATAACAGAAGAAGAAATGCAATTGGTTCTGCAATAAGCAATCCAGACCACAAGTTCTCCAGTAGATCAGTCAATGGAAGCCAAAAGCCAAGGAAATCCCGAAATAATTGGAGTATCAGGACAATCAATGAGCAGAAAGGAGATCTCCTCTTCATGAAGACTGCCCACTCGAATTAGGACTGGAGCAGTGGCAAAAGAAAGAACACCAGGGGAAATGGGTCTGCCATCCACAGCCTGGACAGCAAGAGGAATCTTGAGAAGTATGGGGCTCAAAGCACAGAACTTGGCGAATGAGTTATCAATGACATGTCCTGCCACTCTGGAATCCAGAAAAGCTTGGCAGGAAAACATATCAGAAAGGGTGGAAATGGAAGCAGGGAGCAATATGCGAGACTTGAAGGAAACTGGGAGTGCAGACATTTTGCCATGGGGAGACTCCCCCCTCACACCTTAACCAGAGCATTTCCCTTATTCTGTGGTCTGGTAGGACAGGATCTCAGCAGATGTCGAGCAAGGCCACAATATCATCAAAAGAAGTTAGTAGATCCTGAGTCACCAGCTCGTCCTTTGGATCCTCATGAAGCGCCCTCCAGAAAGGTGCAATAAGCGTATTATTATTCCAGGATACTTTTGCAGCCAGAATCTGGAAATTTATGGCATATTCCGAGGCCATATTGGATCCTTGGTTGATCTTCATGAGCCAATCAGAGGCATTAAGCTTTCAGCCCGGAAAGTCAAAAACTTGACGGACAGTGTAAAGGAAGGCAGCGGAATCATGAACCAGGGGATTGTCTCTATCCAGTAGTGGAGAAGCCCAAGCAAGAGCCTTTCCCTGTAGAAGCGCGATGATATTTAACACCTTAGACTTCTCTGTGGTGAATTGATCGGGTGCCGAATCAAACTGAAGAAACCCTATGCAAGCATCCGGATCACCCCCAAAGCGAATAGGAATCTTAGAAACTTTTGCAGGTGCAGGCGGAGAAGAGACTAAAGACGGGACATGATGTGCTGCAACGTCTGAGCAAGATGTGCCTGTAGAGCCTCCTGGCTGACCAGACGCTTCATCATGAGGTACCGGCAGGGATTTAGAAAAGACATAGTCAAAGTCAGGCGAAGAGTTCAAGACAGGCGGCAGGAATCGTAGTTTTGGCACCAAAAATTCAAAACCGGCGCATCTGTATGGCGTTGTGACGCCCAGCGTCATGACGCCCAGCGTCAAACACCCGCGTCACACAAGACACGTACCCAGAATGCGCGCCAGCGCACCAACAGACGAGGAGAGATGCACCGGGAGGTAAGGGACTTCGGCAATCTCGGGCGTGTCTCACAAATGTGCAATGTATTATTCACCAGTGACTGATTTTACATTGGGAGCAGTGCTAAACATTTGCAAAGGCACCATTATAATAATGTTAATAATATTATCTATTTTATGAATTGTTGTGCTAGTATAATATGGGTACTGAACTTACTGTTTGTATATTTGGAGATATCTATTGGAAAAAGCAGCAACAAAAGTGTTAATAAATACAACTTATTATTATTGTCAGCTTACATCACACAGGAAAGTATCTTCATGTAAAATATGTAATGTATGTAGAGCTCTGCAACACTAGAGACAGGGAGCTGCAGTGAAAAAATATTTATTATTTTTCATAATATAGACATATCTATATATATATATATATATATATATATATAACTACTTTGGAAAGTTCAATGTCTCCCAAATGCACTTTTACCAAATATGTATGATTTTTGTAGATGACTTTTATTATTTTTCATAATATAGACATATCTATATATATATATATATATATATATATAGATATATATATATATATATATATATATATATATATATATATATATATATATATATATATATATATATATATAATATATACATATATAACTACTTTGGAAAGTTCAATGTCTCCCAAATGCACTTTTACCAAATATGTATGATTTTTGTAGATGACTTTTATATATCAAAAATGTCAAAAATATAATACAAAGTAATTATGCCGCATTCACACTAGTCATGCTGCAATAAAACTTTTTTTGATACTTAAAGAAACACCCGTCTGCTGTCATCTGTTGCCCCGGGGCAAGATTGTCACTTGTTTTCCCCTCTGCTTATTGCTTAGAGGTGGGGAATAAAGGAGCAACTTTAAAAGCCAGCTTTCAAGACCCCATAACAGAAATGCTACACAATGTAGAGCAACACAGAACCCCTTCCTCAGAACTTACAAATACCATCACATTCCAAAAACATTCCTAACATGCTAATATAACTCATATATTAGCTAATATAACTCATATATACTGTAACAATTCAATGAATGATAACAGCATTATAAGTCTCTTAGAAAGTTCCTAATATTGTATATCTAATAACCTTCTCTCTAGCGAAGACATTCTCTCTATGGAAGACAAAGCACTCTGTTTCCTTTAATCTAGACACATGATCTATTACAATAATGCAAAACTCACAAACTTAATGGTTCATCTCACCAGAATGTAGGGCTAAAATTGCTTATCTATTTTAGATTCATCTACAATAAGCTACAGGGATATTTAACAAAATAAATAAAACAAGTAGTATGACAATCATATAACCCCATATCATAAATCTTTTCACAGTATGTGGATGATTTAAATATGCCCCCCCCCACCCTTAAAGACTAACACTAAAATGGCTCAAGGACATGTATCAATAATTACCGACCATGAGGTGTCAGTTATAATCAGGCAAGAGATGCCTAAATTTCCTTACATATGCATGGCACTGGTTTACATAAGTTGCCACTTTCTTGACACTAACTCTGTATTTACTAAAACTTGCATTTATCAATTTTTTTTGTTATTAAAACAAACTCAGCATAACTCCCATCCACAAAATTAACTCATTCATCAAAAAATCAACCCAAAAAAAGTCAGGTAAGGAGAAGTCTCGACAAAATCGAGCAAAATTTTAAATCACTCAAATTTATCAAGTTGTCTCCTGAAAACTCTTTTTCAGATTATCATATGAACCCAGCACAGATCACAATATATTCAAATTATAAAATGGACATCTACCATTGACTTCTACATGCCCGTTACAGGTTTGAGATGAGTATTTTTGGATTCAA
Organism: Xenopus petersii; assembly: GCA_038501925.1. Lineage (NCBI taxonomy): Eukaryota > Metazoa > Chordata > Amphibia > Anura > Pipidae > Xenopus > Xenopus petersii. Next base: position 79,363,546 of record CM076676.1, on the reverse strand, counting down.
ATTTTTAGCAGCTTTGGGGTATAATAAATTCAAGTTTTTTTCCCACGAAAAATTCATGTTTGTCCCCTGAAATCATAGAAAAATCGAGGTTTAATAAGTAGGCTCCTTGGAGTTAGTTGTTGTTCTTTGTGCTTGAGGGCTACCTAGTTACAATAATACCTAAGCATACTTCAACTTTGGAAATATCAAGTGAAGGACAAATTAGACCTCACCCTATTCTGCCCTTAACACACCCAGCTACTCTGTTGATGCCGGTGTAATTGAAAATCACATATCTTGTACAATATTACAAAGTTCCCAGGGAAAGAAACAACACCCTTGGTTGCTTTCCTCTTTTAACCAATCCTTATAATACTTAACCCCACGTGTTATTTGAAGCAGGAATTAATAATTCAGAGGGATGTGAGATGGAAAAGTATGTAGAGCGGAATTGTGTTTATATGCGCAAAGCAAACATTTCAGACTTTATTTTTAGAATTTAATTTCAAAAGACTGATACAGAACCGAGAATTAGGAGAACCATATTATACTTGATTGAATTATTATTTGTTATTACCTACTGTTGGCTTTGCTGGAAGAACTGGTCCTACCACTATGGAAAAAAAAGAATAATATAATATATTACATAACTGCATAATTGATGCTATAAATATTCAGCATAAAAACTGAAACCCTAAATAACTTATATTGCAAAATAATATTATCTTGATGTGCCACAGAGACTGAAGAAGTATAGCACCCTATATATCGGCACAGGACAATGTAAGACAAACACCACATGAGAAAAGCATGTCACATTGAAGTAAATTATATTTATTAAACCTTTAATTTGTTGAGAAATAAATACACATTTTTAAAAATTTGTAGGTACAATTCATCATTGTTTTTCAAGGTATTGAAAGGTAATTTTTGCTGTGGGTACCACTTCTTTGGCATATTTTTGGATATTCCAAATGTACCCTAGTGATTGTGAGTAGAAAATTTTACTGGAGTCTTGGGAATGAAACACTGGACTATTATTGTGTAAAAGAATCACATTTTATTGTGCAGTAAATTGTTGTAGATCATTCTGAAGAATTTTCATGCACATACCAAGATTTTTGTTGCAGCTTTGCTCTTGATTTTTTGAGCATTTAACAGATTTACCCAAAGGTTATGATGAGCTTTGTCATCTTGGATCTGAGTTATATTTTACAAAAAAATGAATAGTGACTTTTGAAAAATACTTTAGTAGATAGGGCTACAACAATCACTTTACCATTGTTTTTCCTACTTTTCATAAATGTGAAAAAATGGACCAGCAGAAAAATCAATAAGCGAGGGTGATTACTGTATATTTAGGATGTTTTATCTTGTTGCTTAATAATATGTGGAATATAGGGTGCAGTAAAGCTTAAACTGTGAGGAATTATGAACAAATGATAAATATCCATTACTATTCACCTCTTTGGTTAGTGACTAAGGGGCAGATTTATCAATATGTGAGACTAGAGCTTGCCACAGAGCTTTACAGACCTTTACCACCATTTTATAAATACACTTCTAAAAATCCCATAGGAACGAATAGAAAGTGGGTCAGTTGCAATCTCATATTTTGATATCTGCTCCACAGTATTCTAATTCTAATGCAATATCAGTGATAGCTTATGGAATTGCAGTATCTGTACTTCTTAAACTGGTAGTATACATGAGTATAAACCTTTTTAACCATGGACATTAAAGGGGTTATTTATTAAAGGTTGAGTTTTTTTATACCTCAAATGAAGTCTAATGAACTTGAATGAACTCACACTTAAATGGTATCTTATTTAAGAAAAAACTCAAATGCAGTCCGAGTTGCGAAACCTGAAAAGTCTAATTAATTGAGTTTTCTGTGGGAAAAACGCAACTCACTCAAATTATTCGAGTTTTCGGGCAAAACCATCAGAAAAAGCTAACATCATGAAGGATGTTAACATCTTCAAATGGTCCAAGGGACCTCTGGCATTGACTCCTAAATGACCTCCACAGGTTTTAGATTGTGTATTTTCAGATTCAAGCTATTTACAGGGTCCGGGGCATAATAATTCTCTAAAATTTTTAGGTGTTTTTCAACCCGCAAATGTGAGTTTTGATTAAAAAAATAACCTCGAAAACTCGAAAAAAGAAATCCCTTTATTTGGAACACTTGGCAGGACCTGGATAAGTGACGTTCCAGAATGCAAATAAAAAGTTTGATAAAAAGTTTGATAAAAGGCTATTTGCAGCCTGAAATGTCGCTTATCCAGGTCCTGCCAAGTGTTCCAAATAAAGACATTTTTATTCAAAAAGATCTGTGGTGCTGCACTTCAAGAGTTTTACAATGTAATAGAGTGATAACATTGCATGTTTTAAGTGTTAAGTGTTCTTTCATTGGATGAATAAGTTATTTTATATGTTACTTTAATCATTCAAAAGCCTTCCTGCAGACTCTCCTTTCTGTCTTTGTTGCTCCTTGTCATGTAGCTGATGCATCATCCTGCTTGATGTAGATCCATCAAGCGAATCACAGTGCTAGCAAGTTTGCTATATAATTCTGTATTGTGGATTCATAGACAGGACCATGTATGTAGCAGCTTACTGACAAGGTTTGTGTTATAAACTGAATATGATTTGGTATCCAGAAACATTTATGGACAGGCAGAACATTTAATTGCTCTTACAGTCAAGGTGGATACTCGCCTCAGAGAGTGGCAGACAGAAAAAGACTGTAGCAAATAGTTTCAACCCTTGTTGCCTCATGTTTTCAATGGCCTAATCTCAAACCATCAGAATCTACATCTATTTCTCCAGAAAAACATATACAGATACTGTAGGTAGGGCAAGTCTAAGTGGACAAGAAAAACTATGAAGCTGTTCTGTTGATCTTTGCCTCTACTTGTCAGTTGCAACTGAATTTGGGAAACTCCAATGCCTAGGTGAATTTGAAAGATTTTATCGAACTCTCTTGCCATATATATATATATATATATATATATATATATATATATATATATAATTGCACGTGGTACCGGCACTCACAGGGTTTGCATGAAAAATCAATCGTTCAATATGGTTAAATAGGAGAAAAAGGTTTATTGAATCAATAAACCTTTTTTTTCCTATTTAACCATATTGAACGATTGATTTTTCATGCAAACCCTGTGAGTGCCGGTACCACGTGCAATTTCTATCTATTATTTCACAAGAGCACCCAGGTTTTTTGATGTATTTGAAGGTGTGCAGCTTGTACCCACCTTTCCATATATATATATATATATATATATATATATATATATATATATATATATATATATATATATATATATATATATATATATATATATATATACTTAGCATTTCCAGCTACCTGTATTTTTCCAGCTGTCTGCCAAAACTTTTTCTGTGCAAGTCTTCTTCTGGAGCTGCGGGTCTCCCTTGGCTCTGCCTACAAAGACTGGCCCACAAATGGAATCTCTTCCTGGAGCCCATTTTGCCTTACCAATGGCAATATAATATGCATATGAATCTTTACCAAATAATTTGCTAAAGGTTAAAGGAATAATAGAAGTTGAAAATCTTTGGACTGTACAAACACACTTACCAAGATTTGCAATGAAAACTTTTGATGTTACTGTTTATTAGGATGCAAAATTTTAATTAATTTTGGATCAATTTTACTCTTTGCTGAATTGCCCTTTTCATTCTCTGTTTTAGTTTGCCTAGTACCTTTTGTTGCTTTATTGACCTCTTTGCATCTAATAAAGTTTCAGCTATCCTGGATAATGTGAATGTCGTAAATGCTAATTTTTTCTTACTAACCTCAACACTTATCTTCTCTCACACCATAAGCTTTGCTTTGTGATGATATATATGAGACTATATGGACAAGTATATTTGTTAGCAGCATTTAACTGTCAGTTGCCAGTTAACATATTCCAAATATGTTCTTATACTTGCAAAGTTTGCACAAAGATTTCTGAACAACCTGAAATAAAAACTACCTGAAATAAAAAAAATTGTCATTTGACATATTTATAAACCTGCTAGATTATTCTGACTTGATTACCCCATTAATCAAGTCAATGTCTGAATAACTGAAGTCAACCATAATAACAACTTCTCCTATCTGTGAAGCCACTTATATTTGTAGCTTATATTTGTAGCTAGGCTTCATTCATTTTATACTGGGTGGTTTGTAGCATACAATTGTGTAGCTGAAATCCTTAACCTGCCTCCCCCCGAGGTCTATCCCTGGAATTTAATTCTGATTTTACATAAAGACAAGCACATTCATTTTTTAAATCATTCCATCTAAATCCACTGCCCAGTCACACGAGTTATCCCACAAGATCACAGTAATACCAATTATATAATAATTTATACATGCAATCAACTCCAGTTTTCTTATTTTACCTGACAAGCATTGTGCACTCGCAAATAGGCAGTCAATGTCATATTCCCTTCTGCTACTTATATCATTTAATGCAGAGGTAGCTTTTATAGTTTCTGCCAGACAGATATCTCTTTGTAACTTTATCAATGCGGATAGTCTTGCATAATACATTTACAGTGACATTTACCTGGTGGAGGAAGTGTCAGTATTTCTTCTGTGCTGTGTTCCGTTGTTACTGCATGAAGGTAAAACACAACATAACATTTAGCAGTACTAGTATGTCAAATAAAATATTAGATGCCATTAATATGAAATTTATAACATAGAAATATTTTCATAGAATCTACTTGCACTTTAGCTGTAATAAATTAATCAAACCTTAGCAGTTTGCTGGTTGGAGTAGAAAGACAAACAGACTCATTTTAGATTTTCAATAATTTGAACTTTTTTAGAAAATATGTGGTTTTCTGTTGTCAATTGATTTTTTTAGGTCATACTTCACATTAAAGAGCAGATTTGTTAATATACAGTGATATGCTGGCATATCAAAACTCACAAATTCAAATTTAAAAGCACCCGTATTTGTCAGGGCAAGTACTCATATTCAGTGGTACAACAGTAATCCATATGACATGTCAGTTGATTAGGGCTTTTTTTGTTTCTTTATAATTGTTAATGATATAAATATTTAGGGCTTATTTATAAAATTTGCCAGAATAACATTGAAGCCACAATTGGTTGTCACATTCATTCAAGTGTATTGCAATTAGAAACTGGCTTAACCCTAATCATAACTAGAAAAAAGCAATGCTATATTTAATTTCTAAATGTATTTAATATGTAAAGCCTTCATTCATCAGGAGCCCTTACTTCTTAGCCTATAGATGTCCACTAGCATTCCTTTTGCAAAAATGTAGCATCTAAATCTCCTTTCCTTGGCAATAGGGTTTCCTTTTCTATCCTAAAAATCTTAATTACTTAGTTAGCTGCTACATATACGTCCATTGTATTTCAACTTAGCGCCGTATGCAAATTAGGCATCATTAGCGTAACTTCGCTTTGCTTGACGAATTAACGTTAGTGCAACTTTGCTACCTTTCGCCTCCCTGAGAGCAACTTTGGATTTTACTGAATTAGTGGCGCCCTGGCGAAACTTCGCCTGGCGAAGTGCAGCGAAGGCGTCACTAGCGTATTTTCAGCGCTTACTGAATTTGCCCCATAGATTAATACAAAGCGAAATATATGCTATTCTGGCAAAGCAAAATATATGCTATTCTGGCCACATATGAGACCGGAGATAATTGAGGTTATAAAGGACTGTAAAATGAATACCTCCACAAGCAGACATAGGAGCCACTGATGATACCAAAACTGACTACTGTATCATGGAGTAAATTAGGAACGGACCTCTTTTCCTTACCAGGGCAAGATTACTTAGTAAAAGTTGAATACTATTTAGGCTTTTTGGAGATAGATGCAATTTCTGATATCACCTCCAAAACAATCATTGAATAAGTGCACATTAGTCGATATGGGATACATGACACTGTTATCACAGATGACAGACCACATTTTGTCAGTTCACAAATTTTTCACACAAATTGGGAATTTGAACACCTTACATCATCATCCTACCACAATCAGTCTGTTGTTGCTGTGAAGATAGCAAAAAACATTTTAAAGAAGCTAAGAGAGTTGGAAAAGATCTTAGGAAAGCCACACTTGACTGGAGAAATATTTCTACAGAGAGTACCAAAAGCAGTCCTGTACATGTCTGGATATGTCACAAAGGACCAGACCTCTCCTTTCCACTGCTTGAAAGCTGCTGTTTCCAGAGGTGATAAAAGGGGTAGCATATTGTAGGAAATTTGTGCAAACTCCTTGCTCTTATCCCTGTAAGGGCAGAAGCACAGAGCCTGTGTGCTGTAAGCTGTTACCTAGCAACCAACTGTTCAGTGATCTCAGTGCAACAGGAAGCGAAACAGCAGCTAGTCAGTGGCTGGCAGGAAGAGGAAGTCACAGAGACTGGCAAAAGAAGAGAGCCTGGCATAGAGAGCCACACGGTGGACAGAGAAAGAGGCCAGAGAGCTGCTGGTGGGCCCAGAGAGCTGAGAGGCTACAGCAAAAGCATTCATTTGGATTGGGCTGGCACAGGGAAGCCAGATACTGTGCCTGGAAAGACAGAGTGTGAAAGGAATACAGACTGGAGGAACAACCAGCAGGAGATTCCTATCTGAGCATCCAAAGGAGCTGGTAGTCGCACTGTATGACTGAATGTGCTGGACTCGCCTGAAGAGAGCTCTAATGTATCTAAAGAGGATTTGTGAGTATCCTGTTTAAAGGGACAGTACCCTAAAGAGCTCTGAAGATAAACAGACTGTTTATTAAAGGACATTTAAGGACTTTGCCTTTTTAGTTAGCTAGACAGCTTTGTGCTAGCAAGTTAGTTAGTGAGGCCCTATTGCTACCGGTTAGGAGTGTTGCATGTACTAGTTGGCCATTTATTTTAGATAAACCGTTATTCAGTTTAACCAATATTGGGGGGCAGATTTATCAAGGGTCAAATTTCGAAGTGTAAAATACTTCGAAATTCGACCATTGAATTAATATACTTCGAATTCGAATATCGAAGTCAAAGTATTTTTCACCAAATTTGGCCATCGAACAATCAAACTAAAATCGTTGGATCAAACGTTTAGAGCGATTTTAGCGTACGATCTAACAATTTTACTTTGATGTGTAAAGACTTAGAAAATGGTTGTAGAAGGTCCCCATAGGCTAACATAGCACTTCGGCAGGTTTAATTTGGTGTATTGAAGTCAAAGTTTTTTTGAAAGATACAGTACTTCGATTATCGAATGGTCGAATATTCAAACTATTTTTACTTTCCCAGATGACACTAGGTGGAGGCACTGCGTTTGTAAATATCAGGTACCCAGTCTCTGGTCCAGCGGCAGGAACTTGAGTTGTACGAGCTGATGTTCCTCTAGAGTCTAGACTGAGGAGTCTCAGTTCCCCTCTATCATCCAGCTTTAGGTAATATACAATTAAGGGGCTATTTAAGTATTTTTCTCCCATACCCTAGTGCTTGATTCCTATATTTAATTCATTAATTGATCAAATGAATGTGTTGATTATACCTGCAGATTAAAAATGTTGTAGTCTATTGTAAGAAAAACTAAAACGCACGAAAGGACAACCCTACCTGGTAGCACTTTAGATTTAAGTGTTGTTAAGGAAAGGAAACAAAATAAGATTTTTTGATTATCATTATTAAAATTTACTTTTTATGTGAAGGAGGATCATGCCATTATTTATTAGCGTTCTTCTGTATGCTGACAATCAAGATTGCAATACATGAATTCTTATGATTTGAAAAATAGAAAATTACAAATATTTTTTCTTTTTATATTGTAAAAAGCTTTGTACTAGTGTGGTAATGTGTTGTTCTCATTTTGAAAAGCTTTACTTTCTTACAACAAAGACAAATATCTCTGAAAGTAATTTTCTATATACCTGTCTTCTTCAAGACAACTAGAATATATAAGATTAGAATGTACAATATATATATTGTACATATTGATTTTAATGCTATACTATCAATTTCATAGACTGTGTGTACAGTCTATGAAAATCTGTTAAATTGTATTGATGGAGCAGTGATAGGGTATTTCCTATTACCTGTAACTTTTGCACACGTCTAGTATATTAATTTTTTAGTGAATTAAAACTAAATGGGAGTATAAGGAAATCACTTAGAATAAAACTTCCATGAAGCCCATGGTCTAGAAGCAGGGTCCTCAGGTATACAAGCTGTGGTTGCTCTAGACCAGTGCTGTCCTTCTGTGGTTCCAAGGTTTTACTCATCACTCACATGTAAAAAAAAGTTATGTAATATTAAGACATACCCTTACACCGATAGTTAAATACTCATAGAGCCCCTAACAACAATTTCAAAATGCTAACAAACTCCCAGAACATTCCCCTACAAGGCCCATGTCCCACAGGCAGAGTATGGCACACACAGGGAGCACAGGGCAGACTAAATATTGCACACACAGGTTGCATAGGGCAGGCAGAGTAGGGCACACATAGGCAGCATAGTATTGGGTATGCAGGTTGACAGATTATGTCACACCCAGGGAGCATATGGCAGGCAGAGAATGGAATAGCTGAGGAGCATAGATCAAGGAGATCAAAGCCATTTGCATTTATGTAAAAATATTTGCTTCAGCACTACTCAGTATCAGACATGGATCAAGTGAAATAGAGTTCAGATAATTATTTTAATTAATAAATAAATGGTTAAATCTGTAAGATCTATAAAGTTTCACCATGCAGTAACTATTGTCACCACATGGTAAAAAACACTGATGATTAATCAGTCTCATAGTTAATATACTGTACTGTACATGTTTTCTGAAGTTTCTTTACTATTAGGAGGATTAACATGAGGAGTGCTGCCTCGTTTTTAACACTATTTTACCCTGCTTTTCATGCCAGGATTGATTTGCCACTCAATATAAACTCTTGTACAACTATTTTATTCCAATTATATCAAAAAATATGTTGTCCCCATACAGATAGCACAGATAACACATTGCCTACTTCCCCTGCACGTAATCATAGGCTCTCAATATATATTAATTATTAATATATTAAGAATAAAAGTGATTTTTTTAACTGCAAAATATTACCTAGAGTATAGTCTACCTATGTTGCCTACTAGAGGGCATGTATTTACAACCTTTATTAAGTCAGTGCTTGGAATTTTTGTGGTTGTTGTTCTAATGGTGTGTTTAGAAATTATTTGCAATCAAAATTGTAATTATTGGTGTAGGCCTTATGAAACATTTTAACATATGCTAAGTAGCTCTTTCTGATACATGTTAATTAGCATGTATGATTGAAGCTATATAAATACACATCAATTGTACCTATGACACCCCACTGACTTTACTGGGCATTGCTTAATACTGTTATTACAGATTTCTCTTGGTCTTAAAATGTTTGCATGCATGTGTTTGGGCATAAACAAAAGGTGACAGGTAGATCCCACCAAAGTCAAAAGAAGCTGATTGGGATGGTTTTGGATGCGTTTCCACCAGCTGAATATCCTGGTGAACACATCCTGTGTGTCATCGTTATACTATATTAGTGCAAATGAGAGGTCTGTTATTTGTTACCATGTTGCCTTTACCTCCAAACTATGATGTGTGTGTTGGTACAAGGAAGCATATTAATTTCTGCCTTGTAGTTGTACCTTACCGCTCTGGGGTTTATTGATAAAATACTCTATTTCTGTGATTATAATTACAATATCAACCCTCTTATAACCAGTAAAAACATTTCTTATATATTTTCAACTTGTGGAGCACAGAGATAACATGAAAATCATAACTAGAAGCATAGTGTTCTTTAATGGTTGAGTGCTGGGCTATAGCAGAGGTATGTGCTTTCGTAACAAGAATTAGAAGGGTTATTTGGAAAAAAAAAATAAGGAGAAGATATAATGGAGATTGAGACAAAATAGGATACTGGATACTGGCTAAATTACTGCAAAATTACTGGAAAAGAAAGGCAAAATCACTGAAAAAGAGTGGTGAATGCACAATAGGAAAAGTAAGAGGTCTTTAAGACCTAAATATCTTCATGAAATCATTGGACAATGGAAGTAAGTTTTATTCAATGAGAGTTCTGAGGTGTAGTCTCAAAAGAAAAGTCGGCAAAAACATTTTTATAAAAAGCCAAATTATTCAATACAATCCAAATTATTATGAATATTATACTTGATAAGTAATTTTTTATAAGAACAAAAACAAATGAGAAAATCATAATGAGTATATTAAGTAAACATTTTTACCTGCAGAAGTTATCTGTCCACTTGTTACTGGCACTGCAACTATAGTATTGGTTTGCAATTATCATTGAACAAATTACATAGTAAGGAAGGCACACATATAAAATGTTATTTTTTTATACTCCGTACTAGAGACATTTAAATATATTATTGTGCATACAGAATAATTTTCCTTAGGTCAATTATAACCAAAACGGAACAAAACACATTCTAATGCAATCACCTTAGTAAACTTAACACACCATGGTGTGTGCAATCCTTTGAAAAAGAAGGTTATTCGAAATGTTGGGGTTTCTCACCTTTTGCACAATGTGTCTACTTTAACATATTTGCTAATTTGCATTTTGAACACTGATGGTATGTACATGCTATTGTTTGTAATATAGATATATTGCTGTACTGTATATGTTAGCATTTTTTTTGCTTTTGCATACACCATGGTGTGCTAAATTTACTAAATTGCTATAATCATTTACTTATAGATATTTGATAATCAAAGACATGAAACTTGTAGATAAAACATGATTTAATAGTTTACCTGTAGATACTTCTGGTGGGATGATTCTCAGCTCTGGAAATACAAGTATAGATTATAAATATTACTTATATATATAAGTATCCTAGTATAATGATCCTAGTTTCTCTGTATTCTAGACTTCCTTGCAGTTACTTTCTAATTGCACAAACAGCAGACCACAACTGAATAGGAGTATAATCACTAAGCTGTATCACCATGCTACAAGCTGAAAATTGTCTCTTGTATGGACAGGACTGTCTGTGGGACTCTGACTATGTGGGAATAGGAGCTGGTTGGGACTATTCTTCCTGACTTAGTGATCTTACTGGCCAGTGAGCTGATATATCAATGTTCAATTGTCTACCACTATTTATACAGTTTTTTTTGTGCTAATACTCACAAATTCAGATTAGAGATTCCAAAATTTGAACATTCAATATTTATTGATCACACTAAATTTTAAAATGTGAAAAACTTTGGCATCTAAAAGCTTGCAAGTCCATTTAGAAGTCAATGGGAGGTATCCTAGCAAAAACTTTTAAGTTTTCAAGGTTTTTTTTATTAAAAACCCTCTAAATCTTACTAATCCAAATTTGATAAACAAGCCTTCTCATGTACAATTCTTGTGTAAAAAAACTATGTAAAACCTGTATAAAGGTGTTCTGTTTTTTACACTATTTTTGCTTACTTTTTTACCCAATAGTTTTTTGCTTGTATGAACTAAAGAGGTTATTTATTAAAGGTCGAATTTTGTTTTACCCAAATAAGTCACATTTTTCAAGGATACTTTCAGTAAAAACTCAGGTTTTTTGGGAGAATAAAACCTTACATTTTCAGAGATGGATTATGCCCTGAAGGTTCAATAAGCCTGAATTCTGAAAACACTCCAGCTAAAACTTGTTGGGGTCATGTAGATGTCAATGGCAGATGTCTCTTGAACCATTTGAAGATGTTTTCAGCCTTCATAATTTTCAAGGGGTTTTTTTTTGGTGGGTTGCACTTGAAAACTCGATTAATTTGAGTATTCAAGTTCAAGTTTTTAACATTCAGGTGTTTTCATAAATAAGCAGTTATTCAAGTTGTGAATTTAATTGAGGTAGAAAAAAACTCATAAACCTCACAAACCCGACCTTTGATAAATAATCCACTTAATAAAGATATCAACACTTTTACATTTGCAATCATTTTTTCTCATGATTTACAAACATTTAAAATATGGGTTTAGTTCATTATTAAGGGGATAACAGATTTTAGCCCACACTGATTTTTCGGACATTTACTTTTTCAGTAAAATATTTTACACAGTTTAATAAATACTGTCAGCCTTTTTGTGTGTTTTAGCATCACAAACACCCCAACCAGTTAGAAAGTGGTTTCCAAACAGGGGAACCTGGAGCAATGACCAGGGGGTTCATCCTAAAGATCAGTTAGGGTAAGATCTATGCACAATACCATTGCTCTGCAAAGTGCAGAAATGCTAAAATTTCAGTGTCAATTATAATTTTCTTTAAAATTGTCCATGTTTATCTAAATATACTAAATTTCTGAATTTATATCACGGAATAGTATCTATAGGTGTAAGAGTTTCTAATACTGTTAAATTAAACATGCAAAAGTTAATAAACAGCTATAAAACTTGATGTTGGTTGGTTATTATGCAATATAGAGTGTATAACAGTAACTTTGTAACATAGTTCACAATCCATTTTGAGTTTTTAAAACAATGAAGAAATAACTAACTAACTAAATATTTCTGTTAAATAATATTATAAAAAATATTATAAAAAAAGAGTATTCCGATTCTCAGTAAAAATATTTTATATTAACATGTCTGTATAAAGAAACAGTATTAACTAAAATAGCTACTTCTACAACTGATCTGGTATCTGGAAACCCATTATCCAGAAAGTTCTGAATTATAGAAAGGCTATCTCCAATGTCCCATTTTAACCAAATAATTTTTTGAAAAATTATTTTCTTTTTTTCCTATAATAATATAACATTATATTGTACTTGATCCTAACTAAGATATAGTTAAATAGCCAATTGGATTTATCTAATGTTTACATGATTTTCTAGTAGACTTAAGCTATGAAGATACAAATTATGGAAATATCTATTATCAAGAAAATTCTAGGTCCTGAACATTCTAGTTAACAGGTCCCATTCCTGTACAATTATATCAGTAGTTTTAGTATTAGTTATTTCATAATTAATGGGCACCATTTTGAATGTATTCAAGAACCAACACAGGAACTGATGCAATAAGAAACAGAAAGATGCAAAGGTGTCCTAGGACAGCTAACAAATATAATATAATCAAACATCTAAAATATATCTTTTTCTTAAACATACAGAACAAAGAGTGTGCTATTCTTTAGTATTTTCAATGCTTAATGTAATTCTATATCTTATGAAAATGGTAAATGTAAACATTTTCTCTTTTCTATTAAGATTCATTTTAAGGGGGGGGCGCATGCGCGGCATGGAGTGAGAGCAGACGTATCTTCGTAGAGCTCCGTGACCCATCTTAACATTGCTTGCTAATAAACCAATTTGCACCTTCATTCCCAAGCACCAAGCACATTAGCAGGTGTGGGAAACCAACCGCTCTATGGGGAGATGCAGAACCAAAGAGCAGGCAGGCACAATGTCGCCATATCTGCAAAAAACCCCGGTGGCCTCTCATCGAGAGATCCAAGATGGCGCAGAGGACTCTGACAATGAGCGACACCTGAATTCAAGGGCCTCCTCACCCAGCTACCAGAGTTCAAAAGGGGAAATGGCTGGAGACCCCATAATACAAAGCCAAAATCATCAATCAGGGCACCCCTCCTGTTTCTACTTGAGACAGTCAATCATCCTGCACCCATACTGTTCATATATTCAGACCCATGACCTCAAGAGAAGACAGGTCCAGAGTCACAGAGGTTGTGTGAGTACAAAACACTTTATCTCCACATTTGAGTGCTCTGGAAGCCTCTGGGACACAACCATTTAAGGCTGCGAAGGGCTTAATGTAATCCGATATAGGCAGTTGTCTTTTCCCTCTCCTAATATGTTGCAGTTAATGTTTTTGATTTACTTTACAATGGTTTATACAAATGTTGTTTATTTAAAGCTATTTACCGTATATACTCGTGTATAAGCTGAGGTACCTAATTTTACCTATGAAAACCAGAAAAACTTATTGACTCGCGTATAAGCCTAGACACAACTCAGAAAAGTCTCAGAAATATCACACAGTCGGTTTAATGTTAAAAATCAAGCCATGATGCTTAAAACATTAATTCATCGTACAATGATACCTCTGGTAGATGAAATAGATATACAGACAGCTGCCTTATAGGTAAATTTGATCCAATGGGAGGGGAGAGTCAGGAAGCTGCTCCCTGCAGTAGGAGCTGATGACGTCAGCGTGCACACACACTTGCGCTGTTGCTCTTTCTTCGCGGCTGGGATGCCTCACTACAACATGCAGGAGCCGTGAATGTGCTGGTGAAAGTCATAGCTGGACAACAGATGGAGGGCCGCAAACATGGCATCCCTGCAAGTGCGGCCCATAACAAACACAGCGCGTCTCAACTGGCCTGTTCCCTCCCCCTCATCCTCCTCAGCCGCAGCCTCGCTTACCAGGAGTACGTCTGCTCAGCCATGGCTCCTCCGGGGGAAGGTGTTAGGGCTTTGGCCCAGGAGGAACACTCAACGGCGGCTCTGTGATTCGCTGCTCAACATGATGGTCGCTGCTTAAGGCGCTGGGAAATCTGGATTCCGGCTGCCCTGACCCATGGCGAGGAAACTGGAAGGCCAAAAGGAGACGCCGAGAACCGTAGCTCACACTGAAACTGAGAAAGCACGGTTGTGCGCACGGGACTAGAGAAAACGGTGCGCGCACTCACGAATCACGGAATGGAGGAGGAGACGCGCAAGCGCAGTTCAACAAAGCTGTGACGTGGGGCAGGTCTAGGCGGGGTTTGCCTTATTACGCCTAGACACTTGCGCTGTTACTCTTTCTTCGCGGCTAGGAGGGGGATCATGTGGGATTCATCGCTACAAATTTACCGGTAAGGCAGCTGACCCGCGTATAAGCCGAGGTAGGATTTTCAAGCACATTTTGGGTGCTGAAAATCTCGGCTTATACGTTAGTATATACGGTAACTCACTTAAGTACAGGATGCATGTATTTCAGGAACACACCTATCTCCCTACTTAGGATAGATACATTCTTTTTGAAAACTTATGGTCTAGATTAAAGTCTGGAGACAATATAGCTAGATTGTTTAATATCAATCATGGTTAAACTGCTTACAATTAATACAAATGGTCAATAACGTAACATAGTAACATAGTAACATAGTAAGTAAGGTTGAAAAAAGACACATGTCCATAGAGTTCAACTTTTTTTTTTCTTTTTATTAACTACCTGTTTGCCAGTTGATCCAGAGGAAGGCAAAAAAAACCCATCTGAAGCCTCTCCAATTTGCCTCAGAGGGGGAAAAATTCCATCCTGACTCCAAAATGGAAATCAGACTAGTCCCTGAATCAACTTGTACTATGAGCTATTTCCCGTAACCCTGTATTCCCTCACTTGCTAAAAAGCTATCCAACCCCTTCTTAAAGCTATCTAATGTATCAGCCTGTACAACTGATTCAGGGAGAGAATTCCACATGTACTTAAATGATATTTGGTCATTCGTGAACTATACAAACAGGCCAGATCTTGCTCTTGTAAGGGAGAATTACCTCCTGCCTCCACGCCGACGCTGCCTTGCTGTCCAAGATGGCGGCACCCAGTCCTTCCACGAGGTTCTTCTCAGGCGCGGCACTGTGACGCCAGCGCGTTTTCGCCAGCCTCAGAATGGACGCCAGCGACTGGATGGACGCCAGCATTGGAACGCCTGCGCAATTATGCCAGCGCAGTGATGTCATCTCGTTTATCTTTTGGCGCCAATGGAGGCCTATTTAAGGAGCCTAAAGGTCTGCAAACATTGCCCAATTATAGGTTCTACTTCGTGTGTTCCTGGGTGTTCTAGTGTATATTGATTCTTGTTCCTGATCTTGACCCATTGCCTGTTTATCGTTATTGAACTCATGCTGCCTGAACTGACCTAATTGCCTGGACTTTGACATTCTTTTGCCTAATCCTATTGTACCGCGAACTGTGCTGAATTTCAGCTTCCTCTTTGGTCCGCTACTCCAGTTTGAGCCTTCGGGCCCTTACATTATAATTGGGCCATGGACCCTTCGGAGGAAGACCAGCTCGATTTCGGCAGAGCTTTTCGCAGATTGGCTGCCCGCATGGAGTCTTATGAGGCTCAGTAGTCTCATTTCAGACAGGTGCTGGAGGCCATCTTGGAGAAACTGTCTATCCTTACGCCAGCAGCTCCTGCTCCAGTTCCTGTTGCTGCTCCGGTTCCTGCTACGTCCGCGGTTGAACCACGTATCCCGGCACCTCCTCTCTACAGTGGAGATCCCCAAGCTTGCCGAGGATTCGTTAATCTGTGCCAGATCCAATTCATTCTGAAACCTGCTCAATTTGGATCTGAGCGTGCCAAGGTGGGATTTGTCATCACGCGTCTGGCAGGAAAGGCACTCGAATGGGCATCTCCTTTAATTGACGACGCCAAGGCTTTCCTCCAGGCGTTCCGGACCGTCTTTGATGCTCCAGGCCGAGTTGTGTCTGCTTCATCGCGGCTATTTCAGATTCGACAAGGGAGCCGCAGTGCCTCTGAGTATGCCATTGAGTTTCGTACATTAGCTGCAGAGACAAGTTGGAACAATGACGCTTATCTTGCCGCTTTTTACAACTGGCTCTCTATCAGCCTGAAAGACGATCTGGTTTCTCGCGAGCTGCCTATGCTTCTGGAGGACCTAATTGCTCTGGCCATCAAGGTGGACACTCGGCAAAGAGAGCATCAAGTGGATAAAGACCGTCTCAAAAGGTTCCAACCTACTCTGGCTCCTCACTTTCAAAGACCCGTGCTGCCCAATACGACTTCTCCTCCATCATCTTCTTCCTTGTCGGCTTCTCCTTCTTCTACGGTTGAAGAACCCATGCAGATAGGACGAGCCAGACTTTCCGAACAGGAGAAACATCGGAGACGGGTAGCTGGACTTTGTCTTTATTGCGGGGGCAAATCGCATTTTGCCCATGAATGTCCCATGAGGCCGGGAAACGCCAATGCCTAGGTAGGTTTGGGGAGACCTACCTCGGCGGGATTGATCCTTTTCCCCACAATTCTTCTCATAGATTTCTTCTTTCAATACAGATTCGATTTTCCACCAAGACCATCCACTCCCAGGCGTTCCTTGATTCTGGTGCAGCAGGGAACTTTATGGATCGAGTCTTCTCTGAACAACATGCCATACCACTACAACCCTTATCTGTTCCGCTTCAAGTCTTGGCCATCGATGACAAACCTTTGTCTTCTGCTTTCATTTCGAAGTCCACTGTTGAGCTTTCCATCATGGTCGGCTCCCTACATTCTGAGAGACTTTCATTTTTTATCATCGACTGTCCCTCCACACCTGTAGTTCTAGGATTGCCTTGGCTTCATCTTCATAACCCGGTTATTGAATGGGCAACCTCTCAAATCTCCCATTGGAGTTCTTTCTGCCAGCAGAACTGTATTCCTAGCAATCCTCTCCTGAAATTATCCTCAGTTACCATGGACTTCTCCTCTCTGCCCTCTGTTTATCAAGATTTCTCTGACGTCTTTTGCAAGAAGTCTGCTGAAACCCTTCCATCCCACCAACCATATAACTGTCCTATTGAACTACTTCCTGGTACCATGCCTCCTCGTGGACATACTTATCCACTCTCCCCTTCTGAGACAAAGGCTATGAAAGACTACATTCAGGAAAATCTCTTAAGAGGCTTCATTCGTCCTTCTTCGTCTCCAGCTGGTGCAGGATTCTTCTTCGTCCAAAAGAAAGACGGCGGTTTACGGCCATGTATCGACTACCAGGGTCTGAACAAGACTACTTGTAAGAACCGCTATCCCCTTCCCCTCATCTCAGAATTATTTGATCAACTTAGGGGAGCCAATCTCTTCACAAAGTTAGATCTACGCGGAGCTTATAACCTGATCCGCGTTCGTGAGGGCGATGAATGGAAGACTGCTTTTAATACGCGTGATGGACATTATGAATACCTAATCATGCCTTTTGGGCTTTGAAATGCACCCGCAGTCTTCCAGGAGTTCGTAAACGACATCTTTCGAGATTTACTGGGACTTTGTGTTGTTGTCTACCTGGATGATATCTTGATTTTTTCCTAATCCTTGAAAGAACACCAGCTCCATGTACGAGAAGTTCTCTAACACTTAAGGAAGAATGCTCTTTTTGCTAAACTGGAGAAATGTTCATTTGAAACTCTCAAAATACCTTTTTTGGGATACATCATCTCCAAAAAAGGGTTCGAAATGGATCCAGCCAAGACTACCGCCATACAAGATTGGCCTCTTCCAACCAGCACAAGATCCATTCAACGCTTCATTGGTTTCGCCAACTACTACCGGCAATTCATCTAGGGCTTTTCTTCCAAGATTGCACCAATTCTATCCCTCATCCGTAAAGGTGGAAGACCTAATTGTTGGCCTTCTCAGGCACTGGAAGCCTTCCAGACTTTAAAGGACTCTTTTTCTTCTGCTCCAATTCTAAGACACCCTGATCTTCTTCTGCCATTTTTTATTGAAGTTGATGCCTCAGATGTAGGGGCAGGGGCAGTTCTTTCTCAGAGGCTTCTATCCGATGGAAAATTACACCCCTGCGCCTTCTTTTCCAAAAAATCTCCCCTCCTGAACAGAACTACGACATGGGGAATTGTGAACTTTTGGCGGTAAAACTAGCTCTGGAAGAATGGAGGCATTTATTAGAGGGTGCTACGGTTCCTGTAACAATTTTTACGCATCACAAGAATCTGGAGTATATTCAAACCCTTAAACGTCTTTTCACCTTCATGGATTTCCGGCTGAGATCGTGTCCGACAGAGGGTCCCAGTTTGTTTCCAAATTTTGGAGATCTTTGTGCAAGGCGCTTCATATTTCTCTTCAATTTTCTTCTGCCTACCATCCACAGTCCAATGGTCCACAGTCCAATGGTGCCGCAGAGCGTGTCAAACAAGCTCTCAAACAATTCCTACGTTGCCATGTTTCCTTATGCCAAGACGACTGGGCAGATCTCCTTCCCTGGGCCGAGTTTGCCCACAACAATGCTTTCCATACCTCCTCTGGGAGATCTCCTTTTTTTTGTGTCTTCGGACAGCATCCTATGGCCTTTCCTCAAGACCTTCTTCTCACCAATGTCCCTGCAGCCAATGACCAAGTTTCCCACATGTCAGCTATCTGGCATGCTACAAGGTCCAATCTGGAGAAGAGCTCTATTTCGCAGAAGTTTTTTGCTGACAAGAGAAGAGGTCCTACTCCTCAGTACTCCCTGGGAGATAAAGTTTGGCTTTCCACCAGGAATAGCCATCTTAAGATTCCTACCCCCAAACTTGGTCCCAGGTTCATTGGTCTTATCCTATCATTGAGGTTATCAACCCAGTGGCAGTCCGGCTTCAAGTTCCTCCAGCGATGCGGATCCCTTCTCAAGTCTGCCTCCTCTTCAGAGTCATCTTCCTCTTCTCCCACTCCTGTCATTGTAGATGGTCTTCAGGAGTTTGAAGTAAGAAGAATCTTGGACTCCCGGGTTTCAAGAGGTTCCCTATAGTACCTTGTGGAATGGAAGAGTTTCGGTCCAGAAGAATGTTCCTGGGTGAAAGATTCAGATGTGCATGCTCCTGCACTCATCAAGAAATTCCACAAACAGTTTCCTTCGAAATCCAGTCGTGGTGGTCCTGAGGCCCCCCATAAGGAGGGGGGTACTGTAAGGGAGAATTACCTCCTGCCTCCACGCCAAAGCTGCCCTGCTGTCCAAGATGGCAGCGCCCAGTCCTTCCACGAAGTTCTTCCCAGGCGCGGCACTGTGACGCCAGTGCATTTTCGCCAGCCTCAGAATGGATTCCGGTGCCTGGATGGATGCCAGCGTCGGAATGCCTGCGCAATTATGCCAGTGCAGTGACGTCATCTCGTTTATCTTTTGGCGCCAATGGAGGCCTATTTAAGGAGCCTAAAGGTCTGCAAACATTGCCCAATTATACATGTAGGTTCTACTTCATGTGTTCCTGGGTGTGCTAGTGTATATTGATTCTTGTTCCTGATCTTGACCCATTGCCTGTTTATCGTTATTGAACTCTTGCCGCCTGAACTGACCTAATTGCCTGGACTTTGACCATTCTTTTGCCTAATCCTATTGTACCACAAACTGTGCTGAACTTCAGCTTCCTCTTTGGTCCGCTACTCCAGTTTGAGCCTTCGGGCCCTTACAGCTCTTATAAGAGACACATTTCAAGCTCTCAGATGAGTCAGCATTGAAATCTAACATATACCCCAAGGTCTACTGCAAAAAAGGTGGGGTTATTAATTTTGAATCCCTGAGAGGAAAACCCAGAATAATTAAAATTTCTCTGCTCCAAATTGACAAAAGCTAGAGGGGACTACCGAACCCCTATCATTACCATTTTCAGAGCTAAGGGATCGGTCTACCCAGCCCCTGAATAGGGAGATGTCTGAGCAGTCCAAAAAACTCTGCCGGTTAATCCGAAAACTAGAGATGCATAAAGTATACATCCGATATTCTGCCTACATCATGGACTGATCACTCATCAGTTATATTGGAAGTAGACATGACACACCCACCTTGGAGATCTCCCTATTGGCGCTTCAATGAGTCACTAGACACTAGGCAGCAACGTCAAATGATCACACAGGCACACAGAAATCTTAGCTCTCTGCTTTTGGTTGACACTGAAATAGCACTACGATGGCTTAAACAGTGATATTATGAGAGTGGGGATAAACCACATACCCTGTTAGTGAAGAAACTAAGATAACAGTTAGCACAAACAGCCATGCCTTCCATAGATATGGGGAATGGACAATTGGTGTAATCTCCAGAGGACATAACAGAGGCATTTAGAAACTGTTACTCGTCACTTTATAATTTACATAACAAAATTCCACCTAATCAACAACACACTGAACAACAGAGAATGACTTTCCTTCAGCAGAATGTCAAGGTCAAACTGTCCCAACTAGAATTAGAAAGCCTGAACTCTCCCATAACTGATGAGGAGTTTTTTCCTCATTTTGAAAGGTTTTAAAACTTTAGTAAAAAGAGACAAACATTTTTCAAAATAATTATCTACACACCTGTCTTCCTGTTGGCGACTACAACATATAAAAACTGCATATTTTGATTGCATGCTCTACTAGCAAATGCAAAAACTAAGGGGCCGATTCACTTAGGGTCGAATTTCGAAGTTAAAAATACTTCGAAATTCGACCCTCGAATTGAAATCCTTCGACTTCGAATATCGAAGTCGAAGGATTTAGCGCACATCCTGCGATCGAACGATCGAAGGATTTTTCGTTCGATCGAACGATTAAATCCTTCGAATCGAACGATTCGAAGGATTTTAATCTAACGATCGAACGAAAATCCTTCGATCAAAAAATCACAGGCAAGCCTATGGGGACCTTCCCCATAGGCTAACATTGACTTCGGTAGCTTTTAGCTGCCGAAGTAGGGGGTCGAAGTTTTTTTTAAAGGGCAAGTACTTCGACTATCGAATGGTCGAATAGTCGAACGATTTTTACTTCGAATCCTTCGATTCGAAGTCGAAGGTCGTAGTCGAAGTAGCCCATTCGATGGTCGAAGTACCCAAAAAATACTTCGAAATTCGAAGTATTTTTCATTCGAACCCTTCACTCGAGCTGAGTGAATCGGCCCCTAAGTGTATAGTCTACAAACAATCTGTTTAATTGTATTGACTAAGCAGTGATGGGAGATTTTCGATTACCTGTTGTTTCTGAAGGTGCAGGTGTTGACTCTCCTGGAGAAGTAAATTAATAAACTAATAAGTTTCCAGTTTTAAACAAGTCTTGTATGTTTGTTTAAATAGTGATTGAGAATGTAATGGAGAATAAAGGAAAATTCTTGGAATAAAACTGTCAGGAGCCCCCTGGTCTACAAGCAGTAATGTAAGGGGTATGAGCTTCTCTTTCTCTAGACAATGGAGGCAGTTTGTTTTTTGCTTGAATATTTATATCAATTACTTCCCCCATCTTTATTCCCCAATAATAAGCAGCTATAGTTAATATATAATAAAAGGGCCAGTTGAATTCCTCTCTACCATACCCTTGTGCTTGACTCCTATATTTTTTCATAACCAATGTAATGGATTGGTTATATATGCATATTTAAAATCATGTGGTCTATTGCAAGAAAAAAGCAATAAAGGACAATCCTACCTGATGGTACTGTAGATTTAAGAGTAGTTCAGGAAAAGAAACACAAAGATTTTTAAGATGATAATTCTGAAAATGTACCTTTTCAATTTTAATATGCAGAAAAAGAATTGTATCAATATGTTTTAGTTTTCTTCTGTATGTTGTCAATCATGCTTTCAAAATATGAATTCTTACAATCACAAATTGGAAAATTAGCACTATTTTTCTTTCGATATTGCAAAAAGCTTTGTAGTTGTTTGAGAATGTATTGTTTTCTCATTTTGCACAGTTTGCAAACTTATTAAAAAAGGGAAAAACATTTTTCAAAATAATTATCTACACAACTGTCTTCCTGTTGGCAACTACAACATATAAAAACTGTATATTTTGATTGCATGCTCTACTATCAAATGCAAAAACTATATGTAAAGTCTACAAAGAATTTGTTGAATTGTATCGACTAAGCAGTGATGGGAGATTTCCTATTACCTGTTGTTTCTAAAGGTGCAGGTGTTGACTCTCCTGGAGAAGTAAATTGATAAACAAATAAGTTTCCAGCTTTCAACACGTCTTGTATATTAGTTTAAATAGTATTTGAGAATGCAATGGAGAATACAGGAAAATTCTTGGAATAAAACTGTCATGAGCCCCCTGGTCTACAAGCAGGAATGTAAGGTGTTTGAGCTTCTCTTTCTCTAGACAATGGAGGCAGTTTGATTTTTTCTTGCATATTCATATCAATTACTTCCCCCATATCTGTTCCCCATTAATATCCAGCTATAGTTAATATATAATAAAAGGGCCAGTTGACTTCCTCTCTACTATACCCTTGTGCTTTTCATAATCAATGTAATGGATTGGTTATATATGCATAGTGGTCTATTGCAAGAAAAAAGGAATAATGGACAATCCTACCTGATGGTACTGTAGATTTAAGTGTAGTTTAGGGAAAAGAAAAAAAAGATTTTTAAGATGATAATTCTGAAAATGTACCTTTTCAATATCAATATACAGAAAAAGAATTATATCAATATGTTTTAGTTTTCTTCTGTATGTTGTCAACCGCGCTTTCAAAACATGAATTCTTACGATTACCAATTGGAAAATTACCAGTATTTTTCTTTCGATATTGTAAAAAGCTTTGTAGTCAATTGAGAATGTATTTTTCCTCATTTTGCACAGTTTGAAAACTTATTAAAACAGAGAAAAACATTTTTCAAAATAATTATCTACACACCTGTCTTCCTGTTGGCAAGTACAACATATAAAAATGGCATATTTTGATTGCATGCTCTATCAAATGCAAAAACTATGTGTACAGTCTGCAAACAATCTGTTTAATTGTATCGACTAAGCAGTGATGGGAGATGTCCTATTACCTGTTGTTTCTGAAGGTGCAGGTGTTGACTCTCCTGGAGAAGTAAATTAATCAACAAATAAGTTTCCAGTTTTAAACAAGTCTTGTATGTTTGTTTAAATAGTGATTGAGAATATAATGGAGAATAAAGGAAAATTCTTGGAATAAAACCGTCTTGAGCCCCATGGTCTACAAGCATTTATGTAAGGGGTATGAGCTTCTCTTTCTCTAGACAATGGAGGCAGTTTGATATTTTCTTGCATATTTATATCAATTACTTCCCAAATCTCTGTTTCATAATAATATCCAGCTATAGTTAATATATAATAAAAGGGCCAGTTGACTTCCTCTCTACCATACCCTTGTGCTTGACTCCTATATTTTTTCATAACCAATGTAATGGATTGGTTATATATGCATATTTAAAATCATGTGTAGGGATGGCGCGAACTGTTCGCTGGCGAACTTGTTCGCGCGAACATCGGGTGTTCGCGCTCGCCGGAAGTTCGCGAACGTCGCGCGACGTTCGCCATTTTGGGTTCGCCATTGTTGGCGCTTTTTTTTGCCCTCTCACCCCAGACCAGCAGGTACATGGCAGCCAATCAGGAAGCTCTCCCCTGGACCACTCCCCTTCCCTATAAAAACCGAAGCCCTGCAGCGTTTTTTCACTCTGCCTGTGTGTGCTGAAGAGATAGTGTAGGGAGAGAGCTGCTGCCTGTTAGTGATTTCAGGGACAGTTGAAAGTTTGCTGGCTAGTAATCGTTTTGATACTGCTCTGTTATTGGAGGGACAGAAGTCTGCAGGGGTTTGAGGGACATTTAAGCTTAGGTAGCTTTGCTGGCTAGTAATCTACCTTCTACTGCAGTGCTCTGTATGTAGCTGCAGTGGGCAGCTGTCCTGCTTCTGATCTCATCTGCTGACTGCTGCAATAACAGTAGTCCTTGTAAGGACTGCTTTTATTTATTTTTTTGTTGTTTTACTACTACTACTACTACTACTACTATAAGAGCCCAGTGCTATTAGTCTAGCAGTGTTGGGGAGTGGGACTGGTGTGCTAATCTGCTGCTCCTAGTAGTTCAGCAGCACCAACTTTAATTTTTTTTTTTTTAATATTCATTTTTTTTTATTTTACTTTTTTTTATTTTACTACCGCTGTAGTAGTGTATAAGTTGACCTTTTAGGCATTATTTGCCCTGTAGGCATTTTTTGCCCAGTGTGTTATTCAACCAACTGCCATCTAGCTGTGTGACCTTGTTCACATTCTGTCTAAATATCCATAATATTACCGTCTCCAGAAAAAACACCGGAGTGACTTTTTTCAAGCAGCCATAATATATTTTACGTAATCCATATCCATCGCTGTATTAGTGTATAAGTTGACCTTTTAGGCATTATTTGCCCTGTAGGCATTTTTTGCCCAGTGTGTTATTCAACCAACTGCCATCTAGCTGTGTGACCTTGTTCACATTCTGTCTAAATATCCATAATATTACCGTCTCCAGAAAAAACACCGGAGTGACTTTTTTCAAGCAGCCATAACATATTTTACGTAATCTGTATCCATCGCTGTAGTAGTGTATAAGTTGACCTTTTAGGCATTATTTGCCCTGTAGGCATTTTTTGCCCAGTGTGTTATTCAACCAACTGCCATCTAGCTGTGTGACCTTGTTCACATTCTGTCTAAATATCCATAATATTACCGTCTCCAGAAAAAACACCGGAGTGACTTTTTTCAAGCAGCCATAATATATTTTACGTAATCCGTATCCATCGCTGTAGTAGTGTATAAGTTGACCTTTTAGGCATTATTTGCCCTGTAGGCATTTTTTGCCCAGTGTGTTATTCAACCAACTGCCATCTAGCTGTGTGACCTTGTTCACATTCTGTCTAAATATCCATAATATTACCGTCTCCAGAAAAAACACCAGAGGGACTTTTTTCAAGCAGCCATAATAAATTTTACGAGATCCGTATCCACCGCTGTAGTAGTGTATACGTTGATCTTGTGGGCAGTATTTGCACAGTGTTTTCTTCAAACCGCCATCTAGCTGTGTGAGCTTGTTCACATTTTGTCTAAATATTGATAATATTATCGTCTCTAGAAAAACCACTTGAGTTACTTTTTTTCAAGCAGCATTCATATATTTTACGTAATCCGTATCCACCGCTGTGTATACGTTGACCTTGTAGGCATTATTTGCACAGTGTTTTCTTCAAACCGCCATCTAGCTGTGTGAGCTTGTTCACATTTTGTCTAAATATTGATAATATTATCGTCTCTAGAAAAACCACTTGAGTTACTTTTTTTCGAGCAGCATTCATATATTTTACGTAATCCGTATCCACCGCTGTGTATACGTTGACCTTGTAGGCATTATTTGCACAATGTTTTCTTCAAACCGCCATCTAGCTGTGTGAGCTTGTTCACATTTTGTCTAAATATTGATAATATTATCGTCTCTAGAAAAACCACTTGAGTTACTTTTTTTCAAGCAGCATTCATATATTTTACGTAATCCGTATCCACCGCTGTGTATACGTTGACCTTGTAGGCATTATTTGCACAGTGTTTTCTTCAAACCGCCATCTAGCTGTGTGAGCTTGTTCACATTTTGTCTAAATATTGATAATATTATCGTCTCTAGAAAAACCACTTGAGTTACTTTTTTTCAAGCAGCATTCATATATTTTACGTAATCCGTATCCACCGCTGTGTATACGTTGACCTTGTAGGCATTATTTGCACAGTGTTTTCTTCAAACTGCCATCTAGCTGTGTGAGCTTGTTCACATTTTGTCTAAATATTGATAATATTATCGTCTCTAGAAAAACCACTTGAGTTACTTTTTTTCAAGCAGCATTCATATATTTTACGTAATCCGTATCCACCGCTGTGTATACGTTGACCTTGTAGGCATTATTTGCACACTGTTTTCTTCAAACCGCCATCTAGCTGTGTGAGCTTGTTCACATTTTGTCTAAATATTGATAATATTATCGTCTCTAGAAAAACCACTTGAGTTACTTTTTTTCAAGCAGCATTCATATATTTTACGTAATCCGTATCCACCGCTGTGTATACGTTGACCTTGTAGGCATTATTTGCACACTGTTTTCTTCAAACTGCCATCTAGCTGTGTGTATTATCGTTTCTAGAAAAACCAACTGAGTTTTTGTTGTTGATTTTTTAAAAATAATGCCAGGCAAAGGCAGGCCGCCACGCAGAGGCCGTGCTAGGGGCCGTGCTGCTATGCAATCCTGTGGCCCTAGCAAATTGCCCAGTTTTAAAAAGCCAATGACCCTGAACTCCCAAAATGCTGAAGAGGTAGTTGACTGGCTTACACAGCACACCCCATCCTCTACCGTTTCTAACTTTACCACAACATCCTCCTCATCCTCCACTGCTATGGCCACCCCACGTAACACTTCCTCCACCACCGGTGCCCCTTCTTCACTGGAGTCAGAGGAGTTATTTTCCCATGAGTTTCTTGAACTGAGTAATGCGCAACCATTATTGCCAGAAGAAGATGAAGGAGATGAGGACGTTACACCAGATTTAATTCTGGCAGAGAACACGACAGAGATGGACATAATGATGAGTGATGAGGAGGAGGTCCCCGCTGCTGCTTCCTTCTGTGATGTGTCAGAAGAAATTGATGCATCTGAGGAGAATGATGATGAGGAGATTGATGTTTTGTGGGTGCCTAGTAGAAGAGAGCAAGAGGAGGGTAGTTCAGATGGAGAGACGGAGAGTCAGAGAGGCAGTAGGAGAATAAGACTTAGAAGAAGCAGGGAGGACAGCCCGCAGGGATCAGTAGGGCAACAACATGTATCGGCACCTGTGTTCAGCCGGCCAACGCACCCGCCATTGCCGCCAATGCCGCCAACTTCTACTGTTACCGCCAGATCGCACACTTCCAAAAAGTCAGCAGTGTGGGATTTTTTTAATGTGTGTGCCTCTGACAAAAGCATTGTAATTTGCAATGAGTGCAGTCAGAAACTGAGCCTTGGTAAGCCCAACAGCCACATAGGTACAACTTCTATGCGAAGGCACATGAGCGGCAAGCACAAAGCACTTTGGGAGCAACACCTCAAAGGCAACAGGCAAACTAAAAGCCACACTCCTTCTGGTCCAGCATCTTACTGCTCTACCTCTGCTCTCCTTGACCCGTCTGAACCACCCTCCACTCCGCCTTCCACCTTGACCACCTGTTCCCATTCCCAGTCATCTGCCACCAGCCAAGTTTCTGTGAAGGCCATGTTTGAGCGTAAGAAGCCAATGTCTGACTGTCACCCCCTTGCCCGGCGTCTGACAGCTGGCTTGTCTGCACTCTTAGCCCGCCAGCTTTTACCATACCAGCTGGTGGACTCTGAGGCCTTCCGCAAATTTGTAGCAATTGGGACACCGCAGTGGAAGGTACCCAGCCGCAATTTTTTTTCTAAAAAGGGAATACCACACCTGTACCAACATGTGCAGAGCCAAGTTACCGCATCTCTGTCACTTAGTGTTGGGCCAAAGGTCCATATGACTACTGACGCATGGTCCTCCAAGCATGGTCAGGGCAGGTATGTCACCTACACTGCCCACTGGGTGAACTTGGTAATGGCTGGGAAGCAGGGAATGGGTAGCTCAACAACAACAACAGTGGAGTTGGTGTCACCGCCACGGATTTGCACGCGGTTCTGCCACCACCTCTACTCCTCCATCGCTCTCTACCTCCTCTTCTTCTTCTTACTCTGCTGCTGGGTCCTCCTTCTCCTCCTCCACACCTGTGCACCCCCAGCTCCCCCTAGGCTATTCGACGTGCCAGGTACGCCGTTGTCACGCTGTCTTGGGGATGACGTGCCTGGAATGCAAAAACCATACCGGATCTGTACTCCTGTCATCTCTGCAGTCACAGGCCGATCGGTGGCTGACCCCACACCAACTGCAGATCGGAAAAGTGGTGTGTGACAATGGAAGCAATCTGTTGGCAGCGTTGAGACTGGGCAATTTAACACATGTGCCCTGCATGGCACATGTGTTAAATTTAATAGTCCAACGTTTTGTCTCCAAGTACCCAGGATTCCAGGACGTTCTCACCCAGTCCAGAAAGGTGTCGGCCCATTTCAGACGTTCCTACACAGCCATGGCACGCCTTGCTGACATTCAGCAGCGCTACAACATGCCAGTCAGGCGTTTGATTTCTGACAGCCAGACTCGCTGGAATTCAACGCTCCTTATGTTGGAACGTCTGCTGCAACAACAAAGGGCCGTCAACGAGTACCTTTTTGAACTGGGTGGTAGGACTGGATCTGCAGAGCTGGGGATTTTTTTCCCCCGTTACTGGGTGCTTATGCGCGATACCTGCAGGCTCATGCGACCTTTTGAAGAGGTGACAAATATGGTCAGTCGCACCGAAGGCACCATCAGCGACCTAATACCCTTCGCTTTCTTCCTGGAGCGTGCCGTGCGACGAGTGACAGATGAGGCTGTAGACCAGCGTGACGAGGAGCTGGAAGCGCATGATTTCTGGTCGGAATCACCAGAACGAACCCAGGCACCTGCTGCAACGCAGGGAGAGGTGCCAGAAGTGGAGTCAGAGGAGGAAGGTGGCTTTGTGGAGGAGGAGGAGGAGGACCAACAGGAGCAGGCTTCCCAGGGGGCTAGTGGTGACCTTTTGGGGACCCCTGGTCTTGTACGTGGCTGGGGGGAGGAGACCGTGGATGATGCAGTCCTTGATAATGAGGAAGCGGAGATGGATAGCTCTGCATCCAACCTTGTGAGAATGGGGTCTTTCATGCTGTCATGCCTGTTGAAGGACCCCCGTATCAAGAGGCTTAAGGAGAAGGACCTGTACTGGGTCGCAACGCTACTAGACCCTCGGTACAAGCATAAAGTGTCAGAAATGTTACCAACATACCACAAGTCCGAAAAGATGCGGCATTTACAAACCAGCCTGCAAAACATGTTGTACAATGCTTTTAAGGGTGATGTCACTTCAGGAACTCATCAACTCATCAACTCATCAACATTCCAGGGGCAGAGGTGCCAGTAATCCTGCCACGAGCACACCTGCAAGGACAAAGCCCTTTGGCCGGTCTGTAACGTCAGACATGCAAATGTTTTTCTGTCCAAGGCAGCGCCACAACCCTTCTGGATCCACCCTCAAAGAACGCCTCGACCGGCAGGTAGCGGACTACCTGGCATTAACTGCAGATATCGACACTCTGAGGAGCGATGAACCCCTGGACTACTGGGTGCGCAGGCTTGATCTGTGGCCAGAGCTGTCACAATTTGCCATGAACCTCTTGTCTTGCCCAGCCTCAAGTGTGCTCTCAGAAAGGACCTTCAGTGCAGCAGGAGTGATTGTAACTGAGAAGAGAACTCGCCTAGGTCACAAAAGTGTCGATTACCTGACCTTTATTAAAATGAATGAGTGGTGGATCTCGGAGGGTTACTGCACGCCGGAAGACTTGTTCTGACTTCTATGCAGCTGTCCTTCTCTTCAAGCCTCATGACTCCACACACAGCTGTCCTTTAGTGTCCTCCTCCCTCCGCCACCGTTACAAACTAGGGTGCAAACCCTACTGGTTTAATTTTTTCTGGCCTCTGTGCTTCAGTGGCTGCAACCAAAAAAACTGGGCAAACAATGTCTACAAGGTCAACGTATGGCGAAAAATGACTATTTTCAGCATTTATATGGCATATTTTTTCTGGCAACTGTGCTTCAGTGGCTGCGTCCAAAAAAACTGGGCAAACAATGTCTACAAGGTCAACGTATGGCGAAAAATTACTATTTTCAGCATTTATATGGCATATTTTTTCTGGCAACTGTGCTTCAGTGGCTGCGTCCAAAAAAACTGGGCAAACAATGTCTACAAGGTCAACGTATGGCGAAAAATTACTATTTTCAGCATTTATATGGCATATTTTTTCTGGCAACTGTGCTTCAGTGGCTGCGTCCAAAAAAACTGGGCAAACAATGCCTACAAGGTCAACGTATGGCAGTTGTTTAAAGAGAACAGTAGATTACTAGCCAGCAAAGCTACCTAAGCTAAAATGTCCCTCAAATCCCTGCAGACTTCTGTCCCTCCAATACAGAGCAGTATCAAGCAGATTACTAGCCAGCAAACTTACTATCATCTGTCCCTGAAATCACTAACAGCTCTCCCCCTACACTATCTCTTCCAAGCACACACAGGCAGATTTTTCAGATACATTTTTGCCCTTGATCCCCCTCTGGCATGCCACTGTCCAGGTCGTTGCACCCTTTAAACAACTTTAAAATCATTTTTCTGGCCAGAAATGTCTTTTTTAGATGTTAAAGTTCGCCTTCTCATTGAAGTCTATGGGGTTCGCGAACCGTTCGCGAACCGCTCGCATTTTTGCGCAAGTTCGCGAATATGTTCGCGAACTTTTTTTCCGACGTTCGCTACATCCCTAATCATGTGGTCTATTGCAAGAAAAAAGCAATAAAGGACAATCCTACCTGATGGTACTGTAGATTTAAATGTAGTTTAGGAAAAGAAACACAAAGATTTTTAAGATGATAATTCTGAAAATTTCAATATACAGAAAAAGAATTGTATCAATATGGTTTAGTTTTCTTCTGTATGTTGTCAACCATGCTTTCAAAACATGAATTCTTACGATTACAAATTGGAAAATTCGCAGTATTTTTCTTTCGATAGTGCAAAAAGCTTTGTAGTCATTTGAGAATGTATTTTTTCCTCATTTTGCACAGTTTGAAAACTTATTAAAAAAGAGAAAAACATTTTTCAAAATAATTATCTACACACCCGTCTTCCTGTTGGAAAGTACAACATATAAAAATGGTATATTTTGATTGCATGCTCTACTATCAAATGCAAAAACTATGTGTACAGTCTGCAAACAATCTGTTGAATGGTATCGACTAAGCAGTGATGGGAGATTTCCTATTACCTGTTGTTTCTGAAGGTGCAGGTGTTGACTCTCCTGGAGAAGTAAATTAATCAACAAATAAGTTTCCAGTTTTAAACAAGTCTTGTATGTTTGTTTAAATAGTGATTGAGAATGTAATGGAGAATAAAGGAAAATTCTTGGAATAAAACCATCTTGAGCCCCATGGTCTACAAGCATTTATGTAAGGGGTATGAGCTTCTCTTTCTCTAGACAATGGAGGCAGTTTGATTTTTGTTGCATATTTATATCAATTACTTCCAAAATCTCTGTTTCATAATAATATCCAGCTATAGTTAATATATAATAAAAGGGCCAGTTGACTTCCTCTCTACCATACCCTTGTGCTTGACTCCTATATTTTTTCATAATCAATATAATGGATTGGTTATATATGCATATTTAAAATCATGTGGTCTATTGCAAGAAAAAAGCAATAAAGGACAATCCTACCTGATGGTACTGTAGATTTAAGTGTAGTTTAGGAAAAGAAACACAAAGATTTTTAAGATGATAATTCTGAAAATGTACCTTTACAATTTCAATATTCAGAAAAAGAATTGTATCACTATGCTTTAGTTTTCTTCTGTAGGTTGTCAATCATGCTTTCAAAACATAAATTCTTACAATTACAAATTGGAAAATTCGCAGTATTTTTCTTTCGATAGTGCAAAAAGCTTTGTAGTCATTTGAGAATGTATTTTTTTCTCAATTTGCACAGTTTTAAAACTTAATAAAAAAGAGAAAAACATTTTTCAAACTAATTATTGACACACCTGTCTTCCTGTTAGCAAGTACAACATATAAAAATGGCATATTTTGATTGCATGCTCTACTATCAATTGCAAGAACTATGTGTACATTCTACAAACAATCTGTTGAATTGTATCGACTAAGCAGTGATGGGAGATTTCCTATTACCTGTTGTTTCTGAAGGTGCAGGTGTTGACTCTCCTGGAGAAGTAAATTAATAAACTAATAAGTTTCCAGTTTTAAACAAGTCTTGTATGTTTGTTTAAATAGTGATTGAGAATGTAATGGAGAATAAAGGAAAATTCTTGGAATAAAACTGTCATGAGCCCCCTGGTCTACAAGCAGTAATGTAAGGGGTATGAGCTTCTCTTTCTCTAGACAATGGAGGCAGTTTGTTTTTTGCTTGAATATTTATATCAATTACTTCCCCCATCTTTATTCCCCAATAATAAGCAGCTATAGTTAATATATAATAAAAGGGCCAGTTGAATTCCTCTCTACCATACCCTTGTGCTTGACTCCTATATTTTTTCATAACCAATGTAATGGATTGGTTATATATGCATATTTAAAATCATGTGGTCTATTGCAAGAAAAAAGCAATAAAGGACAATCCTACCTGATGGTACTGTAGATTTAAGTGTAGTTTAGGAAAAGAAACACAAACATTTTTAAGATGATAATTCTGAAAATGTACCTTTTCAATTTCAATATCCAGAAAAAGGAATTGTATCAATATGTTTTAGTTTTCTTCTGTATGTTGTCAATGATGCTTTCAAAACATGAATTCTTATGATTACAAATTGGAAAATTAGCAGTATTTTTCTTTTGATATTGCTAAAAGCTTTGTAGTCATTTGAGAATGTATTTTTTCCTCATTTTGCACAGTTTGAAAACTTATTAAAAAAGAGAAAAACATTTCTCAAAATAATTATCTACACAACTGTCTTCCTGTTGGCAACTACAACATATAAAAACTGTATATTTTGATTGCATGCTCTACTATCAAATGCAAAAACTATGTGTACAGTCTGCAAACAATCTGTTGAATTGTATCGACTAAGCAGTGATGGGAGATTTCCTATTACCTGTTGTTTCTGAACAAAAAATCAAACCATGGGGCTCAAGACGGTTTTGCTAAAAAACGGTTTTGCTCGCATTTTTGCGCAAGTTCGCGAATATGTTCGCGAACTTTTTTTCCGACGTTCGCTACATCCCTAATCATGTGGTCTATTGCAAGAAAAAAGCAATAAAGGACAATCCTACCTGATGGTACTGTAGATTTAAATGTAGTTTAGGAAAAGAAACACAAAGATTTTTAAGATGATAATTCTGAAAATTTCAATATACAGAAAAAGAATTGTATCAATATGGTTTAGTTTTCTTCTGTATGTTGTCAACCATGCTTTCAAAACATGAATTCTTACGATTACAAATTGGAAAATTCGCAGTATTTTTCTTTCGATAGTGCAAAAAGCTTTGTAGTCATTTGAGAATGTATTTTTTCCTCATTTTGCACAGTTTGAAAACTTATTAAAAAAGAGAAAAACATTTTTCAAAATAATTATCTACACACCCGTCTTCCTGTTGGAAAGTACAACATATAAAAATGGTATATTTTGATTGCATGCTCTACTATCAAATGCAAAAACTATGTGTACAGTCTGCAAACAATCTGTTGAATGGTATCGACTAAGCAGTGATGGGAGATTTCCTATTACCTGTTGTTTCTGAAGGTGCAGGTGTTGACTCTCCTGGAGAAGTAAATTAATCAACAAATAAGTTTCCAGTTTTAAACAAGTCTTGTATGTTTGTTTAAATAGTGATTGAGAATGTAATGGAGAATAAAGGAAAATTCTTGGAATAAAACCATCTTGAGCCCCATGGTCTACAAGCATTTATGTAAGGGGTATGAGCTTCTCTTTCTCTAGACAATGGAGGCAGTTTGATTTTTGTTGCATATTTATATCAATTACTTCCAAAATCTCTGTTTCATAATAATATCCAGCTATAGTTAATATATAATAAAAGGGCCAGTTGACTTCCTCTCTACCATACCCTTGTGCTTGACTCCTATATTTTTTCATAATCAATATAATGGATTGGTTATATATGCATATTTAAAATCATGTGGTCTATTGCAAGAAAAAAGCAATAAAGGACAATCCTACCTGATGGTACTGTAGATTTAAGTGTAGTTTAGGAAAAGAAACACAAAGATTTTT
Organism: Xenopus petersii; assembly: GCA_038501925.1. Classification (NCBI taxonomy): domain Eukaryota; kingdom Metazoa; phylum Chordata; class Amphibia; order Anura; family Pipidae; genus Xenopus; species Xenopus petersii. Next base: position 79,329,184 of record CM076676.1, on the reverse strand, counting down.
AAGATGATAATTCTGAAAATGTACCTTTACAATTTCAATATTCAGAAAAAGAATTGTATCACTATGCTTTAGTTTTCTTCTGTAGGTTGTCAATCATGCTTTCAAAACATGAATTCTTACAATTACAAATTGGAAAATTCGCAGTATTTTTCTTTCGATAGTGCAAAAAGCTTTGTAGTCATTTGAGAATGTATTTTTTTCTCAATTTGCACAGTTTTAAAACTTAATAAAAAAGAGAAAAACATTTTTCAAACTAATTATTGACACACCTGTCTTCCTGTTAGCAAGTACAACATATAAAAATGGCATATTTTGATTGCATGCTCTACTATCAATTGCAAGAACTATGTGTACATTCTACAAACAATCTGTTGAATTGTATCGACTAAGCAGTGATGGGAGATTTCCTATTACCTGTTGTTTCTGAAGGTGCAGGTGTTGACTCTCCTGGAGAAGTAAATTAATAAACTAATAAGTTTCCAGTTTTAAACAAGTCTTGTATGTTTGTTTAAATAGTGATTGAGAATGTAATGGAGAATAAAGGAAAATTCTTGGAATAAAACTGTCATGAGCCCCCTGGTCTACAAGCAGTAATGTAAGGGGTATGAGCTTCTCTTTCTCTAGACAATGGAGGCAGTTTGTTTTTTGCTTGAATATTTATATCAATTACTTCCCCCATCTTTATTCCCCAATAATAAGCAGCTATAGTTAATATATAATAAAAGGGCCAGTTGAATTCCTCTCTACCATACCCTTGTGCTTGACTCCTATATTTTTTCATAACCAATGTAATGGATTGGTTATATATGCATATTTAAAATCATGTGGTCTATTGCAAGAAAAAAGCAATAAAGGACAATCCTACCTGATGGTACTGTAGATTTAAGTGTAGTTTAGGAAAAGAAACACAAACATTTTTAAGATGATAATTCTGAAAATGTACCTTTTCAATTTCAATATACAGAAAAAGGAATTGTATCAATATGTTTTAGTTTTCTTCTGTATGTTGTCAATGATGCTTTCAAAACATGAATTCTTATGATTACAAATTGGAAAATTAGCAGTATTTTTCTTTTGATATTGCTAAAAGCTTTGTAGTCATTTGAGAATGTATTTTTTCCTCATTTTGCACAGTTTGAAAACTTATTAAAAAAGAGAAAAACATTTCTCAAAATAATTATCTACACAACTGTCTTCCTGTTGGCAACTACAACATATAAAAACTGTATATTTTGATTGCATGCTCTACTATCAAATGCAAAAACTATGTGTACAGTCTGCAAACAATCTGTTGAATTGTATCGACTAAGCAGTGATGGGAGATTTCCTATTACCTGTTGTTTCTGAAGGTGCAGGTGTTGACTCTCCTGGAGAAGTAAATTAATCAACAAATAAATTTCCAGTTTTAAACAAGTCTTGTATGTTTGTTTAAATAGTGATTGAGAATGTAAAGAAGAATAAAGGAAAATTCTTGGAATAAAACCGTCTTGAGCCCCATGGTCTACAAGCATTTATGTAAGGGGTATGAGCTTCTCTTTCTCTAGACAATGGAGGCAGTTTGATTTTTTGTTGCATATTTATATCAATTACTTCCCAAATCTCTGTTTCATAATAATATCCAGCTATAGTTAATATATAATAAAAGGGCCAGTTGACTTCCTCTCTACCATACCCTTGTGCTTGACTGCTATATTATTTCATAATCAATATAATGGATTGGTTATATATGCATATTTAAAATCATGTAATCTATTGCAAGAAAAAAGCAATAAAGCACAATCCTACCTGATGGTACTGTAGATTTAAGAGTAGTTTAGGAAAAGAAACACAAAGATTTTTAAGATGATAATTCTGAAAATGTACCTTTTCAATTTTAATATGCAGAAAAAGAATTGTATCAATATGTTTTAGTTTTCTTCTGTATGTTGTCAATCATGCTTTCAAAACATGAATTCTTACAATCACAAATTGGAAAATTAGCACTATTTTTCTTTCGATATTGCAAAAAGCTTTGTAGTTGTTTGAGAATGTATTGTTTTCTCATTTTGCACAGTTTGCAAACTTATTAAAAAAGGGAAAAACATTTTTCAAAATAATTATCTACACAACTGTCTTCCTGTTGGCAACTACAACATATAAAAACTGTATATTTTGATTGCATGCTCTACTATCAAATGCAAAAACTATATGTAAAGTCTACAAAGAATCTGTTGAATTGTATCGACTAAGCAGTGATGGGAGATTTCCTATTACCTGTTGTTTCTAAAGGTGCAGGTGTTGACTCTCCTGGAGAAGTAAATTGATAAACAAATAAGTTTCCAGCTTTCAACACGTCTTGTATATTAGTTTAAATAGTATTTGAGAATGCAATGGAGAATACAGGAAAATTCTTGGAATAAAACTGTCATGAGCCCCCTGGTCTACAAGCAGGAATGTAAGGTGTTTGAGCTTCTCTTTCTCTAGACAATGGAGGCAGTTTGATTTTTTCTTGCATATTCATATCAATTACTTCCCCCATATCTGTTCCCCATTAATATCCAGCTATAGTTAATATATAATAAAAGGACCAGTTGACTTCCTCTCTATTATACCCTTGTGCTTGAATCCTATATTTTTTCATAATCAATGTAATGGATTGGTTATATATGCATAGTTAACATCATGTGGTCTATTGCAAGAAAAAAGGAATAATGGACAATCCTACCTGATGGTACTGTAGATTTAAGTGTAGTTTAGGGAAAAGAAAAAAAAGATTTTTAAGATGATAATTCTGAAAATGTACCTTTTCAATATCAATATACAGAAAAAGAATTATATCAATATGTTTTAGTTTTCTTCTGTATGTTGTCAACCATGCTTTCAAAACATGAATTCTTACGATTACCAATTGGAAAATTACCAGTATTTTTCTTTCGATATTGTAAAAAGCTTTGTAGTCAATTGAGAATGTATTTTTCCTCATTTTGCACAGTTTGAAAACTTATTAAAAAAGAGAAAAACATTTTTCAAAATAATTATCTACACACCTGTCTTCCTGTTGGAAAGTACAACATATAAAAATGGTATATTTTGATTGCATGCTCTACTATCAAATGCAAAAACTATGTGTACAGTCTGCAAACAATCTGTTGAATGGTATCGACTAAGCAGTGATGGGAGATTTCCTATTACCTGTTGTTTCTGAAGGTGCAGGTGTTGACTCTCCTGGAGAAGTAAATTAATCAACAAATAAGTTTCCAGTTTTAAACAAGTCTTGTATGTTTGTTTAAATAGTGATTGAGAATGTAATGGAGAATAAAGGAAAATTCTTGGAATAAAACCGTCTTGAGCCCCATGGTCTACAAGCATTTATGTAAGGGGTATGAGCTTCTCTTTCTCTAGACAATGGAGGCAGTTTGATTTTTGTTGCATATTTATATCAATTACTTCCAAAATCTCTGTTTCATAATAATATCCAGCTATAGTTAATATATAATAAAAGGGCCAGTTGACTTCCTCTCTACCATACCCTTGTGCTTGACTCCTATATTTTTTCATAATCAATGTAATGGATTGGTTATATATGCATTTTTAAAATCATGTGGTCTATTGCAAGAAAAAAGCAATAAAGGACAATCCTACCTGATGGTACTGTAGATTTAAGTGTAGTTTAGGAAAAGAAACACAAAGATTTTTAAGATGATAATTCTGAAAATGTACCTTTACAATTTCAATATTCAGAAAAAGAATTGTATAACTATGCTTTAGTTTTCTTCTGTAGGTTGTCAATCATGCTTTCAAAACATGAATTCTTACGATTACAAATTGGAAAATTAGCAGTATTTTTCTTTCGATATTGCAAAAAGCTTTGTAGTCGTTTGAGAATGTATTGTTTTCTCATTTTGCACAGTTTGCAAACTTATTAAAAAAGGGAAAAACATTTCTCAAAATAATTATCTACACAACTGTCTTCCTGTTGGCAACTACAACATATAAAAACTGTATATTTTGATTGCATGCTCTACTATCAAATGCAAAAACTATGTGTAAAGTCTACAAAAAATTTGTTGAATTGTATCGACTAAGCAGTGATGGGAGATTTCCTATTACCTGTTGTTTCTGAAGGTGCAGGTGTTGACTCTCCTGGAGAAGTAAATTGATAAACAAATAAGTTTCCAGCTTTCAACACGTCTTGTATATTAGTTTAAATATTATTTGAGAATGCAATGGAGAATAATGGAAAATTCTTGCAATAAAACCGTCATGAGCCCCATGTTCTACAAGCATTAATTTAAGGGGTATGAGCTTCTCTTTCTCTAGACAATGGAGGCAGTTTGATTTTTTCTTGCATATTTATATCAATTACTTCCCAAATCTCTGTTTCCCAATAATATCCAGCTATAGTTACTATATAATAAAAGGGCCAGTTGACTTCCTCTCTACTATACCCTAGTGCTTGAATCCTATATTTTTTCATAATCAATGTAATGGATTGGTTATATATACATAGTTAACATCATGTGGTCTATTGCAAGAAAAAAGGAATAATGGACAATCCTACCTGATGGTACTGTAGATTTAAGTGTAGTTTAGGGAAAAGAAAAAAAGATTTTTAAGATGATAATTCTAAAAATGTACCTTTTCAATATCAATATACAGAAAAAGAATTATATCAATATGTTTTAGTTTTCTTCTGTATGTTGTCAACCGCGCTTTCAAAACATGAATTCTTATGATTACAAATTGGAAAATTACCAGTATTTTTCTTTCGTGCAAAAAGCTTTGTAGTCATTTGAGAGTGTATTTTTTCCTCATTTTGCACAGTTTGAAAACTTATTAAAAAAGAGAAAAACATTTTTCAAAATAATTATCTACACACCTGTCTTCCTGTTGGAAAGTACAACATATAAAAATGGTATATTTTGATTGCATGCTCTACTATCAAATGGAAAAACTATATGTACAGTCTACAAACAATCTGTTGAATTGTATCGACTAAGCAGTGATGGGAGATTTCCTATTACCTGTTGTTTCTGAAGGTGCAGGTGTTGACTCTCCTGGAGAAGTAAATTAATCAACAAATAAGTTTCCAGTTTTAAACAAGTCTTGTATATTAAGTTCATATAATGAAAATGTAATGGGAGTATTAGGGAAAACTCAAGGAATAAAACTGTCATAAGAAATAAATTCATCAACTAATAAGTATCCAGATTTGAACCAGTCTTGTATATTAAGTTCATATAATGAAAATGTAATGGGAGTATTAGGGAAAACTCCAGGAATAAAACTGTCATAAGCCCCATGATTTAGAAGCAGAGACCTGAGGTATCAAAGAAAAGTGATATGGTGCTTTTTTCAACAGCTGAATATCCTTGTCGAGGACACTTCCCGTGTGTTATCATTCTAGTATATTAATGCAAATGAGAGCTCTGTTATTTGTTACCATGTTGTATTTACCTCTAAATTGTGATGTTTGTGTGGGTACAATGATGCATTTTCATCTTTCAGTCTTGTAGTAAACTACCCTACCTATGGGGTTTATTGATAAAATGCTCTATGTCTGTGGTTGTAATTGTAGTATCATGCTTGTTCTTACCAGTAAAATTATTTTATCATTTATTTTCAACTTGTGGAGCACAGAGATAAAATGAAAATCATAACCAGAAGCATAGTACTATGTAATAGTTGAGTGATGTGCTATAGCAGAGGTATGTGCTTTCATTATATGAAGTTAGAAGGGTTATTTGGTAAAAAAAAAAAAGTGGAAGAAAAAATTGACATTGAGACAAAATAGTATATTGGATACTGGCTAAATTACTGGAAAAGGAAGACAAAAGCACAGTAGAGAATAGTAAATGCATAATAGGAAAAATAATAGATGTTTAATATCTAAATATCTTAAAGAAGTCATTGGACAATGGAACCAAGTTTTATGCAATGAGTCCTGAGGGTAATCACAAAAGGAAAGGCATCAAATAAAAACTTTTTTAAAAAGCCAAATGATTCAATTCAATCCTAATTATTATAATTATTATTCTTAAATATTAGTTGAAAACTTAGTTTCAAATTAAATAATCATAATTAGTATATTAAGTAACATTTTTACCTGTAGGAGCTATCTGTAAAGCTGTTACTGGCTCTGAAAATAAAATATTAGTTTGTTTTTATTCATGAACAATATATATTATTGTGGATGCAGAGGAACGTGCCACGTTACTTAGGTCAATTATGACAAAAATGCAACAAAACACACTTTCTATTTAATAGATTTAGCACACCATGGTGTATGCAATCGCTTGAAAAAGAAGGTTATCTGAAACATTGGGATTTCACAATGTGTCTACTTTAATATATTTGCTAATTTGCATTTTCAAACACTGGTGGTATGTACATGCTATTGTTTGTAATATAGATACATTTGCTTTTGAATACACCATGGTGTGATACATTTATTAAATTGCTATTATCATTTACAGATATTTTATAATCAAGGACATGAAAACTTGTAGATGCAAAAGTGATTTTAACAGGTTTACCTGAGGATACTTCTGGTAGGATGGTTCTCGTCTCTGGAAATTCAAGTATAGATTGTAAATATTACTTTACATCCATAAGTATCTATATTCAAAAAATTATACTAGGTATTTATAGGTGAATTGTAGTACAATAAGTAAGGTGTATCACCAGGCAACCAAAGGTGAGCAAAATGGTATCTTGTATGGACAGAACTTTAAGTGGGACTCTGGGTGTTTGGGAATGGGAGCTGGTTGGAACTATTCTGACTGACTTTGTGATCTTACTGGCTAATGAGCTGACATACATATCAACATTCAACTTACATTTTCTACCACTATTGATACAGGTTTTTGTGGTAATGCTCACAAATTCAAATTAGAGATTGAAAATTCTAATAGTCAATATTTATTAATCACACAAAATTTAAAAACTTGAGAAATGTTGGCATCTAAAAGCTTGCAAGTCCATTTAGAAATCAATTAGAGGTGTCCTAGCAAAATGGAGGTTTTTTTTTACTTTAAATATTTGATATAGCCTGGATTCTGAAAATACTCCAGCTAAAATGTTTTGAGGTCATGTAGAAGTCAAAGGCAGATGTCTCTAGAACTATTTGAAAATGTTTTCTAGCTTCATGATTTTCGGGGGGTTTTGTGGGTTGCACTCAAAAACTCAATGAATTCAAGGTATTTGAGTTTTTTCACCAATAACTCACTTGTTTAATTTTATTATTCAAGTTTTTCAACCCAATTGCATTGATTTGAATCTTTTATATTCAGGTTTTTTCATAAACAAGCAAATGTTAGAGTTGTGAGTTTATTAGAGGTAGATAAAACCTCACAAACCTTACAAACACTTTTATATTTGCAATGGATTCTTTCTAATAATATACAAACATTTAATAGATGGTGTTAGATCATTATTAAGGGGATAACAGATTTTAGCCCATTCTGCTTTTTCTGACAGTTTTTTACACAGTTTAATAACTAATGTAAGTCTTTGTTTATGTTTTGGCACCACAAACACCCCAACCAGTTAGAAAGTGGGTTTCCAAACTGGGAGTTTGGCACAGTGACCATTGCTCTGCAAAGTGCAGAAATACAAACATTTCAATGTCAGTGATAATTTTCTTTAAAATTGTCCAATAGTTCATCTTAATATATTAAATTGCTGAATTGATATCACTGGATAAAATATATTTTGTTGTAATGATTTAGATTGTATCTGTTGTTTTTGAAGTTTTTATAGGTCCAATAGTTTCTAATTCTGTATAATTAAAACATGCAAAAGTTAATAAATAGCAGCTTGATGTTAGTTGCAGTTTATTATGCAATATAGAGTGTATAGCAATAACTTTATAATATAGTTAAAAATCCATTATTTTTTACTGAATCTGTTAAATCTTATCTATACTATAAAAAGAGTACTCAGATTCTCTGTAACGATATTCTATTATAATTTGCTTGAAATTGATTCTATATTCATTTGTTCTAAAATACACATTTTGTTTAAAGATACAGATGAAGAATCATGACATTATTTATAAGAGTTCTTCTGTATGTTCTAAATCAAGGTTGCGATACATGAATTCCTATGATTTACAAAATATAAAAGTAAAAATAGTTTTCTTTCTATTTTGTAAGAATATTTGTACTAGTCTGTTAATGTGTATTTTTTTATTTTGAAAAGCTTTATTTCCTTACAACAGACACATATCTTTGAAAATGATAATCTATATACCTGTCTTCTTTGAGACAACTGCAATAAATATGATTTGTACATATTGCTTTTATACAATACTATAAATTTTAAACACTGTGTTTACAGTCAAAATAAAATCTGTTGAATTGTATTGACTAAGCAGTGATATGGTAGTACTGTAAAACAGTAAACTAATCAATTTTAAGCTTTGTACAAGTCTTGTATATCAGTTTATAGAATCAGTGAATGAAATGAAAATGGGAGTATAAAAGGAAAACATGAATAAAACCCCATGGTTTAGAAGCAAGACCTGATGTGTATAAGCAGCTGTTCCTCTAGACCATGGAGGCAGTGTGTTTTTTGCATGCTACTTTATATCAATGACTTCCACCTGTATCTGTTCCCTGCTATCAGTGCCAGGCCTAGTCAGCCATGCACCCTAGGCAACCAGGCCAACTACACCGCTCATGCATTTGCAGAATTGTGCAAGCAGCAAAGAAGTACAAATGCACAGAAGAGCGGCAGTGTGCATGCACCAAAGGCGCGCACATGTGCAGAAGACGGCAAACTACCTAGAATTGCTGCCACAGCTCTGAGCATAGTGGTCTGAGTTAGGGGAAGGCCTCCGAAGAGGTATGTGCATGGCACCCCTGTGCCTTTGCGCTCCAGGCATGTGCATCTTCTGCCTACCCCTAGTTTTGGCCCTGCCTGCTATAATCCAGCTGCAGGCAATAGACGATTATGTGACCATTTGAGTATACATCCCCCATACACTTGTGCTAGATTCCTATACTTATTTTGTTCAAATAAATGGATTGTTTAGATATGTATAATTAATATCATGCTGTCTGCAAGAAAAAATGTAAGCATTTAAAGACAATACTACATGGAGGTACTGTGGATTAGAGTGAAGGATTATAATTCTTAAAATGTATGTTTTATTTCAAGATACAGAAGGAGGACCATGCCATTATTTATGTGTTCTTCTGTGTGTTGCAATCAATGTTGGAAAACATTAAAGGGGTTATTTACTAAACACTATTTTAGCTTTTTGCGGCAAAACTTTAATTTTTCAAGATTTATTAAATCCTGATGCATCAAGAAGCCTGAATCTGACATTCTGCTATCTCAGATCTGCTGATTGTATGTATGTCAATGGTAGATGTGCCTATCCATTTTGTTTATGTGGTGTGCTCTGGAATAAGCATGAAAATCAAAACCTTTTTGGGCTTATCAGGCAAAAATTCAAAAAATGAAGACATTTTAAAAAGCCCCAAAAAATCAACCAATTTGGGAAAAAACTTTAAAAAAGTGTACGTTTAGAGTTTATGCTTAAGCTTTTACCTGCACCAATTAAATCAAGCTTTTTTTAATAATAAATAAGAGCAAACTGGGTATTAGAGTTTGGTCATGGTTTTTTTAAAATAAAAAAGTAAGATAAATTTGGATTTTAGTAACTAACCCTTTATTATTACAATATACAAAATAGAGAATTATTATTATTTTCATTCAGTATTGTAAAATTTGTACAAGTCTAGTAATATGTTATTTTCCCCTCATTTTTACAAGCTTTAATTAATTACAACAAAAAGAAATATCTTTAAAATGATTATCTATACTGTACACCTATGTTTCTTAAGGTGTATTGTACATATTGCTTATGTCTGTGCTGATGTACGTACCAATATCTGATTAGTTTGTGGTTTCTGCACAAAAAACTCGGAAAACTAAGATTTTTTCCATAGATTTCAGAGTTGAATAGAATTGACTAAGCAATGATGGTATATTTCCTATTACCTGTTTTTGTTGTTTTTGAAGTTGCAGTTGTTGTCTCTTCTGGAGAAGTAAATGCATACATTAATAAGTTTCCAGCTTTGAAAAAGTCATGTATATTATTTTAAATAGTGAGAAAATGTAATGGGAGTATAAGGGAAAATTCCATGGAAAAAAAGATCATGAGCCCCATGGTCTACATACAGGAATGTGATGTGTATGAGCTTCTCTTCCTCTAGTGTGGTAATGAGGCAGTGTGGTTTTTGTTTGCAAGTGTGTTTCACTTACTTCCCGCATCTCTCTTTTCAACTAATATCCAGCTATAGTTAATATACAATAAAGGGGCCAGTTGACTCCATCTCTACCATACCCTTGTGCTTGACTCCTATATTTTTTTCATAATCAATTTAATTGATTAGTTATATATGCATATTAAAAATCATGTGGTCTATTGCAAGAAAAAATAAGGACTAACAGACAATACTACCTGATGGTACTGTAGATGTAAGTGTAGTTTAGGAAAAGTAATAAAAAAAGATTTTTAAGATCATAATTCTGAAAATGTATCTTTTAATTTTAAGATACAGAAAGAGGATTGTCTCAATATTCCTTAGTGTTCTTGTGTATGTTGTCAATCATGCTTTCAAAACATGAATTCTTACAATTTGCAAATTAGAAACTTAACAGTAGGGATGTAGCGAACCGCCGCCGATGTGTTCGCGAACGCCGTTCGCGAACACCGGCAAAAAATGCGGACAGTTCGCGAACAGTTCGCGAACTTCGAACATCCGAAAATCGTTCGATTCGAACGATCGAAGGATTTTAATCGTTCGATCGAAGGATTTTCGTTCGACTCGAACGATCGAAGCCATTCGATCGAATGATTTCATTCGATCCAATGGCTTCGATCGTTCGATTCGAACGAAAATCCTTCGATTTTAGCGGTCGAAGGAATCGAATGGTCGAATGGTCGAACGATTTTTGTTCGAATCGAACGCGAACTCGTATTGGCGAACGTCGCGCGACGTTCGCGAACATTCGGCGGACGCGAACAGTCGAAGTTCGCGCGAACTAGTTCGCCGGCGAACTGTTCGCTACATCCCTACTTAACAGTCCATTTTCTTTCTCTATTGCAAAAAGCCTTGTAGTAGTTTGAGAATGTTATTTTCCTAATTTTGAAAGGTTTTAAAACTTTAGAAACTTTAGAAAAAAAAGACAACCATCTTTCAAAATAAGTATCTATACCCATCTCTTCCTTTTGGTGACTAGAAGATATAAAAACTGCATATTTTGATTGCATGCCTTACTATCAAATGCAAAGACTATGGCGCAAATTCACTAAGCGCCGAAGCGACGAACGTTAGCGTTAATTCGCTAGCGTTTGGCATTTTTTGCTACTGCGCAAATTCACTAGCGAACGCTGGCGTCGTTTCGCTAGTGTTACTTCGCACCCTTATGCCAGGCGAATTTTCGCTAGCAACGTAACTACGCAAATTCACTAACTTGCACAGTGTACTTAACGCTACCATTTACGCTAGACTTCCTTCGCCACCTCAGACCTGGCGAAGCGCAATAAAGTAGATAGGGATTGTTTCAAAATTTTTTCTAAGTCCCAAAAAACGCTGGCGTGTTTTCTACATGATGGGTGATAGGCTGAAAAAGATCTAAAATATTTTTGGGGCTCCCCTCCTTCCCCCCCTACATTTCCTAAATCATGGCAACTTACTTACTTAGACAGTGGGCACATGTGTAGGGCAAAAAAAAAATTTATTTGCTGATTTGAAGGTTTTCTAGGCATGAAGTGGTGATACGTGTTCCTCCATTGAAATTTGAATTTTGCGCCATATCCAGATCCAGAAACTTCGCTTCGCTTGGTGAATTAATGCTAGCGCAACTTGGAAAACTTACGCTACCCCTGTGCGCAACTTCAGATTTTAGTGAATTTGCGGAGCGCTGGCGAAAATACGTCTGGCGAAGTGTGGCAAAGTGCGGCGAAGTTTGCCCCTATGTGTATAGTCTACAAACAATAAATTGAATTGTATTGACTAAGAAGTGATGGGAGATTTCCTATTACCTGTTGTTTCTGAAGGTGCAGGTGTTGACTCTCCTGTGAATTCAAAAACGAATAAGTTACCAGCTTTAAACATGTTTTGTATATTAGTTTCAATAGTGATTTAGAATATAATAGGAGTATAAAGGAAAATTCTTTGAATAAAACTGTTATGAGCATCATGGTCTACAAGCAGGAATGTGAGGTGTATGAGCTGCTTTTGCTCTAGACTAAGGAGGCAGTGTGGTTTTTGCTTGCAAATTTATATCAATAACTTCCACTATCTCTGTTCCCCAGCCAGTTGACTCTATCTCTACCATAGCCTTGTGCTTAACGCCTATATTTTTTTATAATTAATGTAATGGATCGTTTATACATGCATAAAATGATAAAAAATCATGTGCTCTATTGTAAGAAAAAAGGAGCAAAGAACAATCCTACCTAATGGTACTGTAGATTTAAGTGTTGTTTAGGAAAAGAAACAAAATGAGATTTTCATGATTATAATTCTTGTCAAGCAAGGTTGCAAAACATACATTTTTACAACTTTCAAAAGAGAAAAGTATTAGTAAATATTCTTTCTATACTGCAAAAAGCTTTGAGAATGTATTTTTTTTAAGGATTTAAAACTTTAGAAAAAAAGAGGCAAACATCCTTAATTATCTGTACACCTGTCTTCCTTTCAGCGACTACAACATATAAAAATTGCATATTTTGATTCCATGCTTTGTTATCAAATGCAAAGACTATATGTACAGTCTACAAATAAGCTATTGAATTGTATTGACTGATCAGTGATGGGATATTTCCTATTACCTGTTGTTTCTGTAGGTGCAGGTGTTGTCTCCCCTAGAGAAGTAAATCTATAAATGAATATGTTTCCAGCTTTGCACAAGTCTTGTATATTAGTTAAAACTCTTGGGATAAAACTTCATGAGCCCTATGGTCTAGACAGGAATGTGAGGTGTATGACCTGTGTTTCCTCTAGACTGAGGAGGCAGTGTGGTTTTTGCATTCATGTTTATATCAATGACTTCCCTTGTCTCTGTTCCCTGCAAACATCAGCTTTAGTTAATATACAATAAAGGGGTCAGTTGAATTTAGCTCTACTGTAGCCATGTGCTTGACTCCAATATTTTTTTTTATACTCAATGTAATGGATTATTTATACATTCATATTAAAAATCATGTGTTCTATTGCAAGAAAAAAGAAAGAGTAAAGGAAAATCTTACCTGATGGTACTGTAGATGTAAGTGTTGTTTAGGAAAAGAAACAAAATAAGATTTTTATGATTATAATTCTTAAAATGTATTTTTAATGTCAAGATACAGAAGGATGATCATGCCATTATTTCTTAGTTTACTTCTGTGTATTGTCAATCATGGTTGCAAATTTTTTACAATTTTCAGAAGAGAAAATTATGAGTAGATATTCTCTCTATTGCAAAAAGCTTTGAAAATGTGTTTTTCTATCATTTTGAAAAGCTTTGAAACTTTATTAAAAAAGGGACAAACATCCTTTAAAATAATTATCTATACAATTGTCTTCCTTTTGGTGAATAGAACATATAAAAAAATGGCATATTTTGTTTGCATGCTCTGTTGTCAAATGCAAAGATTATGTGTACAGTGTAGAAACAATCTGTTGAATTGTATTGACTAAGTAGTGATGGGATATTTCCTCTTATTTGTCCCTTTTTGTCATTTTCTTTAGGAGCAGGTGTTGTTTTGCTTGCAAGTTTATATCAAATAAAGATTCAAACTCAGGTATCCTTCTTTCTAAGAAAAGCATGTTTTATTCTTTATTAATTTTTATTGTTACAGAAGGCAATTGTTCAACAATGTTTATTCTGGTATAGAATACTTACAAACACAGTTTGGTGTATTTCCAGACCACTGATTATTTTGTTGGCAAATGATAGTTTTTTCTCCCATAAGTTCAAAAGATGCCTGGCATTCAAAGGTCAGCACATCTCCATGAAGAAAACTGCTACCGTTCCGTTTGCCATACATTGGTATCCCTGGATCACCACAACCTCCCTTTTCAATTTCTAAAAAAACAAACAAAATTATGTTAATAGAGCATACACAAAATGTTATATTTGATCAACATTAGATAAAAATAACAAATATAATATGCAAACAAATATAGCTTTGAATAAAATATATTAAGCAATTATGCAGAGCAGAGGGCTTTACCACACTCCTTCATTAACAGAAGCTGTTTATAAATCTGTAATCGCTGTCAAACTATGATATGATACCTGAAGTTTTGTGTACAGTTTACAAAGGATTTGTATAGACTAAGCAGGAATTGGATATTTTCCATCACTTATTGTTTCTGTAGGTGCAGGTGTTGACTCTTATGGAGAAATAAATTCAAAAACGAATACATTTCCAGCTTTAAACATATCTTGTATATTAGTTTAAATAGTGATTTAGATGTAATAGGAGTATAAAGGAAAATACTTGGAATAAAACTCATGACCCCCATGGTTTACAAGCAAGAACATGAGGTGTATGAGCTGCTCTTCCTCTAGACTATGGAGGCAGTTTGGTTTTTGCTTGCAAGTTTATATCAATTACTTCCCCCAACTCTGTCCCCCAATAATATCCAGCTGTAGTTAATATACAATAAAGGAGCCAGTTTAATCCATCTCTACCGTAACCCTTTTTCTACCCTCTCTATACATTTTTTTTCATAATCAATGTAATGGATTGGTTATATATGCCTATTGAAAATCATGTAATCTATTGGAAGAAAAAAGGACAATATTACCTGATGGTACTGTAGATGTAAGTGCAGTTTAGGAAAAGAAGAAAAAAAAGATTTTTAAGAGTATAATTCTGAAAATATATGTTTAAATTTCAAGATACCGAAAGAGGATTGTGTCAATATTTCTTTGTTTTCTTCTGTATGTTGTCAATCGTGCTTTTAAAACATGAATTCTTATGATTTACAATTTAGAAAATTATCAGTACATTTTCTTATATATATTGCAAAAAGCTTTGTAGTACTTGGAGGATGTATTTTTTTATAATTTTGAAAAGTTTTAAAATTTATAAAAAAGAAAAACATATTTCAAAACAATTATCTATACACCTGTATTCCTGTTGGCAAGTAGAACATATAAAAACTGCATATTTTGATTGCATAATCTACTATCAAATGCAAAGACTATGTTTATAGTCTAGAAACAATCTGTTCAATTTTATCAACTAAGCAGTGATGAGAGATTTCTTATTACCTGTTGTTTCTGTAGGTGCAGGTGTTGACTCTTCTGGAGAAGTAAATTCATAAACGAATAAATTTCCAGCTTTAAACAACTAATGTTTATTATTTTAAATAGTGATTGAGAAAGTAATAGAAGTATAAAGGAAAATTCTTGGTATAAAACTGTCATGAGCCCCTTGGTCTACTAGAAGGAATATGATGTGTATGAGTTTCTCTTTCTCTAGACATTGGAGGCAGTTTGCTTTTTGCTTGAAAATGTATTTCAATTACTCCCTCCATCTCTGTTCCCCAGTAAATCCAGCTATAGTTCATATATAATAAAAGGGCCAGTTGACTTCCTCTCTACTATACCATTGTGCTTGACTCCTATATTTTTTCATAACCAATGTAATGGATTGGTTATATATGCATATTGAAAATCATGTGGTCTATTGCAAGAAAAAAAGAATAAAGGACAATCCTACCTGATGGTACTGTAGATGTAAGTGTAGTAAAGGAAAAGAAACAAAAAGAAGATTTTTATGATTGGAATTCTTAAAATATATCTTTAATTTCAAGGTACAGAAGGAGGAGTGTGTCAATATTTCTTAGTGTTCTTCTGTATGTTTTTAATCATGCTTTCAAAATAGGAATTCTTATGATTTACAAATTAGAAAATTAGCAGTCCACTTTTTTCTGTATTGCAAAAAGCTTTGTAGTAGTTTTAGAATGTTTTTTCCTCATTTTGAAAAGTTTTAAAACTTTAGTAAAAAAAGACACAAACACCTTTCAAAATAATTATCTATCCACCTGCTTCCTTTTGTTAACTAGAACATATAAAAATGGCATATTTTTATTGCATACTCTACTATCAAATGCAAACACTATGGGGGTTATTTACTAAAACCTGAATGAAAAAAATCACAAATAATTTGTGTTTTTACAAAATCGGATTTTAAATAATATCTCATATTTTTCAGAATTTATTTAACCCTGAGGCTGGAATGTTTAGAATCTGAAATTCTGGCATCTCAGACCTGTCGAGGTTGCATATAAGTCAATGAGAGTCAATGAGAGAAGTCCCAATGATTTTATTGATGTGCATTGGGTCTCTTTCCAAACTCCAAAGTTTTCTGAGGTTTCGGGAAAAAATCAGAGCTTTCAGGTGAAAACTCCAAAATAAATGTGAAAATCGGGTGAAACCTTAGAAAAAAATGCGGAATTCAGAGATTTTACCTCAAAGCAAATTTATGGGAAAATTTAATAATAAATAAGCTTTAAAAACACTGAGATAAGTTCGGACCATGATAAATAACCCCCTATATGTACAGTCTACAAACAATCTGTTGAATTGTATTGACTAAGAAGTGATGGGATATTTTCTATTACCTGTTATTTCTGTAGGTGCAGGTGTTGACTCTTCTATAAAAGTAAATGAATGAACTAATAAGTTTCCAGCTTTAAACAAGTCTTGTATATCAGTTTAAATAGTGATTGAGAATGTTATAGGAGAATAAAGGAAAAGTCTTGGAATAAAACTGTCACAAGCCCCAGGATGTACAAGCAGGAATGTAAGGTGTATGAGCTCCTCTTTCTATAGACAATGGAGGCAGTTTGGTTTTTGCTTGTAAATTTGTATCAATTACTCCCTCCATCTATGTTCCCCAATAGTATCCAGCTGTAGTTAATTTACAATAAAGGGGCCAGTTGACTCCATCTCTACCTTACCATTTAGCTTGACTCCTATATGTTTTTGTGTTTAATTTAATGGATAGCTTATATATGCATATTAAAAATCATGTGGTGTATTGAAAGAAAAAAAGAATAAAGACAATCCTGCCTGATGGTACTATAGATGTAAGTGTAGTTTAGAAAAACAAAAAAAAAGATTTTTAAAATTATAATTCTGAAAATGTATCTTTTAATTTGAAGATACAGAAAAAGAATTGTGTCAATATTATAAAGAGAAAAACATTTTTCAAAATAATTATTTCAACACCTGTCATCCATTTGGCAAATACAACATATAAAAATTGCATATTTTGATTGCATGCTCTACTATCAAATGAAAAAAACGATATGTACAGTCTATAAACAATCTGTTGAATTGTATCGACTAAGCAGAGATGGGAGATTTCCTATTACCTGTTGTTTCGGTAGGTGCAGGTGTTGACTCTTCTGGAGAAGTAAATTCATAAACGAATAAGTTTCCAGCTTTAAACAACTCTTGTATATTAGTTTAAATAGTGATTGGGAACGTAATAGGAGTATAAAGGAAAATTCTTAGAATAAAACAATCATGAGCCCTTTGGGCTACTAGCAGGAACGTGATGCCTATGAGTTACTCTTTCTCTAGACATTGGATGCAATTTGCTTTTTTGCTTAAAAATGTATTTCAATTACTCCCTCCATCTCTGTTCTCCAATAATATCCAGCTGTATTTAATATACAATGAAGGGGCCAGTTGACTCCATTTCTACCATACCGTTTAGCTTGACTCCTATATTTTTTATCTTTAATTTAATGGATAGCTTATACAGTATATGCATATTAAAAAGCATGTGGTATATTGCAAGAAAAAAAGAAATAAAGAGAAATCCTACCTGATGGTACTGTAGATGAAAGTGTAGTATAGGAAAAGAAATAAAAAAAGATTTTTATGATTATAATTCTTAAAATGTATATTTAATTTCAAGGTACAGAAGGAGGAGTGTGTCAATATTTCTTAGTGTTCTTCTGTATGTTGTCAATCATGCTTTCAAAACAGGAATTCTTATGATCTACAAATTAGAAAATTAGCAGTCCATTTTTTTCTGTATTGCAAAAAGCTTTTTAGTAGTTTTAGAATGTTTTTTCCTCATTTTGAAAAGTTTTAAAACTTTAGAAAAAAAGAGAAAAACATTTTTCAAAATAATTATCTATATACCTGTTGACTAGAACATATAAAAACTGCATATTTTGATTGCATGCTCTACTATGAAATGCAAACACTATGGGGGTTATTTACTAAAACTCGACTAAAAAAATCACAAAAAATGTGTGTTTTCACAAAATCTGGCTTTTCAAAACGCACAAATTTTTCTGAATTTATTTAACCTCGAGGCTGGAAAATGTAGAATCTGAAATTCCGGCATCTCAAACCTGTCGAGGTTGTATATAAGTCAATGGGAGAAGTCCCAATGATTATATTGATGTGTGCTGGGTCTCATTCCAAACTCCAAAGTTTTCTGAGGTGTCAGGAAAAAATAGGAGGTTTCGGGTGAAATTTCTGAAAAAATCGTGAAAATGGGGTGAAACCTTCGAAAAAATCACGAAAATCTGAGTTTTTACCTCTAAGCAAATTTTTAGGAAAATGTAAAAATAAATAAGCGTTAAAAACATGAGCGTCTTAGATCGGAGTTTGTAGCAGATGATATTGAGATAAGTTCAGACCTTGATAAATAACCACCTATATGTACAGTCTACAAACAATCCGTTGAATTGTATTGACTAAGAAGTGATGGGATATTATCTATTACCTGTTGTTTCTGTAGGTGCAGGTGTTGACTCTTCTATAGAAGTAAATTAATGAACTAATAAGTTTCCAGCTTTAAACAAGTCTTTTATATCAGTTTAAATAGTGATTGAAAATGTTATGGGAGAATAAAGGAAAATTCTTGGAATAAAACTGTCACAAGCCCCAGGATGTACAAGCAGAAGTGTAAGGTGTATGAGCTCCTCTTTCTATAGACAATGGAGGCAGTTTGGTTTTTGCTTGTAAATTTGTATCAATTACTCCCTCCATCTCTGTTCCCCAATAATACCCAGCTGTTGTTAATATACAATAAAGGGGCCAGTTGACTCCATCTCTACCGTACCATTTAGCTTGACGCCTATATTTTTTGTGTTTCATTTAATGGATAGCTTATACAGTATATACGTATTAAAAATCATGTGGTCTATTGCAAGAGAAAAAGAACAAAGACAATCCTACCTGATGGTACTGTAGATGTAAGTTTAGTTTAGAAGAAAAGAAAAAAAAAAGATTTTTAAGATTCTAATTCTGAAAATGTATCTTTCATTTCAAGATAGAGAAAGAGAATTGTGTTAATATTGGGGGATTTCCTATTACCTGTTGTTTCTGTAGGTGCAGGTGTTGACTCTTCTGGAGAAGTAAATTCATAAACTAATAAGTTCCCAGCTTTAAACAACTATTGTATATTAGCTTAAATATTGAATGGGAATATAATAGGAGTATAAAGGAAAATTCTTAGAATAAAACAATCATTTTTTTGGGTCTCGTTCCAAACTCAAACGTTTTCTGGGGTTTCGGGAAAAACCTGAGGTTTTGGGTGAAAACTCCGAAATAAATGTGAAAATCGGGTGAAACCTTAGAAAAAATTGCAGGATTCAGAGATTTTACCTCAAAGCAAATTTTTGGGAAAATGTAATAATAAATAAGCGTTAAAAACATGAGTAGCTTAGATCGGAGCTTGTAGCAGACGATATTGAGATAAGTTCGGACTTTGATACATAACCCCCTATATGTACAGTCTACAAACAATCTGTTGAATTGTATTGACTAAGAAGTGATGGGATATTTTCTATTACCTGTTATTTCTGTAGGTGCAGGTGTTGACTCTTCTATAAAAGTAAATGAATGAACTGATAAGTTTCCAGCTTTAAACAAGTCTTGTATATCAGTTTAAATAGTGATTGAGAATGTTATGGGAGAATAAAGGAAAAGTCTTGGAATAAAACTGTCACAAGCCCCAGGATGTACAAGCAGGAATGTAAGGTGTATGAGCTCATCTTTCTATAGACAATGGAGGCAGTTTGGTTTTTGCTTGTAAATTTGTATCAATTACTCCCTCCATCTATGTTCCCCAATCGTATCCAGCTGTAGTTAATTTACAATAAAGGGGCCAGTTGACTCCATCTCTACCTTACCATTTAGCTTGACTCCTATATGTTTTTGTGTTTAATTTAATGGATAGCTTATATATGCATATTAAAAATCATGTGGTGTATTGCAAGAAAAAAAGAATAAAGACAATCCTACCTGATGGTACTATAGATGTAAGTGTAGTTTAGAAAAACAAAAAAAAAGATTTTTAAAATTATAATTCTGAAAATGTATATTTTAATTTCAAGATACAGAAAAAGGATTGTGTCAATATTATAAAGAGAAAAACATTTTTCAAAATAATTATTTCAACACCTGTCATCCATTTGGCAAATACAACATATAAAAATTGCATATTTTGATTGCATGCTCTACTATCAAATGAAAAAAACGATGTGTGCAGTCTATAAACAATCTGTTGAATTGTATCGACTAAGCAGAGATGGGGGATTTCCTATTACCTGTTGTTTCGGTAGGTGCAGGTGTTGACTCTTCTGGAGAAGTAAATTCATAAACGAATAAGTTTCCAGCTTTAAACAACTCTTGTATATTAGTTTAAATAGTGATTGGGAACGTAATAGGAGTATAAAGGAAAATTCTTAGAATAAAACAATCATGAGCCCTTTGGGCTACTAGCAGGAACGTGATGCCTATGAGTTACTCTTTCTCTAGACATTGGATGCAATTTGCTTTTTTGCTTAAAAATGTATTTCAATTACTCCCTCCATCTCTGTTCTCCAATAATATCCAGCTGTATTTAATATACAATGAAGGGGCCAGTTGACTCCATTTCTACCATACCGTTTAGCTTGACTCCTATATTTTTTATCTTTAATTTAATGGATAGCTTATACAGTATATGCATATTAAAAAGCATGTGGTATATTGCAAGAAAAAAAGAAATAAAGAGAAATCCTACCTGATGGTACTGTAGATGAAAGTGTAGTATAGGAAAAGAAACAAAAAAAGATTTTTATGATTAAAATTCTTAAAATGTATATTTAATTTCAAGGTACAGAAGGAGGAGTGTGTCAATATTTCTTAGTGTTCTTCTGTATGTTGTCAATCATGCTTTCAAAACAGGAATTCTTATGATCTACAAATTAGAAAATTAGCAGTCCATTTTTTTCTGTATTGCAAAAAGCTTTTTAGTAGTTTTAGAATGTTTTTTCCTCATTTTGAAAAGTTTTAAAACTTTAGAAAAAAAGAGAAAAACATTTTTCAAAATAATTATCTATATACCTGTTGACTAGAACATATAAAAACTGCATATTTTGATTGCATGCTCTACTATGAAATGCAAACACTATGGGGGTTATTTACTAAAACTCGACTAAAAAAATCACAAAAAATGTGTGTTTTCACAAAATCTGGCTTTTCAAAAAGCACAAATTTTTCTGAATTTATTTAACCTCGAGGCTGGAAAATGTAGAATCTGAAATTCCGGCATCTCAGACCTGTCGAGGTTGTATATAAGTCAATGGGAGAAGTCCCAATGATTATATTGATGTGTGCTGGGTCTCATTCCAAACTCCAAAGTTTTCTGAGGTGTCAGGAAAAAATAGGAGGTTTCGGGTGAAATTTCTGAAAAAATCGTGAAAATGGGGTGAAACCTTCGAAAAAATCATGAAAATCTGAGTTTTTACCTCTAAGCAAATTTTTAGGAAAATGTAAAAATAAATAAGCGTTAAAAACATGAGCGTCTTAGATCGGAGTTTGTAGCAGATGATATTGAGATAAGTTCAGACCTTGATAAATAACCACCTATATGTACAGTCTACAAACAATCCGTTGAATTGTATTGACTAAGAAGTGATGGGATATTATATATTACCTGTTGTTTCTGTAGGTGCAGGTGTTGACTCTTCTATAGAAGTAAATTAATGAACTAATAAGTTTCCAGCTTTAAACAAGTCTTTTATATCAGTTTAAATAGTGATTGAAAATGTTATGGGAGAATAAAGGAAAATTCTTGGAATAAAACTGTCACAAGCCCTAGGATGTACAAGCAGAAGTGTAAGGTGTATGAGCTCCTCTTTCTATAGACAATGGAGGCAGTTTGGTTTTTGCTTGTAAATTTGTATCAATTACTCCCTCCATCTCTGTTCCCCAATAATACCCAGCTGTAGTTAATATACAATAAAGGGGCCAGTTGACTCCATCTCTACCGTACCATTTAGCTTGACGCCTATATTTTTTGTGTTTCATTTAATGGATAGCTTATACAGTATATACGTATTAAAAATCATGTGGTCTATTGCAAGAGAAAAAGAACAAAGACAATCCTACCTGATGGTACTGTAGATGTAAGTTTAGTTTAGAAGAAAAGAAAAAAAAAGATTTTTAAGATTCTAATTCTGAAAATGTATCTTTCATTTCAAGATAGAGAAAGAGAATTGTGTTAATATTGGGGGATTTCCTATTACCTGTTGTTTCTGTAGGTGCAGGTGTTGACTCTTCTGGAGAAGTAAATTCATAAACTAATAAGTTCCCAGCTTTAAACAACTATTGTATATTAGCTTAAATATTGAATGGGAATATAATAGGAGTATAAAGGAAAATTCTTAGAATAAAACAATCATTTTTTTGGGTCTCGTTCCAAACTCAAACGTTTTCTGGGGTTTCGGGAAAAACCTGAGGTTTTGGGTGAAAACTCTGAAATAAATGTGAAAATCGGGTGAAACCTTAGAAAAAATTGCAGGATTCAGAGATTTTACCTCAAAGCAAATTTTTGGGAAAATGTAATAATAAATAAGCGTTAAAAACATGAGTAGCTTAGATCGGAGCTTGTAGCAGACGATATTGAGATAAGTTCGGACTTTGATACATAACCCCCTATATGTACAGTCTACAAACAATCTGTTGAATTGTATTGACTAAGAAGTGATGGGATATTTTCTATTACCTGTTATTTCTGTAGGTGCAGGTGTTGACTCTTCTATAAAAGTAAATGAATGAACTAATAAGTTTCCAGCTTTAAACAAGTCTTGTATATCAGTTTAAATAGTGATTGAGAATGTTATGGGAGAATAAAGGAAAAGTCTTGGAATAAAACTGTCACAAGCCCCAGGATGTACAAGCAGGAATGTAAGGTGTATGAGCTCCTCTTTCTATAGACAATGGAGGCAGTTTGGTTTTTGCTTGTAAATTTGTATCAATTACTCCCTCCATCTATGTTCCCCAATCGTATCCAGCTGTAGTTAATTTACAATAAAGGGGCCAGTTGACTCCATCTCTACCTTACCATTTAGCTTGACTCCTATATGTTTTTGTGTTTAATTTAATGGATAGCTTAGATATGCATATTAAAAATCATGTGGTGTATTGCAAGAAAAAAAGAATAAAGACAATCCTACCTGATGGTACTATAGATGTAAGTGTAGTTTAGAAAAACAAAAAAAAAGATTTTTAAAATTATAATTCTGAAAATGTATATTTTAATTTCAAGATACAGAAAAAGGATTGTGTCAATATTATAAAGAGAAAAACATTTTTCAAAATAATTATTTCAACACCTGTCATCCATTTGGCAAATACAACATATAAAAATTGCATATTTTGATTGCATGCTCTACTATCAAATGAAAAAAACGATGTGTACAGTCTATAAACAATCTGTTGAATTGTATCGACTAAGCAGAGATGGGAGATTTCCTATTACCTGTTGTTTCGGTAGGTGCAGGTGTTGACTCTTCTGGAGAAGTAAATTCATAAACGAATAAGTTTCCAGCTTTAAACAACTCTTGTATATTAGTTTAAATAGTGATTGGGAACGTAATAGGAGTATAAAGGAAAATTCTTAGAATAAAACAATCATGAGCCCTTTGGGCTACTAGCAGGAACGTGATGCCTATGAGTTACTCTTTCTCTAGACATTGGATGCAATTTGCTTAAAAATGTATTTCAATTACTCCCTCCATCTCTGTTCTCCAATAATATCCAGCTGTATTTAATATACAATGAAGGGGCCAGTTGACTCCATTTCTACCATACCGTTTAGCTTGACTCCTATATTTTTTATCTTTAATTTAATGGATAGCTTATACAGTATATGCATATTAAAAAGCATGTGGTATATTGCAAGAAAAAAAGAAATAAAGAGAAATCCTACCTGATGGTACTGTAGATGAAAGTGTAGTATAGGAAAAGAAACAAAAAAAGATTTTTATGATTATAATTCTTAAAATGTATATTTAATTTCAAGGTACAGAAGGAGGAGTGTGTCAATATTTCTTAGTGTTCTTCTGTATGTTGTCAATCATGCTTTCAAAACAGGAATTCTTATGATCTACAAATTAGAAAATTAGCAGTCCATTTTTTTCTGTATTGCAAAAAGCTTTTTAGTAGTTTTAGAATGTTTTTTCCTCATTTTGAAAAGTTTTAAAACGTTAGAAAAAAAGAGAAAAACATTTTTCAAAATAATTATCTATATACCTGTTGACTAGAACATATAAAAACTGCATATTTTGATTGCATGCTCTACTATGAAATGCAAACACTATGGGGGTTATTTACTAAAACTCGACTAAAAAAATCACAAAAAATGTGTGTTTTCACAAAATCTGGCTTTTCAAAAAGCACAATTTTTTCTGAATTTATTTAACCTCGAGGCTGGAAAATGTAGAATCTGAAATTCCGGCATCTCAGACCTGTCGAGGTTGTATATAAGTCAATGGGAGAAGTCCCAATGATTATATTGATGTGTGCTGGGTCTCATTCCAAACTCCAAAGTTTTCTGAGGTGTCAGGAAAAAATAGGAGGTTTCGGGTGAAATTTCTGAAAAAATCGTGAAAATGGGGTGAAACCTTCGAAAAAATCACGAAAATCTGAGTTTTTACCTCTAAGCAAATTTTTAGGAAAATGTAAAAATAAATAAGCGTTAAAAACATGAGCGTCTTAGATCGGAGTTTGTAGCAGATGATATTGAGATAAGTTCAGACCTTGATAAATAACCACCTATATGTACAGTCTACAAACAATCCGTTGAATTGTATTGACTAAGAAGTGATGGGATATTATCTATTACCTGTTGTTTCTGTAGGTGCAGGTGTTGACTCTTCTATAGAAGTAAATTAATGAACTAATAAGTTTCCAGCTTTAAACAAGTCTTTTATATCAGTTTAAATAGTGATTGAAAATGTTATGGGAGAATAAAGGAAAATTCTTGGAATAAAACTGTCACAAGCCCCAGGATGTACAAGCAGAAGTGTAAGGTGTATGAGCTCCTCTTTCTATAGACAATGGAGGCAGTTTGGTTTTTGCTTGTAAATTTGTATCAATTACTCCCTCCATCTCTGTTCCCCAATAATACCCAGCTGTAGTTAATATACAATAAAGGGGCCAGTTGACTCCATCTCTACCGTACCATTTAGCTTGACGCCTATATTTTTTGTGTTTCATTTAATGGATAGCTTATACAGTATATACGTATTAAAAATCATGTGGTCTATTGCAAGAGAAAAAGAACAAAGACAATCCTACCTGATGGTACTGTAGATGTAAGTTTAGTTTAGAAGAAAAGAAAAAAAAAGATTTTTAAGATTCTAATTCTGAAAATGTATCTTTCATTTCAAGATAGAGAAAGAGAATTGTGTTAATATTGGGGGATTTCCTATTACCTGTTGTTTCTGTAGGTGCAGGTGTTGACTCTTCTGGAGAAGTAAATTCATAAACTAATAAGTTCCCAGCTTTAAACAACTATTGTATATTAGCTTAAATATTGAATGGGAATATAATAGGAGTATAAAGGAAAATTCTTAGAATAAAACAATCATTTTTTTGGGTCTCGTTCCAAACTCAAACGTTTTCTGGGGTTTCGGGAAAAACCTGAGGTTTTGGGTGAAAACTCTGAAATAAATGTGAAAATCGGGTGAAACCTTAGAAAAAATTGCAGGATTCAGAGATTTTACCTCAAAGCAAATTTTTGGGAAAATGTAATAATAAATAAGCGTTAAAAACATGAGTAGCTTAGATCGGAGCTTGTAGCAGACGATATTGAGATAAGTTCGGACTTTGATACATAACCCCCTATATGTACAGTCTACAAACAATCTGTTGAATTGTATTGACTAAGAAGTGATGGGATATTTTCTATTACCTGTTATTTCTGTAGGTGCAGGTGTTGACTCTTCTATAAAAGTAAATGAATGAACTAATAAGTTTCCAGCTTTAAACAAGTCTTGTATATCAGTTTAAATAGTGATTGAGAATGTTATGGGAGAATAAAGGAAAAGTCTTGGAATAAAACTGTCACAAGCCCCAGGATGTACAAGCAGGAATGTAAGGTGTATGAGCTCCTCTTTCTATAGACAATGGAGGCAGTTTGGTTTTTGCTTGTAAATTTGTATCAATTACTCCCTCCATCTATGTTCCCCAATTGTATCCAGCTGTAGTTAATTTACAATAAAGGGGCCAGTTGACTCCATCTCTACCTTACCATTTAGCTTGACTCCTATATGTTTTTGTGTTTAATTTAATGGATAGCTTAGATATGCATATTAAAAATCATGTGGTGTATTGCAAGAAAAAAAGAATAAAGACAATCCTACCTGATGGTACTATAGATGTAAGTGTAGTTTAGAAAAACAAAAAAAAAGATTTTTAAAATTATAATTCTGAAAATGTATATTTTAATTTCAAGATACAGAAAAAGGATTGTGTCAATATTATAAGGAGAAAAACATTTTTCAAAATAATTATTTCAACACCTGTCATCCATTTGGCAAATACAACATATAAAAATTGCATATTTTGATTGCATGCTCTACTATCAAATGAAAAAAACGATGTGTACAGTCTATAAACAATCTGTTGAATTGTATCGACTAAGCAGAGATGGGAGATTTCCTATTACCTGTTGTTTCGGTAGGTGCAGGTGTTGACTCTTCTGGAGAAGTAAATTCATAAACGAATAAGTTTCCAGCTTTAAACAACTCTTGTATATTAGTTTAAATAGTGATTGGGAACGTAATAGGAGTATAAAGGAAAATTCTTAGAATAAAACAATCATGAGCCCTTTGGGCTACTAGCAGGAACGTGATGCCTATGAGTTACTCTTTCTCTAGACATTGGATGCAATTTGCTTAAAAATGTATTTCAATTACTCCCTCCATCTCTGTTCTCCAATAATATCCAGCTGTATTTAATATACAATGAAGGGGCCAGTTGACTCCATTTCTACCATACCGTTTAGCTTGACTCCTATATTTTTTATCTTTAATTTAATGGATAGCTTATACAGTATATGCATATTAAAAAGCATGTGGTATATTGCAAGAAAAAAAGAAATAAAGAGAAATCCTACCTGATGGTACTGTAGATGAAAGTGTAGTATAGGAAAAGAAACAAAAAAAGATTTTTATGATTATAATTCTTAAAATGTATATTTAATTTCAAGGTACAGAAGGAGGAGTGTGTCAATATTTCTTAGTGTTCTTCTGTATGTTGTCAATCATGCTTTCAAAACAGGAATTCTTATGATCTACAAATTAGAAAATTAGCAGTCCATTTTTTTCTGTATTGCAAAAAGCTTTTTAGTAGTTTTAGAATGTTTTTTCCTCATTTTGAAAAGTTTTAAAACTTTAGAAAAAAAGAGAAAAACATTTTTCAAAATAATTATCTATATACCTGTTGACTAGAACATATAAAAACTGCATATTTTGATTGCATGCTCTACTATGAAATGCAAACACTATGGGGGTTATTTACTAAAACTCGACTAAAAAAATCACAAAAAATGTGTGTTTTCACAAAATCTGGCTTTTCAAAAAGCACAAATTTTTCTGAATTTATTTAACCTCGAGGCTGGAAAATGTAGAATCTGAAATTCCGGCATCTCAAACCTGTCGAGGTTGTATATAAGTCAATGGGAGAAGTCCCAATGATTATATTGATGTGTGCTGGGTCTCATTCCAAACTCCAAAGTTTTCTGAGGTGTCAGGAAAAAATAGGAGGTTTCGGGTGAAATTTCTGAAAAAATCGTGAAAATGGGGTGAAACCTTCGAAAAAATCACGAAAATCTGAGTTTTTACCTCTAAGCAAATTTTTAGGAAAATGTAAAAATAAATAAGCGTTAAAAACATGAGCGTCTTAGATCGGAGTTTGTAGCAGATGATATTGAGATAAGTTCAGACCTTGATAAATAACCACCTATATGTACAGTCTACAAACAATCCGTTGAATTGTATTGACTAAGAAGTGATGGGATATTATCTATTACCTGTTGTTTCTGTAGGTGCAGGTGTTGACTCTTCTATAGAAGTAAATTAATGAACTAATAAGTTTCCAGCTTTAAACAAGTCTTTTATATCAGTTTAAATAGTGATTGAAAATGTTATGGGAGAATAAAGGAAAATTCTTGGAATAAAACTGTCACAAGCCCCAGGATGTACAAGCAGAAGTGTAAGGTGTATGAGCTCCTCTTTCTATAGACAATGGAGGCAGTTTGGTTTTTGCTTGTAAATTTGTATCAATTACTCCCTCCATCTCTGTTCCCCAATAATACCCAGCTGTAGTTAATATACAATAAAGGGGCCAGTTGACTCCATCTCTACCGTACCATTTAGCTTGACGCCTATATTTTTTGTGTTTCATTTAATGGATAGCTTATACAGTATATACGTATTAAAAATCATGTGGTCTATTGCAAGAGAAAAAGAACAAAGACAATCCTACCTGATGGTACTGTAGATGTAAGTTTAGTTTAGAAGAAAAGAAAAAAAAAGATTTTTAAGATTCTAATTCTGAAAATGTATCTTTCATTTCAAGATAGAGAAAGAGAATTGTGTTAATATTGGGGGATTTCCTATTACCTGTTGTTTCTGTAGGTGCAGGTGTTGACTCTTCTGGAGAAGTAAATTCATAAACTAATAAGTTCCCAGCTTTAAACAACTATTGTATATTAGCTTAAATATTGAATGGGAATATAATAGGAGTATAAAGGAAAATTCTTAGAATAAAACAATCATTTTTTTGGGTCTCGTTCCAAACTCAAACGTTTTCTGGGGTTTCGGGAAAAACCTGAGGTTTTGGGTGAAAACTCTGAAATAAATGTGAAAATCGGGTGAAACCTTAGAAAAAATTGCAGGATTCAGAGATTTTACCTCAAAGCAAATTTTTGGGAAAATGTAATAATAAATAAGCGTTAAAAACATGAGTAGCTTAGATCGGAGCTTGTAGCAGACGATATTGAGATAAGTTCGGACTTTGATACATAACCCCCTATATGTACAGTCTACAAACAATCTGTTGAATTGTATTGACTAAGAAGTGATGGGATATTTTCTATTACCTGTTATTTCTGTAGGTGCAGGTGTTGACTCTTCTATAAAAGTAAATGAATGAACTAATAAGTTTCCAGCTTTAAACAAGTCTTGTATATCAGTTTAAATAGTGATTGAGAATGTTATGGGAGAATAAAGGAAAAGTCTTGGAATAAAACTGTCACAAGCCCCAGGATGTACAAGCAGGAATGTAAGGTGTATGAGCTCCTCTTTCTATAGACAATGGAGGCAGTTTGGTTTTTGCTTGTAAATTTGTATCAATTACTCCCTCCATCTATGTTCCCCAATCGTATCCAGCTGTAGTTAATTTACAATAAAGGGGCCAGTTGACTCCATCTCTACCTTACCATTTAGCTTGACTCCTATATGTTTTTGTGTTTAATTTAATGGATAGCTTAGATATGCATATTAAAAATCATGTGGTGTATTGCAAGAAAAAAAGAATAAAGACAATCCTACCTGATGGTACTATAGATGTAAGTGTAGTTTAGAAAAACAAAAAAAAAGATTTTTAAAATTATAATTCTGAAAATGTATATTTTAATTTCAAGATACAGAAAAAGGATTGTGTCAATATTATAAGGAGAAAAACATTTTTCAAAATAATTATTTCAACACCTGTCATCCATTTGGCAAATACAACATATAAAAATTGCATATTTTGATTGCATGCTCTACTATCAAATGAAAAAAACGATGTGTACAGTCTATAAACAATCTGTTGAATTGTATCGACTAAGCAGAGATGGGAGATTTCCTATTACCTGTTGTTTCGGTAGGTGCAGGTGTTGACTCTTCTGGAGAAGTAAATTCATAAACGAATAAGTTTCCAGCTTTAAACAACTCTTGTATATTAGTTTAAATAGTGATTGGGAACGTAATAGGAGTATAAAGGAAAATTCTTAGAATAAAACAATCATGAGCCCTTTGGGCTACTAGCAGGAACGTGATGCCTATGAGTTACTCTTTCTCTAGACATTGGATGCAATTTGCTTAAAAATGTATTTCAATTACTCCCTCCATCTCTGTTCTCCAATAATATCCAGCTGTATTTAATATACAATGAAGGGGCCAGTTGACTCCATTTCTACCATACCGTTTAGCTTGACTCCTATATTTTTTATCTTTAATTTAATGGATAGCTTATACAGTATATGCATATTAAAAAGCATGTGGTATATTGCAAGAAAAAAAGAAATAAAGAGAAATCCTACCTGATGGTACTGTAGATGAAAGTGTAGTATAGGAAAAGAAACAAAAAAAGATTTTTATGATTATAATTCTTAAAATGTATATTTAATTTCAAGGTACAGAAGGAGGAGTGTGTCAATATTTCTTAGTGTTCTTCTGTATGTTGTCAATCATGCTTTCAAAACAGGAATTCTTATGATCTACAAATTAGAAAATTAGCAGTCCATTTTTTTCTGTATTGCAAAAAGCTTTTTAGTAGTTTTAGAATGTTTTTTCCTCATTTTGAAAAGTTTTAAAACTTTAGAAAAAAAGAGAAAAACATTTTTCAAAATAATTATCTATATACCTGTTGACTAGAACATATAAAAACTGCATATTTTGATTGCATGCTCTACTATGAAATGCAAACACTATGGGGGTTATTTACTAAAACTCGACTAAAAAAATCACAAAAAATGTGTGTTTTCACAAAATCTGGCTTTTCAAAAAGCACAAATTTTTCTGAATTTATTTAACCTCGAGGCTGGAAAATGTAGAATCTGCAATTCCGGCATCTCAGACCTGTCGAGGTTGTATATAAGTCAATGGGAGAAGTCCCAATGATTATATTGATGTGTGCTGGGTCTCATTCCAAACTCCAAAGTTTTCTGAGGTGTCAGGAAAAAATAGGAGGTTTCGGGTGAAATTTCTGAAAAAATCGTGAAAATGGGGTGAAACCTTCGAAAAAATCACGAAAATCTGAGTTTTTACCTCTAAGCAAATTTTTAGGAAAATGTAAAAATAAATAAGCGTTAAAAACATGAGCGTCTTAGATCGGAGTTTGTAGCAGATGATATTGAGATAAGTTCAGACCTTGATAAATAACCACCTATATGTACAGTCTACAAACAATCCGTTGAATTGTATTGACTAAGAAGTGATGGGATATTATCTATTACCTGTTGTTTCTGTAGGTGCAGGTGTTGACTCTTCTATAGAAGTAAATTAATGAACTAATAAGTTTCCAGCTTTAAACAAGTCTTTTATATCAGTTTAAATAGTGATTGAAAATGTTATGGGAGAATAAAGGAAAATTCTTGGAATAAAACTGTCACAAGCCCCAGGATGTACAAGCAGAAGTGTAAGGTGTATGAGCTCCTCTTTCTATAGACAATGGAGGCAGTTTGGTTTTTGCTTGTAAATTTGTATCAATTACTCCCTCCATCTCTGTTCCCCAATAATACCCAGCTGTAGTTAATATACAATAAAGGGGCCAGTTGACTCCATCTCTACCGTACCATTTAGCTTGACGCCTATATTTTTTGTGTTTCATTTAATGGATAGCTTATACAGTATATACGTATTAAAAATCATGTGGTCTATTGCAAGAGAAAAAGAACAAAGACAATCCTACCTGATGGTACTGTAGATGTAAGTTTAGTTTAGAAGAAAAGAAAAAAAAAGATTTTTAAGATTCTAATTCTGAAAATGTATCTTTCATTTCAAGATAGAGAAAGAGAATTGTGTTAATATTGGGGGATTTCCTATTACCTGTTGTTTCTGTAGGTGCAGGTGTTGACTCTTCTGGAGAAGTAAATTCATAAACTAATAAGTTCCCAGCTTTAAACAACTATTGTATATTAGCTTAAATATTGAATGGGAATATAATAGGAGTATAAAGGAAAATTCTTAGAATAAAACAATCATTTTTTTGGGTCTCGTTCCAAACTCAAACGTTTTCTGGGGTTTCGGGAAAAACCTGAGGTTTTGGGTGAAAACTCTGAAATAAATGTGAAAATCGGGTGAAACCTTAGAAAAAATTGCAGGATTCAGAGATTTTACCTCAAAGCAAATTTTTGGGA
Source organism: Xenopus petersii (assembly GCA_038501925.1). Taxonomy (NCBI): domain Eukaryota; kingdom Metazoa; phylum Chordata; class Amphibia; order Anura; family Pipidae; genus Xenopus; species Xenopus petersii. The sequence goes on along the minus strand of CM076676.1, from coordinate 79,296,756 downwards.
AAATGTAATAATAAATAAGCGTTAAAAACATGAGTAGCTTAGATCGGAGCTTGTAGCAGACGATATTGAGATAAGTTCGGACTTTGATACATAACCCCCTATATGTACAGTCTACAAACAATCTGTTGAATTGTATTGACTAAGAAGTGATGGGATATTTTCTATTACCTGTTATTTCTGTAGGTGCAGGTGTTGACTCTTCTATAAAAGTAAATGAATGAACTAATAAGTTTCCAGCTTTAAACAAGTCTTGTATATCAGTTTAAATAGTGATTGAGAATGTTATGGGAGAATAAAGGAAAAGTCTTGGAATAAAACTGTCACAAGCCCCAGGATGTACAAGCAGGAATGTAAGGTGTATGAGCTCCTCTTTCTATAGACAATGGAGGCAGTTTGGTTTTTGCTTGTAAATTTGTATCAATTACTCCCTCCATCTATGTTCCCCAATCGTATCCAGCTGTAGTTAATTTACAATAAAGGGGCCAGTTGACTCCATCTCTACCTTACCATTTAGCTTGACTCCTATATGTTTTTGTGTTTAATTTAATGGATAGCTTAGATATGCATATTAAAATTCATGTGGTGTATTGCAAGAAAAAAAGAATAAAGACAATCCTACCTGATGGTACTATAGATGTAAGTGTAGTTTAGAAAAACAAAAAAAAAGATTTTTAAAATTATAATTCTGAAAATGTATATTTTAATTTCAAGATACAGAAAAAGGATTGTGTCAATATTATAAAGAGAAAAACATTTTTCAAAATAATTATTTCAACACCTGTCATCCATTTGGCAAATACAACATATAAAAATTGCATATTTTGATTGCATGCTCTACTATCAAATGAAAAAAACGATGTGTACAGTCTATAAACAATCTGTTGAATTGTATCGACTAAGCAGAGATGGGAGATTTCCTATTACCTGTTGTTTCGGTAGGTGCAGGTGTTGACTCTTCTGGAGAAGTAAATTCATAAACGAATAAGTTTCCAGCTTTAAACAACTCTTGTATATTAGTTTAAATAGTGATTGGGAACGTAATAGGAGTATAAAGGAAAATTCTTAGAATAAAACAATCATGAGCCCTTTGGGCTACTAGCAGGAACGTGATGCCTATGAGTTACTCTTTCTCTAGACATTGGATGCAATTTGCTTAAAAATGTATTTCAATTACTCCCTCCATCTCTGTTCTCCAATAATATCCAGCTGTATTTAATATACAATGAAGGGGCCAGTTGACTCCATTTCTACCATACCGTTTAGCTTGACTCCTATATTTTTTATCTTTAATTTAATGGATAGCTTATACAGTATATGCATATTAAAAAGCATGTGGTATATTGCAAGAAAAAAAGAAATAAAGAGAAATCCTACCTGATGGTACTGTAGATGAAAGTGTAGTATAGGAAAAGAAACAAAAAAAGATTTTTATGATTATAATTCTTAAAATGTATATTTAATTTCAAGGTACAGAAGGAGGAGTGTGTCAATATTTCTTAGTGTTCTTCTGTATGTTGTCAATCATGCTTTCAAAACAGGAATTCTTATGATCTACAAATTAGAAAATTAGCAGTCCATTTTTTTCTGTATTGCAAAAAGCTTTTTAGTAGTTTTAGAATGTTTTTTCCTCATTTTGAAAAGTTTTAAAACTTTAGAAAAAAAGAGAAAAACATTTTTCAAAATAATTATCTATATACCTGTTGACTAGAACATATAAAAACTGCATATTTTGATTGCATGCTCTACTATGAAATGCAAACACTATGGGGGTTATTTACTAAAACTCGACTAAAAAAATCACAAAAAATGTGTGTTTTCACAAAATCTGGCTTTTCAAAAAGCACACATTTTTCTGAATTTATTTAACCTCGAGGCTGGAAAATGTAGAATCTGCAATTCCGGCATCTCAGACCTGTCGAGGTTGTATATAAGTCAATGGGAGAAGTCCCAATGATTATATTGATGTGTGCTGGGTCTCATTCCAAACTCCAAAGTTTTCTGAGGTGTCAGGAAAAAATAGGAGGTTTCGGGTGAAATTTCTGAAAAAATCGTGAAAATGGGGTGAAACCTTCGAAAAAATCACGAAAATCTGAGTTTTTACCTCTAAGCAAATTTTTAGGAAAATGTAAAAATAAATAAGCGTTAAAAACATGAGCGTCTTAGATCGGAGTTTGTAGCAGATGATATTGAGATAAGTTCAGACCTTGATAAATAACCACCTATATGTACAGTCTACAAACAATCCGTTGAATTGTATTGACTAAGAAGTGATGGGATATTATCTATTACCTGTTGTTTCTGTAGGTGCAGGTGTTGACTCTTCTATAGAAGTAAATTAATGAACTAATAAGTTTCCAGCTTTAAACAAGTCTTTTATATCAGTTTAAATAGTGATTGAAAATGTTATGGGAGAATAAAGGAAAATTCTTGGAATAAAACTGTCACAAGCCCCAGGATGTACAAGCAGAAGTGTAAGGTGTATGAGCTCCTCTTTCTATAGACAATGGAGGCAGTTTGGTTTTTGCTTGTAAATTTGTATCAATTACTCCCTCCATCTCTGTTCCCCAATAATACCCAGCTGTAGTTAATATACAATAAAGGGGCCAGTTGACTCCATCTCTACCGTACCATTTAGCTTGACGCCTATATTTTTTGTGTTTCATTTAATGGATAGCTTATACAGTATATACGTATTAAAAATCATGTGGTCTATTGCAAGAGAAAAAGAACAAAGACAATCCTACCTGATGGTACTGTAGATGTAAGTTTAGTTTAGAAGAAAAGAAAAAAAAAGATTTTTAAGATTCTAATTCTGAAAATGTATCTTTCATTTCAAGATAGAGAAAGAGAATTGTGTTAATATTGGGGGATTTCCTATTACCTGTTGTTTCTGTAGGTGCAGGTGTTGACTCTTCTGGAGAAGTAAATTCATAAACTAATAAGTTCCCAGCTTTAAACAACTATTGTATATTAGCTTAAATATTGAATGGGAATATAATAGGAGTATAAAGGAAAATTCTTAGAATAAAACAATCATTTTTTTGGGTCTCGTTCCAAACTCAAACGTTTTCTGGGGTTTCGGGAAAAACCTGAGGTTTTGGGTGAAAACTCTGAAATAAATGTGAAAATCGGGTGAAACCTTAGAAAAAATTGCAGGATTCAGAGATTTTACCTCAAAGCAAATTTTTGGGAAAATGTAATAATAAATAAGCGTTAAAAACATGAGTAGCTTAGATCGGAGCTTGTAGCAGACGATATTGAGATAAGTTCGGACTTTGATACATAACCCCCTATATGTACAGTCTACAAACAATCTGTTGAATTGTATTGACTAAGAAGTGATGGGATATTTTCTATTACCTGTTATTTCTGTAGGTGCAGGTGTTGACTCTTCTATAAAAGTAAATGAATGAACTAATAAGTTTCCAGCTTTAAACAAGTCTTGTATATCAGTTTAAATAGTGATTGAGAATGTTATGGGAGAATAAAGGAAAAGTCTTGGAATAAAACTGTCACAAGCCCCAGGATGTACAAGCAGGAATGTAAGGTGTATGAGCTCCTCTTTCTATAGACAATGGAGGCAGTTTGGTTTTTGCTTGTAAATTTGTATCAATTACTCCCTCCATCTATGTTCCCCAATCGTATCCAGCTGTAGTTAATTTACAATAAAGGGGCCAGTTGACTCCATCTCTACCTTACCATTTAGCTTGACTCCTATATGTTTTTGTGTTTAATTTAATGGATAGCTTAGATATGCATATTAAAAATCATGTGGTGTATTGCAAGAAAAAAAGAATAAAGACAATCCTACCTGATGGTACTATAGATGTAAGTGTAGTTTAGAAAAACAAAAAAAAAGATTTTTAAAATTATAATTCTGAAAATGTATATTTTAATTTCAAGATACAGAAAAAGGATTGTGTCAATATTATAAGGAGAAAAACATTTTTCAAAATAATTATTTCAACACCTGTCATCCATTTGGCAAATACAACATATAAAAATTGCATATTTTGATTGCATGCTCTACTATCAAATGAAAAAAACGATGTGTACAGTCTATAAACAATCTGTTGAATTGTATCGACTAAGCAGAGATGGGAGATTTCCTATTACCTGTTGTTTCGGTAGGTGCAGGTGTTGACTCTTCTGGAGAAGTAAATTCATAAACGAATAAGTTTCCAGCTTTAAACAACTCTTGTATATTAGTTTAAATAGTGATTGGGAACGTAATAGGAGTATAAAGGAAAATTCTTAGAATAAAACAATCATGAGCCCTTTGGGCTACTAGCAGGAACGTGATGCCTATGAGTTACTCTTTCTCTAGACATTGGATGCAATTTGCTTAAAAATGTATTTCAATTACTCCCTCCATCTCTGTTCTCCAATAATATCCAGCTGTATTTAATATACAATGAAGGGGCCAGTTGACTCCATTTCTACCATACCGTTTAGCTTGACTCCTATATTTTTTATCTTTAATTTAATGGATAGCTTATACAGTATATGCATATTAAAAAGCATGTGGTATATTGCAAGAAAAAAAGAAATAAAGAGAAATCCTACCTGATGGTACTGTAGATGAAAGTGTAGTATAGGAAAAGAAACAAAAAAAGATTTTTATGATTATAATTCTTAAAATGTATATTTAATTTCAAGGTACAGAAGGAGGAGTGTGTCAATATTTCTTAGTGTTCTTCTGTATGTTGTCAATCATGCTTTCAAAACAGGAATTCTTATGATCTACAAATTAGAAAATTAGCAGTCCATTTTTTTCTGTATTGCAAAAAGCTTTTTAGTAGTTTTAGAATGTTTTTTCCTCATTTTGAAAAGTTTTAAAACTTTAGAAAAAAAGAGAAAAACATTTTTCAAAATAATTATCTATATACCTGTTGACTAGAACATATAAAAACTGCATATTTTGATTGCATGCTCTACTATGAAATGCAAACACTATGGGGGTTATTTACTAAAACTCGACTAAAAAAATCACAAAAAATGTGTGTTTTCACAAAATCTGGCTTTTCAAAAAGCACACATTTTTCTGAATTTATTTAACCTCGAGGCTGGAAAATGTAGAATCTGCAATTCCGGCATCTCAGACCTGTCGAGGTTGTATATAAGTCAATGGGAGAAGTCCCAATGATTATATTGATGTGTGCTGGGTCTCATTCCAAACTCCAAAGTTTTCTGAGGTGTCAGGAAAAAATAGGAGGTTTCGGGTGAAATTTCTGAAAAAATCGTGAAAATGGGGTGAAACCTTCGAAAAAATCACGAAAATCTGAGTTTTTACCTCTAAGCAAATTTTTAGGAAAATGTAAAAATAAATAAGCGTTAAAAACATGAGCGTCTTAGATCGGAGTTTGTAGCAGATGATATTGAGATAAGTTCAGACCTTGATAAATAACCACCTATATGTACAGTCTACAAACAATCCGTTGAATTGTATTGACTAAGAAGTGATGGGATATTATCTATTACCTGTTGTTTCTGTAGGTGCAGGTGTTGACTCTTCTATAGAAGTAAATTAATGAACTAATAAGTTTCCAGCTTTAAACAAGTCTTTTATATCAGTTTAAATAGTGATTGAAAATGTTATGGGAGAATAAAGGAAAATTCTTGGAATAAAACTGTCACAAGCCCCAGGATGTACAAGCAGAAGTGTAAGGTGTATGAGCTCCTCTTTCTATAGACAATGGAGGCAGTTTGGTTTTTGCTTGTAAATTTGTATCAATTACTCCCTCCATCTCTGTTCCCCAATAATACCCAGCTGTAGTTAATATACAATAAAGGGGCCAGTTGACTCCATCTCTACCGTACCATTTAGCTTGACGCCTATATTTTTTGTGTTTCATTTAATGGATAGCTTATACAGTATATACGTATTAAAAATCATGTGGTCTATTGCAAGAGAAAAAGAACAAAGACAATCCTACCTGATGGTACTGTAGATGTAAGTTTAGTTTAGAAGAAAAGAAAAAAAAAGATTTTTAAGATTCTAATTCTGAAAATGTATCTTTCATTTCAAGATAGAGAAAGAGAATTGTGTTAATATTGGGGGATTTCCTATTACCTGTTGTTTCTGTAGGTGCAGGTGTTGACTCTTCTGGAGAAGTAAATTCATAAACTAATAAGTTCCCAGCTTTAAACAACTATTGTATATTAGCTTAAATATTGAATGGGAATATAATAGGAGTATAAAGGAAAATTCTTAGAATAAAACAATCATTTTTTTGGGTCTCGTTCCAAACTCAAACGTTTTCTGGGGTTTCGGGAAAAACCTGAGGTTTTGGGTGAAAACTCTGAAATAAATGTGAAAATCGGGTGAAACCTTAGAAAAAATTGCAGGATTCAGAGATTTTACCTCAAAGCAAATTTTTGGGAAAATGTAATAATAAATAAGCGTTAAAAACATGAGTAGCTTAGATCGGAGCTTGTAGCAGACGATATTGAGATAAGTTCGGACTTTGATACATAACCCCCTATATGTACAGTCTACAAACAATCTGTTGAATTGTATTGACTAAGAAGTGATGGGATATTTTCTATTACCTGTTATTTCTGTAGGTGCAGGTGTTGACTCTTCTATAAAAGTAAATGAATGAACTAATAAGTTTCCAGCTTTAAACAAGTCTTGTATATCAGTTTAAATAGTGATTGAGAATGTTATGGGAGAATAAAGGAAAAGTCTTGGAATAAAACTGTCACAAGCCCCAGGATGTACAAGCAGGAATGTAAGGTGTATGAGCTCCTCTTTCTATAGACAATGGAGGCAGTTTGGTTTTTGCTTGTAAATTTGTATCAATTACTCCCTCCATCTATGTTCCCCAATCGTATCCAGCTGTAGTTAATTTACAATAAAGGGGCCAGTTGACTCCATCTCTACCTTACCATTTAGCTTGACTCCTATATGTTTTTGTGTTTAATTTAATGGATAGCTTAGATATGCATATTAAAAATCATGTGGTGTATTGCAAGAAAAAAAGAATAAAGACAATCCTACCTGATGGTACTATAGATGTAAGTGTAGTTTAGAAAAACAAAAAAAAGATTTTTAAAATTATAATTCTGAAAATGTATATTTTAATTTCAAGATACAGAAAAAGGATTGTGTCAATATTATAAGGAGAAAAACATTTTTCAAAATAATTATTTCAATACCTGTCATCCATTTGGCAAATACAACATATAAAAATTGCATATTTTGATTGCATGCTCTACTATCAAATGAAAAAAACGATGTGTACAGTCTATAAACAATCTGTTGAATTGTATCGACTAAGCAGAGATGGGAGATTTCCTATTACCTGTTGTTTCGGTAGGTGCAGGTGTTGACTCTTCTGGAGAAGTAAATTCATAAACGAATAAGTTTCCAGCTTTAAACAACTCTTGTATATTAGTTTAAATAGTGATTGGGAACGTAATAGGAGTATAAAGGAAAATTCTTAGAATAAAACAATCATGAGCCCTTTGGGCTACTAGCAGGAACGTGATGCCTATGAGTTACTCTTTCTCTAGACATTGGATGCAATTTGCTTAAAAATGTATTTCAATTACTCCCTCCATCTCTGTTCTCCAATAATATCCAGCTGTATTTAATATACAATGAAGGGGCCAGTTGACTCCATTTCTACCATACCGTTTAGCTTGACTCCTATATTTTTTATCTTTAATTTAATGGATAGCTTATACAGTATATGCATATTAAAAAGCATGTGGTATATTGCAAGAAAAAAAGAAATAAAGAGAAATCCTACCTGATGGTACTGTAGATGAAAGTGTAGTATAGGAAAAGAAACAAAAAAAGATTTTTATGATTATAATTCTTAAAATGTATATTTAATTTCAAGGTACAGAAGGAGGAGTGTGTCAATATTTCTTAGTGTTCTTCTGTATGTTGTCAATCATGCTTTCAAAACAGGAATTCTTATGATCTACAAATTAGAAAATTAGCAGTCCATTTTTTTCTGTATTGCAAAAAGCTTTTTAGTAGTTTTAGAATGTTTTTTCCTCATTTTGAAAAGTTTTAAAACTTTAGAAAAAAAGAGAAAAACATTTTTCAAAATAATTATCTATATACCTGTTGACTAGAACATATAAAAACTGCATATTTTGATTGCATGCTCTACTATGAAATGCAAACACTATGGGGGTTATTTACTAAAACTCGACTAAAAAAATCACAAAAAATGTGTGTTTTCACAAAATCTGGCTTTTCAAAAAGCACACATTTTTCTGAATTTATTTAACCTCGAGGCTGGAAAATGTAGAATCTGCAATTCCGGCATCTCAGACCTGTCGAGGTTGTATATAAGTCAATGGGAGAAGTCCCAATGATTATATTGATGTGTGCTGGGTCTCATTCCAAACTCCAAAGTTTTCTGAGGTGTCAGGAAAAAATAGGAGGTTTCGGGTGAAATTTCTGAAAAAATCGTGAAAATGGGGTGAAACCTTCGAAAAAATCACGAAAATCTGAGTTTTTACCTCTAAGCAAATTTTTAGGAAAATGTAAAAATAAATAAGCGTTAAAAACATGAGCGTCTTAGATCGGAGTTTGTAGCAGATGATATTGAGATAAGTTCAGACCTTGATAAATAACCACCTATATGTACAGTCTACAAACAATCCGTTGAATTGTATTGACTAAGAAGTGATGGGATATTATCTATTACCTGTTGTTTCTGTAGGTGCAGGTGTTGACTCTTCTATAGAAGTAAATTAATGAACTAATAAGTTTCCAGCTTTAAACAAGTCTTTTATATCAGTTTAAATAGTGATTGAAAATGTTATGGGAGAATAAAGGAAAATTCTTGGAATAAAACTGTCACAAGCCCCAGGATGTACAAGCAGAAGTGTAAGGTGTATGAGCTCCTCTTTCTATAGACAATGGAGGCAGTTTGGTTTTTGCTTGTAAATTTGTATCAATTACTCCCTCCATCTCTGTTCCCCAATAATACCCAGCTGTAGTTAATATACAATAAAGGGGCCAGTTGACTCCATCTCTACCGTACCATTTAGCTTGACGCCTATATTTTTTGTGTTTCATTTAATGGATAGCTTATACAGTATATACGTATTAAAAATCATGTGGTCTATTGCAAGAGAAAAAGAACAAAGACAATCCTACCTGATGGTACTGTAGATGTAAGTTTAGTTTAGAAGAAAAGAAAAAAAAAGATTTTTAAGATTCTAATTCTGAAAATGTATCTTTCATTTCAAGATAGAGAAAGAGAATTGTGTTAATATTGGGGGATTTCCTATTACCTGTTGTTTCTGTAGGTGCAGGTGTTGACTCTTCTGGAGAAGTAAATTCATAAACTAATAAGTTCCCAGCTTTAAACAACTATTGTATATTAGCTTAAATATTGAATGGGAATATAATAGGAGTATAAAGGAAAATTCTTAGAATAAAACAATCATTTTTTTGGGTCTCGTTCCAAACTCAAACGTTTTCTGGGGTTTCGGGAAAAACCTGAGGTTTTGGGTGAAAACTCTGAAATAAATGTGAAAATCGGGTGAAACCTTAGAAAAAATTGCAGGATTCAGAGATTTTACCTCAAAGCAAATTTTTGGGAAAATGTAATAATAAATAAGCGTTAAAAACATGAGTAGCTTAGATCGGAGCTTGTAGCAGACGATATTGAGATAAGTTCGGACTTTGATACATAACCCCCTATATGTACAGTCTACAAACAATCTGTTGAATTGTATTGACTAAGAAGTGATGGGATATTTTCTATTACCTGTTATTTCTGTAGGTGCAGGTGTTGACTCTTCTATAAAAGTAAATGAATGAACTAATAAGTTTCCAGCTTTAAACAAGTCTTGTATATCAGTTTAAATAGTGATTGAGAATGTTATGGGAGAATAAAGGAAAAGTCTTGGAATAAAACTGTCACAAGCCCCAGGATGTACAAGCAGGAATGTAAGGTGTATGAGCTCCTCTTTCTATAGACAATGGAGGCAGTTTGGTTTTTGCTTGTAAATTTGTATCAATTACTCCCTCCATCTATGTTCCCCAATCGTATCCAGCTGTAGTTAATTTACAATAAAGGGGCCAGTTGACTCCATCTCTACCTTACCATTTAGCTTGACTCCTATATGTTTTTGTGTTTAATTTAATGGATAGCTTAGATATGCATATTAAAAATCATGTGGTGTATTGCAAGAAAAAAAGAATAAAGACAATCCTACCTGATGGTACTATAGATGTAAGTGTAGTTTAGAAAAACAAAAAAAAAGATTTTTAAAATTATAATTCTGAAAATGTATATTTTAATTTCAAGATACAGAAAAAGGATTGTGTCAATATTATAAGGAGAAAAACATTTTTCAAAATAATTATTTCAATACCTGTCATCCATTTGGCAAATACAACATATAAAAATTGCATATTTTGATTGCATGCTCTACTATCAAATGAAAAAAACGATGTGTACAGTCTATAAACAATCTGTTGAATTGTATCGACTAAGCAGAGATGGGAGATTTCCTATTACCTGTTGTTTCGGTAGGTGCAGGTGTTGACTCTTCTGGAGAAGTAAATTCATAAACGAATAAGTTTCCAGCTTTAAACAACTCTTGTATATTAGTTTAAATAGTGATTGGGAACGTAATAGGAGTATAAAGGAAAATTCTTAGAATAAAACAATCATGAGCCCTTTGGGCTACTAGCAGGAACGTGATGCCTATGAGTTACTCTTTCTCTAGACATTGGATGCAATTTGCTTAAAAATGTATTTCAATTACTCCCTCCATCTCTGTTCTCCAATAATATCCAGCTGTATTTAATATACAATGAAGGGGCCAGTTGACTCCATTTCTACCATACCGTTTAGCTTGACTCCTATATTTTTTATCTTTAATTTAATGGATAGCTTATACAGTATATGCATATTAAAAAGCATGTGGTATATTGCAAGAAAAAAAGAAATAAAGAGAAATCCTACCTGATGGTACTGTAGATGAAAGTGTAGTATAGGAAAAGAAACAAAAAAAGATTTTTATGATTATAATTCTTAAAATGTATATTTAATTTCAAGGTACAGAAGGAGGAGTGTGTCAATATTTCTTAGTGTTCTTCTGTATGTTGTCAATCATGCTTTCAAAACAGGAATTCTTATGATCTACAAATTAGAAAATTAGCAGTCCATTTTTTTCTGTATTGCAAAAAGCTTTTTAGTAGTTTTAGAATGTTTTTTCCTCATTTTGAAAAGTTTTAAAACTTTAGAAAAAAGAGAAAAACATTTTTCAAAATAATTATCTATATACCTGTTGACTAGAACATATAAAAACTGCATATTTTGATTGCATGCTCTACTATGAAATGCAAACACTATGGGGGTTATTTACTAAAACTCGACTAAAAAAATCACAAAAAATGTGTGTTTTCACAAAATCTGGCTTTTCAAAAAGCACACATTTTTCTGAATTTATTTAACCTCGAGGCTGGAAAATGTAGAATCTGCAATTCCGGCATCTCAGACCTGTCGAGGTTGTATATAAGTCAATGGGAGAAGTCCCAATGATTATATTGATGTGTGCTGGGTCTCATTCCAAACTCCAAAGTTTTCTGAGGTGTCAGGAAAAAATAGGAGGTTTCGGGTGAAATTTCTGAAAAAATCGTGAAAATGGGGTGAAACCTTCGAAAAAATCACGAAAATCTGAGTTTTTACCTCTAAGCAAATTTTTAGGAAAATGTAAAAATAAATAAGCATTAAAAACATGAGCGTCTTAGATCGGAGTTTGTAGCAGATGATATTGAGATAAGTTCAGACCTTGATAAATAACCACCTATATGTACAGTCTACAAACAATCCGTTGAATTGTATTGACTAAGAAGTGATGGGATATTATCTATTACCTGTTGTTTCTGTAGGTGCAGGTGTTGACTCTTCTATAGAAGTAAATTAATGAACTAATAAGTTTCCAGCTTTAAACAAGTCTTTTATATCAGTTTAAATAGTGATTGAAAATGTTATGGGAGAATAAAGGAAAATTCTTGGAATAAAACTGTCACAAGCCCCAGGATGTACAAGCAGAAGTGTAAGGTGTATGAGCTCCTCTTTCTATAGACAATGGAGGCAGTTTGGTTTTTGCTTGTAAATTTGTATCAATTACTCCCTCCATCTCTGTTCCCCAATAATACCCAGCTGTAGTTAATATACAATAAAGGGGCCAGTTGACTCCATCTCTACCGTACCATTTAGCTTGACGCCTATATTTTTTGTGTTTCATTTAATGGATAGCTTATACAGTATATACGTATTAAAAATCATGTGGTCTATTGCAAGAGAAAAAGAACAAAGACAATCCTACCTGATGGTACTGTAGATGTAAGTTTAGTTTAGAAGAAAAGAAAAAAAAAGATTTTTAAGATTCTAATTCTGAAAATGTATCTTTCATTTCAAGATAGAGAAAGAGAATTGTGTTAATATTGGGGGATTTCCTATTACCTGTTGTTTCTGTAGGTGCAGGTGTTGACTCTTCTGGAGAAGTAAATTCATAAACTAATAAGTTCCCAGCTTTAAACAACTATTGTATATTAGCTTAAATATTGAATGGGAATATAATAGGAGTATAAAGGAAAATTCTTAGAATAAAACAATCATTTTTTTGGGTCTCGTTCCAAACTCAAACGTTTTCTGGGGTTTCGGGAAAAACCTGAGGTTTTGGGTGAAAACTCTGAAATAAATGTGAAAATCGGGTGAAACCTTAGAAAAAATTGCAGGATTCAGAGATTTTACCTCAAAGCAAATTTTTGGGAAAATGTAATAATAAATAAGCGTTAAAAACATGAGTAGCTTAGATCGGAGCTTGTAGCAGACGATATTGAGATAAGTTCGGACTTTGATACATAACCCCCTATATGTACAGTCTACAAACAATCTGTTGAATTGTATTGACTAAGAAGTGATGGGATATTTTCTATTACCTGTTATTTCTGTAGGTGCAGGTGTTGACTCTTCAATAAAAGTAAATGAATGAACTAATAAGTTTCCAGCTTTAAACAAGTCTTGTATATCAGTTTAAATAGTGATTGAGAATGTTATGGGAGAATAAAGGAAAAGTCTTGGAATAAAACTGTCACAAGCCCCAGGATGTACAAGCAGGAATGTAAGGTGTATGAGCTCCTCTTTCTATAGACAATGGAGGCAGTTTGGTTTTTGCTTGTAAATTTGTATCAATTACTCCCTCCATCTATGTTCCCCAATCGTATCCAGCTGTAGTTAATTTACAATAAAGGGGCCAGTTGACTCCATCTCTACCTTACCATTTAGCTTGACTCCTATATGTTTTTGTGTTTAATTTAATGGATAGCTTAGATATGCATATTAAAAATCATGTGGTGTATTGCAAGAAAAAAAGAATAAAGACAATCCTACCTGATGGTACTATAGATGTAAGTGTAGTTTAGTAAAACAAAAAAAAGATTTTTAAAATTATAATTCTGAAAATGTATATTTTAATTTCAAGATACAGAAAAAGGATTGTGTCAATATTATAAAGAGAAAAACATTTTTCAAAATAATTATTTCAACACCTGTCATCCATTTGGCAAATACAACATATAAAAATTGCATATTTTGATTGCATGCTCTACTATCAAATGAAAAAAACGATGTGTACAGTCTATAAACAATCTGTTGAATTGTATCGACTAAGCAGAGATGGGAGATTTCCTATTACCTGTTGTTTCGGTAGGTGCAGGTGTTGACTCTTCTGGAGAAGTAAATTCATAAACGAATAAGTTTCCAGCTTTAAACAACTCTTGTATATTAGTTTAAATAGTGATTGGGAACGTAATAGGAGTATAAAGGAAAATTCTTAGAATAAAACAATCATGAGCCCTTTGGGCTACTAGCAGGAACGTGATGCCTATGAGTTACTCTTTCTCTAGACATTGGATGCAATTTGCTTAAAAATGTATTTCAATTACTCCCTCCATCTCTGTTCTCCAATAATATCCAGCTGTATTTAATATACAATGAAGGGGCCAGTTGACTCCATTTCTACCATACCGTTTAGCTTGACTCCTATATTTTTTATCTTTAATTTAATGGATAGCTTATACAGTATATGCATATTAAAAAGCATGTGGTATATTGCAAGAAAAAAAGAAATAAAGAGAAATCCTACCTGATGGTACTGTAGATGAAAGTGTAGTATAGGAAAAGAAACAAAAAAAGATTTTTATGATTATAATTCTTAAAATGTATATTTAATTTCAAGGTACAGAAGGAGGAGTGTGTCAATATTTCTTAGTGTTCTTCTGTATGTTGTCAATCATGCTTTCAAAACAGGAATTCTTATGATCTACAAATTAGAAAATTAGCAGTCCATTTTTTTCTGTATTGCAAAAAGCTTTTTAGTAGTTTTAGAATGTTTTTTCCTCATTTTGAAAAGTTTTAAAACTTTAGAAAAAAAGAGAAAAACATTTTTCAAAATAATTATCTATATACCTGTTGACTAGAACATATAAAAACTGCATATTTTGATTGCATGCTCTACTATGAAATGCAAACACTATGGGGGTTATTTACTAAAACTCGACTAAAAAAATCACAAAAAATGTGTGTTTTCACAAAATCTGGCTTTTCAAAAAGCACAAATTTTTCTGAATTTATTTAACCTCGAGGCTGGAAAATGTAGAATCTGCAATTCCGGCATCTCAGACCTGTCGAGGTTGTATATAAGTCAATGGGAGAAGTCCCAATGATTATATTGATGTGTGCTGGGTCTCATTCCAAACTCCAACGTTTTCTGAGGTGTCAGGAAAAAATAGGAGGTTTCGGGTGAAATTTCTGAAAAAATCGTGAAAATGGGGTGAAACCTTCGAAAAAATCACGAAAATCTGAGTTTTTACCTCTAAGCAAATTTTTAGGAAAATGTAAAAATAAATAAGCGTTAAAAACATGAGCGTCTTAGATCGGAGTTTGTAGCAGATGATATTGAGATAAGTTCAGACCTTGATAAATAACCACCTATATGTACAGTCTACAAACAATCCGTTGAATTGTATTGACTAAGAAGTGATGGGATATTATCTATTACCTGTTGTTTCTGTAGGTGCAGGTGTTGACTCTTCTATAGAAGTAAATTAATGAACTAATAAGTTTCCAGCTTTAAACAAGTCTTTTATATCAGTTTAAATAGTGATTGAAAATGTTATGGGAGAATAAAGGAAAATTCTTGGAATAAAACTGTCACAAGCCCCAGGATGTACAAGCAGAAGTGTAAGGTGTATGAGCTCCTCTTTCTATAGACAATGGAGGCAGTTTGGTTTTTGCTTGTAAATTTGTATCAATTACTCCCTCCATCTCTGTTCCCCAATAATACCCAGCTGTAGTTAATATACAATAAAGGGGCCAGTTGACTCCATCTCTACCGTACCATTTAGCTTGACGCCTATATTTTTTGTGTTTCATTTAATGGATAGCTTATACAGTATATACGTATTAAAAATCATGTGGTCTATTGCAAGAGAAAAAGAACAAAGACAATCCTACCTGATGGTACTGTAGATGTAAGTTTAGTTTAGAAGAAAAGAAAAAAAAAGATTTTTAAGATTCTAATTCTGAAAATGTATCTTTCATTTCAAGATAGAGAAAGAGAATTGTGTTAATATTGGGGGATTTCCTATTACCTGTTGTTTCTGTAGGTGCAGGTGTTGACTCTTCTGGAGAAGTAAATTCATAAACTAATAAGTTCCCAGCTTTAAACAACTATTGTATATTAGCTTAAATATTGAATGGGAATATAATAGGAGTATAAAGGAAAATTCTTAGAATAAAACAATCATTTTTTTGGGTCTCGTTCCAAACTCAAACGTTTTCTGGGGTTTCGGGAAAAACCTGAGGTTTTGGGTGAAAACTCTGAAATAAATGTGAAAATCGGGTGAAACCTTAGAAAAAATTGCAGGATTCAGAGATTTTACCTCAAAGCAAATTTTTGGGAAAATGTAATAATAAATAAGCGTTAAAAACATGAGTAGCTTAGATCGGAGCTTGTAGCAGACGATATTGAGATAAGTTCGGACTTTGATACATAACCCCCTATATGTACAGTCTACAAACAATCTGTTGAATTGTATTGACTAAGAAGTGATGGGATATTTTCTATTACCTGTTATTTCTGTAGGTGCAGGTGTTGACTCTTCTATAAAAGTAAATGAATGAACTAATAAGTTTCCAGCTTTAAACAAGTCTTGTATATCAGTTTAAATAGTGATTGAGAATGTTATGGGAGAATAAAGGAAAAGTCTTGGAATAAAACTGTCACAAGCCCCAGGATGTACAAGCAGGAATGTAAGGTGTATGAGCTCCTCTTTCTATAGACAATGGAGGCAGTTTGGTTTTTGCTTGTAAATTTGTATCAATTACTCCCTCCATCTATGTTCCCCAATCGTATCCAGCTGTAGTTAATTTACAATAAAGGGGCCAGTTGACTCCATCTCTACCTTACCATTTAGCTTGACTCCTATATGTTTTTGTGTTTAATTTAATGGATAGCTTAGATATGCATATTAAAAATCATGTGGTGTATTGCAAGAAAAAAAGAATAAAGACAATCCTACCTGATGGTACTATAGATGTAAGTGTAGTTTAGAAAAACAAAAAAAAAGATTTTTAAAATTATAATTCTGAAAATGTATATTTTAATTTCAAGATACAGAAAAAGGATTGTGTCAATATTATAAGGAGAAAAACATTTTTCAAAATAATTATTTCAACACCTGTCATCCATTTGGCAAATACAACATATAAAAATTGCATATTTTGATTGCATGCTCTACTATCAAATGAAAAAAACGATGTGTACAGTCTATAAACAATCTGTTGAATTGTATCGACTAAGCAGAGATGGGAGATTTCCTATTACCTGTTGTTTCGGTAGGTGCAGGTGTTGACTCTTCTGGAGAAGTAAATTCATAAACGAATAAGTTTCCAGCTTTAAACAACTCTTGTATATTAGTTTAAATAGTGATTGGGAACGTAATAGGAGTATAAAGGAAAATTCTTAGAATAAAACAATCATGAGCCCTTTGGGCTACTAGCAGGAACGTGATGCCTATGAGTTACTCTTTCTCTAGACATTGGATGCAATTTGCTTAAAAATGTATTTCAATTACTCCCTCCATCTCTGTTCTCCAATAATATCCAGCTGTATTTAATATACAATGAAGGGGCCAGTTGACTCCATTTCTACCATACCGTTTAGCTTGACTCCTATATTTTTTATCTTTAATTTAATGGATAGCTTATACAGTATATGCATATTAAAAAGCATGTGGTATATTGCAAGAAAAAAAGAAATAAAGAGAAATCCTACCTGATGGTACTGTAGATGAAAGTGTAGTATAGGAAAAGAAACAAAAAAAGATTTTTATGATTATAATTCTTAAAATGTATATTTAATTTCAAGGTACAGAAGGAGGAGTGTGTCAATATTTCTTAGTGTTCTTCTGTATGTTGTCAATCATGCTTTCAAAACAGGAATTCTTATGATCTACAAATTAGAAAATTAGCAGTCCATTTTTTTCTGTATTGCAAAAAGCTTTTTAGTAGTTTTAGAATGTTTTTTCCTCATTTTGAAAAGTTTTAAAACTTTAGAAAAAAAGAGAAAAACATTTTTCAAAATAATTATCTATATACCTGTTGACTAGAACATATAAAAACTGCATATTTTGATTGCATGCTCTACTATGAAATGCAAACACTATGGGGGTTATTTACTAAAACTCGACTAAAAAAATCACAAAAAATGTGTGTTTTCACAAAATCTGGCTTTTCAAAAAGCACACATTTTTCTGAATTTATTTAACCTCGAGGCTGGAAAATGTAGAATCTGCAATTCCGGCATCTCAGACCTGTCGAGGTTGTATATAAGTCAATGGGAGAAGTCCCAATGATTATATTGATGTGTGCTGGGTCTCATTCCAAACTCCAAAGTTTTCTGAGGTGTCAGGAAAAAATAGGAGGTTTCGGGTGAAATTTCTGAAAAAATCGTGAAAATGGGGTGAAACCTTCGAAAAAATCACGAAAATCTGAGTTTTTACCTCTAAGCAAATTTTTAGGAAAATGTAAAAATAAATAAGCGTTAAAAACATGAGCGTCTTAGATCGGAGTTTGTAGCAGATGATTAGGGATGTAGCGAACGTCGGAAAAAAAGTTCGCGAACATATTCGCGAACTTGCGCAAAATTGCGAGCGGTTCGCGAACGGTTCGCGAACCCCATAGACTTCAATGGGAAGGCGAACTTTAACATCTACAAAAGACATTTCTGGCCAGAAAAATGATTTTAAAGTTGTTTAAAGGGTGCAACGACCTGGACAGTGGCATGCCAGAGGGGGATCAAGGGCAAAAATGTATCTGAAAAATCTGCCTGTGTGTGCTTGGAAGAGATAGTGTAGGGCGAGAGCTGTTAGTGATTTCAGGGACAGATGATAGTAAGTTTGCTGGCTAGTAATCTGCGTGATACTGCTCTGTATTGGAGGGACAGAAGTCTGCAGGGATTTGAGGGACATTTTAGCTTAGGTAGCTTTGCTGGCTAGTAATCTACTGTTCTCTTTAAACAACTGCCATACGTTGACCTTGTAGGCATTGTTTGCCCAGTTTTCTTGGTCGCAGCCACTGAAGCACAGTTGCCAGAAAAAATATGCCATAGAAATGCTGAAAATAGTCATTTTTTTGGTCGCAGCCACTGAAGCACAGAGGCCAGAAAAATTATGCCATATAAATGCTGAAAATATAAATTTTTTTGGTTGCAGCCACTGAAGCACAGAGGCCAGAAAAATTATGCCATATAAATGCAGAAAATATGCATTTTTTTGGTTGCAGCCACTGAAGCACAGAGGCCAGAAAAATTATGCCATATAAATGCAGAAAATATGCATTTTTTTGGTTGCAGCCACTGAAGCACAGAGGCCAGAAAAATTATGCCATATAAATGCAGAAAATATGCATTTTTTTGGACGCAGCCACTGAAGCACAGTTGCCAGAAAAAATATGCCATATAAATGCTGAAAATAGTCATTTTTCGCCATACGTTGACCTTGTAGACATTGTTTGCCCAGTTTTTTTGGTTGCAGCCACTGAAGCACAGAGGCCAGAAAAAATTAAACCAGTAGGGTTTGCACCCTAGTTTGTAACGGTGGCGGAGGGAGGAGGACGCTAAAGGACAGCTGTGTGTGGAGTCATGAGGCTTGAAGAGAAGGACAGCTGCATAGAAGTCAGAACAAGTCTTCCGGCGTGCAGTAACCCTCCGAGATCCACCCCTCATTCATTTTAATAAAGGTCAGGTAATCGACACTTTTGTGACCTAGGCGAGTTCTCTTCTCAGTTACAATCCCTCCTGCTGCACTGAAGGTCCTTTCTGAGAGCACACTTGAGGCTGGGCAAGACAAGAGGTTCATGGCAAATTGTGACAGCTCTGGCCACAGATCAAGCCTGCGCACCCAGTAGTCCAGGGGTTCATCGCTCCTCAGAGTGTCGATATCTGCAGTTAATGCCAGGTAGTCCGCTACCTGCCGGTCGAGGCGTTCTTTGAGGGTGGATCCCGAAGGGTTGTGGCGCTGCCTTGGACAGAAAAACATTTGCATGTCTGACGTTACAGACCGGCCAAAGGGCTTTGTCCTTGCAGGTGTGCTCGTGGCAGGATTACTGGCACCTCTGCCCCTGGAATGTTGATGAGTTCCTGAAGTGACATCACCCTTAAAAGCATTGTACAACATGTTTTGCAGGCTGGTTTGTAAATGCCGCATCTTTTCGGACTTGTGGTATGTTGGTAACATTTCTGACACTTTATGCTTGTACCGAGGGTCTAGTAGCGTTGCGACCCAGTACAGGTCCTTCTCCTTAAGCCTCTTGATACGGGGGTCCTTCAACAGGCATGCCAGCATGAAAGACCCCATTCTCACAAGGTTGGATGCAGAGCTATCCATCTCCGCTTCCTCATTATCAAGGACTGCATCATCCACGGTCTCCTCCCCCCAGCCACGTACAAGACCAGGGGTCCCCAAAAGGTCACCACTAGCCCCCTGGGAAGCCTGCTCCTGTTGGTCCTCCTCCTCCTCCTCCACAAAGCCACCTTCCTCCTCTGACTCCACTTCTGGCACCTCTCCCTGCGTTGCAGCAGGTGCCTGGGTTCGTTCTGGTGATTGCGACCATAAATCGTGCGCTTCCAGCTCCTCGTCACGCTGGTCTACAGCCTCATCTGTCACTCGTCGCACGGCACGCTCCAGGAAGAAAGCGAAGGGTATTAGGTCGCTGATGGTGCCTTCGGTGCGACTGACCATATTTGTCACCTCTTCAAAAGGTCGCATGAGCCTGCAGGCATCGCGCATAAGCACCCAGTAACGGGGGAAAAAAATCCCCAGCTCTGCAGATCCAGTCCTACCACCCAGTTCAAAAAGGTACTCGTTGACGGCCCTTTGTTGTTGCAGCAGACGTTCCAACATAAGGAGCGTTGAATTCCAGCGAGTCTGGCTGTCAGAAATCAAACGCCTGACTGGCATGTTGTAGCGCTGCTGAATGTCAGCAAGGCGTGCCATGGCTGTGTAGGAACGTCTGAAATGGGCCGACACCTTTCTGGACTGGGTGAGAACGTCCTGGAATCCTGGGTACTTGGAGACAAAACGTTGGACTATTAAATTTAACACATGTGCCATGCAGGGCACATGTGTTAAATTTCCCAGTCTCAACGCTGCCAACAGATTGCTTCCATTGTCACACACCACTTTTCCGATCTGCAGTTGGTGTGGGGTCAGCCACCGATCGGCCTGTGACTGCAGAGATGACAGGAGTACAGATCCGGTATGGTTTTTGCTTTCCAGGCACGTCATCCCCAAGACAGCGTGACAACGGCGTACCTGGCACGTCGAATAGCCTAGGGGGAGCTGGGGGTGCACAGGTGTGGAGGAGGAGAAGGAGGACCCAGCAGCAGAGTAAGAAGAAGAAGAGGAAGAAGACGAGGTAGAGAGCGATGGAGGAGTAGAGGTGGTGGCAGAACCGCGTGCAATCCGTGGCGGTGACACCAACTCCACTGTTGTTGTTGTTGTTGAGCTACCCATTCCCTGCTTCCCATTCCCAGCCATTACCAAGTTCACCCAGTGGGCAGTGTAGGTGACATACCTGCCCTGACCATGCTTGGAGGACCATGCGTCAGTAGTCATATGGACCTTTGGCCCAACACTAAGTGACAGAGATGCGGTAACTTGGCTCTGCACATGTTGGTACAGGTGTGGTATTCCCTTTTTAGAAAAAAAATTGCGGCTGGGTACCTTCCACTGCGGTGTCCCAATTGCTACAAATTTGCGGAAGGCCTCAGAGTCCACCAGCTGGTATGGTAAAAGCTGGCGGGCTAAGAGTGCAGACAAGCCAGCTGTCAGACGCCGGGCAAGGGGGTGACAGTCAGACATTGGCTTCTTACGCTCAAACATGGCCTTCACAGAAACTTGGCTGGTGGCAGATGACTGGGAATGGGAACAGGTGGTCAAGGTGGAAGGCGGAGTGGAGGGTGGTTCAGATGGGTCAAGGAGAGCAGAGGTAGAGCAGTAAGATGCTGGACCAGAAGGAGTGTGACTTTTAGTTTGCCTGTTGCCTTTGAGGTGTTGCTCCCAAAGTGCTTTGTGCTTGCCGCTCATGTGCCTTCGCATAGAAGTTGTACCTATGTGGCTGTTGGGCTTACCAAGGCTCAGTTTCTGACTGCACTCATTGCAAATTACAATGCTTTTGTCAGAGGCACACACATTAAAAAAATGCCACACTGCTGACTTTTTGGAAGTCTGCGATCTGGCGGTAACAGTAGAAGTTGGCGGCATTGGCGGCAATGGCGGGTGCGTTGGCCGGCTGAACACAGGTGCCGATACATGTTGTTGCCCTACTGATCCCTGCGGGCTGGCCTCCCTGCTTCTTCTAAGTCTTATTCTCCTACTGCCTCTCTGACTCTCCGTCTCTCCATCTGAACTACCCTCCTCTTGCTCTCTTCTACTAGGCACCCACAAAACATCAATCTCCTCATCATCATTCTCCTCAGATGCATCAATTTCTTCTGACACATCACAGAAGGAAGCAGCAGCGGGGACCTCCTCCTCCTCCTCATCACTCATCATTATGTCCATCTCTGTCGTGTTCTCTGCCAGAATTAAATCTGGTGTAACGTCCTCATCTCCTTCATCTTCTTCTGCCAATAATGGTTGCGCATTACTCAGTTCAAGAAACTCATGGGAAAATAACTCCTCTGACTCCAGTGAAGATGGGGCACCGGTGGTGGAGGAAGTGTTACGTGGGGTGGCCATAGCAGTGGAGGATGAGGAGGATGTTGTGGTAAAGTTAGAAACGGTAGAGGATGGGGTGTGCTGTGTAAGCCAGTCAACTACCTCTTCAGCATTTTGGGAGTTCAGGGTCATTGGCTTTTTAAAACTGGGCAATTTGCTAGGGCCACAGGATTGCATAGCAGCACGGCCCCTAGCACGGCCTCTGCGTGGCGGCCTGCCTTTGCCTGGCATTATTTTTAAAAAAACAACAACAACAAAAACTCAGTTGGTTTTTCTGGAAACGATAATACACACAGCTAGATGGCAGTTTGAAGAAAACAGTGTGCAAATAATGCCTACAAGATCAACGTATACACTACTACAGCGGTGGATACGGATTACGTAAAATATATGAATGCTGCTTGAAAAAAAGTAACTCAAGTGGTTTTTCTAGAGACGATAATATTATCAATATTTAGACAAAATGTGAACAAGCTCACACAGCTAGATGGCGGTTTGAAGAAAACACTGTGCAAATAATGCCTACAAGGTCAACGTATACACAGCGGTGGATACGGATTACGTAAAATATAAGAATGCTGCTTGAAAAAAAGTCACTCCGGTGTTTTTTCTGGAGACGGTAATATTATGGATATTTAGACAGAATGTGAACACGGTCACACAGCTAGATAGCAGTTGGTTGAATAACACACTGGGCAAAAAATGCCTACAGGGCAAATAATGCCTACAAGGTCAACGTATACACAGCGGTGGATACGGATTACGTAAAATATAAGAATGCTGCTTGAAAAAAAGTCACTCCGGTGTTTTTTCTGGAGACGGTAATATTATGGATATTTAGACAGAATGTGAACACGGGCACACAGCTAGATAGCAGTTGGTTGAATAACACACTGGGCAAAAAATGCCTACAGGGCAAATAATGCCTACAAGGTCAACGTATACACAGCGGTGGATACGGATTACGTAAAATATAAGAATGCTGCTTGAAAAAAAGTCACTCCGGTGTTTTTTCTGGAGACGGTAATATTATGGATATTTAGACAGAATGTGAACACGGGCACACAGCTAGATAGCAGTTGGTTGAATAACACACTGGGCAAAAAATGCCTACAGGGCAAATAATGCCTACAAGGTCAACGTATACACAGCGGTGGATACGGATTACGTAAAATATAAGAATGCTGCTTGAAAAAAAGTCACTCCGGTGTTTTTTCTGGAGACGGTAATATTATGGATATTTAGACAGAATGTGAACACGGGCACACAGCTAGATAGCAGTTGGTTGAATAACACACTGGGCAAAAAATGCCTACAGGGCAAATAATGCCTACAAGGTCAACGTATACACAGCGGTGGATACGGATTACGTAAAATATAAGAATGCTGCTTGAAAAAAAGTCACTCCGGTGTTTTTTCTGGAGACGGTAATATTATGGATATTTAGACAGAATGTGAACACGGGCACACAGCTAGATAGCAGTTGGTTGAATAACACACTGGGCAAAAAATGCCTACAGGGCAAATAATGCCTACAAGGTCAACTTATACACTACTACAGCGAGGGATACGGATTACGTAAAATTTATTATGGCTGCTTGAAAAAAGTCACTCCGGTGTTTTTTCTGGAGACGGTAATATTATGGATATTTAGACAGAATGTGAACACGGGCACACAGCTAGATAGCAGTTGGTTGAATAACACACTGGGCAAAAAATGCCTACAGGGCAAATAATGCCTAAAAGGTCAACTTATACACTACTACAGCGATGGATACGGATTACGTAAAATTTATTATGGCTGCTTGAAAAAAGTCACTCCGGTGTTTTTTCTGGAGACGGTAATATTATGGATATTTAGACAGAATGTGAACACGGGCACACAGCTAGATAGCAGTTGGTTGAATAACACACTGGGCAAAAAATGCCTACAGGGCAAATAATGCCTAAAAGGTCAACTTATACACTACTACAGCGATGGATACGGATTACGTAAAATTTATTATGGCTGCTTGAAAAAAGTCACTCCGGTGTTTTTTCTGGAGACGGTAATATTATGGATATTTAGACAGAATGTGAACACGGGCACACAGCTAGATAGCAGTTGGTTGAATAACACACTGGGCAAAAAATGCCTACAGGGCAAATAATGCCTAAAAGGTCAACTTATACACTACTACAGCGATGGATACGGATTACGTAAAATTTATTATGGCTGCTTGAAAAAAGTCACTCCGGTGTTTTTTCTGGAGACGGTAATATTATGGATATTTAGACAGAATGTGAACACGGGCACACAGCTAGATAGCAGTTGGTTGAATAACACACTGGGCAAAAAATGCCTACAGGGCAAATAATGCCTAAAAGGTCAACTTATACACTACTACAGCGGTAGTAAAATAAAAAAAAAGTTAAATAAAAAAAGAATGAATATTAAAAAAAAAAAATTAAAGTTGGTGCTGCTGAACTACTAGGAGCAGCAGATTAGCACACCAGTCCCACTCCCCAACACTGCTAGACTAATAGCACTGGGCTCTTATAGTAGTAGTAGTAGTAGTAGTAGTAGTAGTAGTAGTAGTAGTAGTAAAACAACAAAAAAATAAATAAAAGCAGTCCTTACAAGGACTATTGCTATTGCAGCAGTCAGCAGATGAGATCAGAAGCAGGACAGCTGCCCACTGCAGCTACATACAGAGCACTGCAGTAGAAGGTAGATTACTAGCCAGCAAAGCTACCTAAGCTTAAATGTCCCTCAAACCCCTGCAGACTTCTGTCCCTCCAATAACAGAGCAGTATCAAAACGATTACTAGCCAGCAAACTTTCAACTGTCCCTGAAATCACTAACAGGCAGCAGCTCTCTCCCTACACTATCTCTTCAGCACACACAGGCAGAGTGAAAAAAAGCTGCAGGGCTTCGGTTTTTATAGGGAAGGGGAGTGGTCCAAGGGAGAGCTTCCTGATTGGCTGCCATGTACCTGCTGGTCTGGGGTGAGAGGGCAAAAAAAAGCGCCAACAATGGCGAACCCAAAATGGCGAACGTCGCGCGACGTTCGCGAACTTCCGGCGAGCGCGAACACCCGATGTTCGCGCGAACAAGTTCGCCGGCGAACAGTTCGCGACATCTCTACAGATGATATTGAGATAAGTTCAGACCTTGATAAATAACCACCTATATGTACAGTCTACAAACAATCCGTTGAATTGTATTGACTAAGAAGTGATGGGATATTATCTATTACCTGTTGTTTCTGTAGGTGCAGGTGTTGACTCTTCTATAGAAGTAAATTAATGAACTAATAAGTTTCCAGCTTTAAACAAGTCTTTTATATCAGTTTAAATAGTGATTGAAAATGTTATGGGAGAATAAAGGAAAATTCTTGGAATAAAACTGTCACAAGCCCCAGGATGTACAAGCAGAAGTGTAAGGTGTATGAGCTCCTCTTTCTATAGACAATGGAGGCAGTTTGGTTTTTGCTTGTAAATTTGTATCAATTACTCCCTCCATCTCTGTTCCCCAATAATACCCAGCTGTAGTTAATATACAATAAAGGGGCCAGTTGACTCCATCTCTACCGTACCATTTAGCTTGACGCCTATATTTTTTGTGTTTCATTTAATGGATAGCTTATACAGTATATACGTATTAAAAATCATGTGGTCTATTGCAAGAGAAAAAGAACAAAGACAATCCTACCTGATGGTACTGTAGATGTAAGTTTAGTTTAGAAGAAAAGAAAAAAAAAGATTTTTAAGATTCTAATTCTGAAAATGTATCTTTCATTTCAAGATAGAGAAAGAGAATTGTGTTAATATTGGGGGATTTCCTATTACCTGTTGTTTCTGTAGGTGCAGGTGTTGACTCTTCTGGAGAAGTAAATTCATAAACTAATAAGTTCCCAGCTTTAAACAACTATTGTATATTAGCTTAAATATTGAATGGGAATATAATAGGAGTATAAAGGAAAATTCTTAGAATAAAACAATCATTTTTTTGGGTCTCGTTCCAAACTCAAACGTTTTCTGGGGTTTCGGGAAAAACCTGAGGTTTTGGGTGAAAACTCCGAAATAAATGTGAAAATCGGGTGAAACCTTAGAAAAAATTGCAGGATTCAGAGATTTTACCTCAAAGCAAATTTTTGGGAAAATGTAATAATAAATAAGCGTTAAAAACATGAGTAGCTTAGATCGGAGCTTGTAGCAGACGATATTGAGATAAGTTCGGACTTTGATACATAACCCCCTATATGTACAGTCTACAAACAATCTGTTGAATTGTATTGACTAAGAAGTGATGGGATATTTTCTATTACCTGTTATTTCTGTAGGTGCAGGTGTTGACTCTTCTATAAAAGTAAATGAATGAACTAATAAGTTTCCAGCTTTAAACAAGTCTTGTATATCAGTTTAAATAGTGATTGAGAATGTTATGGGAGAATAAAGGAAAAGTCTTGGAATAAAACTGTCACAAGCCCCAGGATGTACAAGCAGGAATGTAAGGTGTATGAGCTCCTCTTTCTATAGACAATGGAGGCAGTTTGGTTTTTGCTTGTAAATTTGTATCAATTACTCCCTCCATCTATGTTCCCCAATCGTATCCAGCTGTAGTTAATTTACAATAAAGGGGCCAGTTGACTCCATCTCTACCTTACCATTTAGCTTGACTCCTATATGTTTTTGTGTTTAATTTAATGGATAGCTTAGATATGCATATTAAAAATCATGTGGTGTATTGCAAGAAAAAAAGAATAAAGACAATCCTACCTGATGGTACTATAGATGTAAGTGTAGTTTAGAAAAACAAAAAAAAAGATTTTTAAAATTATAATTCTGAAAATGTATATTTTAATTTCAAGATACAGAAAAAGGATTGTGTCAATATTATAAAGAGAAAAACATTTTTCAAAATAATTATTTCAACACCTGTCATCCATTTGGCAAATACAACATATAAAAATTGCATATTTTGATTGCATGCTCTACTATCAAATGAAAAAAACGATGTGTACAGTCTATAAACAATCTGTTGAATTGTATCGACTAAGCAGAGATGGGAGATTTCCTATTACCTGTTGTTTCGGTAGGTGCAGGTGTTGACTCTTCTGGAGAAGTAAATTCATAAACGAATAAGTTTCCAGCTTTAAACAACTCTTGTATATTAGTTTAAATAGTGATTGGGAACGTAATAGGAGTATAAAGGAAAATTCTTAGAATAAAACAATCATGAGCCCTTTGGGCTACTAGCAGGAACGTGATGCCTATGAGTTACTCTTTCTCTAGACATTGGATGCAATTTGCTTAAAAATGTATTTCAATTACTCCCTCCATCTCTGTTCTCCAATAATATCCAGCTGTATTTAATATACAATGAAGGGGCCAGTTGACTCCATAGTTGACTCCATTTCTACCATACCGTTTAGCTTGAGCTCCTATATTTTTTATCTTTAATTTAATGGATAGCTTATACAGTATATGCATATTAAAAAGCATGTGGTATATTGCAAGAAAAAAAGAAATAAAGAGAAATCCTACCTGATGGTACTGTAGATGAAAGTGTAGTATAGGAAAAGACACAAAAAAAGATTTTTATGATTATAATTCTTAAAATGTATATTTAATTTCAAGGTACAGAAGGAGGAGTGTGTCAATATTTCTTAGTGTTCTTCTGTATGTTGTCAATCATGCTTTCAAAACAGGAATTCTTATGATCTACAAATTAGAAAATTAGCAGTCCATTTTTTTCTGTATTGCAAAAAGCTTTTAGTAGTTTTAGAATGTTTTTTCCTCATTTGAAAAGTTTTAAACTTTAGAAAAAAGAGAAAAACATTTTTCAAAATAATTATCTATATACCTGTTGACTAGAACATATAAAAACTGCATATTTTGATGCATGCTCTACTATGAAATGCAAACACTATGGGGTTATTTACTAAAACTCGACTAAAAAAATCACAAAAAATGTGTGTTTTCACAAAATCTGGCTTTTCAAAAAGCACAAATTTTTCTGAATTTATTTAACCTCGAGGCTGGAAAATGTAGAATCTGAAATTCCGGCATCTCAGACCTGTCGAGGTTGTATATAAGTCAATGGGAGAAGTCCCAATGATTATATTGATGTGTGCTGGGTCTCATTCCAAACTCCAAAGTTTTCTGAGGTGTCAGGAAAAAATAGGAGGTTTCGGTGAAATTTCTGAAAAAATCGTGAAAATGGGGTGAAACCTTCGAAAAAATCACGAAAATCTGAGTTTTTACCTCTAAGCAAATTTTTAGGAAATGTAAAAATAAATAAGCGTTAAAAACATGAGCGTCTTAGATCGGAGTTTGTAGCAGATGATATTGAGATAAGTTCAGACCTTGATAAATAACCACCTATATGTACAGTCTACAAACAATCCGTTGAATTGTATTGACTAAGAAGTGATGGGATATTATCTATTACCTGTTGTTTCTGTAGGTGCAGGTGTTGACTCTTCTATAGAAGTAAATTAATGAACTAATAAGTTTCCAGCTTTAAACAAGTCTTTTATATCAGTTTAAATAGTGATTGAAAATGTTATGGGAGAATAAAGGAAAATTCTTGGAATAAAACTGTCACAAGCCCCAGGATGTACAAGCAGAAGTGTAAGGTGTATGAGCTCCTCTTTCTATAGACAATGGAGGCAGTTTGGTTTTTGCTTGTAAATTTGTATCAATTACTCCCTCCATCTCTGTCCCCAATAATACCCAGCTGTAGTTAATATACAATAAAGGGGCCAGTTGACTCCATCTCTACCGTACCATTTAGCTTGACGCTATATTTTTGTGTTTCATTTAATGGATAGCTTATACAGTATATACGTATTAAAAATCATGTGGTCTATTGCAAGAGAAAAAGAACAAAGACAATCCTACCTGATGGTACTGTAGATGTAAGTTTAGTTTAGAAGAAAAGAAAAAAAAAGATTTTTAAGATTCTAATTCTGAAAATGTATCTTCATTTCAAGATAGAGAAAGAGAATTGTGTTAATATTGGGGGATTTTCCTATTACCTGTTGTTTCTGTAGGTGCAGGTGTTGACTCTTCTGGAGAAGTAAATTCATAAACTAATAAGTTCCCAGCTTTAAACAACTATTGTATATTAGCTTAAATATTGAATGGGAATATAATAGGAGTATAAAGGAAAATTCTTAGAATAAAACAATCATTTTTTTGGGTCTCGTTCCAAACTCAAACGTTTTCTGGGTTTCGGGAAAAACCTGAGGTTTGGGTGAAAACTCCGAAATAAATGTGAAAATCGGGTGAAAACCTTAGAAAAAATTGCAGATTCAGAGATTTTACCTCAAAAGCAAATTTTTGGGAAAATGTAATAATAAATAAGCGTTAAAAACATGAGTAGCTTAGATCGGAGCTTGTAGCAGACGATATTGAGATAAGTTCGGACTTTGATACATAACCCCCTATATGTATAGTCTACAAACAATCTGTTGAATTGTATTGACTAAGAAGTGATGGATATTTTCTATTACCTGTTATTTCTGTAGGTGCAGGTGTTGACTCTTCTATAAAAGTAAATGTATGAACTAATAAGTTTCCAGCTTTAAACAAGTCTTGTATATCAGTTTAAATAGTGATTGAGAATGTTATGGGAGAATAAAGGAAAAGTCTTGGAATAAAACTGTCACAAGCCCCAGGATGTACAAGCAGGAATGTAAGGTGTATGAGCTCTCTTTCTATAGACAATGGAGGCAGTTTGGTTTTTGCTTGTAAATTTGTATCAATTACTCCCCTCCATCTATGTTCCCCAATCGTATCCAGCTGTAGTTAATTTACAATAAAGGGGCCAGTTGACTCCATCTCTACCTTACCATTTAGCTTGACTCCTATATGTTTTTGTGTTTAATTTAATGGATAGCTTAGATATGCATATTAAAAATCATGTGGTGTATTGCAAGAAAAAAAGAATAAAGACAATCCTACCTGATGGTACTATAGATGTAAGTGTAGTTTAGAAAAACAAAAAAAAAGATTTTTAAAATTATAATTCTGAAAATGTATATTTTAATTTCAAGATACAGAAAAAGGATTGTGTCAATATTATAAGGAGAAAAACATTTTTCAAAATAATTATTTCAACACCTGTCATCCATTTGGCAAATACAACATATAAAAATTGCATATTTTGATTGCATGCTCTACTATCAAATGAAAAAAACGATGTGTACAGTCTATAAACAATCTGTTGAATTGTATCGACTAAGCAGAGATGGGAGATTTCCTATTACCTGTTGTTTCGGTAGGTGCAGGTGTTGACTCTTCTGGAGAAGTAAATTCATAAACGAATAAGTTTCCAGCTTTAAACAACTCTTGTATATTAGTTTAAATAGTGATTGGGAACGTAATAGGAGTATAAAGGAAAATTCTTAGAATAAAACAATCATGAGCCCTTTGGGCTACTAGCAGGAACGTGATGCCTATGAGTTACTCTTTCTCTAGACATTGGATGCAATTTGCTTAAAAATGTATTTCAATTACTCCCTCCATCTCTGTTCTCCAATAATATCCAGCTGTATTTAATATACAATGAAGGGGCCAGTTGACTCCATTTCTACCATACCGTTTAGCTTGACTCCTATATTTTTTATCTTTAATTTAATGGATAGCTTATACAGTATATGCATATTAAAAAGCATGTGGTATATTGCAAGAAAAAAAGAAATAAAGAGAAATCCTACCTGATGGTACTGTAGATGAAAGTGTAGTATAGGAAAAGAAACAAAAAAAGATTTTTATGATTATAATTCTTAAAATGTATATTTAATTTCAAGGTACAGAAGGAGGAGTGTGTCAATATTTCTTAGTGTTCTTCTGTATGTTGTCAATCATGCTTTCAAAACAGGAATTCTTATGATCTACAAATTAGAAAATTAGCAGTCCATTTTTTTCTGTATTGCAAAAAGCTTTTTAGTAGTTTTAGAATGTTTTTTCCTCATTTTGAAAAGTTTTAAAACTTTAGAAAAAAAGAGAAAAACATTTTTCAAAATAATTATCTATATACCTGTTGACTAGAACATATAAAAACTGCATATTTTGATTGCATGCTCTACTATGAAATGCAAACACTATGGGGGTTATTTACTAAAACTCGACTAAAAAAATCACAAAAAATGTGTGTTTTCACAAAATCTGGCTTTTCAAAAAGCACACATTTTTCTGAATTTATTTAACCTCGAGGCTGGAAAATGTAGAATCTGCAATTCCGGCATCTCAGACCTGTCGAGGTTGTATATAAGTCAATGGGAGAAGTCCCAATGATTATATTGATGTGTGCTGGGTCTCATTCCAAACTCCAAAGTTTTCTGAGGTGTCAGGAAAAAATAGGAGGTTTCGGGTGAAATTTCTGAAAAAATCGTGAAAATGGGGTGAAACCTTCGAAAAAATCACGAAAATCTGAGTTTTTACCTCTAAGCAAATTTTTAGGAAAATGTAAAAATAAATAAGCGTTAAAAACATGAGCGTCTTAGATCGGAGTTTGTAGCAGATGATATTGAGATAAGTTCAGACCTTGATAAATAACCACCTATATGTACAGTCTACAAACAATCCGTTGAATTGTATTGACTAAGAAGTGATGGGATATTATCTATTACCTGTTGTTTCTGTAGGTGCAGGTGTTGACTCTTCTATAGAAGTAAATTAATGAACTAATAAGTTTCCAGCTTTAAACAAGTCTTTTATATCAGTTTAAATAGTGATTGAAAATGTTATGGGAGAATAAAGGAAAATTCTTGGAATAAAACTGTCACAAGCCCCAGGATGTACAAGCAGAAGTGTAAGGTGTATGAGCTCCTCTTTCTATAGACAATGGAGGCAGTTTGGTTTTTGCTTGTAAATTTGTATCAATTACTCCCTCCATCTCTGTTCCCCAATAATACCCAGCTGTAGTTAATATACAATAAAGGGGCCAGTTGACTCCATCTCTACCGTACCATTTAGCTTGACGCCTATATTTTTTGTGTTTCATTTAATGGATAGCTTATACAGTATATACGTATTAAAAATCATGTGGTCTATTGCAAGAGAAAAAGAACAAAGACAATCCTACCTGATGGTACTGTAGATGTAAGTTTAGTTTAGAAGAAAAGAAAAAAAAAGATTTTTAAGATTCTAATTCTGAAAATGTATCTTTCATTTCAAGATAGAGAAAGAGAATTGTGTTAATATTGGGGGATTTCCTATTACCTGTTGTTTCTGTAGGTGCAGGTGTTGACTCTTCTGGAGAAGTAAATTCATAAACTAATAAGTTCCCAGCTTTAAACAACTATTGTATATTAGCTTAAATATTGAATGGGAATATAATAGGAGTATAAAGGAAAATTCTTAGAATAAAACAATCATTTTTTGGGTCTCGTTCCAAACTCAAACGTTTTCTGGGGTTTCGGGAAAAACCTGAGGTTTTGGGTGAAAACTCCGAAATAAATGTGAAAATCGGGTGAAACCTTAGAAAAAATTGCAGGATTCAGAGATTTTACCTCAAAGCAAATTTTTGGGAAAATGTAATAATAAATAAGCGTTAAAAACATGAGTAGCTTAGATCGGAGCTTGTAGCAGACGATATTGAGATAAGTTCGGACTTTGATACATAACCCCCTATATGTATAGTCTACAAACAATCTGTTGAATTGTATTGACTAAGAAGTGATGGGATATTTTCTATTACCTGTTATTTCTGTAGGTGCAGGTGTTGACTCTTCTATAAAAGTAAATGAATGAACTAATAAGTTTCCAGCTTTAAACAAGTCTTGTATATCAGTTTAAATAGTGATTGAGAATGTTATGGGAGAATAAAGGAAAAGTCTTGGAATAAAACTGTCACAAGCCCCAGGATGTACAAGCAGGAATGTAAGGTGTATGAGCTCCTCTTTCTATAGACAATGGAGGCAGTTTGGTTTTTGCTTGTAAATTTGTATCAATTACTCCCTCCATCTATGTTCCCCAATTGTATCCAGCTGTAGTTAATTTACAATAAAGGGGCCAGTTGACTCCATCTCTACCTTACCATTTAGCTTGACTCCTATATGTTTTTGTGTTTAATTTAATGGATAGCTTAGATATGCATATTAAAAATCATGTGGTGTATTGCAAGAAAAAAAGAATAAAGACAATCCTACCTGATGGTACTATAGATGTAAGTGTAGTTTAGAAAAACAAAAAAAAAGATTTTAAAATTATAATTCTGAAAATGTATATTTTAATTTCAAGATACAGAAAAAGGATTGTGTCAATATTATAAGGAGAAAAACATTTTTCAAAATAATTATTTCAACACCTGTCATCCATTTGGCAAATACAACATATAAAAATTGCATATTTTGATTGCATGCTCTACTATCAAATGAAAAAAACGATGTGTACAGTCTATAAACAATCTGTTGAATTGTATCGACTAAGCAGAGATGGGAGATTTCCTATTACCTGTTGTTTCGGTAGGTGCAGGTGTTGACTCTTCTGGAGAAGTAAATTCATAAACGAATAAGTTTCCAGCTTTAAACAACTCTTGTATATTAGTTTAAATAGTGATTGGGAACGTAATAGGAGTATAAAGGAAAATTCTTAGAATAAAACAATCATGAGCCCTTTGGGCTACTAGCAGGAACGTGATGCCTATGAGTTACTCTTTCTCTAGACATTGGATGCAATTTGCTTAAAAATGTATTTCAATTACTCCCTCCATCTCTGTTCTCCAATAATATCCAGCTGTATTTAATATACAATGAAGGGGCCAGTTGACTCCATTTCTACCATACCGTTTAGCTTGACTCCTATATTTTTTATCTTTAATTTAATGGATAGCTTATACAGTATATGCATATTAAAAAGCATGTGGTATATTGCAAGAAAAAAAGAAATAAAGAGAAATCCTACCTGATGGTACTGTAGATGAAAGTGTAGTATAGGAAAAGAAACAAAAAAAGATTTTTATGATTATAATTCTTAAAATGTATATTTAATTTCAAGGTACAGAAGGAGGAGTGTGTCAATATTTCTTAGTGTTCTTCTGTATGTTGTCAATCATGCTTTCAAAACAGGAATTCTTATGATCTACAAATTAGAAAATTAGCAGTCCATTTTTTTCTGTATTGCAAAAAGCTTTTTAGTAGTTTTAGAATGTTTTTTCCTCATTTTGAAAAGTTTTAAAACTTTAGAAAAAAAGAGAAAAACATTTTTCAAAATAATTATCTATATACCTGTTGACTAGAACATATAAAAACTGCATATTTTGATTGCATGCTCTACTATGAAATGCAAACACTATGGGGGTTATTTACTAAAACTCGACTAAAAAAATCACAAAAAATGTGTGTTTTCACAAAATCTGGCTTTTCAAAAAGCACAAATTTTTCTGAATTTATTTAACCTCGAGGCTGGAAAATGTAGAATCTGCAATTCCGGCATCTCAGACCTGTCGAGGTTGTATATAAGTCAATGGGAGAAGTCCCAATGATTATATTGATGTGTGCTGGGTCTCATTCCAAACTCCAAAGTTTTCTGAGGTGTCAGGAAAAAATAGGAGGTTTCGGGTGAAATTTCTGAAAAAATCGTGAAAATGGGGTGAAACCTTCGAAAAAATCACGAAAATCTGAGTTTTTACCTCTAAGCAAATTTTTAGGAAAATGTAAAAATAAATAAGCGTTAAAAACATGAGCGTCTTAGATCGGAGTTTGTAGCAGATGATATTGAGATAAGTTCAGACCTTGATAAATAACCACCTATATGTACAGTCTACAAACAATCCGTTGAATTGTATTGACTAAGAAGTGATGGGATATTATCTATTACCTGTTGTTTCTGTAGGTGCAGGTGTTGACTCTTCTATAGAAGTAAATTAATGAACTAATAAGTTTCCAGCTTTAAACAAGTCTTTTATATCAGTTTAAATAGTGATTGAAAATGTTATGGGAGAATAAAGGAAAATTCTTGGAATAAAACTGTCACAAGCCCCAGGATGTACAAGCAGAAGTGTAAGGTGTATGAGCTCCTCTTTCTATAGACAATGGAGGCAGTTTGGTTTTTGCTTGTAAATTTGTATCAATTACTCCCTCCATCTCTGTTCCCCAATAATACCCAGCTGTAGTTAATATACAATAAAGGGGCCAGTTGACTCCATCTCTACCGTACCATTTAGCTTGACGCCTATATTTTTTGTGTTTCATTTAATGGATAGCTTATACAGTATATACGTATTAAAAATCATGTGGTCTATTGCAAGAGAAAAAGAACAAAGACAATCCTACCTGATGGTACTGTAGATGTAAGTTTAGTTTAGAAGAAAAGAAAAAAAAAGATTTTTAAGATTCTAATTCTGAAAATGTATCTTTCATTTCAAGATAGAGAAAGAGAATTGTGTTAATATTGGGGGATTTCCTATTACCTGTTGTTTCTGTAGGTGCAGGTGTTGACTCTTCTGGAGAAGTAAATTCATAAACTAATAAGTTCCCAGCTTTAAACAACTATTGTATATTAGCTTAAATATTGAATGGGAATATAATAGGAGTATAAAGGAAAATTCTTAGAATAAAACAATCATTTTTTTGGGTCTCGTTCCAAACTCAAACGTTTTCTGGGGTTTCGGGAAAAACCTGAGGTTTTGGGTGAAAACTCTGAAATAAATGTGAAAATCGGGTGAAACTTTAGAAAAAATTGCAGGATTCAGAGATTTTACCTCAAAGCAAATTTTTGGGAAAATGTAATAATAAATAAGCGTTAAAAACATGAGTAGCTTAGATCGGAGCTTGTAGCAGACGATATTGAGATAAGTTCGGACTTTGATACATAACCCCCTATATGTACAGTCTACAAACAATCTGTTGAATTGTATTGACTAAGAAGTGATGGGATATTTTCTATTACCTGTTATTTCTGTAGGTGCAGGTGTTGACTCTTCTATAAAAGTAAATGAATGAACTAATAAGTTTCCAGCTTTAAACAAGTCTTGTATATCAGTTTAAATAGTGATTGAGAATGTTATGGGAGAATAAAGGAAAAGTCTTGGAATAAAACTGTCACAAGCCCCAGGATGTACAAGCAGGAATGTAAGGTGTATGAGCTCCTCTTTCTATAGACAATGGAGGCAGTTTGGTTTTTGCTTGTAAATTTGTATCAATTACTCCCTCCATCTATGTTCCCCAATTGTATCCAGCTGTAGTTAATTTACAATAAAGGGGCCAGTTGACTCCATCTCTACCTTACCATTTAGCTTGACTCCTATATGTTTTTGTGTTTAATTTAATGGATAGCTTAGATATGCATATTAAAAATCATGTGGTGTATTGCAAGAAAAAAAGAATAAAGACAATCCTACCTGATGGTACTATAGATGTAAGTGTAGTTTAGAAAAACAAAAAAAAAGATTTTTAAAATTATAATTCTGAAAATGTATATTTTAATTTCAAGATACAGAAAAAGGATTGTGTCAATATTATAAAGAGAAAAACATTTTTCAAAATAATTATTTCAACACCTGTCATCCATTTGGCAAATACAACATATAAAAATTGCATATTTTGATTGCATGCTCTACTATCAAATGAAAAAAACGATGTGTACAGTCTATAAACAATCTGTTGAATTGTATCGACTAAGCAGAGATGGGAGATTTCCTATTACCTGTTGTTTCGGTAGGTGCAGGTGTTGACTCTTCTGGAGAAGTAAATTCATAAACGAATAAGTTTCCAGCTTTAAACAACTCTTGTATATTAGTTTAAATAGTGATTGGGAACGTAATAGGAGTATAAAGGAAAATTCTTAGAATAAAACAATCATGAGCCCTTTGGGCTACTAGCAGGAACGTGATGCCTATGAGTTACTCTTTCTCTAGACATTGGATGCAATTTGCTTTGCAATGAGCTCCTCTTTCTATAGACAATGGAGGCAGTTTGGTTTTTGCTTGTAAATTTGTATCAATTACTCCCTCCATCTATGTTCCCCAATTGTATCCAGCTGTAGTTAATTTACAATAAAGGGGCCAGTTGACTCCATCTCTACCTTACCATTTAGCTTGACTCCTATATGTTTTTGTGTTTAATTTAATGGATAGCTTAGATATGCATATTAAAAATCATGTGGTGTATTGCAAGAAAAAAAGAATAAAGACAATCCTACCTGATGGTACTATAGATGTAAGTGTAGTTTAGAAAAACAAAAAAAAAGATTTTTAAAATTATAATTCTGAAAATGTATATTTTAATTTCAAGATACAGAAAAAGGATTGTGTCAATATTATAAAGAGAAAAACATTTTTCAAAATAATTATTTCAACACCTGTCATCCATTTGGCAAATACAACATATAAAAATTGCATATTTTGATTGCATGCTCTACTATCAAATGAAAAAAACGATGTGTACAGTCTATAAACAATCTGTTGAATTGTATCGACTAAGCAGAGATGGGAGATTTCCTATTACCTGTTGTTTCGGTAGGTGCAGGTGTTGACTCTTCTGGAGAAGTAAATTCATAAACGAATAAGTTTCCAGCTTTAAACAACTCTTGTATATTAGTTTAAATAGTGATTGGGAACGTAATAGGAGTATAAAGGAAAATTCTTAGAATAAAACAATCATGAGCCCTTTGGGCTACTAGCAGGAACGTGATGCCTATGAGTTACTCTTTCTCTAGACATTGGATGCAATTTGCTTTTTTGCTTAAAAATGTATTTCAATTACTCCCTCCATCTCTGTTCTCCAATAATATCCAGCTGTATTTAATATACAATGAAGGGGCCAGTTGACTCCATTTCTACCATACCGTTTAGCTTGACTCCTATATTTTTTATCTTTAATTTAATGGATAGCTTATACAGTGTATGCATATTAAAAAGCATGTGGTATATTGCAAGAAAAAAAGAAATAAAGAGAAATCCTACCTGATGGTACTGTAGATGAAAGTGTAGTATAGGAAAAGAAACAAAAAAAGATTTTTATGATTATAATTCTTAAAATGTATATTTAATTTCAAGGTACAGAAGGAGGAGTGTGTCAATATTTCTTAGTGTTCTTCTGTATGTTGTCAATCATGCTTTCAAAACAGGAATTCTTATGATCTACAAATTAGAAAATTAGCAGTCCATTTTTTTCTGTATTGCAAAAAGCTTTTTAGTAGTTTTAGAATGTTTTTTCCTCATTTTGAAAAGTTTTAAAACTTTAGAAAAAAAGAGAAAAATATTTTTCAAAATAATTATCTATATACCTGTTGACTAGAACATATAAAAACTGCATATTTTGATTGCATGCTCTACTATGAAATGCAAACACTATGGGGGTTATTTACTAAAACTCGACTAAAAAAATCACAAAAAATGTGTGTTTTCACAAAATCTGGCTTTTCAAAAAGCACAAATTTTTCTGAATTTATTTAACCTCGAGGCTGGAAAATGTAGAATCTGCAATTCCGGCATCTCAGACCTGTCGAGGTTGTATATAAGTCAATGGGAGAAGTCCCAATGATTATATTGATGTGTGCTGGGTCTCATTCCAAACTCCAAAGTTTTCTGAGGTGTCAGGAAAAAATAGGAGGTTTCGGGTGAAATTTCTGAAAAAATCGTGAAAATGGGGTGAAACCTTCGAAAAAATCACGAAAATCTGAGTTTTTACCTCTAAGCAAATTTTTAGGAAAATGTAAAAATAAA
The DNA here is from genome assembly GCA_038501925.1 of Xenopus petersii. Classification (NCBI taxonomy): domain Eukaryota; kingdom Metazoa; phylum Chordata; class Amphibia; order Anura; family Pipidae; genus Xenopus; species Xenopus petersii. The sequence goes on along the minus strand of CM076676.1, from coordinate 79,257,819 downwards.
TAAGCGTTAAAAACATGAGCGTCTCAGATCGGAGTTTGTAGCAGATGATATTGAGATAAGTTCAGACCTTGATAAATAACCACCTATATGTACAGTCTACAAACAATCCGTTGAATTGTATTGACTAAGAAGTGATGGGATATTATCTATTACCTGTTGTTTCTGTAGGTGCAGGTGTTGACTCTTCTATAGAAGTAAATTAATGAACTAATAAGTTTCCAGCTTTAAACAAGTCTTTTATATCAGTTTAAATAGTGATTGAAAATGTTATGGGAGAATAAAGGAAAATTCTTGGAATAAAACTGTCACAAGCCCCAGGATGTACAAGCAGAAGTGTAAGGTGTATGAGCTCCTCTTTCTATAGACAATGGAGGCAGTTTGGTTTTTGCTTGTAAATTTGTATCAATTACTCCCTCCATCTCTGTTCCCCAATAATACCCAGCTGTAGTTAATATACAATAAAGGGGCCAGTTGACTCCATCTCTACCGTACCATTTAGCTTGACGCCTATATTTTTTGTGTTTCATTTAATGGATAGCTTATACAGTATATACGTATTAAAAATCATGTGGTCTATTGCAAGAGAAAAAGAACAAAGACAATCCTACCTGATGGTACTGTAGATGTAAGTTTAGTTTAGAAGAAAAGAAAAAAAAAGATTTTTAAGATTCTAATTCTGAAAATGTATCTTTCATTTCAAGATAGAGAAAGAGAATTGTGTTAATATTGGGGGATTTCCTATTACCTGTTGTTTCTGTAGGTGCAGGTGTTGACTCTTCTGGAGAAGTAAATTCATAAACTAATAAGTTCCCAGCTTTAAACAACTATTGTATATTAGCTTAAATATTGAATGGGAATATAATAGGAGTATAAAGGAAAATTCTTAGAATAAAACAATCATTTTTTTGGGTCTCGTTCCAAACTCAAACGTTTTCTGGGGTTTCGGGAAAAACCTGAGGTTTTGGGTGAAAACTCCGAAATAAATGTGAAAATCGGGTGAAACCTTAGAAAAAATTGCAGGATTCAGAGATTTTACCTCAAAGCAAATTTTTGGGAAAATGTAATAATAAATAAGCGTTAAAAACATGAGTAGCTTAGATCGGAGCTTGTAGCAGACGATATTGAGATAAGTTCGGACTTTGATACATAACCCCCTATATGTATAGTCTACAAACAATCTGTTGAATTGTATTGACTAAGAAGTGATGGGATATTTTCTATTACCTGTTATTTCTGTAGGTTCAGGTGTTGACTCTTCTATAAAAGTAAATGAATGAACTAATAAGTTTCCAGCTTTAAACAAGTCTTGTATATCAGTTTAAATAGTGATTGAGAATGTTATGGGAGAATAAAGGAAAAGTCTTGGAATAAAACTGTCACAAGCCCCAGGATGTACAAGCAGGAATGTAAGGTGTATGAGCTCCTCTTTCTATAGACAATGGAGGCAGTTTGGTTTTTGCTTGTAAATTTGTATCAATTACTCCCTCCATCTATGTTCCCCAATCGTATCCAGCTGTAGTTAATTTACAATAAAGGGGCCAGTTGACTCCATCTCTACCTTACCATTTAGCTTGACTCCTATATGTTTTTGTGTTTAATTTAATGGATAGCTTAGATATGCATATTAAAAATCATGTGGTGTATTGCAAGAAAAAAAGAATAAAGACAATCCTACCTGATGGTACTATAGATGTAAGTGTAGTTTAGAAAAACAAAAAAAAAGATTTTTAAAATTATAATTCTGAAAATGTATATTTTAATTTCAAGATACAGAAAAAGGATTGTGTCAATATTATAAGGAGAAAAACATTTTTCAAAATAATTATTTCAACACCTGTCATCCATTTGGCAAATACAACATATAAAAATTGCATATTTTGATTGCATGCTCTACTATCAAATGAAAAAAACGATGTGTACAGTCTATAAACAATCTGTTGAATTGTATCGACTAAGCAGAGATGGGAGATTTCCTATTACCTGTTGTTTCGGTAGGTGCAGGTGTTGACTCTTCTGGAGAAGTAAATTCATAAACGAATAAGTTTCCAGCTTTAAACAACTCTTGTATATTAGTTTAAATAGTGATTGGGAACGTAATAGGAGTATAAAGGAAAATTCTTAGAATAAAACAATCATGAGCCCTTTGGGCTACTAGCAGGAACGTGATGCCTATGAGTTACTCTTTCTCTAGACATTGGATGCAATTTGCTTAAAAATGTATTTCAATTACTCCCTCCATCTCTGTTCTCCAATAATATCCAGCTGTATTTAATATACAATGAAGGGGCCAGTTGACTCCATTTCTACCATACCGTTTAGCTTGACTCCTATATTTTTTATCTTTAATTTAATGGATAGCTTATACAGTATATGCATATTAAAAAGCATGTGGTATATTGCAAGAAAAAAAGAAATAAAGAGAAATCCTACCTGATGGTACTGTAGATGAAAGTGTAGTATAGGAAAAGAAACAAAAAAAGATTTTTATGATTATAATTCTTAAAATGTATATTTAATTTCAAGGTACAGAAGGAGGAGTGTGTCAATATTTCTTAGTGTTCTTCTGTATGTTGTCAATCATGCTTTCAAAACAGGAATTCTTATGATCTACAAATTAGAAAATTAGCAGTCCATTTTTTTCTGTATTGCAAAAAGCTTTTTAGTAGTTTTAGAATGTTTTTTCCTCATTTTGAAAAGTTTTAAAACTTTAGAAAAAAAGAGAAAAACATTTTTCAAAATAATTATCTATATACCTGTTGACTAGAACATATAAAAACTGCATATTTTGATTGCATGCTCTACTATGAAATGCAAACACTATGGGGGTTATTTACTAAAACTCGACTAAAAAAATCACAAAAAATGTGTGTTTTCACAAAATCTGGCTTTTCAAAAAGCACACATTTTTCTGAATTTATTTAACCTCGAGGCTGGAAAATGTAGAATCTGCAATTCCGGCATCTCAGACCTGTCGAGGTTGTATATAAGTCAATGGGAGAAGTCCCAATGATTATATTGATGTGTGCTGGGTCTCATTCCAAACTCCAAAGTTTTCTGAGGTGTCAGGAAAAAATAGGAGGTTTCGGGTGAAATTTCTGAAAAAATCGTGAAAATGGGGTGAAACCTTCGAAAAAATCACGAAAATCTGAGTTTTTACCTCTAAGCAAATTTTTAGGAAAATGTAAAAATAAATAAGCGTTAAAAACATGAGCGTCTTAGATCGGAGTTTGTAGCAGATGATATTGAGATAAGTTCAGACCTTGATAAATAACCACCTATATGTACAGTCTACAAACAATCCGTTGAATTGTATTGACTAAGAAGTGATGGGATATTATCTATTACCTGTTGTTTCTGTAGGTGCAGGTGTTGACTCTTCTATAGAAGTAAATTAATGAACTAATAAGTTTCCAGCTTTAAACAAGTCTTTTATATCAGTTTAAATAGTGATTGAAAATGTTATGGGAGAATAAAGGAAAATTCTTGGAATAAAACTGTCACAAGCCCCAGGATGTACAAGCAGAAGTGTAAGGTGTATGAGCTCCTCTTTCTATAGACAATGGAGGCAGTTTGGTTTTTGCTTGTAAATTTGTATCAATTACTCCCTCCATCTCTGTTCCCCAATAATACCCAGCTGTAGTTAATATACAATAAAGGGGCCAGTTGACTCCATCTCTACCGTACCATTTAGCTTGACGCCTATATTTTTTGTGTTTCATTTAATGGATAGCTTATACAGTATATACGTATTAAAAATCATGTGGTCTATTGCAAGAGAAAAAGAACAAAGACAATCCTACCTGATGGTACTGTAGATGTAAGTTTAGTTTAGAAGAAAAGAAAAAAAAAGATTTTTAAGATTCTAATTCTGAAAATGTATCTTTCATTTCAAGATAGAGAAAGAGAATTGTGTTAATATTGGGGGATTTCCTATTACCTGTTGTTTCTGTAGGTGCAGGTGTTGACTCTTCTGGAGAAGTAAATTCATAAACTAATAAGTTCCCAGCTTTAAACAACTATTGTATATTAGCTTAAATATTGAATGGGAATATAATAGGAGTATAAAGGAAAATTCTTAGAATAAAACAATCATTTTTTTGGGTCTCGTTCCAAACTCAAACGTTTTCTGGGGTTTCGGGAAAAACCTGAGGTTTTGGGTGAAAACTCTGAAATAAATGTGAAAATCGGGTGAAACTTTAGAAAAAATTGCAGGATTCAGAGATTTTACCTCAAAGCAAATTTTTGGGAAAATGTAATAATAAATAAGCGTTAAAAACATGAGTAGCTTAGATCGGAGCTTGTAGCAGACGATATTGAGATAAGTTCGGACTTTGATACATAACCCCCTATATGTACAGTCTACAAACAATCTGTTGAATTGTATTGACTAAGAAGTGATGGGATATTTTCTATTACCTGTTATTTCTGTAGGTGCAGGTGTTGACTCTTCTATAAAAGTAAATGAATGAACTAATAAGTTTCCAGCTTTAAACAAGTCTTGTATATCAGTTTAAATAGTGATTGAGAATGTTATGGGAGAATAAAGGAAAAGTCTTGGAATAAAACTGTCACAAGCCCCAGGATGTACAAGCAGGAATGTAAGGTGTATGAGCTCCTCTTTCTATAGACAATGGAGGCAGTTTGGTTTTTGCTTGTAAATTTGTATCAATTACTCCCTCCATCTATGTTCCCCAATCGTATCCAGCTGTAGTTAATTTACAATAAAGGGGCCAGTTGACTCCATCTCTACCTTACCATTTAGCTTGACTCCTATATGTTTTTGTGTTTAATTTAATGGATAGCTTAGATATGCATATTAAAAATCATGTGGTGTATTGCAAGAAAAAAAGAATAAAGACAATCCTACCTGATGGTACTATAGATGTAAGTGTAGTTTAGAAAAACAAAAAAAAAGATTTTTAAAATTATAATTCTGAAAATGTATATTTTAATTTCAAGATACAGAAAAAGGATTGTGTCAATATTATAAAGAGAAAAACATTTTTCAAAATAATTATTTCAACACCTGTCATCCATTTGGCAAATACAACATATAAAAATTGCATATTTTGATTGCATGCTCTACTATCAAATGAAAAAAACGATGTGTACAGTCTATAAACAATCTGTTGAATTGTATCGACTAAGCAGAGATGGGAGATTTCCTATTACCTGTTGTTTCGGTAGGTGCAGGTGTTGACTCTTCTGGAGAAGTAAATTCATAAACGAATAAGTTTCCAGCTTTAAACAACTCTTGTATATTAGTTTAAATAGTGATTGGGAACGTAATAGGAGTATAAAGGAAAATTCTTAGAATAAAACAATCATGAGCCCTTTGGGCTACTAGCAGGAACGTGATGCCTATGAGTTACTCTTTCTCTAGACATTGGATGCAATTTGCTTAAAAATGTATTTCAATTACTCCCTCCATCTCTGTTCTCCAATAATATCCAGCTGTATTTAATATACAATGAAGGGGCCAGTTGACTCCATTTCTACCATACCGTTTAGCTTGACTCCTATATTTTTTATCTTTAATTTAATGGATAGCTTATACAGTATATGCATATTAAAAAGCATGTGGTATATTGCAAGAAAAAAAGAAATAAAGAGAAATCCTACCTGATGGTACTGTAGATGAAAGTGTAGTATAGGAAAAGAAACAAAAAAAGATTTTTATGATTATAATTCTTAAAATGTATATTTAATTTCAAGGTACAGAAGGAGGAGTGTGTCAATATTTCTTAGTGTTCTTCTGTATGTTGTCAATCATGCTTTCAAAACAGGAATTCTTATGATCTACAAATTAGAAAATTAGCAGTCCATTTTTTTCTGTATTGCAAAAAGCTTTTTAGTAGTTTTAGAATGTTTTTTCCTCATTTTGAAAAGTTTTAAAACTTTAGAAAAAAAGAGAAAAACATTTTTCAAAATAATTATCTATATACCTGTTGACTAGAACATATAAAAACTGCATATTTTGATTGCATGCTCTACTATGAAATGCAAACACTATGGGGGTTATTTACTAAAACTCGACTAAAAAAATCACAAAAAATGTGTGTTTTCACAAAATCTGGCTTTTCAAAAAGCACACATTTTTCTGAATTTATTTAACCTCGAGGCTGGAAAATGTAGAATCTGCAATTCCGGCATCTCAGACCTGTCGAGGTTGTATATAAGTCAATGGGAGAAGTCCCAATGATTATATTGATGTGTGCTGGGTCTCATTCCAAACTCCAAAGTTTTCTGAGGTGTCAGGAAAAAATAGGAGGTTTCGGGTGAAATTTCTGAAAAAATCGTGAAAATGGGGTGAAACCTTCGAAAAAATCACGAAAATCTGAGTTTTTACCTCTAAGCAAATTTTTAGGAAAATGTAAAAATAAATAAGCGTTAAAAACATGAGCGTCTTAGATCGGAGTTTGTAGCAGATGATATTGAGATAAGTTCAGACCTTGATAAATAACCACCTGTATGTACAGTCTACAAACAATCCGTTGAATTGTATTGACTAAGAAGTGATGGGATATTATCTATTACCTGTTGTTTCTGTAGGTGCAGGTGTTGACTCTTCTATAGAAGTAAATTAATGAACTAATAAGTTTCCAGCTTTAAACAAGTCTTTTATATCAGTTTAAATAGTGATTGAAAATGTTATGGGAGAATAAAGGAAAATTCTTGGAATAAAACTGTCACAAGCCCCAGGATGTACAAGCAGAAGTGTAAGGTGTATGAGCTCCTCTTTCTATAGACAATGGAGGCAGTTTGGTTTTTGCTTGTAAATTTGTATCAATTACTCCCTCCATCTCTGTTCCCCAATAATACCCAGCTGTAGTTAATATACAATAAAGGGGCCAGTTGACTCCATCTCTACCGTACCATTTAGCTTGACGCCTATATTTTTTGTGTTTCATTTAATGGATAGCTTATACAGTATATACGTATTAAAAATCATGTGGTCTATTGCAAGAGAAAAAGAACAAAGACAATCCTACCTGATGGTACTGTAGATGTAAGTTTAGTTTAGAAGAAAAGAAAAAAAAAGATTTTTAAGATTCTAATTCTGAAAATGTATCTTTCATTTCAAGATAGAGAAAGAGAATTGTGTTAATATTGGGGGATTTCCTATTACCTGTTGTTTCTGTAGGTGCAGGTGTTGACTCTTCTGGAGAAGTAAATTCATAAACTAATAAGTTCCCAGCTTTAAACAACTATTGTATATTAGCTTAAATATTGAATGGGAATATAATAGGAGTATAAAGGAAAATTCTTAGAATAAAACAATCATTTTTTTGACTCTTCTATAAAAGTAAATGAATGAACTAATAAGTTTCCAGCTTTAAACAAGTCTTGTATATCAGTTTAAATAGTGATTGAGAATGTTATGGGAGAATAAAGGAAAAGTCTTGGAATAAAACTGTCACAAGCCCCAGGATGTACAAGCAGGAATGTAAGGTGTATGAGCTCCTCTTTCTATAGACAATGGAGGCAGTTTGGTTTTTGCTTGTAAATTTGTATCAATTACTCCCTCCATCTATGTTCCCCAATTGTATCCAGCTGTAGTTAATTTACAATAAAGGGGCCAGTTGACTCCATCTCTACCTTACCATTTAGCTTGACTCCTATATGTTTTTGTGTTTAATTTAATGGATAGCTTAGATATGCATATTAAAAATCATGTGGTGTATTGCAAGAAAAAAAGAATAAAGACAATCCTACCTGATGGTACTATAGATGTAAGTGTAGTTTAGAAAAACAAAAAAAAAGATTTTTAAAATTATAATTCTGAAAATGTATATTTTAATTTCAAGATACAGAAAAAGGATTGTGTCAATATTATAAAGAGAAAAACATTTTTCAAAATAATTATTTCAACACCTGTCATCCATTTGGCAAATACAACATATAAAAATTGCATATTTTGATTGCATGCTCTACTATCAAATGAAAAAAACGATGTGTACAGTCTATAAACAATCTGTTGAATTGTATCGACTAAGCAGAGATGGGAGATTTCCTATTACCTGTTGTTTCGGTAGGTGCAGGTGTTGACTCTTCTGGAGAAGTAAATTCATAAACGAATAAGTTTCCAGCTTTAAACAACTCTTGTATATTAGTTTAAATAGTGATTGGGAACGTAATAGGAGTATAAAGGAAAATTCTTAGAATAAAACAATCATGAGCCCTTTGGGCTACTAGCAGGAACGTGATGCCTATGAGTTACTCTTTCTCTAGACATTGGATGCAATTTGCTTTTTTGCTTAAAAATGTATTTCAATTACTCCCTCCATCTCTGTTCTCCAATAATATCCAGCTGTATTTAATATACAATGAAGGGGCCAGTTGACTCCATTTCTACCATACCGTTTAGCTTGACTCCTATATTTTTTATCTTTAATTTAATGGATAGCTTATACAGTGTATGCATATTAAAAAGCATGTGGTATATTGCAAGAAAAAAAGAAATAAAGAGAAATCCTACCTGATGGTACTGTAGATGAAAGTGTAGTATAGGAAAAGAAACAAAAAAAGATTTTTATGATTATAATTCTTAAAATGTATATTTAATTTCAAGGTACAGAAGGAGGAGTGTGTCAATATTTCTTAGTGTTCTTCTGTATGTTGTCAATCATGCTTTCAAAACAGGAATTCTTATGATCTACAAATTAGAAAATTAGCAGTCCATTTTTTTCTGTATTGCAAAAAGCTTTTTAGTAGTTTTAGAATGTTTTTTCCTCATTTTGAAAAGTTTTAAAACTTTAGAAAAAAAGAGAAAAACATTTTTCAAAATAATTATCTATATACCTGTTGACTAGAACATATAAAAACTGCATATTTTGATTGCATGCTCTACTATGAAATGCAAACACTATGGGGGTTATTTACTAAAACTCGACTAAAAAAATCACAAAAAATGTGTGTTTTCACAAAATCTGGCTTTTCAAAAAGCACACATTTTTCTGAATTTATTTAACCTCGAGGCTGGAAAATGTAGAATCTGCAATTCCGGCATCTCAGACCTGTCGAGGTTGTATATAAGTCAATGGGAGAAGTCCCAATGATTATATTGATGTGTGCTGGGTCTCATTCCAAACTCCAAAGTTTTCTGAGGTGTCAGGAAAAAATAGGAGGTTTCGGGTGAAATTTCTGAAAAAATCGTGAAAATGGGGTGAAACCTTCGAAAAAATCACGAAAATCTGAGTTTTTACCTCTAAGCAAATTTTTAGGAAAATGTAAAAATAAATAAGCGTTAAAAACATGAGCGTCTTAGATCGGAGTTTGTAGCAGATGATATTGAGATAAGTTCAGACCTTGATAAATAACCACCTATATGTACAGTCTACAAACAATCCGTTGAATTGTATTGACTAAGAAGTGATGGGATATTATCTATTACCTGTTGTTTCTGTAGGTGCAGGTGTTGACTCTTCTATAGAAGTAAATTAATGAACTAATAAGTTTCCAGCTTTAAACAAGTCTTTTATATCAGTTTAAATAGTGATTGAAAATGTTATGGGAGAATAAAGGAAAATTCTTGGAATAAAACTGTCACAAGCCCCAGGATGTACAAGCAGAAGTGTAAGGTGTATGAGCTCCTCTTTCTATAGACAATGGAGGCAGTTTGGTTTTTGCTTGTAAATTTGTATCAATTACTCCCTCCATCTCTGTTCCCCAATAATACCCAGCTGTAGTTAATATACAATAAAGGGGCCAGTTGACTCCATCTCTACCGTACCATTTAGCTTGACGCCTATATTTTTTGTGTTTCATTTAATGGATAGCTTATACAGTATATACGTATTAAAAATCATGTGGTCTATTGCAAGAGAAAAAGAACAAAGACAATCCTACCTGATGGTACTGTAGATGTAAGTTTAGTTTAGAAGAAAAGAAAAAAAAAGATTTTTAAGATTCTAATTCTGAAAATGTATCTTTCATTTCAAGATAGAGAAAGAGAATTGTGTTAATATTGGGGGATTTCCTATTACCTGTTGTTTCTGTAGGTGCAGGTGTTGACTCTTCTGGAGAAGTAAATTCATAAACTAATAAGTTCCCAGCTTTAAACAACTATTGTATATTAGCTTAAATATTGAATGGGAATATAATAGGAGTATAAAGGAAAATTCTTAGAATAAAACAATCATTTTTTTGGGTCTCGTTCCAAACTCAAACGTTTTCTGGGGTTTCGGGAAAAACCTGAGGTTTTGGGTGAAAACTCTGAAATAAATGTGAAAATCGGGTGAAACCTTAGAAAAAATTGCAGGATTCAGAGATTTTACCTCAAAGCAAATTTTTGGGAAAATGTAATAATAAATAAGCGTTAAAAACATGAGTAGCTTAGATCGGAGCTTGTAGCAGACGATATTGAGATAAGTTCGGACTTTGATACATAACCCCCTATATGTACAGTCTACAAACAATCTGTTGAATTGTATTGACTAAGAAGTGATGGGATATTTTCTATTACCTGTTATTTCTGTAGGTGCAGGTGTTGACTCTTCTATAAAAGTAAATGAATGAACTAATAAGTTTCCAGCTTTAAACAAGTCTTGTATATCAGTTTAAATAGTGATTGAGAATGTTATGGGAGAATAAAGGAAAAGTCTTGGAATAAAACTGTCACAAGCCCCAGGATGTACAAGCAGGAATGTAAGGTGTATGAGCTCCTCTTTCTATAGACAATGGAGGCAGTTTGGTTTTTGCTTGTAAATTTGTATCAATTACTCCCTCCATCTATGTTCCCCAATTGTATCCAGCTGTAGTTAATTTACAATAAAGGGGCCAGTTGACTCCATCTCTACCTTACCATTTAGCTTGACTCCTATATGTTTTTGTGTTTAATTTAATGGATAGCTTAGATATGCATATTAAAAATCATGTGGTGTATTGCAAGAAAAAAAGAATAAAGACAATCCTACCTGATGGTACTATAGATGTAAGTGTAGTTTAGAAAAACAAAAAAAAAGATTTTTAAAATTATAATTCTGAAAATGTATATTTTAATTTCAAGATACAGAAAAAGGATTGTGTCAATATTATAAAGAGAAAAACATTTTTCAAAATAATTATTTCAACACCTGTCATCCATTTGGCAAATACAACATATAAAAATTGCATATTTTGATTGCATGCTCTACTATCAAATGAAAAAAACGATGTGTACAGTCTATAAACAATCTGTTGAATTGTATCGACTAAGCAGAGATGGGAGATTTCCTATTACCTGTTGTTTCGGTAGGTGCAGGTGTTGACTCTTCTGGAGAAGTAAATTCATAAACGAATAAGTTTCCAGCTTTAAACAACTCTTGTATATTAGTTTAAATAGTGATTGGGAACGTAATAGGAGTATAAAGGAAAATTCTTAGAATAAAACAATCATGAGCCCTTTGGGCTACTAGCAGGAACGTGATGCCTATGAGTTACTCTTTCTCTAGACATTGGATGCAATTTGCTTAAAAATGTATTTCAATTACTCCCTCCATCTCTGTTCTCCAATAATATCCAGCTGTATTTAATATACAATGAAGGGGCCAGTTGACTCCATTTCTACCATACCGTTTAGCTTGACTCCTATATTTTTTATCTTTAATTTAATGGATAGCTTATACAGTATATGCATATTAAAAAGCATGTGGTATATTGCAAGAAAAAAAGAAATAAAGAGAAATCCTACCTGATGGTACTGTAGATGAAAGTGTAGTATAGGAAAAGAAACAAAAAAAGATTTTTATGATTATAATTCTTAAAATGTATATTTAATTTCAAGGTACAGAAGGAGGAGTGTGTCAATATTTCTTAGTGTTCTTCTGTATGTTGTCAATCATGCTTTCAAAACAGGAATTCTTATGATCTACAAATTAGAAAATTAGCAGTCCATTTTTTTCTGTATTGCAAAAAGCTTTTTAGTAGTTTTAGAATGTTTTTTCCTCATTTTGAAAAGTTTTAAAACTTTAGAAAAAAAGAGAAAAACATTTTTCAAAATAATTATCTATATACCTGTTGACTAGAACATATAAAAACTGCATATTTTGATTGCATGCTCTACTATGAAATGCAAACACTATGGGGGTTATTTACTAAAACTCGACTAAAAAAATCACAAAAAATGTGTGTTTTCACAAAATCTGGCTTTTCAAAAAGCACACATTTTTCTGAATTTATTTAACCTCGAGGCTGGAAAATGTAGAATCTGCAATTCCGGCATCTCAGACCTGTCGAGGTTGTATATAAGTCAATGGGAGAAGTCCCAATGATTATATTGATGTGTGCTGGGTCTCATTCCAAACTCCAAAGTTTTCTGAGGTGTCAGGAAAAAATAGGAGGTTTCGGGTGAAATTTCTGAAAAAATCGTGAAAATGGGGTGAAACCTTCGAAAAAATCACGAAAATCTGAGTTTTTACCTCTAAGCAAATTTTTAGGAAAATGTAAAAATAAATAAGCGTTAAAAACATGAGCGTCTTAGATCGGAGTTTGTAGCAGATGATATTGAGATAAGTTCAGACCTTGATAAATAACCACCTATATGTACAGTCTACAAACAATCCGTTGAATTGTATTGACTAAGAAGTGATGGGATATTATCTATTACCTGTTGTTTCTGTAGGTGCAGGTGTTGACTCTTCTATAGAAGTAAATTAATGAACTAATAAGTTTCCAGCTTTAAACAAGTCTTTTATATCAGTTTAAATAGTGATTGAAAATGTTATGGGAGAATAAAGGAAAATTCTTGGAATAAAACTGTCACAAGCCCCAGGATGTACAAGCAGAAGTGTAAGGTGTATGAGCTCCTCTTTCTATAGACAATGGAGGCAGTTTGGTTTTTGCTTGTAAATTTGTATCAATTACTCCCTCCATCTCTGTTCCCCAATAATACCCAGCTGTAGTTAATATACAATAAAGGGGCCAGTTGACTCCATCTCTACCGTACCATTTAGCTTGACGCCTATATTTTTTGTGTTTCATTTAATGGATAGCTTATACAGTATATACGTATTAAAAATCATGTGGTCTATTGCAAGAGAAAAAGAACAAAGACAATCCTACCTGATGGTACTGTAGATGTAAGTTTAGTTTAGAAGAAAAGAAAAAAAAAGATTTTTAAGATTCTAATTCTGAAAATGTATCTTTCATTTCAAGATAGAGAAAGAGAATTGTGTTAATATTGGGGGATTTCCTATTACCTGTTGTTTCTGTAGGTGCAGGTGTTGACTCTTCTGGAGAAGTAAATTCATAAACTAATAAGTTCCCAGCTTTAAACAACTATTGTATATTAGCTTAAATATTGAATGGGAATACAATAGGAGTATAAAGGAAAATTCTTAGAATAAAACAATCATTTTTTTGACTCTTCTATAAAAGTAAATGAATGAACTAATAAGTTTCCAGCTTTAAACAAGTCTTGTATATCAGTTTAAATAGTGATTGAGAATGTTATGGGAGAATAAAGGAAAAGTCTTGGAATAAAACTGTCACAAGCCCCAGGATGTACAAGCAGGAATGTAAGGTGTATGAGCTCCTCTTTCTATAGACAATGGAGGCAGTTTGGTTTTTGCTTGTAAATTTGTATCAATTACTCCCTCCATCTATGTTCCCCAATTGTATCCAGCTGTAGTTAATTTACAATAAAGGGGCCAGTTGACTCCATCTCTACCTTACCATTTAGCTTGACTCCTATATGTTTTTGTGTTTAATTTAATGGATAGCTTAGATATGCATATTAAAAATCATGTGGTGTATTGCAAGAAAAAAAGAATAAAGACAATCCTACCTGATGGTACTATAGATGTAAGTGTAGTTTAGAAAAACAAAAAAAAAGATTTTTAAAATTATAATTCTGAAAATGTATATTTTAATTTCAAGATACAGAAAAAGGATTGTGTCAATATTATAAAGAGAAAAACATTTTTCAAAATAATTATTTCAACACCTGTCATCCATTTGGCAAATACAACATATAAAAATTGCATATTTTGATTGCATGCTCTACTATCAAATGAAAAAAACGATGTGTACAGTCTATAAACAATCTGTTGAATTGTATCGACTAAGCAGAGATGGGAGATTTCCTATTACCTGTTGTTTCGGTAGGTGCAGGTGTTGACTCTTCTGGAGAAGTAAATTCATAAACGAATAAGTTTCCAGCTTTAAACAACTCTTGTATATTAGTTTAAATAGTGATTGGGAACGTAATAGGAGTATAAAGGAAAATTCTTAGAATAAAACAATCATGAGCCCTTTGGACTACTAGCAGGAACGTGATGCCTATGAGTTACTCTTTCTCTAGACATTGGATGCAATTTGCTTTTTTGCTTAAAAATGTATTTCAATTACTCCCTCCATCTCTGTTCTCCAATAATATCCAGCTGTATTTAATATACAATGAAGGGGCCAGTTGACTCCATTTCTACCATACCGTTTAGCTTGACTCCTATATTTTTTATCTTTAATTTAATGGATAGCTTATACAGTGTATGCATATTAAAAAGCATGTGGTATATTGCAAGAAAAAAAGAAATAAAGAGAAATCCTACCTGATGGTACTGTAGATGAAAGTGTAGTATAGGAAAAGAAACAAAAAAAGATTTTTATGATTATAATTCTTAAAATGTATATTTAATTTCAAGGTACAGAAGGAGGAGTGTGTCAATATTTCTTAGTGTTCTTCTGTATGTTGTCAATCATGCTTTCAAAACAGGAATTCTTATGATCTACAAATTAGAAAATTAGCAGTCCATTTTTTTCTGTATTGCAAAAAGCTTTTTAGTAGTTTTAGAATGTTTTTTCCTCATTTTGAAAAGTTTTAAAACTTTAGAAAAAAAGAGAAAAACATTTTTCAAAATAATTATCTATATACCTGTTGACTAGAACATATAAAAACTGCATATTTTGATTGCATGCTCTACTATGAAATGCAAACACTATGGGGGTTATTTACTAAAACTCGACTAAAAAAATCACAAAAAATGTGTGTTTTCACAAAATCTGGCTTTTCAAAAAGCACACATTTTTCTGAATTTATTTAACCTCGAGGCTGGAAAATGTAGAATCTGCAATTCCGGCATCTCAGACCTGTCGAGGTTGTATATAAGTCAATGGGAGAAGTCCCAATGATTATATTGATGTGTGCTGGGTCTCATTCCAAACTCCAAAGTTTTCTGAGGTGTCAGGAAAAAATAGGAGGTTTCGGGTGAAATTTCTGAAAAAATCGTGAAAATGGGGTGAAACCTTCGAAAAAATCACGAAAATCTGAGTTTTTACCTCTAAGCAAATTTTTAGGAAAATGTAAAAATAAATAAGCGTTAAAAACATGAGCGTCTTAGATCGGAGTTTGTAGCAGATGATATTGAGATAAGTTCAGACCTTGATAAATAACCACCTATATGTACAGTCTACAAACAATCCGTTGAATTGTATTGACTAAGAAGTGATGGGATATTATCTATTACCTGTTGTTTCTGTAGGTGCAGGTGTTGACTCTTCTATAGAAGTAAATTAATGAACTAATAAGTTTCCAGCTTTAAACAAGTCTTTTATATCAGTTTAAATAGTGATTGAAAATGTTATGGGAGAATAAAGGAAAATTCTTGGAATAAAACTGTCACAAGCCCCAGGATGTACAAGCAGAAGTGTAAGGTGTATGAGCTCCTCTTTCTATAGACAATGGAGGCAGTTTGGTTTTTGCTTGTAAATTTGTATCAATTACTCCCTCCATCTCTGTTCCCCAATAATACCCAGCTGTAGTTAATATACAATAAAGGGGCCAGTTGACTCCATCTCTACCGTACCATTTAGCTTGACGCCTATATTTTTTGTGTTTCATTTAATGGATAGCTTATACAGTATATACGTATTAAAAATCATGTGGTCTATTGCAAGAGAAAAAGAACAAAGACAATCCTACCTGATGGTACTGTAGATGTAAGTTTAGTTTAGAAGAAAAGAAAAAAAAAGATTTTTAAGATTCTAATTCTGAAAATGTATCTTTCATTTCAAGATAGAGAAAGAGAATTGTGTTAATATTGGGGGATTTCCTATTACCTGTTGTTTCTGTAGGTGCAGGTGTTGACTCTTCTGGAGAAGTAAATTCATAAACTAATAAGTTCCCAGCTTTAAACAACTATTGTATATTAGCTTAAATATTGAATGGGAATATAATAGGAGTATAAAGGAAAATTCTTAGAATAAAACAATCATTTTTTTGGGTCTCGTTCCAAACTCAAACGTTTTCTGGGGTTTCGGGAAAAACCTGAGGTTTTGGGTGAAAACTCTGAAATAAATGTGAAAATCGGGTGAAACCTTAGAAAAAATTGCAGGATTCAGAGATTTTACCTCAAAGCAAATTTTTGGGAAAATGTAATAATAAATAAGCGTTAAAAACATGAGTAGCTTAGATCGGAGCTTGTAGCAGACGATATTGAGATAAGTTCGGACTTTGATACATAACCCCCTATATGTACAGTCTACAAACAATCTGTTGAATTGTATTGACTAAGAAGTGATGGGATATTTTCTATTACCTGTTATTTCTGTAGGTGCAGGTGTTGACTCTTCTATAAAAGTAAATGAATGAACTAATAAGTTTCCAGCTTTAAACAAGTCTTGTATATCAGTTTAAATAGTGATTGAGAATGTTATGGGAGAATAAAGGAAAAGTCTTGGAATAAAACTGTCACAAGCCCCAGGATGTACAAGCAGGAATGTAAGGTGTAGGAGCTCCTCTTTCTATAGACAATGGAGGCAGTTTGGTTTTTGCTTGTAAATTTGTATCAATTACTCCCTCCATCTATGTTCCCCAATTGTATCCAGCTGTAGTTAATTTACAATAAAGGGGCCAGTTGACTCCATCTCTACCTTACCATTTAGCTTGACTCCTATATGTTTTTGTGTTTAATTTAATGGATAGCTTAGATATGCATATTAAAAATCATGTGGTGTATTGCAAGAAAAAAAGAATAAAGACAATCCTACCTGATGGTACTATAGATGTAAGTGTAGTTTAGAAAAACAAAAAAAAAGATTTTTAAAATTATAATTCTGAAAATGTATATTTTAATTTCAAGATACAGAAAAAGGATTGTGTCAATATTATAAAGAGAAAAACATTTTTCAAAATAATTATTTCAACACCTGTCATCCATTTGGCAAATACAACATATAAAAATTGCATATTTTGATTGCATGCTCTACTATCAAATGAAAAAAACGATGTGTACAGTCTATAAACAATCTGTTGAATTGTATCGACTAAGCAGAGATGGGAGATTTCCTATTACCTGTTGTTTCGGTAGGTGCAGGTGTTGACTCTTCTGGAGAAGTAAATTCATAAACGAATAAGTTTCCAGCTTTAAACAACTCTTGTATATTAGTTTAAATAGTGATTGGGAACGTAATAGGAGTATAAAGGAAAATTCTTAGAATAAAACAATCATGAGCCCTTTGGGCTACTAGCAGGAACGTGATGCCTATGAGTTACTCTTTCTCTAGACATTGGATGCAATTTGCTTAAAAATGTATTTCAATTACTCCCTCCATCTCTGTTCTCCAATAATATCCAGCTGTATTTAATATACAATGAAGGGGCCAGTTGACTCCATTTCTACCATACCGTTTAGCTTGACTCCTATATTTTTTATCTTTAATTTAATGGATAGCTTATACAGTATATGCATATTAAAAAGCATGTGGTATATTGCAAGAAAAAAAGAAATAAAGAGAAATCCTACCTGATGGTACTGTAGATGAAAGTGTAGTATAGGAAAAGAAACAAAAAAAGATTTTTATGATTATAATTCTTAAAATGTATATTTAATTTCAAGGTACAGAAGGAGGAGTGTGTCAATATTTCTTAGTGTTCTTCTGTATGTTGTCAATCATGCTTTCAAAACAGGAATTCTTATGATCTACAAATTAGAAAATTAGCAGTCCATTTTTTTCTGTATTGCAAAAAGCTTTTTAGTAGTTTTAGAATGTTTTTTCCTCATTTTGAAAAGTTTTAAAACTTTAGAAAAAAAGAGAAAAACATTTTTCAAAATAATTATCTATATACCTGTTGACTAGAACATATAAAAACTGCATATTTTGATTGCATGCTCTACTATGAAATGCAAACACTATGGGGGTTATTTACTAAAACTCGACTAAAAAAATCACAAAAAATGTGTGTTTTCACAAAATCTGGCTTTTCAAAAAGCACACATTTTTCTGAATTTATTTAACCTCGAGGCTGGAAAATGTAGAATCTGCAATTCCGGCATCTCAGACCTGTCGAGGTTGTATATAAGTCAATGGGAGAAGTCCCAATGATTATATTGATGTGTGCTGGGTCTCATTCCAAACTCCAAAGTTTTCTGAGGTGTCAGGAAAAAATAGGAGGTTTCGGGTGAAATTTCTGAAAAAATCGTGAAAATGGGGTGAAACCTTCGAAAAAATCACGAAAATCTGAGTTTTTACCTCTAAGCAAATTTTTAGGAAAATGTAAAAATAAATAAGCGTTAAAAACATGAGCGTCTTAGATCGGAGTTTGTAGCAGATGATATTGAGATAAGTTCAGACCTTGATA